>CM022767.1:16545395-17227895 GCA_012411365.1 Ameiurus melas
CGCAGCCTTTAGCTCGAACCATAATCATACCCACATGGCCATCTAATCATTGCCTTAAGAAGTTTTTGATCAAGTAAAACAGGTTTGTTAGATTTGGGTTGGAGACGAAACCTGCAGGAAGGTAGATCTCAAGGAAGAGGGTTGGTGGCCACTGCTGTAAGGTAAAGAAGACTTAAAGTATATGTGAAAGTTACTGACATGTTAGTCAGTAGAACTGCTTTATTTCTCTAATAAAATGGTACACCTTTCTTCAGACTAATAGAACTTCACCAAGCATTTTATTTTGGGAGGTGTTTAGCTTCTTTGCCACTTCCCATACTTAAAATCCACATGCAGCAAAGAAAAGGTTACACTTGCTTGTCATGACTAACACCACAGTGTTTAAGCATCAGATTCAAAATGGAAACATGATTTCACACTACTCTGACGTCATTATTGTCACCACAATGTGCCAAGAGAAGTGATATGCACAACATAAGTGTATCTGCACAGCTACAGACAGAGGATCTGTTTCAATATGCATTGGCCAATTGTGTCAGGTTCAATATATTTTTGCATTACTCACCAAAGATAAAACCAACTCTAAGGACATTGAATGTGACAACTGCAGATGGACATGCTGAACAAATATACCTTGACCATGTCTCTGTAGCTCTATGGTAATTTCTGTGAAATTGTTTAGAGTCTTTTTTCCTCTTTCAAATGAATTGGTATTTTCTCGTTTATCATATTTGGGTTAAATAAAACAACAGCAAATCTGCATATAATATTATCATTTACATTTATTTAATTCACCTTCATGCCTTAAGCCATACCTGCTTCCATGGGCATAACCACGCATTATTTCGGGGGTTGTGACAGACTGTCAAAAATGCGAGTGAAGGTGAGGAAAGTTGCACACTACAAGTGCACACTACAAGCAGTTTACACTACATTGCTGAGTTGCATAATGCTGCGTTGTGGCCATATTGTAGTTATCCATTCAGAACTAGTTATGGCAGTCTTTAGAATTATGAAAAAAAAACTCCAGTAGCCTTTGCATAGCTAATGTTTCAGGTTACCACTATATATTGTTGTACACTTTGTACACTTATTACATAGCAAGCTAAATAGCATGATGACATTAACATTATAAATGACACCAGTTACACAAACAGAATATTCAGTTTGTCAAATTAAAATGATCATTTAAGTCAGTCATTGCTCTTCTATTTGCTACTCCTGGAAAATACATAATTCTATTTGGCAGGTGGGATTTCTTGCATTTTAGCACCATCTCGTGGGTCTTGTTGAAATAGAAAAATATTTGAGTAAATTAACCATTTCTTATGTTGATAGCGTTTTCACTACTTTATAAGAGATTAATTGGAAGTAGCCTGCTTGCATGTGTCTGTAAATATTCTACATCTTTATATCACATTCTTAGAAAATTTCCTAAAATGTTTTTCCCTTTGAACACCTTTGCTTGGAAGCATCCGTGGGGAAATTGTATTTACAACATATATAGTGATGAATTTAGTTTCATAGGTAGCCATCCTTTCTGAGTTGGTTTAAACGTCGTGATTGCGTGTTTAAATGTTAGCATGTGTGGTTTGCCTGCACACATCTTAGCTCACTTACTTCTACTTGGTATGGTATTTTTCATGATAGGTTATGGAGCAGAGAATACATCTTCCCACAGGACGTCCACAGCACATCACAATTTCCCCACGCTGTGGGAACTATCCCTCAGGAATCATTTGAATTCAAACAGTGACTGTATTCATAAAACTATGTTCTAAATATGTGCGTTTTCCCTATCAAACTTGAATTTTGGGGGCGGACTTGGACTCCACCAATGTCCATACCATGGATACACCCTTGCCTGCCTCTTACAATGAAGAGGACAGCACTGAATCTATTACTTGTAAATGCTTGACCATTATTTTCTTCCACTTTTTCACTGACTTATTTTATTTTATTTTAGATTTAGCCGTGTAGTTATATATATATATATATATATAGTAAAGGTCATCAGATTGTGCCCTGCAGTTCATATGCAGACCCAGTAAATCTCAGGTGAGTGAAATAAGAACTTGAAAAAATACTGTAGCAGAACAAATAAACATAGAGGGGGGAAAATATATGCTATTAATTGTCTCTAGTTATCTAACCATAAGCCAGTTTGGCTTCTGTAGCAAATCCTTTTCCACAGTTTAGCACATGCATTTATGTAAATCTTTTAGCAAATGGTAGCAAAAACAGATTTTAAATACAAATGGACAGAACAGTATGCATTTATTCTCCTCACATCAACCTCAAAACAGATTTTTCATCTATTGGCGTTAGTAAAAAAAAAATGGTAATGTGAAGCACTAGTGTGAAACAAAACACTTTTTAAGTGTTTTATTTATATCCATGAATTAATCATCAATGGATAAACATTGGATAACATTTCAGTTATAGCTGCTTATCTGGAGATTTATAAGCAAATAGTAATAAAAAAATGTTGTATGTATTGTAATAACATAATACATAACAGTAGGTTCATTACAGTCAGGCAGAAGCAGTCACTAGAGCTCTTACATTTGCTGAACTGTATGTGATACTGTAAGTACAATATCCCTCACTTATGTATGCTTTCTAACTGCATGTTATAGTGAGCTCATAGTTCACAGCTGGAGCTGGTGGCTGCTTGCAGGCATGGAGAGACTTGTGGATAAACTAATTTGAAACAAATATGCCTCTTCCATATCTAACAGTGTTTCTCGACTGTTATCAGCTGTTGTTTACTCTGATAGGAGATGCAATTTTCACATCTGTTTCTGTCAAGCTAAGTGGAGCAGCAAATGGCTGAGCTGCAAGAATAGGATGACAAAAAACACTGTGTAATTATTGAACAAAACAGATTGGTCCTGTGCTAGGAACAGTCATTAGAGTGGTGAACGGAGTTGTAGAGAAAGGTTCAAATGCAATTGCATGAACAAGGGGCCAATTTACATTTAATATTAATAAATTACTGGCTAAAATGGTTTAGTGAAAAACCTACTGCCATATTTAGAACCATAAATGCATTCAGTGCACCTCCATAGCTTTAAGTGGAAAAAAACACGACTTGTTTTCTTTCAGTACTAACTACTGTGTAAGACTGTTTTAGTTTGGAAGTATTCACATATCCTGACCTATTTGTACCAGTGTGAGGAAATTTGATGGAGACTACAAAGCACCTCTGTAGGCCACTTTGGATAAGGGAGACTTCCAGATGCTGTAAATGTAGAAAATGTTTGCATGCAGGACAGATGCTGTCAAATTTAAACTGTTGAGAGGCAAGTTTTGAGTAAATTAATGTAAATATTACTTAATATTGGGTTACATATCCATTACTTGTAATAACTGCATCAAGCCTTTGACCCACTGACATGACTAAACTGGTGCATAGTTCTTTTGTGTCGATTTTCCAGGCTTGTACTGCAGCCTCTTTCAATTGTTGTTCGTTTTGGGGGGGGGGGGTGTTTCTCCATTAAGTCTACTCTTCAGGAGGCATATGCCTAACTGGGGTAAAATCTGGTGATTGACTTGGCTAGTTGAAAACCGAAGAAGTCCTTTATTGAGTTGGCAGTGTGTTTTGGATCACTGTCTTGCTGCATGATAAAGTTCCCCTCACTTAGATTGTATGCATTTCTCTGTAAATTGAACGCCAAATATTCCTGAAGACTTCAGAATTCATTCTGCTGCGAATATCATGAGTTACATCAATAAATATTAGTGAGCCTGTTCCAGAAGCAGTCATGCAAGCTCAAGCCGTGACACTAACTCCACCATTCTTGACTGATGAGCTTCTATGTTTTGGCTCATGAGAAGATCCTTCCTTTCTCCACACTTTGGCCTTTCCATCACTTTAGTAGAGGTTAATCCTGGTTGCAGAACATTTGTGGCTTATATCTGTATTTATTTGAGAATTCCAATCCGGCTTCTTTTGTACATTTTTAACACAAAAGGTAAGCTTCAAAAAAGGGCTTCAGGAGGGGACCAGGTCAAAACAACACAAAGGTGTTCTAAATTTTAGGAGGCATTCTTCCTAAGCTTGCAAAATAAAATTCAAATTAACAACAAATCTCTTAATTCACTCCCTTTCTAAGCCAAAACAGGAGAAAACAGTTTTTTGATTTCCATCAAAAATAAATGCAATTTAGCTCAGTAGTTATGTTACTTAAACATAGAAAATAAACAGTGTCACGGTTTGGCTAGGACCGTGACGTGCATCGGCCGCTACTGTGCGTCATCAACGACGTCACGCCTTCGTCACGAAGGGTCACAGGGTCACGTTGGGGCGTGCCGGGAAAGCACGCATAGCTGAGAGCTCGTGAGGAATTAAAGACTGTATATATACCGCGGTTCGTGCCCTACACGGTTCGTTCGGAACTGTTGAGAGTACGTCATTCTGACTCCGGGCTCGATTTACGTTACTGTTCATGTTTCTGTTTAGTAGTTGTTACTGTTCATGTTTCTGTTTAGCAGCATTCCTAGCTTTAGCCACTAGCACTAGCATTAGCAGTGCTAGCCCAGTGAGCCTAGGTTAGTGAGTGTGTTCTTGTTTTGGTTTTGTTTTGTGTCTTTTTCTACACTGTAAATAAACATCACCGTGCATCGCTGCATTTACGTCCTCGCCTCATTCCTGCACCAACGGCGCGTGACAGAATGAACCGCCTACCATGGACGTAGCGCAAAAACGGAAAGACCGCCGACAGCGGCCCAGCGCTCCTGCCTTCCCTGCTTATAATTCCATGCGCTTCGCTCAGAAAGCTCCGATGTTTCTGCCTAAGCCGTTTGACATCCTGGACCGCCTGGATTATTTCCTTATGGAATGCCAGCAGTACTTTGCAGGTATGAGCAATCCAAACCCCTCTGAAGGTCAGTTAACCCAGTTAATCATGTCTCGCTTCGAGGGTTCCGCGCGGGCCTGGGCAGAGCAATTATGGACTGAGATACCCGAAGTGACAATGGACATTTGGCACTTCCTGGACCTCTTTCTTGTGGACTTCAGGGAGCCAGGGCAGCAGTATAATTTGGATAGCATACTGCAGAAAGGTAATCATGAGACCCCGGCCGAACCACTGTTTCGTGACTATTATGAGCAGGTAGAACTGAGAAAGGGTAGGGGCATCGAAAGTACCAGTCACGCCCCGAGCCCTCGCCAGGCTTCCAGCCATGTTCCCGACACCACAGCCATGCCTCACGTTCCCGACACCACAGCCATGCCTCATGTTCCTGTCAGAATCATTCAGGGTAAGAGGGATCCCGAACCGCGACAAGGAAACAGCACAGGTCAGCTGCGGGAGCTCCAACGGAGACACAGCGAGAGCAAGAAGCTGAAGAAGGAGATGAGCATGATGCAGGAGGAGTTGGAGGTTTTCAGCAGCACTCTGTCTGAGGTGAGGAGTAGTCATGACCAAGCTACTGAAAAATCCTCAGCTGTAGAGTTACAATTTCAGGAGTCCCACAGTATGTTGAGGGAGGTGACACTCCAGAAACAAGCTCTGATCACACAGATTCGTCAACTGGAGGACGAACAGGGTCGACTGAAAGAGCTTCTGGAGAAGGAAGAAGTGACCTGCTGCAACTCCAAGATCTCGGCGTTGCATATAGATCTCACGGCCAAAACCCAGGGGCTAGAAGGTTCAGCCAAGCCAAAAGGTTTATGATGTACACGTTCAAACCCAGTCTCAGGTCCTGGTCAAGTTTTCGAAAGTCCAGCCCAAATACCCGGGTTCCACGCTCAAGTGCCCAGGTTCCACGCTCAAGTCTCGGAAAGACAAGCTCAAGTGCCCGAGTACCATGCTCACGCGCCCACGAGCCAAGCTCAAGTCTATGAAAGCCAAGCTCAAGTCTATGAAAGCCAAGCTCAAGTCTATGAAAGCCAAGCTCAAGTCTCCGAGAGCCAAATTCGAGACCCTCATCCAAGCTCAAGCTGGGGTTCTCACTCTAGTTCACGTCATGTCCCATTTCCCGTCCCAGGTCCATGAGCCCGATACCACAGCCATGCCCATCATTCTAGCCCTGGCTACAGTCCATGCCGAGTCCCAAGGCCCTAGCTATAGCTCACGTCATGCCTCACGCCACGTTTCTGGCCCTCGCCATGTCTTTAGTTATGTTTCGAGCCTTAGTCCTGTCTCTAGGCAAGTTCCTAGGCAAGTTCCTAGTCATGTTCCTAGCCATGTTCCTAGCCCTGTCCCGGCCACGCCTCTGAGCCCTGTCCCGGCCACGCGGTTTCCTGGTGCTGTAGGGGACATTCAGCCCAGGGGCCCGGGGCTGCCAATGAAAGGGGAGGACTCTTGGCACTCCGGTAGGAGTGCCATTTGAGGGGGGGGTTCTGTCACGGTTCAGCTGGGACCATGACGTGCGTCGGCCGCTACTGCGCATGCGCGGCCGTTGTCATCAATGATGTCACACCTTCGTCACGAAGGGTCACAGGGTCATGTGAGGGCGTGCCGGGAAAGCACGCACAGCTGAGAGCTCGTGAGGAATCAAAGACTGTATATATACTGCGGTTCGTGCCCTACACGACGCGGTTCGTTCGGAACTTTTGAGAGTACATCATTCTGACTCCGGCTCAATTTACGTTACTGTTCATGTTTCTGTTTAGTAGTCGTTACTGTTCATGTTTCTGTTTAATAGCATTCCTAGCTTTAGCTGCTAGCACTAGCATTAGCAGTGCTAGCCCAGTGAGCCTGGGTTAGTGAGTGTGTTCTTGTTTTGGTTTTGTTTCGCTGCATTTATGTCCTCGCCTCATTCCTGCGCCAACGGCGCGTGACAAACAGACTGATACTAGTTACTTTAAGGAACAACAACATGCACTCTAGCAGAGGCAACAACTACATAACCTCCAAAGGCACCAATAGCACACTTGCTAAACTTGAAAACAAAGCCTCAACAGCATGGAGACAAAAAGCCTGTTTTATCCACTGACTCTACTTCCAGCAGCCAATCAGGCCAGCCAGAAGTTGATGGTATGCACAGTCAGCTGGTGTTCATTAAGCTCAGTACTGGGGAGAGAAAGAGAGAGAGAGACTACAGTATTCAGCACATATACAATCATCAGTAACATGTATTGCTGCAGATGTATAATAAACTAATAAGAGGAATTACACCCTGGGACCTAACACATGCTACACTGGGCAGCAAGAAACATCTATCACTCACGTGTTCCAATATTTTTAATCACTTGAAAAAAATAAAAAGTGTGACTCCAAACAAAAGGTGCCATGTTGTAAGCTGTTTAACACATCTAGATGAAATTGTGGTCAATCATATACAATTCTGAAATTCTGATCTATCTTATTGTCGTATAAATATTTTGTAACTAGATTCTGTAACTAGATAATCAATGTTACTCACTTCACCTGTCTATCTGTCTATCTATCCATCCATCCATACATCTATCTATCTATACAGTGCTGTGAAAAAGTTTATGCTTTCTTCCGATTTCTTCTATTTTTGTGTAGATCTCATAATAAATAGTTTTAGATTTAACTGCCTAAATTCTTTGAGGCATGGACTTCACTAATAAAAACAATATTCTCCATTAAGCTGGTTCGAACTTTCTCAGTGGGTGACAGATTAGATTTGCAGGATGGAGCCTTGTCATGGAGAAGTCAATGGGACTGAGATCCAGACTACTTGCTGGTCATGTCATTGAGTTGATATGCCTTTACTGAAGAACAGCTTTAAAACTCTTTGTTCTGTGGCAAGATGCAATATCACCCTGAAAAATGACTTCATCATTACCAAAACTATTTTCTATAGGTTGGAATGAGAGAAGTGTCCAAAGTTCCCCTGGTCATTTACCTAACGTGCAACCCCATACCATAAATGAGTGGGGAAATTTGATTGTTTTCTACAGGCAGTTATCTTCATATGTTTAATTAGAATGGCACGAGACAAAAGTCCCAGGCATATTGCTTTGAGTTTTCTATTCTGACATCTTCCTTGCTCTACCAGTATGTTTTCCTTTTATAACCTTCCAATTTTGTTTATACTTGTACCAAATTTTAGACACTGCTTACTGGGAAAAAACAATATTTTTGCCATATTCCCTGTTGTATTTCCTTCTTGAACCAGTCTTATAATCCTTTCCATTGTTTAAATTGACAACTCTGGTATTGGGGCCATGTTTCCTTTCAAAAGGTCCAAGGTTAAGGTCTGTAAGCACTGTTAAGGTCTGAAAGCATTCTCTTTAATGACAAACTAATATGCATGTTTAGACGTGTGCTGGTATTTGTTTTAGGAATGTCAATTGCTGTACAAGGTGCTTCAAAAAATTTCCTCAACACTGGGTAATTCCTTTTTTTTTCCTCTACTTGATCTGGAAAAATTATATATATTCCATTAATTACAGTTATTTCACTAAACTTGTTTGAAGTATGTTTCACAAAGCCAGAATTTTCAGCTATTAGATAAAATTGTTCTGTCTTATTTGTACATTATGATTTGATTGGGGGGGGGGGGTTGTAGAGGAACATTTATAAAATTAAATTCTTCAAATAAAGTATGGCTTGCTGGAAAAAATGTTTAGCGAACAGACAGTGACTACAGTGGCAAACGTCTATTGAAAAGTCTATTGCAGAATGTGATTTTTTGCGGTTATTAGCTGCCTGAGTAGTATAAAACAAAATGAAGCATGTGGGGTCAAACAAACTACTCTGACCCTCAATAAAAGGTGTGTTGTGCCCAGTTATTGTATTATAATCAGACCCTGGCTCCATATAGCACTAAATGATAGATGTACCTCTTCTCTTAGACAACCACTTTTGGAGTAGTGGTGCCACCCCTGCCAAGGCAGTAAGAATAAGGTTTCACAGTGTGCATTAGCTATCTCCGTGAAATTTGTATAATTTATCCTTGACCTTTGAAGATTTATCAGTCCGTGCTGTTGGGAAATGGTGTCTAGTCATGCTTATCTTATTTAGTATCTTGGGAGAAACTGTCATCACGCAGCATCCTTATAAGGTTTCTATCTCTCTTACATCAACCACATAACAGAAACTAAACACCTGGTCTGGTGAATTAAATTAGTATCTGACTCATATTCCAGGCTTGGCCCTTCCTGCATGGGCAAACAGGACTTTTATAGAATAATATAAAATCTAGTTTCACCAATCTTCTAATACATGAAGACTAGCACCTTATTCTGTGCTGGATGTGTGGTATCAGAAGTAATATGTAGGGGTTACATAGGGCAGGAGTGGAAGATAAGTCATTGTCAGTTCATTATCTCCTCTGAGCAGCATGCTTTCTGTCAGAGGCTGAGGAGCAGGAGTGCAGCTTATCCAGTGTCAGAGTCAAAGAGGAGTTCGGATATAATCACCACAGTGGACTCCAGCCAAGCAAGCAGGCTAAACAAAATCAGCTCAGGCTATTGATTTATTAGTAACACTTGTGTGTAAGACAGCCACCAATCATTACTTGACAGAGACTGTGCTTGATTATTTTGAACAGTCCATATTATCAATTTTCCTAGTTTACAAAAGCCTTATTTAAGGCCTACTTAATATAGATCCCCACCCGCTGTTAACTTAGGGTAATAAAAATAATAATAATAATAATAATAATAATAATAATAATAATAAAGTAGTTGCTAGGCAGCAGAAACAGCAACAGTTGCAGGAAAAAATGTTTTTACTTAAAGAATTGGTGAACACAAACCCCCCAAAAAAAAAAAAACAACAATCCAAAACACTAAACACAATCAAGGTGGAGGGACAGGCACGAGGTCAGGCGATGACCTAATTAGGTATTAGACATCAACACATAATCAGAATCAAGGCAAGCAGTCAAGAAACAAAATATCATGAACAGCAATTCGAAATAAAGACTTGGTATAACAGTTGTGGAAATAGCTGAGCGGCTATTTCACAGTGTGAGTGTGTGTGTTTGAAGTGTGCTTATATAGATGAGGTGGTGATTGAGTCCAGGTGTGTGCAATCTGTAATCTGGTGACTGTGAACATGAAATGAATATGGGCTGCGTCCAAAACTGTGACAGTACGTAATGCACTAGAAGCAGTACCTCCTGCACGGCCGTTGAAACAGTATGTACTAATCAGTATGTGTCACGTATCCGGAAACTCTGGACTCCATTTCCCATCAGCCACTGCACTACACCACATGACCTCATGCACCTGATTCACATTTCTGTTAATGAGCACCGATGTGTATATAAAGTCTTTGTCTGCACTCTCTCTTGGTCTTTCGTTATCATAGACTCCCGTTGTTTATGTCCGTGTCCTTGTTTCATGCCACAGAGTTTTTGCCACGTTGTCTTTGTTTCAAGGTTTGTTTGTTTGTTATTAAATGGTTAATTCTGCGATTGCTTCTGCCTCATTCTCCAGACGTTACAGAACGAAAGACCGTGACTAAGAAGCAGCAGATTTTTTTTTTCTCGGATACAGCAGTTGACCCCCACCCTCCCTCCCCTATGGGACTCAAGGATTCCCCTCTGTTCAGCGACCTCAGGGATTCCCCTCTGTTCAGCTACCTCAATGTCACGCAGCCGGCGAGTTCAGTGAAGGGAGTCTCTCTGCCGCCCCGCTATGTGAGGGAGGACGCTCCAGCTCCTTGCGGACTCAAGGATTCCCCTCTGTTCAGCGACCTCAAGGATTCCCCACTGTTCAGCTACCTTAGGGTGCCTCGGCCTTCCTGTTCAGCTGAGGTCGTCGCTCAGCCTCCCTGTTCGGCTGAGGTCGTCGCTCAGCCTCCCTGCTCGGCTGTGGACATCGCTCAGCTTCCCTACTCGGCTGTGGACGTCGCTAAGCTTCCTTGTTCGGCTGTGGGCGTCGCTCGGCCTTCCTGCTCGGCTGTGGACGTCGCTCGGCCTTCCTGCTCGGCTGAGGTCGTCTCTCTGCCATCCTGCTCCGCTGAGGACGTCACTTTGTCTCCATGTTCCGCTGAAGACGTCGCTCCTTTCCCTCGCTTCGCTCAGTGGGTCGCTCCCCCTTCCTGCTCCACGGAGGACGCCGTTCCCCCCTCATGCTCCGCGGAGAGCGTCGTTCCTCCCTCGTGCCTCGCGGAGAACCTCGCTCCTCTCCCTGGCCTCGCGGAAGAACCTCGCTCCCCCCGTGAGCCTCGCGGGGAACCTCGCTCCCCCCGTGAGCCTCGCGGGGAACCTCGCTCCCCCCGTGAGCCTCGCGGGGAACCTCGCTCCCCCCGTGAGCCTCGCGGGGAACCACGCTCCCCCCGTGAGCCTCGCGGGGAACCACGCTCCCCCCGTGCGCCTCGTAAGGTACTTCGCTCCCCCCTTGAACCTCGGGGTGAAGCCCGCTCCGCTCTCCTATCCCGTGGGGGACGTCACCCCGCTTTCATGCTCTGCCAAGGACGTCCCCCTGCCCCCCTGTGCCATTGTGGAAGCTGCTCGGCCTCCTGGTTTTGCTGGGGACTTTTTGCCCGGAGGGCCGGGACCTCCAGGTGGTGGACCTTTTGATTTTGGGCGCTCCGGGAGTAGCGCCCTTAGGGGAGGGTTCTGTCATGTATCCGGAAACTCTGGACTCCATTTCCCATCAGCCACTGCACTACACCACATGACCTCATGCACCTGATTCACGTTTCTGTTAATGAGCACCGATGTGTATATATAGTCTTTGTCTGCACTCTCTCTTGGTCTTTCGTTATCGTAGACTCCCGTTGTTTATGTCCGTGTCCTTGTTTCATGCCACAGAGTTTTTGCCACGTTGTCTTTGTTTCAAGGTTTGTTTGTTTGTTATTAAATGGTTAAATCTGCGATTGCTTCTGCCTCATTCTCCAGACGTTACAGTATGTGTATGTAGTATGAATATAATCCCGGACTGCCAAGTTGGCATTGTCATGTGACCTTCGATGTCATCATAAACACAAACATTTTTAAAGGGACCATCAGATTAAAGCAACCATACTACCACAAAATTCACATCAGGAAAGTTAACTGAATTAGTCAGTTAATGTGGGCAGTGTTAACAGACTGAGATAAATTTATTGCCGTTAGCTTGGCTGGCTAAGCCATGATGGAGATCACAAAAAATGTTTTTCTTTTGTTGGAAGCAGTACGTCATCCGGGTATTTCTCGCCTACTGTTTCTCGTTTACTGGGAATTCGAACCTACTACCCCTCTATCGTACTGCTTTTTGCCTACTGTGTATTATAGGGCAGTGGTTTTCAAAGTGGGGACCGCCTGGGCGAGCCCAGGGGCCTCAACAATTTGGTGTGAAAAATAAATAAATACATGATTTTTTCTTTCTCACTCTCAGACAACCACACACACACACACACACACACACACACAAACACACACAATCAATTCCTAATGTAATGTAAAGTTGTATGATGTAATTATTAATTTTAAAAAAGGGGGACATTTTCAGAAGTCTGTATTTAAATGTGTTTTAAAGACATCTTGCAAAACGGGGGCATCGGTCAAATGTTGATTCCATTTGGGGTGTAGTATTAGGGTAGTATGTAATTTCGGACACAGCCATGATTGTGGGTGTTGTAGTCCAAGGAGTCCATGTTTGAAGCTTGTGGTGCATTCTGGGATGGAGTTTGACACTGATTCTAGCATAGATATGACAGTAGTAACTGCATTCTAGTCCTCCTCAGAAGTATGTATTTAGAAATTTTTGTGATTACTAGGTCATAATTACGAAATGAGGTGTGTTCAGGTCACTTCGGTCAGAGCAAGATGTTGTACCTTCTTTTAATTAATGACAAAAGGTTTTTTTTTAACTCTACTTCTAGAAAACCAAGAACAAAAATGTGTATCGGGTGTGTTAAAAAAGTGTTTTTAATCAATTTATGAAGCCACTTTAAACGTTATCATTACATATTATATCGTAATTGTACAATACTTTGTGCACAACACCTGTACAATACTTTGAGACAACACCTGTTTTGCATATTTGTGATGTTGTGAGGGATTCTGTTCAGTGGGTTGAATAATTTTGAGACTGGAGAATTCATTATAAGTTGTATTTTTCAGTTGAATTTGGGCAAACACTTGAAGCATTCATTGTGTTGAAGTATTTCAACTGCTTTTGTTTGATTTGTTCACAGCACACAGCTGAAAGTTGGTAAAAAAACAAACAAAACTTTTACAATAAACTTGATTTGCAATGAGGGTTGAATAATTTTGATTGCAACTATGCATTATTTCATGATATTAAAGAATCTGTTGGCTCTACTTCTACTGTATATTCCATGAGGATCCCATTAAAGCAAGACATAAAACAGAATTTGCAGCCTCACCTTTTCTCATTGGCATAGATGTAAGAAACCTATATGCAGCAAAAGATTGATGTGTCTACAGCAACAACTTTCAATTACTTTGAATAGGAGAAAGCTTACACAATATGTGTGTTTTCATTTTGTGAGGGACTGTATGCAGGAGTAAGTAGGAGAGGTGAGTTTACAGCTTATTAATGATTAATAGCATTTAGCTTTCTTAAATTCAAGCCCAGTTTCATATGTAAAATGAAAGTTTGTGAACCCTTTACAGTGTTTTTTATATTATATATATATATATATATATATATATATATATATATATATATATATATATATATATATATATATATATATATATATATATATATATATATATATATATATATATATATATCAGATGTTCACACAAGTCCTAAACATAGATGAAGAGAACCCAATTTAAAAAAATGAGACGAATATTATACTTGGTCATTTATTTATTGAGGAAAATGATCCAACATTACATATTTATGCAAAAATGTAGAAAATTCTAAAGTATTCGCAACAAGGGCGTTAGTTGAACTGTTAATCATCCAGGGCTGAGCGGAGATTCATCTCCATAAAAAAAACCTTATATAAACATACATTCTAAGGTCTACCTACTTCTACTTCTAATAGACTGTTTGTATGCAGTTTTTTTCTTGCTTGTAAGGACTAATTGCTTAAAAAATGTGAAAATTTAACAAAACGTTGGAGTTATCGTAAAACTTGCCTCAAGTGCAGGACTACTAGATGACAAAATATAAAACTTTTAGGCTATCTAACACAAGACTAGGTTAGTTTGGTGTCACTAGACAAGGCAAGGCACAACTTTATGCTTTGCTTAATACCTTATGCTTTGCTCATATCATGTTACAACTTATACACATTCACAAACTTATATAGACATTTACACACCTTGTTTTCCTGCTCAGCACAAGAGGATATTACTGTTTCAGTTTAAACCCATTTACTGATTTAAAAAAAAAATAAATCGGCGTAAATCAATTTTTCCTCACACTGACTATGAGCTAGCATTGGGCAGAATTGAGAGCTGTCAGCCAATAAGAAAAGGGTATTTCCATGTATTATCCTGTAAACCGTGTCTGATTGGTCTCACCTCCATTAACTCTAGATATAAAATTACAACACCATGGTCATCTTTTACTAACGTTTGGTTACATAGTGACACCACTGTGAAGAATGTGAAGAATTATTTGGGTCTAAAGAAAAAAATCTCTAAATCTTATAAATATTTATATATTTCTTGTTTTCTTGTGATCTCGACGTAACAAAAGCTGTTTTCTTTTGGCGTAATTTTATCATAAGAAAATGTTGTGCCTGGTGAATGGGATTTTATCTCTGTATAGGGGAGTGAGGAGTGTTCCCTTCTCAAGTGTCAGATACAAATGTGGAAGTTGCCAATCACTGACAGACACTGACAGCTATTTCAGCTTGAGTGAGACTGTCCAGGGAACAAATCTGTTCATCCATGATGCTGTGGGATTGTGTGTGTGTGTATAAAAGGTATACTTATTAAAAAGGTGTGCACTGATACAGTTTACCTGGTTATAAGAGTTCTTCCTCATTAGTATTAGTTTGTAGTGACTTATTTCCAGTAGTAAAGGTTCATCAAGATTTAAAAAAAATAATAATAATTATTAGCTTATGTAGCTGTTAGGATTTAAAGTCTATGTATGTGGGCATGTAAAATTGAAGGTAAAAAATTTGCTTAACACCAAATAGTCTTTCATTGTTACTTCTGAAGGTAGACAGTCTTTTAACAGGAGAATTGGTTTAGGTTTACAAATTGTTATAGTAAAAACTAGAGATGCACCAATGTATCCACCAATAATTGGTATCGGCCGATAAAGGCAATTTTTCCTGATAGTTTAAAAACATCCGTTGATCAGGGCCGATTATATCCTGTCAATCAAAAGAGGACAGGAAAACACATTGAAATTGAAAACCAATTTACAGTTTTTACCATTCCTATTTAAGAGTATTTCACTGCAAATTACATTAGGGCGGCTATGGCGCAGGTGGTACAGCGGGTTGTCCACCAATTGTAGGGTTGGCAGTTCGATTCCTGGCCTGGGTGACTCCATGTACCGAAGTGTCCTTGGGCAAGACACTGAACCCCAAGTTCCTCGATGGCAAGTTAGTGCCTTGCCATCGTGTGTGTTAATGGGTGAATGAGACACAGTGTAAAGTGCTATGGACAAAAGCGCTATATAAGTGCACCATTTACATTAACATTTTTTTTTACAATGTATAAAACTCTAACCAAAGTTGTTTTATAATCTCCTTAACCTAAATTGTTATTGTGTAAGTCTAGTTTTAACCCATCTAGAACATCAACATAGGCAGAAATCTACCACTAGGAACAGGTGTATAAAAAAGGTCTAAAGCACTTACATGAGGATCATGGTAAACTGAGTAAGAATGCTACATTACTGCCTCCCATGTTGCTTCTTCAGATGTTTAATAGAAAAATGCCTCAATTATGGATGCTTGTGAGGAACATTAATTATTCAAAGTAGCCTCTGTGGCTTAGACCTCTCAATGGTGATGGTGGGTGAAATATTGGCAAGGGAAAATACCACCTGCTTAATTATGGTGATTATCTCATGGGGCCTGCTCACCTCCCCTCCACGATCCATCCTTATTTGTCTATTTCACTGCTAATCGTTCTGCTGCAGATGGGAAATTTATGGTCAGATTTTTGCTACCTGTTGGCTTAATCTTTGCAGGTCTATCTGATCCCTTTTAAAGGGAATTCAACATTGTGGGAGTCCCCTCACACGTATATCTGAAGTCTCTTTAAAATCATGCCAATTTATAGACTGGCATTTTGCACATTGCTTGACTATAAATGGCTCCTGTGAACCACGTCATCAGCTTCTTTGTCTTTGGTCTGTGTGAACAAACACTGCAAAAACTCTTTACTTCTCTCTATTCTCCAGCTTTTTTTATTTATAAAATTATATATATATATATATATATATATATATATATATATATATATACATACACACACACACACACACACACACACACACACACAGTGTCTTGCGAAAGTATTCGGCCACCTTGAACTTTTCCACATTTCAGGCTTCAAACATAAAGACATAACATTTTAATTTTTTGTGAAGAATCACCAACAAGTGGGACACAATTGTGAAGTGGAATGAAATCTATTGGATATTTTACATTTTTTTAGCAAATAAAAAACTGAAAAGTGGCAAAATTATTCGGCCTCTTTACTTTCAGTGCAGCAAACTCACTCCAGAAGTTCAGCGAGGATCCCTGAATGATCCAATGTTGTCCTAAATGACTGATGGTGATAAATAGAATCCACCTGTGTGTAATCAAGTCTCTGTATAAATGCACCTGCTCTGTGATAGTCTCAGGGTTCTGTTGAAAGCGCAGAGAGCATCATGAAGACCAAGGAACACACCAGGCAGGTCCGTAATACTGTTGTGGAGAAGTTTAAAGCCGGATTTGGATACAAAAAGATTTCCCAAGCTTTAAACATCCCAAGGAGCACTGTGCAAGTGATCATTTTGAAATGGAAGGAGTATGAGACCACTGCAAATCTACCAAGACCTGGCCGTCCCTCTAAACTTTCAGCTCAGACAAGGAGAAGACTGATCAGAGATGCAGCCAAGAGGCCCATGATCACTCTGGATGAACTGCAGAGAACTACAGCTGAGGTGGGAGAGTCTGTCCATAGGACAACAATCAGTCGTACACTGCACAAATCTGGCCTTTATGGAAGAGTGGCAAGAAGAATGCCTTTTCTCAAAGATATCCATAAAAAGGCTTGTGGCAAACTTTAGTCTCATCTAGTAGTATATTTAATATCCACTTAATGTTAATATATGTTAACTATGTTAATATTATGTATTTATTAAATATATTACCAGTTTGATGTTCAGTGATAAAGTAGAAATGCTTTTGTTTGTGGTGAGTGAATGTGAAGCCTAACAGGAGGTCTTTTTAGAATTCAGTCAGTTATTCCTGTTAATTCCATTGATTGCGATATTTGGGATTCCTGAAGCTTCAATTCCTTTGAGCTCGATACAAAAGGATGTTATTGCTTTCACATCCCTTATAGCAAGACGTTCCCTACTGTTAAATTGGAAGTCTGCCAAATCCCCTTCTATCTCCCAGTGGATAAAGGAACTTGAGATAATAAGATATACGATGAATGGTTGTACAGATAAGTTTTTTCATAAATGGCATCCCTTTATTGAATACTTTATGGAGTTACAGACACTACCCACTTAAAGGTTGGTGCCTGTTGTTGAATTTTAACCAGCGACAGTTAATGGGTAGCCATGATGAGCCGGAGGGGTGGGTTGTGGGTTCAATTTTGTTTTTCTTTGTATAAAAAGAAAAAAAATCTGTGAATATTTACTGCTGGTGCTCATTTTGTGGGGATGACAGAACAGAAAAGGCAATTTAGATAGGCTTAGCAATTCAGCAGAAATGTTCATCAGAAGGTCAGCAAAAATGTTTAATAAAAAAGAAACATAGAAATGTAGAAATGTTCAATAAAAATTTAACTTTAGAAATGTTCATTAGAAATGTTTAGCAGAAACGTTTTGCAGAAAAGTATAGCAGAACTGGTCATTAGAAATGTTTAGCAAAAATTGTTCAGTAGAAATGTAGAAATGTTCATCAGAAGTGTTCAGCAGAAATGTTCAATAAAAATGAAACTTGAAAAAAAAATATTTCTGTTAATATGAATGAATAACAATCAATAAGTTAAGAAATCTTACTTCAATCATCAGAATTTAGTTAATGTGTTAATGTTAATTTGAGTAATGTGTTTTCTGTTTATGAGACCAGTTACTGTGAAATAAATAGTTGAAATTGAGAGAGTAAAGTTTATTTTTGCATTTCTTTCAGAATTGTGGAATAATTATTAATTTAAAAGAAGACATAAAAGGCAGAACTATCGTAATCGACTGAGAAATGTAGTATCTGTCACAATCTCGCCGGCAGAGGGCACTGTGGAGACAAATGCGCATGAAGGACACATGGACGCTAAGACTGTTTCCTATGGACACGTACCTTTTGTTTTGGTTTTGTTCTCTTCCAGTTCTGGTATTGGTTGATGTTCGAGGGTATATCATGATTTGTCACAGCTGTCTGTATTCAGGCAATTGTGACTGGATATTTAAACCCCTGGTGTTGCTTTGCACGTCGCACGGTATTAGAGCAGAGACTAATAGAGACTGATGGATGTAATGGTGCCACGCGGTAAAGTTCCATATACAGTGGTGTGAAAAAGTGTTTGCCCCCTTCCTCATTTCCTGTTCCTTTGCATGTTTGTCACACTTAAGTGCTTCGGAACATCAAACCAATTTAAACAATAGTCAAGGACAACACAAGTAAACACAAAATGCAATTTGTAAATGAAGGTGTTTATTATTAAAGGTGAAAAAAAATCCAAACCATCATGGCCCTGTGTGAAAAAGTGATTGCCCCCCTTGTTAAAACATACTATAACTGTGGTTGTCCACACCTGAGTTCAATTTCTCTAGCCACACCCAGGCCTGATTATTGCCACACCTGTTCACAATCAAGGCATCACTTAAATAGGAGCTGCTTGACACAGTAAGGTCCACCAGAAGATCCTTAAAAGCTACACATCATGCCGAGACCCAAAGAAATTCAGGAACAATTGAGAAAGAAAGTAATTGAGATCTATCAGTCTGGAAAGGGTTATAAAGCCATTTCCAAAGCTTTGGGAATCCAGCGAACCACAGTGAGAGCCATTATCCACAAATGGCGAAGACATGGAACAGTGGTGAACCTTCCCAGGAGTGGCCAACCGCCCAAAATTACCCCAAGAGCGCAGCGACGACTCATCCAAGAGGTCACAAAAGACCCCACAACAACGTCCAAAGAACTGCAGGCCTCACTTGCCTCAGTTAAGGTCAGCGTTCATGCCTCCACCATCAGGAAAAGACTGGGCAAAAATGGCCTGCATGGCAGAGTTCCAAGGAGAAAACCACTGCTGAGCAAAAAGAACATCAAAGCTCATCTCAATTTCTCCACAACACATCTTGATGATCCCCAAGACTTTTGGGACAACATTCTGTGGACCGATGAGACAAAAGTGGAACTCTTTGGAAGGTGTGTGTCCAAGTATATCTGGCGTAGAAGGAACACTGCATTTCATAAAAAGAACATTATACCAACAGTAAAATATGGTGATTTTACGAAAGTGATTTAACATGAAAAGATATAATCAAATATTTACAAAAATGTGAGGGGTGAACTCACTTTTGTGAGATACTGTATATTTCCTCTTCTGTCACTATCCTGTGGAAAATGAATTAGCCAGAGAGACTTCAGAAAGTATGCTACTCCCTGCTCTTGTTATATTACACAGGGATATGGAGGCATTTTTTGGTGTGAAGTGTCTGGGAGGGGAGCATGTTGCAGCAGCCCTTTAGGGCTTCAAAAGGAAGCAGCTCTGCTCTTCTCTCTCTCTCTTCTCAGCCGAAGGGAGATGGGTTTCGAACCTCAAGGCTCTGGGTCAGCTGCCGTTAAGGCAGACAGCCGACTCAGAGCCTGGGGGTTCAGTATGGATCTGGAGGAGGAACCAGAGATGACCGTTGCCCTATTGCTTGCTCTTTCCTCCGGATCCGACTCTCCGGTACTGGGTTTTGGAGCTTGCAAAGCAACTTCTCCTTCTAGTATGGAGAGTTAACCCAACTCTCTGACTCAGGAGCAAGTGCATCATCGGAGAGCAGCTCTCAGTCCTATAAAGAGCTGTTGGAAGTGATGCAGTTGAGAAATTAAAATTAACTGGCCCGGGGAAGATTTAAAGGCTCATGGCAGGCTGGATGAGCGCTTCCTTCCCAGTGAACATAAAACTCCCATACACTACAGAAAATGTTTGGTTTACACATGTAACCCTGTTCCCTGAGAAGGGAACGTGATGTTCATGAGCATGGCATTGTTGGAGTGCATTCGTGTGCAACTAGTATGTGAAGTCCGTGTGAAATCATGCCTATTTATAGGTCTGCCATGGTCAGATGTTGTGGCATTTTGCACATCTTGTGATTATAAAATGGCGCCTTTAAACCACATCATCTGCCTTATATGAAGCGAAGTCGTGATCCACAGGCATACCCCAGTATGACAAAGCTATGCAACATCTCATTCTCTTCTCAGGGAACAGGATTATATGCGTAACCCAGACATTCCCTTTCCTGTACAGCACACATCCTGTAAGGGTACCACTTTAGATAAAGCCATTGAGGAGCCAACCCCTTGGTGGAATCAGCCCTTATAGCCAGAGGTATAGAGAGACTGCACGCCTCATATAAGCAATAGAGATTGCCTCCACAATTCAATTAGAGATGCGCTGCTTTAACATCTCCTCTATTTTTACTGTTAAAATAGACTAGCAACTCCTCTGACGTACACCACTGTGTAACCCGCTCGACGAGGGCAAGTCACTTATTGGGGTATTACAGCGTGTGATGACCATGAGTAGTCGAGATACCTGGTCGGTATTGGGCCAGATCAAAAGACCATAGATTCACTCACTGGAGCCACGAGTCGGATGATGACAGTGAAATAATACGTCAGACACACAAAGTTAATTTCGTATATTATAGAAAATAACCAATAAGCACAAATATAACAGTAAGGAAATGAAATAAATTAAAATTTAGAATCCCAAACTTACAGACAAAACAATTATCAGAAGAATACAGTATATGTACACTACACAATTATTAATTTAACACAAAGTCCTTAAAAAAATGTGGTACTCAAATCACATCACATCAAACTACTAACTTAACTAAACTCGAGCCTTGGTGAGATAGAGTTCACAGTCCCTCAGTTTACCAAGTACCAAGTCAGTGCAGTCTGAGTGTCCCCCTCCAAAAGAAACAAGTGTCAATGTGCACACAGTTCTACCTGATCTATTAGGCCAAGGGGAAAATAAATCAATGCTCTCAGTGCAGTGTGCTGAAATTGCAACCTCCTAGGTGTAATCAGGTTCTAGATCAAATGGGGTTGGCTCACCATCCATTACTGGAACAGTTTCTCTGAGGTTATCCAGAATCTTTGCAGACGGGTCGGACACCACCGTATCCGTGGTCAATCAACATCTGAACTCAACATTAAAACCTGACCTACATGAGATAGGTAACATAAAATCACTTAACAGCTGACTATTAACATGGTCAACATAACT
The DNA here is from genome assembly GCA_012411365.1 of Ameiurus melas. Lineage (NCBI taxonomy): Eukaryota > Metazoa > Chordata > Actinopteri > Siluriformes > Ictaluridae > Ameiurus > Ameiurus melas. Next base: position 16,566,873 of record CM022767.1, read on the forward strand.
GGAGTTAATCTCAGTAACTCAGTAACCACATTCATAATACACTTAATAATTTAACTGCGTGAATGTAGGGCATGAAACTAGCTATCTGCTAATATTCACTAACATCAGTATTTCAACAGTTACTAGGCCTCAAGGCGTAACAGTTAATACACTCAATTTAACATTTGACAAAAAATACATCTCAACAGAGCTACTCGACTTACCAGTGGTAGCAGTCTAAGTACAGAATACCATTAAACATCCTGTTTTTATCAGTTAATAGATACACAACTTATTAACAAAGATAAGGCACCGTTAGCTTACAGCTCACAGCTAGCATACAGCAACATGAGGCATGGCGGCTTGCACCGTTTATACATGACATGAGGCGCGGTGGCTAGCGCCATTTATACCAAGGTTAATAATCTAAAATGGCAGATGTCGCATATAAGTTGACGGATATAAACTCACCAGTGCAAGAGAATGACACATTACTCTAGCATGCATTCCAACTTAGACTCTTTCGTGACCGTCCTAACAGCACCCTTACCTCATATTGGATGATACTAATAGTCACTCAGGACTTACTTATTTATTTATTTATTTATATCCAAGTTTTACCCCTGGGTTACAACTGGCTGGAGTGGTGGATGTAAGTACAAAAGCCCTTACTGGACACAGTAGGCACAATCTTTCTTGTTCGGGTGTGAGGAATGGAGAAGGACAGAAAGCCCACAACACTATCGGCTGTGCAGCAGAAATAGGCACTTTATGAATATAATACAGCCTAGGATATGGGAAGGTCTTGGCTAATCTAGGGGAAGAATCAAGGCAGGAAGGGCCAACAGAGAGAGCTTGTAGATTTCCTACTCGCTTGAGAAATGTCAGGGCCAGCAGAAGGGCTACCTTTACCTTTACTCTGAGGGTGACTGACATTTGAACCCTTGGAGTCGTCCTCAGAGTAAAGGTAAAGGTAGCCCTTCTGCTGGCCCTGTAGGAGATCTCGCCTGACAGACCTTCCAGGACTATAGAAAGGTCCCAAGAAATTATGCGTGGTCTGCAGATGGCTGACACCACACATAAACCGCGATGTTAGAGGATGTTGCCCCACAAAGTCTCAATCAATAGAGGCATGACTGGCCAAATGGCAGCCACATAAACCGCAGGTGGTAGAGCGAGTTGTCCACTAATCGTACGGTTGGCGGTTCGATTCCAGGCCCGGGTGACTCCACATGCCGAAGAGTCCTTGGGCAAGACACTGAACCCCAAGTTGCTCTCGATGGCATGCTAGCGCCTTGCATGGCAGCTCTGCTACCATTGGTGTGTGAATGTGTGTGTGAATGGGTGAATGAGACAGTGTAAAGCGTTTTGGATAAAAGTGCTATATAAGTGCACATTTACCATTTACTGAGATATCACTTTAGCAGATACAATGTTCACGCTCTAGCATTCAACATGGTGTCTACAACCTCAGTTGAGAGACCTCAGTCTCTCAGTTGAGTCTAGCAGGGAACCTGGCCAATGACCTGCTACTAGCAGCAGATATGGTTGAACTCTCGCTAAAATGTGTAAAAAAAAAAAAAAAAGCGACGGGAAAAAAAAAATAAAATGAGGATGGTTTTTTTGTGTGGAAATTGTGAGAGAAGAGAAAAGAGGGGGGGGGGGGAAAGGGGGTATGGATTTGGGTGGGTGTGGTTCAGTGATGTCGAGCCCCAATGGTGTGGAAGGAGTGAGGAGTGAGGGTGAACAACAGCGGGCAGTGTGTTGTCTCCTCTGAGGCGAACACATCTACTTCCGCTCGGCCAAACCTCTGCCATACAGACTTCACCACTTGTGGATGGAGCCTCTAATCCTTGGGCCTAAGCCCCTGCCTCAACAGGATGTCTTCCCCAACATTCCGGATGCCCAGAATGTACAGTCACTGACAAAAACTTTCCCTCTGCCCAGAGAAGAATTAGTTGTGCGTGCCTGAACGGGGGCATGAACATAACCGTCCTTGTTCGTTGATATATGAAACCACTGCTGTATTGTCTGTTACAACTAACACATGATGACTTTTCAACTGAGGAACAAAGAATTTCTGTGCTAGGAATATGGCCTGGTATTTCTTGGTAATTTATATGCTACTCTAAATGAGGGCCGCTCCAGTGAAGAACTGAAAGACTGAAAGGTATATCAGAGAATCAACTCTGAACTACAGTTCCCAGCAGCCACTGCACCTGATTGTATCTCAGCCACATGACCACCTGCACCTGAATCACATTCTTGTTAATGATCACTCATGTATATAGCCAAAGTTTGCATGGCACTCTAAGTCTTAAGTTTGTTTTCCTTTTCTGTTGTCTGTGTTTAAGTCTTTGGTTTATGTTTAGTCTTTGCCTTAGAGTTTTGCTGCCTATTCATAATTTTTGTTTTGCTATTAATTAAAAGTAAATTCCAACCTTCCAACCAGGCTGGAACCATCTCCCACCCTCCCTCCCCACTGTGGATCTAGTGCAGCCTGCCGTGTTGACGGAGAACATTGTTCAGCCTCCCTGCTTGTCTGAGAAAGCCGCTCAACGTCCCTGTTCAGCTGAAGATGCCACTCAGTCTCCCTGTTCAGCTGAAGACATTGCTCCACATCCCAGTGTGGCCAGGAGCTACCATTTTCTTCGATGTTCCGCCTCGGATATCACTATACCAGGCTCCGCAGCGGACATCGTGCCACCTTCCTACTCGGCAGAGACTGGCTAGGCCACTCCAGGACCTGAATGTTCTTCTTGAGCCACTCCTTTGTTGCCTTGGCCGTGTGTTTTGGGTCATTTTCATGCTGGAATACCCATCCATGACCCATTTTCAATGCCCTGGCTGAGGGAAGGAAGTTCTCTCACAAGATTTGACGGTACATGACACCATCCATCGTCCCCTTTGATGTGGTGAAATTGTCCTGTCCCCTTAGCAAAAAAACACCCCCAAAGCATAATGTTTCCACCTCCATGTTTGATGGTGGGGATGGTGTTCTTGGGCCATAGGCAGCATTCCTCCTCCTCCAAACAGAGCCCATTTTGGTCTCATCTGACCACAACACTTTCACCCAGTTGTCCTCTGAATCATTCAGATGTTCATTGGCAAACTTCAGACCAGCATGTATATGTGCTTTCATGAGCAGGGGGACCTTGCGGGCGCTGCAGGATTTCAGTCCTTCATGGCGTAGTGTATTACCAATTGTTTTCTTTGTGACTATGGCCCCAGCTGCCTTGAGATCATTGACAAGATCTTCCTGTGTAGTTCTGGGCTGATTCCTCACAGTTCTCATGATTATTGAAACTCCAGGAGGTGAGATCTTGCATGGAGCCCTAGGCCGAGGGAGATTGACAGTTATTTTGTGTTTCTTCCATTTGCGAATAATCGTACCAACTGTTGTCACCTGCTCACCAAGCTGCTTGGCAATGGTCTTGTAGCCCATTCCAGACTTGTGTAGGTCTACAATCTTGTCCCTGACATCCATGGAAAGCTCTTTGGTCTTGGCCATGGTGGAGAGTTTGGAATCTGATTGATTGATTGCTTCTATGGACAGGTGTCTTTTATACAGGTAGCAAGCTGAGATTATGAGCACTCCCTTTAAGTGTGTGCTCCTAAACTCAGCTCGTTACCTGTATAAAAGACCCCTGGGAGCCAGAAATCTTTCTGATTGAGAGGGGGTCAAATACTTATTTCCCTCATTAAAATGCAAATCAATTTATAACATTTTTGACATGCGTTTTTCTGGATTTTCTTGTTGTTATTCTGTCTCTTACTGTTCAAATAAACCTAACATCAAAAATATAGACTGATCATTTCTTTGTCAGTGGGCAACCTTATAAAATCAGCAGGGGATCAAATTCTTCTTTCCCTCACTGTATTATGTTGTTATTGTTTTGTTGTGCTATTAATCTCTGCCTTGAAATTGTGACAAAGACTGTGCCCCAGGCTATGAGGGATCACCTGTACTCACTATACTTGTACTCAGTATTTACAGAGTAGGGAAGACTATGGCTGATATAATGTCATTTCCCCCCTCAGTTACAATAGAATAGTATACTGTATGTATACTATACCTATATGTGCAGAGCTTGCATGTTCTCCCAGTGCTTCAGGGGTTTCCTCTGGGTAGTCTGTTGTATAACATCTTATTTCAACAGTGTGAAATGGAAAGTTTCAATAACCAACACATCACTAATAAGTATGTAATAGTGTCAACAATGTATATATGTCACAGCTGCAGTAAAGAGCACCAGCAGAGACCCAGAGACTCACCAAGATCAGACTCCTCAAGGCCAACACCCAGAGGAAGAGCAGATCTCTCAAGCTTTACACTAAGAATGGAAGCCCTGAGGCCCGAAATTGACAGCAGCTATTACTAGTGATGAATGACAGACAATAGCGAGTGACACAGTGACTCCAACAATATGCCTCTTGTGAGAGATAATGGAGTGACAGGTTAAGCTAAGGCAAACACTGCATAAATTAAATTAGCATATGATAACCGATATGATGGCACATAATGATGTTTTATCTAAAATTAGATCTATCTGAATATGCTAATTTCTATCTGCATTTTAAAATGAACATGAATAAACTTCAAGCTCAATAAAAGGTAAGATCTTTTTTCAGTGAAATGCCCACATGCATTTGATTTTCCATATGTGCATGATGAGAAGACAGAACACAGTGTCTATCAAGGGTTGGGAGACACCTTTGTTTTTATAAAAAAAAATATTTTCCAAGTAATGTTTGGTACAAGAGATATTTCAAGATGAAGAAAGCAGTGCTGTTTTTAATGGAATGGTCTGCCCCATCACCTGACCTTGCTCATTTGTTAACTGGATGGAAAGGATTGACAAAGGGGTTTAAGCAGCCTTGCTAACCTTCGGGAAGTACTGCAGGATACATTACAGAGCATCTCTGAGAAACGGCTGTAATATCTGACTGTTTATATCATAGATCGTATAATAAGATGGGCAATGTGACCGTGGCTGAAAAGTGATGCTATAATGTCTCAGATGCCCTCTACTGACTGGGTGCTGCACAAATTGTAACCTCATCCTGTTAACCTCTTAACCTCCTGTCAATGGGGCCAGACTCAAATATAATATATACTGTAATTTACTGTATATAAAAATAAAATAAAATGGAATACATATAAAGAGTTCATTTGGAATTAGTAACTGGAATGAATGCATATGGATTACTGAAATCTTTTCATGTAAACATGTGAAGCATCATTGGACTTTATTGTTTCTGTGACAGAGTGACCGCAAGCTTGGTTAATGTTATACATCATGCAGCAGTACAGGCATAAAACTCCAATTTTTACCTTCTTCAAGTTACTAAGAGTGCAGGAACATATACCAGATAATTCCTGTTCACTTTAACTGCTGGATATTGGATGCTACAGTACATATTTGGGCATGGCTGATGAGGTAATTGTCAGGTATTGGTTGCATTGCTTAATAGCTAGAAAAAAGGTTCTTGTCTCATGCATGTGCACTTTTTCTGTATTCCTAATGACTATTTCCTCTTTTCTTTCTTTACTAAATATAACATTCAAACTTATAGACATAGGATGAGTATGTACTCAGCAGTATTGCTCATGGTTACTTGTGTTTCCTGTGCCAATATTTACCAATACATACAATGATCCATATTAAGATAACTTATAGCAGATAAATGATTTTTTTTTAATTAATATACTGTATCGTTTAGTTTTTTAGCTACTGTCACAAATATTTTCATGTTTGCAAGAAGTAATAGTTCATCTTTTTTATTTTGCAAACTGACAGGGAAAATACTAATTTGAATAGAAACTGAAAATTGTTCCCAACACTACACCTGCTCCCTTCCACTGATAATTTACTGTATTTATAGAATACATGCAAAAGTACGCACTGGTGAGTGGTACCAGAGAGCTACAGTCCTAAATGTGGGGAAATCCTAACCATGTACTATAACATTTGGTGACCCAAAACGTTTGACATCAATGTACTGTATAATTGATTGTTATTTAGCAGTTGTGAAAAGTCTCCCCAGGCAAAAAACTAAACAAAAAAAAACAAAAAAAAACTTACCTACACTTTAGGCTCCTTCTAAAAATGTTAAATAAACGTCTGCTTACAGAATCTATATCAATGATATGTTTTTTTGTTTTTTTCTTAGGTAAATAACAGGTTTTTTCATCCTTTTGTTATTTATCTTAAATTATGTTGTGCGTCAGCCATACAAGTGAATGAGCTGTTACTATAGAAACAATAAGGCATATTACTTTAAACCTGTAATTTTTTTTATTGCCAAAATTACTGTCAGAGGCATGCTGTTATATAAAATTAATTCAGCTACACTATGGTATAAAAGTTTATTAACGTACTTAAAATGCTGATTAGATAGTGGTCAAAATGTTACACTTTATTAAAATCTTAAAGTAAAGACCCAATGACTGGACATTTTGGTCTGGTACTGAATGTTATAAAGACATGTTGTATCTTTGTAGCTGTACATTAGTGCAGTCAGCAACCACAATTTTGTGACAAAGAGCAACTTCACCCCCTCCCCTTCCCCCAATAATAGCTGGTCAGTTCCCTGCAGTACCCAGAATCCATATTTTCACTAGATTTGTTTTCTGTCTCCACACCCCACCAAACCTCAGGACAAGTAATTAAATCTGGTGCCACCACAGAAATCATACGCATTTCCTTTCCTGTGACACTTGGGCAGCAGACATCAGCATTCATCCATTCATATACCCAAGCCTTTCCTTACAATTACAAAACAGGAGGACAGACTAGCTTCCACAATTCATCATGATATTCACTGTGCTCTTTGTCAGGGCTTAAAAAAAAGCCATACTATAGATAAAAACCTTCACAGTTAAATGATACTCTTAGATACTCATTTGACAAACACTTTGATCAGGGTTTTAATCAGATCAGTCAAATTAAAGATGCTTATGAGCCTTGCCGAAGAGACCAAGAGAGACAACTTGTGGCAGCGCTAGTAGTAAACTTACAACCTTCTGATCGGTAGCTAAAAGCTTTAACATTTAATCATGGCCTAATTCTGACCTACTGGTGGACTATTCAGGGTCAGATCTGGGCTCATCTATGAAGTGAATTGTTAATTTATGTCCAGCTGGAGTTGTACAAGCTTGAGGGCTGTGCTTTATGATGTGTTCATTCAGCAATATGGCATTTAATCTCACTCTGTCTGTTTCCCCTTGAGCTGGATTTGTTGTTCAACCACCAACCGACCAATGATGACACCAGAAGGGATTCTTAAATTATGTTCTGAACTTATGATTGACTTTAAGAATATAAAAAAATTCAACATGCCCATGGGTTTTTAATTAGATAAATGCATAACCAGCAAATTGTCACAACTCGTGGCAGAGCGGATGAAGAAAGGAGGTAAGCGCACTTAAGAACGAGTGTAGTTTATTTACAAGAGGCAGGTAGACAAATCCAAAACGTAATCCAAAGGAAAACAAGAAAACAAGCGAAGGTCATGCGAACGGCAAACAGGCATAAACTTGGGGCAAGGCAGATATCAACAACGTGGCATGGAAAACAGGGTCGAGAAACAAACATGAGCATAAACATGAACGTGAGCTAAGAATGATCTGGGAGCGGATAACCCAGCGTGAACTATAACTAACAAGGAACGTGATACTATGTTTAATTAACCATGACAGAGTCCCCCCCAAAGGCACTCCTCCCGTAGTGCCATGAAACATCCCATATCACAGGCGGCCCCGGGCCCCTGGGCTGAATGTCCCAAGCAGAGCCTGGAAACCGCATGATGTTCCTGGCAAAGTAGGGACGCGGAGCGAAGTTCTCCGTGAGGCTCAAGGGAGGAACGATGCCCTCCGCTGAGCCCAGGGGTGGAGTGATGTCCTCTGTGGAGCAGGAAGGGGGAGCGACACAAGGAGCGACGTCTTCCGCGGAGCATGGAGGCAGAGCGACGTCCCCAGCGAAGCAGGATGGCGGAGCGACGACCTCAGCCGAGCAGGAAGGCCGAGCGACGTCCACAGCCGAGCAGGAAGGCCGAGCGACGTCCACAGCCGAGCAGGGAGGCCGAGCGACGTCCACAGCCGAGCAGGGAGGCCGAGCGACGTCCACAGCCGAGCAGGGAGGCCGAGCGACGTCCACAGCCGAGCAGGGAGGCCGAGCGACGTCCACAGCCGAGCAGGGAGGCCGAGCGACGTCCACAGCCGAGCAGGGAGGCCGAGCGACGTCCACAGCCGAGCAGGGAGGCCGAGCGACGTCCACAGCCGAGCAGGGAGGCTGAGCAGCGTCCTCAGCAGAGCAGGGAGGCTGAGCGGCGTCCTCAGCAGAGCAGGGAGGCTGAGCGGCGTCCTCAGCAGGACGTGGAGGCTGAGCAAGCACCAAAAACGGGGAGGGACGGTGGGAACCGGTCTCAGCCCCGGCCCCAGATTCCCCCTCCTGTCGACGTGACTCCTTTTTACTCTGAGCGATTACCAACGGGACGTGAGGCTTGGCTGTGACTGGGATGTCGTGAGCTTGAGACTGAGTCTGGACTTGGACGCTGTGAGCTTGAGACTGTGTCTGGATTTGGGTGTCGTGAGCTTGAGACCGTTTCTGGACTTGGACGCTGTGAGCTTGAGACTGTGTCTGGATTTGGGTGTCGTGAGCTTGAGACTGTTTCTGGACTTGGGCGTCATGAGCTTGAGACTGAGTCTGGACCTGGACGCTGTGAGCTTGAGACGGAGTCTGGATTTGGGCGTCGTGAGCTTGAGACTGAGTCTGGACTTGGACGCTGTGAGCTTGAGACTGAGTCTGGACTTGGGCGTCGTGAGCTTGAGACTGAGTCTGGACTTGGACGCTGTGAGCTTGAAACTGAGTCTGGACCTGGATGCTGTGAGCTTCAGACCGAGTCTGGACCTGGATGCTGTGAGCTTCAGACCGAGTCTAGACTTGGACGCTGTGAGCTTGTAACTGAGTCTGGACTTGGTGAAGCTGGGTCTCTGCACTTTTCTTTCTATCCTTCTCCTCCTCCAGAAGCTGCTTTAGTTGGTTTCATTCATCCTCCGGAGCGTCTCCTCCTGCAGCAAAATCTGTGTTTCCTGTAGTTGCAACTCCACGGATGAGCATTCTTTAGTAGCTTCGATGCATTTCTTCTCCATTTCAGACAGAGTGCTGCTCAAACTCTCCAACTGCATTCTGCTCATTTTTTCCACCATTTCCTTCTTACTCTGCATGATTACAACTGGAACCTGAGGCTTGGCTGTGACTGGAGCTTGAACTTGGAACTTGGCTGTGAGCAGAATTTTGTGAATTGGGTCGGCAGACTTGGAGATGAATGGATTCTGCTTAGCAGGATGCACGGTAACTTGGACTTGTGGCTTGGTCTGGATCGGGACATGGACCTGAGGCGTGGCTGTGGCTGGAGCAAGAGGCATGGCTGTGGCTGGAGCGAGAGGCATGATTTGGACCGGAGGCGTGGCATGGCTGTGACTGGAACTTTGACTGTAGCTTTCTCTGCCTTTCTCCCCTCTCTGTTTCGCCCGTTCATAGTACACGTGGAGAAGAGGCTCTGCATGAGTACTCCCATTACCTTCCCGCAGCACTTTATCCAGGTCATACTTTTGCCCTGGTTCTCAGAATTCCTCAAAAAACAGCTCAAAAAACAGCCGAATATCCTCCAGCACCCCGGGTCTCTCAGCCACCATCTGTAGTGCCCACGTGCGAGCGAAACCCAAAAAGCGAGACATGATGAACAGGCTAAATTGTCCTACTGGTGGTTTCAGGTCACACAGGCTGGTGAAATATTGCTGACATTCCGTCGCAAAATAATCCGGGTAACCCAGGCCATCATACCGCGCAGGCATGTGCTTGAAAGTCCTCTGTGCAAAGCTCATGGAATCCAAGGCGGGAATCTTGGGCGTGTGGATTTGGGTTCGGCGTCCTCGCCATTCTCGTGCTACCTCCATGTTTACGGTGGTTAATTTCTGTCACAACTCGTGACAGAGCGGATGAAGGAAGGAGGTAAGCACACTTATGAACGAGTGTAGTTTATTTACAAGAGGCAGGCAGACAAATCCAAAATGTAATCCAAAAGCGTAGTCAGAAATCAAGCGAAGGTCAGCCGAACGGCAAATAGGCATAAACTTGGGGCAAGGCAGATATCAACAACGTGGCACAGAAAACAGGGTTGAGAAACAAACATGAGCATAAACATGAACGTGAACTAAGACAATGATCTGGGAGCATGAACTATAAATAACAAGGAACGTGATACTATGTTTAATTAACTGCGCCGTGTGTAGTACGGCACGTAGTATATAAACCGGCATGAATTAACTTAAACAGATTTCAGCTGGGAGTAATACAGACACACGTGGGGATACAACCTATGACAGAAACGGGGCGGGGTCATGACAAACAAACAAAACACACGTGCCCTCCCAGCCAATGACAGAAACAATAACAAAGAGCACATGTTCAAATGTCACAACACGCATGCGCAACCGCGCGAGAGCATGCTGCTTCAAGGGGGAACCGTGACACAAATGCTGTTTTGCATTAGTCCCATTATGTTTTATCTTACCACCCCAATTCCGAAAAAAGGTTGGGACAGTATTGAAAATTAAAAAATGACAAATAAAAATAAAAAGAGTCATGTGAAAATTTTCATTCGTTCGGTTTAACACAGATGGATGCAGGGAGAGAAGGCACCATACATTCCAATCCCATGATGATAAATCCATTAACGTGAGCAAACATGCAACATGTAAACAATGTGAATCAACTCACCCTGTGTTTTCATATTGAAAACAAATTATTAACACAGTATTTATTATTTTACTCTGTGAATTGGATTTATTTTTGAAAATATACACTCATTTAAAATATGATAACTGCAACACACTCCAAAAAAGTTGGGACAGTCGACTGTTTACCATGTGTAACATCACCTTTTCTTTTAATAACACTTATTACGCGTTTGGGTGCTGAAGACACCAGTTGGTTAAGCTTAGGAATTGGAATTTTCCGAAATTCATCCATTATGCATTTCTTCAGCTGTGCAACTGTATGGGGCCTTCGTTGCCTTATTTTGCACTTCATAATGCACCACACATTCTCAATCGAAGACAGGTCAGGACTGCAGGCAGGCCAAACTAGCACCCACACTCTCTGTTTACGCAACCATGTGCTTGTAATCCGGGCAGAATGTGGCTCCATACTTTCTGCATTAATGGTACCCTCACAGATGTGCAAGTTACCCATTCCATGGGCACTGACACACCCTCATAACATGACAGATTCTGGCTTTTGGACCTGACGCTGATAACAGCTTGGATGGTCCTTTTCCTCTTTGACCCGGAGAACACAATGGCTGTTTTGTCCAAATACTATTTGAAATGTTGACTCGTCGGACCACAAAACACGATTCCACTGTGCTACTGTCCATCTCAGATGAGACCAAATCCAGAGAAGTTGGCGGCGGTTCTGGACAGTGTTGATGTATGGATTCTGTTTGCATAGTAAAGCCTTAATTTGCACCTGCGGAAGCAGTCACGAATGGTGTTGAATGACAAAGGTTTACCAAAGTATTCCTGAAACCATGTCAGGATATCCATTACAGAGTCATGACGGTTTTTAAGACAGTGACGTCTGAGGGATCAGAGATCACACGCATTTAGAAGTGATTTTCGGCCTTGCCCTTTACACAGATTTGACCGGTTTCCTTGAATCTTTTAATTATATTGTGCACTGTAGAAGGTGAAATACCCAAAATACTACAGATTAGAGAATGTTGTTCTCAAAATGTTGGATTATCTGCTGATGCATCTGTTGGCAGATTGGCAAGCCTCGACCCATCCTTGCTCTTAAAGGACTAGGCCTTTTTTGGAGGCTCATTATATACTATGATTAGGTGATTGCCTCACCTGTTTCATATCACCTTCTTATTTCAACTCGTCACATAGCTTTTAGTCCTAATTAGCCCCTGTCCCAACTTTTTTGGAACGTGTTGCATGCATCAATTTAAAAATAAATGCTTACCTTCAAAAACTATGCAATTGATCAGGTAAAAACGTGTCTTTATACATTTTTTGTTTAAATACAAGTTAAAGTACATTTACAACTTTTTCACAATTGGGGTTGTAAAATAGGCACCCTATTTTTTTTAATACAAAATATGTTATAGATTTTTTATTTTATGACTGACTACATTATCGAGTCAGTACAAAAACATTTTATATACCAAACATTATTTTTATACCACAAAATTAAATGTTACAGAAAAATGTTTGTATATCATTAAAGAAGGCAGCATATTACATAAGAAACCACTATTTTGACAAAAAAAAAAAAAAAAAAAACAAAAAAAAAAAAACAATGAATGCTGCTGGGTTTTGCTGCAAAAATAAGAATCAAGTATGACAGTCAAAGTCTTCAGAAGAAAGTGTGACTGTGATTGGTTCTGCAAGATGCTCAATAAAACATACAGCTCATTTCCTTATAAAACCGCACAAATTACACCGGACACTACTATTTTTATTTTTATCTTTTTGTCACATCAAATATTGACTTTGTTTCATTTACTACTGTTTACTTCTATTTACTGTATTTTTTTTTAATGTAGAAACATTTATTTTCATTATTTTGAAGGCATCTTTGCGCTACAGCATTTTTTGCATGTGCCTAAAACTTTTGTGTATACATTAATGTTGGAGCTGGCAAACAAAGTTGGTGAAGCTTTATATCTTGTGTTACTTGCTCATAATTCAAATGGATTTGAACACTTTTGACTTACAATAATAATAATAATAATAATAATAATATAATTTTGTAGATTCATGTTTAACATTATTGTGCTATTACAGACATTTTAACTAAGAAATGCATGCCGTTATGGGACATTTGTTACCTTATGAAGGGGATTATACGGTAGCTACATAATTTTAGATTTAAATTGTAATGCTCAGAATATTCACTGAGAAATGAGAACAATTTCTTTGCTGAACCTTGGATTTCCATAAGCTCATTAGTGGTCATGTTCTTGTGCCACATCACCTGAGTCAGAGCAAGTCATTATTATGCCACAACAGGGCTCTGATGTTTAAATAAGAATATGTTTATTAATAATGCCTTTGTGTGGAAACTCATTCAAATTCTAGCAGCATATAAAGTAAACTTCAGTTAAATACAGAATGACTCAGGAAACAACGAAAATTACAGAGAACGCTCTTCTTAAGATAAATAAGATTCACAATCTTGTCTTACTCAGTTTTCTGCTTAAGACTCATGTTAACAAATGAGCAAGCATACAAATATAATTTTACCCTAAGGTTGTACAGGTTAATAGGAACATAATTATAATAAATATAATTCATATAAATAACAATATGTTTAGTCCAACAGATCATAGAAAGAATGTCTTATACTCAGTTCCTATATATGTATGTATAACAAAAAAAGGAAACATTGAAAAGAAAGTACTCTTTTTCCTATCAAGTGGTAATGCATCGCCACCTCAGCTGTCGTCATGGTATTGGCTCTGATCTTTGATTTTTCTGTGGTTTCCCAGACAGTGAATTTGAAGGGCTTTGTGAGAGAGAGAATGAAAGAAAGAGGATGAGGGAGAGAAGGGCAGTGATTTTGTTCTACAAGCACAGAAAAAGCTTTGAATCCATTAAAATTTCATGAAGTACTTTTGTCACTCAAAATATCAAAGGCTTCGGGGTAATCATAGTACTGTATTGAACATTAGAGATACGTAGTGCACATATGGTCATACACAGCCAGTCTAGACAAAATTACAGTAAACATGAGATGTAATTTACATGAAATATTCTACTAGAAAAACTAGAAAATTTGGATATTGTTAATCCAAAGCCTTGCACGCAAATGCATATGTAATAAAGTTTTACTGTTAATTCCAAATGGGAAATTTTGATTTTTCAAATGCACTTAAGAGCTTCATTAGTATAAATGGAGTTGTTGAGTGCAAAGGGTAGATATATCAATATGTGAACTCACGATCATCAAGTCATTCGATAATGGGTAATGAAAATGGCACAAAGGCCAGGAAAGGCAATTAAATGTTATCTACACACATTGTATTAAAGACGTGACCACATGTTAGTTGCTGCAGATTACTAGATCAAAGTAAGGAAAACATAATGCTTGCTAATTTATTAAGAATGCGCTCATTTATTAAATAGCTATTATTTGCTATTGCAAGTTTCCAAATAAGTTTGTTTTTGGTCTAAATAAAGCATGCTTACATTTATTTAACTTGGTTAAGCAGTCCTTTATGTGGGTTTTGTATAGTGCCACATGAAGGAAATTTACTTAAAATATATGGGTAATTGGCCTCTTACAAAAATGCCGTGGGTGGCAGTGGCAGTATGTGTCAAGAGATTGCACAGGATTTTCAGGCAAATGTAGGTGTATTAAAAGACCAAGCAGACAATGCAAAGAGCAAATTCTGTTTGTAAACTATGCAGGGTCAGTCGATTGGCAAACAGAATACACTAGGCTAGGACAAACTCACTAAAAAATTCAGGACTATGCAGTTAAAACCAGAATGTCAGCCAGAATCATCAACTCAGAATCATCATTAGAAGACAATTCACCCTGAACAGAACAATGTCCAGGGTATGGGTCATGTGATAAGTCAGGTCACATGGTCTGTATTTTGTTGAAGACAATTGGAAATAGACTTCATGTTCTTCATTGACACAAGTTGTGAGGTGATTCATTGAGGATTCAGGGAAACAGAGTACTGAAGTGGCAATATGCCTCACATATCCATGTTAACACTTTAATTAAAAGTGTCTATCCATAGGGAAAGAGATATCCATAGAGGAGGCCTATGAACTCCATCTGCTCATTCTAAGCTGTCAGCAGCTTGTTCATTTCCTCCATAAATATGTGGAAGGTTTTCTTTAGAAAAGAAAACGTAAACAACACACGTCAAATGTAAATTAATTCAGTCTCGTTATAGCAATTATGCATTATGATTACATGTGCATTATGATAATTATCTTGTGACTACTAAAGTGTTTGCATGAAAGCCTGATCCTGAGCAAGTCTGAGCTTGCAGAGCACTCATGTAGGATTCTACATACAGTATGAAGAATGGGCCCAGGATTAAAATCATACTGATGATGTTGGGCCTGTAATCATAATGTGTTAAATCCAGTCCCACTGGCTGCTAGTTTGAAAAACCTTTTCTAACTAGGCTAGTTTGGTGTCACCAAGAGGAGGCACAACTAAGCTATCATTGTATGATTGTTTAGCTGTTACAGTGACATGCAAACTACATTATCTTTCCTTATGCTCTTCTCATATTATGTTCATGTAAACTGGAACTCATATAGACATTTACACCTAGTTTTCACACCTTTATTTCTGTAAAGCTGCTTTGAGACAATGACTATTGTAAAAAGCGCTATACAAATAAAATTGAATTGAATTGAATTGAATAGTTTTCCTGCTCAGCATGAGACGATGTTACTGTTTTAGTGTCAACCCCTTTACCGGTTTAAATAAAAATCGGCGTATATCCATTTTTCCTCACACTGACAGTGAGAAACCGATTCAAGTTGATAAATATTCGGGGTTAAAGAAATAATATTCAGGGCTACAGCCCAGGCCAGGTTATGCCCCTGGCAGCCATGCAAAATGTGATTTATTTAAAAAATGTGTTTTACTTAATATTGATTTTTTAACAATAAATTTGCAATGCAAGTAATGTAATTTTATTTACATCAGTAACTGTAATAAATGTAAAATTTAATGCATTACTTTACTGTGTTATCAGACATTTGTTGACATGCTTATATATATATTATTATATATATATATATATATATATATATATATATATATATATATATATATAAATAATACACTCAACATGCAGACTCAACATACAGGATGATTATATGACCCTATACAGGCTTGAAATACAGCACGAATACATAAATTGTAACGATACCTGAAGGAAGGCAAGCACGGGCCGAGAATGCAACTGCTGGAGAGCGGGACGTGGAGCGTAAAGCACAAAGTCCAGTTGATAACAAAAGTCCAAAGCATAAATCCAAAAAACATAGTCGAAGTCGAGGCGGAATTCCGAAAACCGATAAAGATAATCCTTTCATAGAGAGCTTGGTAACGAGTAGTCCTGAGAGTAAATTGAATGTTACTTCACGCCGCGTTGTAGTAAACAAGGTCTTAAATAGCCTTGGGCGGTGCACAGGTGCAAGCACTTAGTATTCCAGTGAACTTGAGCGTGAGTGTGACTGGGAAGTGTAGTCCGCGCCGGCACAGTGGCTGTGAGTTCGCCGTTGCATAACATAAATTTGTTGCATATGTCATACATTATGAGATATATACTGACATTTCATGTTGCTGTAGCTGGGAGGCCTGTAAGATGTGCCTCTAAATCAAATGAATTGAGTTCAGGGCATAATATATGGATCTGGACCCAGTTTACATCACATATTATTAGAACATTTTAATCGTAATACATAATGGCATTTCATTGTGTCATGTAATTGTCCTATGGTGGACAAATTACTACTTAATAGACAATTATTTAATCAACTCCTGCTTGTAATGAGCACAGCCCAGGAGGAGACTGTCTCTTCACATTGCAGGCCCTAATAAAATTTCACATAGCACTTTCATCTCAAAGCCATGAAACACTGAGTTCAGCACGTGGTATCTCTGTAAAAGAAAATAACAATAAATGTGCAGGGTGTAAGGATCGTAACGAAATCTGATAATAGCGCCAACACAGATTGGCCAGTACTTCCTGTTCCACAGACTGCAAAAATTGATTTGACTCTCAGGTTGCCATTTCAATTAGATACAGTAGAACAGGGTCTCGCAGGACATGGCACAGTAAGCTTCTCTCTCTACCTTACATCCAGTACTGAAACCATGATATGCAGTCCCAAGCAGAAAATTATATTGATTTATAAATTTTGAAATACAAGAGCAGAACTAATGGTCAGGTAGCTTTCATTTGAGTGGCCTAGAGGTTAAATCAAAGGTAAGCACTATACATATAGCATTTGATATAAATTCATGTCTCTATTCATGAAAAAGAGATGCTGTCACAGAGACTGTTAGGCTGCTGTGACATACACTCAGTCTCTACCTTAGTAAGTACACCAATCTATAAACAGTGTAAGTAAGGGACCACCACAGGACCATAGCTGACCAGATATTATTTGGTTGGTGAACTATTATCAGCACAGCAGTGACACTGACATGGTGCTGGCATGGTATTATGTGTGCTGCTGATATGGGAGTGTCAAGCACAGCACCATTGCTGAGGTTTTTAAACACCTCAGTGTCAGTGCTGGGTTAAGAGCAAACAAACATCTGAGCTGAAGTAAGAAACAAACAATGATAAGAGGATGATTAATGTACTATACAGTATATTGTGCATGGAAGCAGATAAGCTGTAGTCTCTAATATGTAAGGACATATAACATTGGTGCTTAAAAACCATCAGCATCATTGCTGCAACTGATACATTCATATCAATGCAATGCATAGTATGATGGTGTTGCTGGTGTTCTGAGAATAGATAATTTTAAATAAGATCTGGTGAATGGTAACTCTTTCCAGTGAGGGCAGCTGACACCTTGTTCTTAGCAAGAGATTACAGGACTACAGTCCAAAATGAACTGAATGAGCTTAGTGGTTAGAAGGTTTGCCTCACACCTCCGGGGGAGAGGTGCGAATCCCAACTCAGCCCTGTGTGCACATACTCTGCTTTTTCTCCACATGCTTTGCTGGTTTCCTCTGGTTTCTCCGGTATCCTCTCCTAATCTAAAGACTAAAGGCAGATTGCCTTTTCCAAATTGTCCATAGTGTGTGAATGGTGTGTGATTTTGCCCTGCCAGGCCTTGTGCCCTGAGTTCCCTGTGACGGGCTATAGGCTTCAACCCTATAGGCACAACCCTGGGTCGGATAACCCTAAAAAATAGATGGAAGGATAAATTTGTGTATGGGTGAATATGAATGGATGAGGCCAATCATTTTGACTCTATTTATTGTCACTCTATTATCACCGAAGATCATCAATATTTAACAAACTTACAAATTATAACTAGGACAGCTGACCCTTCTGACAAACTTTCCATATAGACAAAATTTCCATATGGACTTATGGATAGTACAGTGCATGTCTTTGTGATAAATTAGGCTTAACCAGAACTTTCATAGATTGTACAAGACACAGTTGATGTCTAAGATATTAAATGGCTTTTGCTAAATTGCTAGCATTATCAAATTCCACAAGCATATTGAAAATGAGTGTGTGTGAGCCTTTCAATCAAAGCTCATTCTTTATGCACCACTTCTGAATTTAAAAGGTGGCAGAATAACAGTCAAGAACAATACGGCAATAAGCAAGAACGATAATATGAAGCAAACTTTCAGTTATCTTGCCAAAAACTATTTCAAATGCATAGAAGTTGTCTAGTTTGAAAATGCAATATGTGAACATCAATAGTTTTTAATGCTGTAGAGGAGGGAGGATAAGCAAATATCAGTGGTAATAAAATGAAGGTACTATCAAAATAACGAATTTGCTAGATTTGTTTGTTGTAACCCAAACATTCACAATATAGCAAAAATCAATACGTTTCTGTAGAATGATTCTGGGTTTTTTTTTTATGAAAAGTAACAATGTTTTGAGCAAACTGTTCAATATGTGCATCATTTTATTGGTCTAGCTAGAAAAATCAATGTGTTTCTATAGGAGGATAGAAGGATGAAAGAAAAGATAATAATTATTATAATACGGCTCTCCCCAACATGCATCTTTTATTTTTATTTTTTTACTCTGCAACAGTGATTATATCATGTATTGGATGGTTGAAATGGATGCAAGTGCAGTTAAGAGCTTTATTAAAGAGAGGCGGGCAGATAAATCCAAAACGTGAATCAATAGCGTAGTCAAAAACAGGCAAGGTCAGGCGATCTGCAAACAGGCTAAACTAGAATCAAGTAACAAGGATGAGAACAGGATGAAAACTATGGTGCTAGCACAAGAGGAAATCGTGACAGATTAAAATGAAATGCAAAGAAGGTTAATGTCTTCTTTTTTTTTTTTAAACTCAAGTATAAGTACTATGATTTAACTATACTCAAAAAGGTACCATTACAGTGAACCATGTACTCAAGTTGTCATGGACCGGAGGAGGAGGTGGCTTCAGGTGTGTGCACACAGAAAGCCCCCTGGTCAGGCAGGTAGACATTCATTAATTTCTTGTTAATTTTATATTGTTATTTTTTTTTGTATCATGTTACACATGACGTGGCCTCAGATTTTGTTCATAATTGGACAATCCGAGTCCAGAATCGAGTACCCCAACGATACAATATAATATAGAGCAGTCAAAGTGATCCATGAAGCCATGAACCAGGGGGTCCATGATTTTTTTTTTGTATTTTGTAACAGTGGTGGAAATCTCAATCTGCCATGATTGGAGTTATTATATTTATTGAGTTTTTATTGTTATTAGCCTATTAGACTGGTCATTTGAATCAAATTGGTTTAGCCCAAACCTCAATAACTCAACCTGAGCCCAATGTATTCTCTCCGTGGAAAGTTCAGGAATAAAATGGTCTAGTAAATAGCCATTATATTATTGTACTTTGTGTATAATATTCTGGCATTTGTGATCTCTCAGTTGGACCTCAAGGGTCTGGTGGCTCTACCGCACCATTGTGACGAAAAGAGAGCTGAGCTGGAAGGCAAAACTCTCAATCTACAGGGCAATTTTCATTCCTACCCTCACCTATGGTAATGATGGCTGGGTAGTGACCGAAAGAACTAGATCGCGGGTACAAGCGGCCGAAATGGGTTTTCTCAGGAGGGTGGCTGGCTTCTCCCTTAGAGATAAGGTGAGAAGCTCGGCTATCCGAGAGGCACTCAGAGTAGAGCCGCTGCTCCTTTGTGTTGAAAGGAGCCACTTGAGGTGGTTCGCACACCTGGAAAGGATGCCCCCTGGCTGCCTCCCTAAGGAGGTGTTCCAAGCACGTCCAGCTGGGAGGAGACCTTGGGGAAGACCCAGGACTACGTGGAGAGATTATATCTCCACACTGGCCTGGGAACGCCTTGGGATCCCCCAGTCAGAGCTGGTTAATGTGGCTTGGGAAAGGGAAGTTTGGGGTCCCCTGCTGGAGCTGCTGGATGGATGGATGGTATCAACATCACTTATTTCTTATAGCATTTGAATTAGAAAAGGGTGAGAAAAGAGTGAAAGGACTATGTCATGACAGTCTTGTATACCAACTTTGGTGGATTTAACTTCTATAGCATAGGGGCAATGTCCTGTTAAAATTGAAGAGCCATTGAATTAATGTGCAGGGGATGAAGAGCGAGAGACAAAAAAGAATCGATAAAGCAGGGATAAAGGTGTGAAAAAAGCTGAATAGTGTGTATTGTTACTCAGTACTTCAGGATTAAATTGTTGGTTTTAGATTGAAAGTTATCGAAATAGGAGCAGTTTGACAAAACCTAATGGAAAAAAAATTGAGAGAAAAATAGAGATAAAGAAAAAGGACTTGCGTGTGCCATCTTTATGAAATGCGTAAGCAATAAGAAAGAGTACAGGACAAATGTTTTGTGGTTAAAAACATGACTATATATATTAAAGGAAGAAGAAGATGAAAAAGAAGAAGAAGAAAAAGAAAAAGAAGAAGAACATTGGCAAGCTAGTGCTTCTGTAGAATCCAATATTGATTCATACATGTTCCTATGATGTATTCATAATTGCTTATCATATGAGATGGCAGAAGGAAAAAAATGGTTATTTTTCACAGACAGATAGAAGGCCATGTGTGTTACCATTAAATGACTTGAGTAATTTAGCTGATCAGGAGGAGATGAGGGTGGTTCGTGTTTTGCAGATCAGGGGTGCGCATAGGGTTGTATTGTGGTCAATTCTAAAAATAAAAATCCAATATTTTAGCAGTTTTGTCAGAAAGAATACACTGTAGAAAGTATTGTAAAAAAAATAATGCTGCAATTACAGCATTAGCATTAGAATATGTGTTTACAGTAGTAGCATATTGTACTATATTTTTAAATAGAGTGCAAAATTTTATTTGTACTGGGCTGCATATCAGTAGCATTATATTCCTCTAACACAAACACACTACCAGAATTTTAAAGTAATAGTGTTTTAACTATCTCAAACCAAATATACATCTAACATAAATTTGAAATAGATCCTAACTTTAGAATGCATTTAGTAAAGCAATCATTTCAGTCCACATAAGAACAAACTTAATACATTCAATTACAATGCTAAAACAGAAGATTAAAATAGCAAATTTTAGCTACCTATCTAGGCCAACATTACCTAGTGTTGCCTAGCATTTCGTACAATTTAACTTGTACTCATCCTGCTTAATTTTTTTTTTTAAGTAGTACATTTTTTTGTTGTTGTCGTGACTTAAGATGATGTTTTAATTAAAATTGGAAAAATGGAAAAATTAGACAGATGAGGTTCCATGACCAGATGACATCAGTACATTGTAATTATACTATTTTATCACTAGTACTAATACACCTGTATTTAATTATTGATTAACAAATGGTGAGTTTTTGGGCAAGAAGAAAGTAGAGCACAGAGTGACAAAGTTTCAGAGCGCTTTTCTGTGTTTGTTGGCCAGACCACCAGTTGAAATAGAGTGCACTATTAATGTTTTCTCTTTGCTCAGTCTTTTATTCTGTCATATAGCAGTATGTGTAAAAAAAGGTGCTATGAAGAATAAAGTGGGCAAAGTGTTAGCTAAAATGGAGATGAAGAGATCAGGAAATGTGAAGAAGTGTGAAAAGCTTTAGAGTGCTTTCTAGAGTGCATCACTAATAGCATTTTAAAACTGAAAGAGACATGCGGTTCCTCCTCTGGTTCCAACTGTCAGTTGACTTGAAGACACGCATGAAAAACAAACACTGCAAATAGACAAAAGACTGACAATACAGTTGTATTGTGTTTTTAATGTCAGTATATGTATTGTATATGGGGTTGTGCCATGGACTGGTATGTTTCACACCAGTTTTGCTGAAGTAATACGTAACAGTCATCCTTGACTATAATATTTCATTCAGCCCTTTTCAGGAATTGCTTTGTCCTGGTCAGTGTCATGGGGGATCCGTGGCATATCCCAGGAAAAGTGCATGAATACACCTTGGGTGGAATGGCAGTCCATCACAATGAACCCACACATTCACACACTTAAACAATTAAACCCAGTTAATTTACATACTGCTATGTTGTTGGTTTTTTTTTAAGCATTTAGGAGGAAATCAGAGAATCTTCAGGAAACCCACATGGATATATGAAGAGCGAACAAAATTCCACACAGACAGTCACCCGAGCTCAGGATTGAACAGGAACACCTGGAGTTGTAATATGGAAATGCTACCCACTGCACCACTGCGCTGAACACTGTAATATTTTTACTTTGCAATGAGTGTATCAGCTAGGCAAATAGGCATTACATCACATAAACAAGAAAATTTTATTAACATCAGACATCAGTTCAGTGAAAAAAATCACAATTGAGAAAAAGAAAATAATGTCGCACTCTGCGATGTTAAGTTTACTCACATTGACTAAAGCATCCTAATTGGTAGATCCACTATGGATTCCTGAAATTCTAGATAAGGAAAAGTGCAAGTTCAATGTTTTACAAGGGATCATATGGAAATAATAATACATTGTGTTCAGCTGCACAGCATTTAAGTAGATCACTACAAGAGAAACATTCTGTAAGACAGTGTCTCAGATCAGTCAAGATCCATTCACAGGACTCCCACTGACTCTTCCAAAACATAATGGCAGATGCCATCTGCTGCAGAACTGCCATTATTCCCAAAAACATGAAGTCTACTCCAATCTCAATGTCATCCACATTGCTTGACATGTTGCCCTTTTTCTAGCAATAGCATGGTTGTGTTTCATTCTGTCCCAATTCACTACCTTCTGATGGAAGAAGCATCACAGCCGTGTTAAACCTCATTCTAAGCCATGCTGGGCTCATGCATTTTTCATGCGGATGCACTCCTTTGAAAAACCCACTACTCGAATTGCAGCTCCGTCCTCCCTTTACCTTTAAATACCGTATATGTTTCTCAGAATAGGAATTGGTAATTTGTCTTCATGAAGGAACAAGCATAAGGAGGAGCTTGATACGCAAAACCTAAGAGTTCAAAGAGTCCTAAGAATATACAATGGCCTCCACTATTATTGGCACCCTTGGTAAATATGTGCAAAGAAGGCTGTGGAAAATTGTATTTTATTGTTAAATTTTTTGTATTTATTTATTTATTTATTTATTTATTTATTTATTTATTTGCCTTTGTTTATTTATTCATTTTCATATGATTCATTTACATGTGATTGTTTAATTGTTTGGGTTTTTGTTCATAAAATTCACAAAAATATCCTGCTCTCAAAGATATATAACAATTGCAAACAAAACACATAAAAAAATATCTTTGTTAAATATATTTGTGCAACAATTATTGGCACCCTTTTAGTCAATACTTTGGGCTACCTCCAACTGACAACATAACAGCTCTGAGTCTTCTCCTATAATGCCTGATGAGGTTGGAGAATACATGGAAAGGGATGTGAGACCATTCCTTCATACAGAATCTCTTCAGATCCTTCAAATTTCGAGGTCCACGCTGGTGGACTCTCCTCTTCAGTTCACTCCACAGGTTTTCTATGGTTTTCAAGTCAGGAGACTGGGATGGCCATGGCAGGTCCTTGATTTTGTGGTAAGTAAAGCATTTTTGTGCTGATTTTGATGTATGTTTTGGATCATCGTCCTGCTGGAAGATCCAACGAAGGTCCATTTTAAGCTTTCTGGCAGAGGCAGTCAGGTTTTCATTTAATATCTTTTGATATTTGAGAGTTGATGATGCAATGTATCCTAACAAAATGTCCAGGTCCTCTGTCATAAAAACAGCCCTAAAACATTAAAGAGATACCACCATATTTAACCATGGGCATGAGGTACTTTTCCATATGGCTACCTCTCTGTGTGTGCCAAAACCACCTCTGGTGTTTATTGCCAAAAAGCTCTACTTTGGTTTCATCTGACCATAGAACCCAATCCCATTTGAAGTTCCAGTAGTGTCTGGCAAACTGAAGATGCTTGAGTTTGTTTTTGGATGAGAGTAGAGGCTTTTTTCTTGAAACAATTCAAAACAACTTCTGGTGATGTAGGTGACGTTGGACTGTAATTTTGGAGACTTTCTGACCCCAAGACGCAACTAATTTCTGCAGTTCTCCAGCTATGATCCTTGGAGATTTTCTGGGCCACTCAAACCATCCTCTTCACAGTGCGTTGATACGATATAGACACACATCCAATTAGACTTTGATAAATAACATTTCTGTTTGACTGAAACTTCTTAATTATTGCCCTGATGGTGGAAATGGGGATTTCAATACTTGCTATTTTCTTATAGCCACTTCCCATTTTCTGAAGCTCAACAACCTTTTGCCACACAATCACAGCTATATTCCTTGGTCTAACCCACTGATATAAATGACTAAGGGAATTTGGCCTGTGCGTTACCTCATATTTATACCCCTGTGAAACCGGAACTCATGGTTGAACAAAATAATTGTTGCACAGCTACATTTAGCAAAGATTTTTTTTTTTGGGGGGATAAACCTGTTGTTTTTTTTTTTTGTTTGTTTTTTCAATTGTTTGATTTCCCTGAGTGCAGAGTATTTTTGTGAATGTGTTTAAACAAAATATCAAAAGCTTAAACAATAAATTTTTAAAAACAGTAAATTTTTCACAGCCTACTTTGCTCATATTTACCAAGGGTGCCAATATTAGTGGAGGACACTGTGTATATAGATAGATATATAGAAATACTTAGGTTGGACATATTCAGCTCTATGTCTTTCTGATTGCATGCAGTATTCAAAAGAATTACCCATTAATACAATAATAGAATACACAGGAATCTTTGTGCTCCCCAGACATGCTACTGCCAGATAAAATCTGATGTGAAAAGGGGGAAAATAACGTGAAGTGGTTTCATTTTGCAAGGCTTAAAAATTCTAAGAAGCTTGATGTATGAAAAGAAGAAGACATATCTTTTGAATCTGAATAACAATAGCAAAATGGGAGAACATCAAAGCAGGGGCGGCTAATACGCCACATCTCTTGTTGGTACTGATCATCAAAAGCCTCGATAGACACTCATCAAAAACACAATCAAGTGCTTCCGTCCTCCTCTGACAGTTTGATTATCACCAGAGGCACAATCATGATCACTCAACATTTTCTATGATGGAAAGGGAAGGCTGATAGTGAAGAACCACTCCATAAGCAACACATGTTGATTCCACTCTTCACCTCACAAAAATCTGTCTGTTAAAATAGATTAAGAAAATCAACTTCTGTTGCAAGAATGCTAACTTTTGCTAACTATTAAATTCTTATAGAACAGTATATTTGTTTTGAGTATTGACTCTCAACCAGTTTGAGGTAATTTGATGTTTTGTAAGTCCAAATTAAATGTCAGCTTCAATTTGCCCAATCTGTTAGCAACTACTGATTTCCTTTCACTCTCCATTAAGACACACAAACAGTTGTAAATTCTAACTCGACAGAGAATGTTGCACAAGACATATAAGACTAAAATATGGAAAATTTAACAAATGTATAATGTTGTTTTTCTAGCTGAGGTTTTTGAAATGAACTGCTACACTTCAAACACAGCTTATAAAGGAAATGCTAGCTATGAATTATTCTATACCTTCAGTATCTCACAAAAGTGAGTACACCCCTCACATGTTTGTAAATATATGATTACAACTTTTCATGTGACAACACTGAAGAAATGACACTTTGCTACAATGTAAAGTAGTGAGTGTACAGCTTGTGTAACAATTTAGTTTCGCTGTCCCCTCAAAATAAGTCAACACACAGCCATTAATGTCTAAACCGTTGGCAACAAAAGTGAGTACACCCCTAAGTGAAAATGTCCAAATTGGGTCCAAAGTGTCAATACCATGTGTGGCCACTATTATTTTCCAGCACTGCCTTAACCCTCTTGGGCATGGAGTTCACCAAAGCTTCACAGGTTGCCAATGGATTCCTTTTCCATTCCTCCATGACGACATCACAGAGATAGTGGATGTTAGAGACCTTGTGTTCCTCCACCCTCTGTTTGAGGATGCCCCACAGATGTTCAATAGGGTTTCGCTCTGGAGACATGCTTGGTCAGTCCATCACCTTCAACCTCAGCTTCTTTTGCAAAGCAGTGGTCGTCTTGGAGGTGTGTTTGGGGTTGTTATCATTCTGGAATACATGCTGGGATCATGCTTTGCTTCAGTGCGTCACTGTACATGTTGGCATTCATGATTCCCTCAATGAACTGTAGCTCCCCAGTTTCGGCAGCACTCATGACAATCATGCAGATCATGACAATCCCACCACCATGCTTGACTGCAGGCAAGACACACTTGTCCTTGTACTCCTCACCTCGATGCCACCACACATGCTTGACACCATCTGAACAAAATAAATTTATCTTTATCTCATCAGACTACAGGACATGGATCCAGTAACCCATGTCCTTAGTCTGCTTGTCTTCAGCAAACTGTTTGCGGCTTTCTTGTGCATCATCTTTAGAAGAGGCTTCCTTCTGGGACGACAGCCAGGCAGAACAATTTGATGCAGTGTGCAGCGTATTGTCTGAGCACTGACAGGCTGACCCCCCACCCCTTCATCATCTGCATCAATGCTGGCAGCACTCATACGTCTATTTCCCAAAGACAAGCTCTGGATATGATGCTGGCCACCGTGCTGCAGCTCAGTGTCAGGGTCTTGGCAATCTTCTTATAGCCTAGGCCATCTTTATGTAGAGCAAGATTCCTTTTTTTGCCATGAGGTGACATGAGGTGCCATGTTGAACTTCCAGTGACCAGTATGAGGGAATGTGAGAAAAATGACACCAAATTTAACACACCTGCTCCCCATTCACACCTGAGACCTTGTAACACTAACAAGTCACATGACACCGGGGACAGAAAATGGCTAATTGGGCCCAATTTGGACATTTTAATTGAAGGGTGTACTCACTTTTGTTGCCAGCAGTTTAGACATTAATGGCTGTGTGTTGAGTTATTTTGAGGGGACAGCAAATTTACAATGTTACAAAAGCTGTACACTCACTACTTTACATTGTAGTAAAGTGTCATTTCTTCAGTGTTGTCACATGAAAAGATATAATCAAAAATGTGAGGGGTGTACTCACTTTTGTGAGATACAGTATATTAGGGGTGCAAAGGAATGATTTGTTTAATGCTCCAAATATTTGTATCTGTATCTGTATCTATCTTTAATCTAAAGTGATGCCCACAAAGTGATGGCCCAAACCTGGGCCATATTAAATATGAACCATACCGTTATGCTCCTGGAAACACTGGAAAACCTTCCAAAAAACCCAGAAGTAGAAATGCCAGCTGTCAACATGGTGTGTGAATTCTAGCTCTGACAGTTCCTCAAGATGTATGCAGGACTTTATTTTTTTAATTCCACTCTCACAGTCATTATTTTGTTTGTACCCCCTACTCCATGATTCTTTCTAATGAATTTAATTATATCAGTTTCCAACAGTATGAACGAACAAGTAGCCTAATTTAAACCACCGTGACCCAGGCAGTTACTAAGGACCACCACATGTTCTTGTTAATTGAGTATGTTAATTTTAGCTTTGAATCGGTCTGCTCACTTGCGACCGATTGAAAATAAAAACACACCAACAGATGCCCTGTTAACCTTTCTGGCAAGATTTCTAAGCTAAAAATCTGTTTAGAAAAAATGACCTTTTCAATCTGAATTATATCTTTGTATTCATTTAAACTGAGTCACATTTTTTGCCACAGCAAAATAATGTGTAATAAGTGCCTGTTAAAAAATGCTAACTACCTACATGTCCTACATTAAATATTTTTTTCCCCTTTTATGAAATAATAACGTTCATGTGGTAAACAGTCATATTCATTCTGACAGCCTCTACTCTACAATCATGATATGTCATCCAAGGTGAGTTTAAAAACATGTTTTTCTGCACAGGATGTCCATAAACAAATAAAGAGTTATTAAAAATAATCAATAATATTTTTTATATTATAAAAAATAAAAATACAATTAATTATATATTAATATTCCTTTTTTCTTTACCACACTCTTTCAGGAGTGCACAACTACAGTCCAGCTAAGTTTAGTGCAGGGGTGTCCAATCTTATCCGGAAAGGGCCAGTGTGGGTGCAGGTTTTCATTCCAACCAAGCAGGAGCCACACCTACCCACACCGGCCATTTCCGGATAAGATTGGACACCCCTGGTTTAGTGATTTTCCTGCTTAAAGACACATGATATATATCACTAGCTCATAAGCAGCTTTAATAGGTGTGTGGACAGCCTTGATGTAGCCAGGTTAAAGTGTAGATTTGTGCCTGGATCTAGGCAGTGTTGCAGGATGAGGTCAGTGAAATTCTGAACACTTGAGACTCAAGAGGATTAATTGAGTGCTCCTGTATGCACTTGTACACCATTCTTTCGGTATTAGCTCTAGGCTAACTACACACAAATAGGCAGTGCTGTAAAGGAAACATCAAGTGAGCCACAATTATAAGCTCTTGTAAGCTAAATGGCCTCTGACTAGACTCACTGTGCATTTGCCTATATTTCCCAAGGGAACCAGAGCACTCGATTCTTAACTAGTTTAAGCTGCTCAATGCTGCCTTTGTTATCTTTTCAACAAATAGAAGTTTTGCACAGCCTTATAACACCAAACCTCAATGTACCAACATGAAGCTGGATTAATAAATCAAGTTGTGTTTTTAATTTGGCATTAGACAATATCAGCAAATTATAGAAAAATTGAGGGAGACAGCCTTATTGAGCAAATGTCTCTCTCTACCTTTGCAAAACCACATTGAAAGGCAAAAGGAAGAGAGTCCATTTTCTGATATGTCCCATCACAGGATAATGCACTGTAATGTGAGCTGAGTCCTTCCAGCCCTTTCTTCACTCATTTGGCTGTCCAGAGAGAAGCCAGTCACTGGTTACGTAAGATAATTGATCCATTTAATATCTTGTTTCCTTTAAGTGTATTACTAGCCTCTACCTTAATGTTTCAGAATTAGGCTGCTTTCAGATATTTGATTTATAAAAACAAAACAACAAAAAAAAATCTAATGTGTATGGGATATGAAGGAGTAAACCACTTAAAATATACTGTAGGTGAAATCATTGGGTAACGGTGGTTTTTAAAATATGGGAAGCACAAGTGTCTGTTACTGAAGTATGTGAAGCAAATTCAAATGAAAAATTTTATTTCTCACACATACAACTATACTGTCAGAGATTTCCTCTCGTGCTGAGCACCGGAGTGAGCAGCACGCTCAACAGCCCGTAGCGCGACAGCACACGCTTCCTGGTTGTCATACTTTGTTTACTTTTTGACACGTCTGTTTTGTTATGTTTTATGTCATGTCTCCACCCTGTCTTGTTATTGGTTGTCTCCCTCGTGTGTCATCATTATTCACAGTTGTGTGTTTTACCTTTGATTTTGTTACATATTTATTCGTCTTTGTTCTGGGTGAAGTACTGTGTGTTTCCATGTTTTGCTGCCAGAGCCATACCAATCCTTTCCTTGTCTTCATTTCCTCGGTTTTTTATCCTGCCCTCGTTTCCACATTTCATGTCTATGCCTATTTGTAGATCACCTGATCCACACCAGATTTTTAAAAAATTATATTTCCTCACGATTTGGAGTTTTCTGTCTGCCATTGATATAAGCATTACCTACACTTGCATGTGTCTCCAACCCACCTTGTTAACATGACAGAATACTTCACCTTCACCATGGATGCAGCAGGAAAGCAAATGGGAATGTCACACCATGATAACCATGCCAGCACTTAACTCCATCCTTTTTTCACAGTGGACTTACCTGATTCCCCCGGAACCATTTGGCTTTTCAGTTTATCCTGATAGCTTTCTTCTGCTGTGACAGTTATATTTCATGAGTCTGGTGGACCCCAAGCCTGAGGAAAAGCAGTGGCTGGGTTTCATGATGTCCCAGTTCACTGCCCCAGCTTGCCGATGGGCAGAGCTCCTGACTGCCACAAGATCCAGTGGCCTTAGCAGCATAGCCAATTTTGTTGGACTTTTAGTCAAAGTGTTTGAGTGTCCAGAGTTTAAACCTGAACTGGAAAAATTTTTGGGGAGGCCAGCCTACTGACGAACCCACTCAGCCGTTCACCACATAATACAAGAGGGAGCCAGAGGCCTACAGGGCGCCCTCCATAGCCAAGCCCAGTCAGAGGCCGACATTGCAGCCTGAACTGCAGAGCACCCTCCAGAACTGTCATGGTAACCTCATCTCCAGAGCTCCAGCCTGAGACCCACAAGGTGGTCTCCCTTGCCAAGCTGCAGCCGGAGGTCAATGTGGCAACCTCATCTCCTGACCCCCAGTGTGAGACAGATGAAGTGGTCTCTCAAACCATGTTCCTGCCAGTTTTCTTGATATTGTATAGAATGAACCTACAATATCGTGCAGTTGTTGAAATGTGATCTGTGAAGGTCAAGTTTTCATCAAAAGTCACCCCAAAGTTCCTGGCTGTCCTGGTTGGCTTGAGCCGAGCTGTACAGTGAGGTTGTGGTTGATTGAGAGGCAGGCTGGGGTGATGAGAAGCTCTTTTTTTGACAAGTTAGGCTTAAGGTGGTGTTCCCTCATCCAGTCTGAGATGTCAGACAGGCAAGCAGAGATTCATGTAGAGACAGATGGATCATCAGGCTGGAAGGACAAATAGATCTGGGAGTCATCAGCATAGCAATGCAATATACAGTATCTCACAAAAGTGAGTACACCCCTCGCAATTTTGTAAATATTTGATTATATCTTTTCATGTGACAACACTGAAGAAATGACACTTTGCTACAATGTAAATTAGTGAGTGTACAGCTTGTGTAAGAGTGTAAATTAATGTCTAAACCGCTGGCAACAAAAGTGAGTACACCCCTAAGTGAAAATGTCCAAATTGGGCCCAATTAGCCATTTTCCCTACCCAGTGTCATGTGACTTGTTAGTGTTTCAAGGTCTCAGGTGTGAATGGGGAGCAGGTTTGTTAAATTTGGTGTCATCGCTCTCACACTCCCTCATACTGGTCAGTGGAAGCTCAACATAGCACATCAAAGCAAAGAACTCTGAGGATCTGAAAAAAAGAATTGTTGCTCTACATAAAGATGGCCTAGACTATAAGAAGATTGCCAAGACCCTGACATTGAGCTGCAACATGGTGGCTAAGACCATACAGCGGTTTAACAGGACAGGTTTCCCTCAGAACAGGCCTCGCCATGGTCAAACAAAGAAGTTGAGTGCACGTGCTCAGCGTCTTATCCACAGGTTGTCTTTGGGAAATACGTAGATGTATGAGTGCTGCCATACACAGCATCAAATTGGTCTGCATGGCTGTTGTCCCAGAATGAAGCCTCTTCTAAAGATGATGCACAAGAAAGCCCGCAAACAGTTTGCTGACAAGCAGACTGAGCACATGGATTACTGGAACCATGTCCTGTGGTCTGAAGAGACCAAGATAAACTTATTTGGTTCAGATGGTGTCAAGTGTGTGTGGCGGCAACCAGGTGAGGAGTACAAAGACAAGTGTGTCTTGCCTACAGTAAGGCATGGTGCTGGGAGTGTCATGGCCTGGGGCTGCATGAGTGCTGCCGGCACTGGTGAGCTACACTTCATTGAGGGAACCATGAATGCCAACATGTACTGTGACATACTGAAGCAGAGCATGATCCCCTCCCTTCGGAGACTGGGCTGCTGGGCAGTATTCCAGCATGATCACGACTTTTGCCTTGCTAAAGAAGCTGAGGGAGAAGATGATGGACTGGCCAACTATGTCTCCAGACCTAAACCCTATTGAGCATCTGTGGGGCATCCTCAAATGGAAGGTGGTGGAGCACAAGGTCTCCAACATCCACCAGCTTTGTGATGTCATCATAGAGGAGTGGAAGAGGACTCCAATGGCAACCTGTGAAGCTCTGGTGAACTCCATGCCCAAGAGGGTTAAGGCAGTGCTGGAAAATAATGGTGGCCACACAAAATATTGACACTTTGGGCCCAATTTGGACATTTTCACTTAGGGATGTACTCACTTTTGTTGCCAGCGGCTTAGACATTAATGGCTGCGTGGTGAGTTATTTTGAGGGGACAGCAAATTTACACAAGCTGTACACTCACTACTTTACATTGTAGCAAAGTGTCATTTCTTCAGTGTTGTCACATGAAAAGATATAATCAAATATTTACAAAAATGTGAGGGATGAACTCACTTTTGTGAGATACTGTATGTGCTTTTTGAACATCCCATTCTAGATTCAGCCCCCGTTTCCTGTTATACTAACCTCAACTCTTCTGAGACGGCTTTCCCCTAGATTTTGGAGTGTGGCTGTTGGGATTTGCCCATTCAGCCACAAGAGCATCAGTGAGGTCAAGTACTGATGTCGAATGAGGAGGCCTGGGGTGCAGTCAGTATTTCAGATCATCCAAAAGGTGTTAGGTTGGGTTGAGGTCAGGGCTCTGTGTAGGCCACTTGAATTTTTTCTTTCCAACCTTGGCAAACCATGTCTTCATGGAGTTTGTTTTGTGCACAGGGGCATTGTCATGCTTAAACTGTCATGTTTTCAGTTGTGCCCTTCCAACTTCATAGCAATAGTTTGGGGAAGGCTCACATGTGGGTGTGATGATCAAATGTCCACAAATTTTTGGCCAAACTTGTTGGGAATTTTAAAGAAGATTTTCATGTGTTCTTCCCTGTCCACTAAAAACAGTTTGTGTTAAATGAGAGAACAGTGTGATAGTTCAGCAAGATACTTTACTTGATATTTTTGAGTTGTGTAGTTAATATAGAAGCATTTAATTGCCATATGGTAATGAAATTTTAGGGGAGGCCAGGCTTCTCATGTAGTCTTGAAGAACTCATATGGTATGACATTAAAAATGTACGGGTTCAATATTTTCACACCCGTTTTGGAGCAATATTGCACTAAATTTACCACCTATGACTCTATGCTAATGAGTCAGTGCTGATTGGCACAGCCTTAGAAGTTTTGTCCCATTTCTTTTCAACCCAAGTTTGTGAATGTACAATATTTGTCAGTTTACATAACATAAATCAACATAAATTAGCAACTTGTCCCAGCAACTGAGTAAATACTGTACAACCTGCTAGATTACTTCACTGGCAACAGTGAACCACACACAAACCAGTATTCATGCTCTTCTAGAAGCTGACACATTTGAGTGAACAACCACAAAAATGCACAAGAGGACAAAAATGCATTTGTTATCGGTTCTATGTCAGGCAACTGGTTATTTCTACATGACACAATCTCGCCCTCTCCTTTATTCTTCCCCTGACAACATTATCACTGTCTCAGTGTGAATTAAGATCAATTCACACTGAAAAAAATGTATCATAAGCAATTTTTTCAATTCCACCATTTAAACAACACTTTAATCCATACCAGTTCCATGCGATGCACAATTCATACACAGAAACACAAAACCACATCTGTCTTGTATAGTATTCGTACATGACAAGTCTACTAATTTTTTACTTGTCTACCTGTGAAGCATACTGAAATTCCATAGAAAGAAATAGAAACCTATTAAAATCTCACACTTCCTCTTTCTATAAAGAGTCTTATATGTTGTACATACATGAGTGTAAATCCTTGACATACAGTTTGTTTTGCTTTAACAACTTGATGAACCATCTTACGTATGATCATGCATATTTAAAGCATAAAAATCTGCCAGTCTAAGGAAAATAAAGGGGTGAATGTGTGCCATTACACTAGTGCCATAAATTCTCAAAAGCACTAATTATTCAGGCTTAGAACTATGAAATGCACCCAAAGAGCATTTGCTTATTTAATTCCTCACATGTAAAAAAAAATCACAATAGTGAAAATCCTTTAAAAACCTACTGGTTATTTCACACATTTATATATCTTATAAAAAAAAATTCAAGTCAGGTCTATAAATATTTGCACAGTGGCAAATTTATATTATGTTAGACGTCTACTATAGCATATTGGAGGTGAAATTAAATACTCAATATGAGTGCAGACTTTCAGCTTTAATTTATGGGTATTTACATCTAGACCAGTGAAACAATCTGAAACAGTCAAAAGACAGTTCTTTCTCCCAACTCCTGAAGGAATTCTTCCTGAAGGAAATACAGTGTGTATATCTCATACTGAATTGTTTCAGAAATTAAAACAAAATCTAAAATAAAACAAAGGTAACCTGAATGAATACAAAATATTTTTTTTAAATGATAATGTTATTTATTGAAGTAAAAAAAGCATTCTTAATGGGGTTCATATGGATTCAACGCACCAGGCCTCATTACTGCCAGCCCTGTTCAATCAAATCAAAACTTAAATAGAACTTTTTCCACAACATGAAGTTGGTTAAAAGGTCTTACTCAGTAACACACCATGCCAAAGTTGAAAGAAATCCCAGAAATTATGAGGAAAATGGTGATTGTAACCCTTCCCAGACGTATTTCAAAGCTATTTCAAAGGCTCAGGGACTCTATAGAAACACAGTGAGAGCCATTATTTCCAAATGGAAAAAAAAATTCTGCACAGTAGTGAAACTTCCCAGAAGTGGCAGACCTTCCAAAATTCCTCCAAGAGCAGAACAACGACTGATCCAGCAAGTCACAAAAGAGCCAAGGACAAAATCAAAGGAACTACAGGCCTCTCTTGCATCAATTAAGGTCACTCAGTAAGTTTACATGCAAAATGAATCCAATATTAATCCAATATTAACCTGATTAAGACAATACTCTGATTAAGAAACTACCATGTAAACAGCAATTTTTTATTACGTTAATCTGACTAAAGTCATACTTGAAGTAAACACAAATCAAATTAAGACATGCGGAGTATTCCTGTTTTAGTCGCATTATTGAAGTGGATTGTAGACATGTACAAACCTTAATCACACTATTAATGTTGTGTGGGAGTTTTCAGCACATTTTGTTTCAGGACACATACACACACAGCAGTGCTCAACCGTTTGAGGACAAACATGAAATACATGTTTTTAAGCTACTATATAGTAGGTAAGTATGCAGTTTCAGACGCGGTCCACGGCTTCAAGTAGTCATTTATTAGCACGTATAACATGACAAATAATAAACTGCACTTGAAGCCTTCATAAAACTGCATATGGTACCATAACAAAGATGTAGTGTATGTTGATATGTGACATTCTGGAGGGAACGTCAAACGACGTGGCGTTGGGACGTAATGACGTGTGCCGTTAATCAATCTATATTCTATAACATGTAAAATGGGAACATGAAATTAATATTCTAAAAGTAACTCATGTAAACACCTTAATCACAATATTGTCTTATTCAAATTAAGGTCAATAATTAGATTTTTGATGTCCATGTAAATGTAAACACTGTTCAGGACTCCACTATCAAACAGACACTGGACAAAAATTATATCCATGGAAGAGTGTCGAGGCCAAAACCACTGCTAACCCAGAAGAACCTTCAGTCTGTAAGTTGAAAGTCAAGCACAACTGGATTCTGCAGCAAGATAATGGTGCAAAGCACATGAATATAAGTCCACCTCTGAATGACTCGAGAAAAAAAAAAAAAAAGGAAAATGAAAGTTTTTGCCTAGTCAAAGTCTTGACTTGAACAACTGAGATGCTGTGGCAGGAACTTAAACAGGCAGTTCATGCTCGAAAACCCTCCAATTGTTGCTGAACTAAAACAGTTCTGCAAAGAAGAGTGGGCCCAAAGCAAGCAGTTCATGTGAGAAAACCCATGAACAAATCCCAGAGTTAAAGCTGTTCTGTACTGAGGATTGGGCTAAAATTCCTCCAAACCGATGTGCAGGACAGTTACCAGAAATGTTTAGCTGCTAGTTATTGATGTAGAAGGGGGTCACACCAAATACAGAAAATAAAGTTTTGCCACTCACAGATACAGTCATGTGAAAAAATAAGTACACTCCATGGAAATTGTTGGTTTATTTATTTATTTATGTTATTATTATTATTATTATTATTATTATTATTATTATTATTATTATTATTATTATTATTATTATTATTGCTATTATTATTGCTGTTATTAATTAATTAATTTATTTATTTATTTGACATATTTAGACACCCAAATATTTGATCCCCTGTGAACTGGTGACATTTTGTAGTAATTTTAAAAATTTGAATTAACAAAAAAAACAAACAACAGATCAGTCATATGGAAAAAGTAAGTATACCCCTACATTTATTACACCTTCAAATCCATAAAATTAGAATCAGGTGTTCAAGATTGGGTGCCAGTGATTAGACCCTTCTTAGGGAGTATAGATGGAACCTGTCTTATTTATACCCCTCTCTCATCTAGTGTCTGGAGTTCCCTTTGCTATTGAGGTGTGTGGTGTCATCATGCTAAGATATAAAGAGTTCTCTAAGGCCTTCAGAAAAAAGGTTGTGGATGCCTATGAGCCTGGCAAGGGATTTAAAATGGTCTCAAAATTATTTAAAATACATCATTGTACTGTATGGAAAATCATTTACAAGTGGTGCAGATTTTAAATGACTGCACATTTGTCCCGGACTGGCCGTTTCAGCAAGTTCAGTCCAATAGTAAACGATCTGATGCAAAAAGAAGTCTCCAAGAACGCCAAAATTTCACCGCTGATCAGTTAGTAAGTCTTGCAAATGTTAGTGTCAAAGTACATGCTTCTATAATCAGAAAGAGATTTCACAAATTTGACCTGCATGGGAGGCAGACCAGGAAAAAACTTTGCAAGACTAAAGTTTAACAATGAGCACCTAGGCAAAGACCAGGCCTTTAGGAATAATCTGCTCAGGACATACAAATCAATTATTTGTTTGGCCACTGTGACAGCAGACATGTTTGGTGCAGACCAAAGACAGCTTTTCAGGTGAAGCACCTCACATTAACTGTGAAGCACAGTGGTGGAAATGTTATGGTTTGGGGTTGCTTCGATGCCTCAAAGACTGGAGAGCTTGCATTCATTGATTCAAATATGAATTATGCATCATATTAAAGAGTGCTTGAAGATAATGCAATGCCATATGTCCTGTCTGAAAGTTGACCTATACACAGGATAATGATCCTAAGCACACCAAGGAATGGCTCAAAAAGAAGAAATGGAGGGTTATTGAATGGCCTAGTAAAAGCCCAGATTTTAATCCGATTGAAATGTTGTGGGGGATTTGAAACGGGCAGTGCATGCAAGAAAGCCTTCAAACATCTTTCAACTGAAACAATATTGCATGGAAGAGTAAACAATTCCAGCAAGCCGATGTCAGAGACTGGTGGACAATTATGCAAAATACCTAGAAGAAGTTATTTCTGTTAAAGGAGGCAATACTAGCTTTTTTTTTTTCTTTTTTTTTTAAGTATACCAACTATAATAATATGTACTGTTTCAAAGTTGATCAAACATTTGCTTGTCAAAATATGTAAAAAAAAAAAAGCCAACAATTACCACAGAGTGTACTTATTTGTTCACATGACTGTATGTAATATTGGATCACTGGAGGTACTAAATGCAGTGAAAACAAATATTTGCAAGTTAGTTACATTTTCCTGCTGATTCTACAGCGCCATTTTGTTCATTAGGAGAGTAGAGGTCACATTTCCAACATTATGCAATTTGGGATTCTGTAACGCAATTTCTCAGTTGAAGTCCAAAGGCATTTGTCCATATTCTGTAGCTAACAAATAACCAACCCTCTTTTTGCTTTTTTATAGTTGTTCAAATTAAATGGAGTGAGACTCTTTGTCTTCTTAGATGGCAGGGAGATTTGTAAGAAGATACATCAACTCCAATTCTTACATCTGTCAAATGTGTCAATTAATTTTTTTAAATGTCACCTGAATTTCATGCAATTGTTTGTTTATCTTGTGAGCATTTAATATAATTCTATCATACAAACAAATTGCATTTTAGGATAAATGTAGGGGAAAAAAGTATAAACAACACACTTATTTTTTTTAAACACATCTTTGTGTGGAAAAATTTAACACATAGCATGTGTTAAATGTACTAACACACTGTGTTAAAAGCAACACAAAATATGTTGTCTTTAACTAGACACGCAGGTGTGCTAAAAATTAACACATGATTGAGTGAAGGTTCAATATATTTATCCATAGAACCATAACTGTAAATGGAGAATGCAAGCGCAATTCTTACTGTTCACTAGAAAAAGGTTAGTTTGATTGGTTAGTTTAGCACAAAATATCTTCTGTCTATATTTACTTTGCCATTGGGCTAAAAATAGCCCAATTTGTGTTGTTTTTAACCCAGTGTTTTTTAGAGTGTGGATGATTACAAAGTGTGATGTCATTCACTGAATGAATTATAACTGTAAGCTCCGGCTGTGCTATAGGAGGATACATATTTTGAACATGCCAATATTAGAAAACAATAAACGTTGGGGTGGTGATTATCATTTATAATTTTCAGCATAACAACATGCCTCATCATCTTTTAATCCTAATTTTATACACACCAAAAAATACTTCACTTTGCTTCAAAATCCCAATACTTCTGAAGGGCTCTGTGAAGTTTCTAAATTAATTAAACAATGTTCAGTTGATACTTTACCAAAGGTGCATAACCAAATAAATACTATAGCCTTGATTGAATGTCTATGAATAGCAGTGTATGCTTTATTTCTGCATGATGTTTATTTTTTCCTTGGTGATGAGTGTACAGACAGCAGACAGGTAATGTTTTAGTGAGTCCATGTCTCTATCCCTTTCTGGATGCTATAGAGCCGTTACTGCTTTGTACAGATGCACACTAATGCTCGGAAACAAAAGAGCATCTCTCCTGTCAAGATCTGTTCAGTTAATGAACACTTCCACTTGAGTGAGTTCCTTTAAGAGCCACTCTAAAAAAGAGTGCAGCACACAGGGATCTTCTTATGGTGTTGTCTGACTCAACAGACTGAAGAGTTTAGGCTTTGACCTTCACCAGCAGATGAGAATGTGTCACTGGAGATAAAAACACATCATAGTATAAAATGGCATCTTCTTATCACAAATGAGGACTCTTGGGAAAATAACAACATGAAGTGTGTGGCATGACTTAATTTGAGGTGAAGAGTAACCAAATAGGATTTTGATTGAACCCTGGCAGGGTCACTGGGCTCCAGAGAGATCTAAGAGAGGAAGTATGTATGGGTGACAGCCAAGGAGTTGAAAACAGATATTAAACTGAACAATGGGATGACAACACCAGAAGAAGGTTTCTTCCATGAAAATCCATGATGACAACCAGTATTTAATTTTATTTGAGCTTTGGAATATTTGGATGGATAAAGTTTCAGTCAAACAAAACTAATTTCCAAGATCTCACCAAATCTCCACAAACCCTGTCTTATCTGTTATATTAAATTTCATGTTCATTTCAATGAACTGCACAGGGAGAACATCTGCTTCAACATCTGGCATTATAACCCATTTCTTCCACCACAACTTCATTTCATCTGTCCCAGAAACTCTTCTATCATGGACAAATTGTTGACCAGCAGACGTTAAAACTTATAATGTTATATACAGACTCTGGGGCTGCATAAGGACAGTGGAACAACATAGCAAGTAGGTTATTCATCAATGACAAAGTAGAGACAAAATAAAAAGCTTTCATAAGGCAGCAGATTGCTGCTGGCTTGTTTGCCATCAAACACACTTGACAGTGTAAACAGATTTGTCAGCCAGCTTGGCTATCACCTCTCAACTAATGGGATTGAAAAGAAATGGGCACACGGTGCAGATATTGAGCAGGAGTGTTAATCTTGATTCAGCTGTCATTTCCCCAACGAGGTGTTAAATCAATACAGATATGGTGTCCCAGTCCTACACTTTGCTTCTTAGCATCCGGCAGAAGAAGAAAGCCAAGACATTACTGAGGATTATGTAAGCAATTTGCAAAGACTCTTAGAGTAAAGACAAATTAATCAAGCTTTTTTGTTGAATGAGCCCAATCAGGGGAGTTGTCAGGAATATATCTTGTCATCCCACCATACAAATAATGATGTTCCATTCTTCACTCGCTAAGGAGGAAGAACCTCAGTTGAATCAAAAGCCCCATGTACCAACATATAGTTTGAGCAGGGGCTATTTCTCACACAAATTTAACACTGAAAACATTTACTAGCAATAAAAAAAGCTGGCAATATCTAGAATATCTGACATAAAGTGGGCTTCACCATTTTAATTTTTTTCTTTACGAAACTTAGGTTGTACCTGGTAGAATTATTAGCAATTCTTGGCTAC
The DNA here is from genome assembly GCA_012411365.1 of Ameiurus melas. Classification (NCBI taxonomy): domain Eukaryota; kingdom Metazoa; phylum Chordata; class Actinopteri; order Siluriformes; family Ictaluridae; genus Ameiurus; species Ameiurus melas. Next base: position 16,607,289 of record CM022767.1, read on the forward strand.
TGTATGGCACAATAGAAAAGCATTGACTCTATCATCAGGAAATGGCAAATTTGAATCCTGATTAAAACTTTTGCAAAATTTGCAAAAACCGCAAACTCTTATTCCTCTATCAATCACAGTGACACTACCCAATCAAGGGCATCTATTAGTTTATGTATGAGAAGAGGGCAAACAGTACTTCCACAGAGTGCCATGTGATAGAGCTTGAGCAGCAGTTTGAAAAGATGGCTTCATGTGTTACGCTTCACCCTCTCCAGTTGATAGATGCTGTATGATAAGAGAGAACTGGTTGGCTGGTGGGTGGCCAAATTAGGGTGAAAATGGGGAGAAAATGTCCAATCTCAGGCTTTATAGTTACACCTTTGTTTTGGTAGTGTGCTAAAGAAAATTTTACCCTCAACAGAAAAAACTGGTAAATTTAGATCTCCATGAAAATTATTCATTATATATTAAAATTGAAATCAGCATTGATGCTACTTGATTAATAAACGTATAAAATCTGGAATAAAAGATTCCTGGACCATTATTTGTTAGCTAAATTACTCACAGGATGCCAATTCCGAAGCTACATCTTCTTAAATTAAAATTGAAAAGGAAATGATTTGTGATTTATTGTATCATCAATCACAATAATTTACTTCGGTTTTATCACAGGACATGCACTGCCTCAATACCCCCACCTGCTCCCATTTGATTCTTTTTTTTTTTTATGGGAGACTCCATACTACAGCGTCTGGAGAAACACATCTGGTTTTGCACACAGTGTTGTCCTCCATGGAGTAACATCAGTGGTGGAGGAAGTACTCAAAGTTGGCACTTAAGTAAAAATACAAATCACCAGAGAAAAATGTACTCTAGTAAAAGTAGAAGTACTACATTAACCACCATACTCAAGTAAAAGTAAGTAAGTACTTGCTTTTAAATATACTTATTCAATGTAAAAGTAATGGGTTGCCTTTTACAACTACCTATATTTTAATTAAAGCATAGTATGGGCTGTATCATTTTAATAAAGAATGACAAAATAGATAGTATAGATAGTAGTTAGTATTACCAGTAGATGATGCTACTGGTAATACTTGCAAACAATCTCTTTTGATTATTCTAAAAGTTATTGAACTAATGTTTACCCCCTGTGGCACAGTTCACACTTGGACTTACAATACAGTAGATGACAAGTTATTCCCCAAGTTTGATCTCGAGAGTTAAATGCCATTAAGCAAAAACAAAACAACAAATAAGACTGGTTATATCTTTAAAAGATTTATATCTTTAATCGTTATATCTTTAAAAGATTGGATTTGCATGGTAGGCAGGAACGATGATCTGAGTCTAATTAAGACAAAGTTAGACCTTAGAATGAGAAAATGAGAATGAATGAACTTCAAATCCAAAACACAGCTATTGGCTATTAGTAGTTTTAAACCTTTCCTTTTTGCAACTTCTTTAAGGATATGCTTGCCATATTAATTTAACGTGAAAAACCATTCTACCTCAATATGTTTCTTAAAATTTGCCTGCGAATTCTTGAAACCCAGCAACTCATGTTTCCGAGGGAAACAAAGAATGCACAGCAATCTCCATGAGTCATTCTTAGAACCTGTTAACTCTTGTAAAATAACAAATAACTCTTGTAAATAGAGCCAATGGTGGCACATATCAGATGGCTGAGAGATTGCCTCTTCTGAATCCATTTTTTTCGAGAGTCAGGCTACTACTACTGCAAAAGATGCACTCTGCTCTTGTTGAAGAATGGATCCTACCTGATTGGTTAAAACTTTGAACCAGCAATGCTCTACCTATTCTTAAATGTATACATATTGGTAAAAAAAAAAAAAAGACCTATATGTAACATAATATGTAATGGAATGCATTGTAGAAATGTAGTGGGAGTAGAAAGTATAGGTATTTGCTGCAAAATGTAAGTAAAATTTAAACGTATTAATTCTACTTAAGTAAAGCACAGATACCTGAAGTACAGTAAATAACTATTTGTACTTTGCTACATTCCACCGCTGAGTAACATTAGTATTTATCTCAGATGACTCACTCAAATCGTCCAGCAGCATAGAAGAGGAAAAGTGACCTTATTATAGAGATAATTGATTTTACCTTTGTTGCACAATGAATTATATCAAGGCAACATTTTGAGCAATTGAGACTTTGATTTGGTACTTTGGATCAGACTCATGGCCTAAATTAATGTACATTGTTGTTGATATGTGCAATTACTTAAAGGGATATGTTTCATCATATTAGTGCAGTGATTTTTTTAACTTAATATCTAAACACTACACAGCTTATTCCATTTCAAATCCATATGATGTGACACAATGATGTGCACAATGATGTGAAAATAATCAAAAGTATCTGTCCATTTCATCAGCTTTAAAAACATGCATTATTATTATTATTATTATTATTATTATTATTATTATTATTATTATTATTATTATTATTATTTTGTTGTTGATTGATTTATTAAATGTTGAATGAATTCTTTCAGTGCGCATTGTGTCCAATTGTTAATTCAACACTGTGGATTTTGCTGTGTTTTATTTATTTATTTATTTATTTTTACTGCTGAGGCATTTTTCTTATTTTGTTGATAATAGGAAATTTAGTAATAGAAACACCATGCACTTTCAAACTGCCTCTATGAGTTGTTACACTATGGTTGTTCTACACAGCACATTTTCTACAGAAGTAAAAATAAATTACAGTAGGAACATGAAGGGAGAAAATGTTCTCGGCTGTGGGGAATTGACCACTACGCAGAGGTGCAGTGTAAGTCAGAACTAATCTCAGTCTAAAGGGCCAGTGTCAATGCTGGAATTGACAACTATGTTGGAACAAGGCAGGGGCAGGAGCAAATTCCCCCAGTGAGTTTAACTGATTTCTGGTTCCAGGAACTATTCAGAAATGTTTATATCAAGCCCCTAGCCTTCAGTTTGAAACCGATACTTTCTGATGTCTGATACTGAAAAATCTTGTACAATCTATTCTAAAGACAGATTTGGACTCTGCTACAAAATTTCACAGCGTATTTGTTTTGGTCTGCATAGAGATGTTGAATTAAGTCTTGCAATGTTCACCTGGCTGGGTGGCACAGGGTAGATTCCCGTTCATAGGGATCAATTTTCTCAAGCCAAAGAGTTGATTTATCACCTGTGGCCAGAACTATTGAAACTGTGAATCTGGCCCCTGAGGGAGCCCAGCTCAAAGATTCCAGTCTCTCAACCGATGTTGTAGAGACCATGTTAAATGCTAGAGCACAATCCATAAGAAAATTGTATGCATTCCAGTGGCAATGTTTTTATCGTGGTGTGAGGAACACCAGTGAGATCCAGTAAACTGTGCAATAGCTACAGTCCTGGTCTATGTGGCCACTATATTGGCCAGCCATGCCCCTATTGATGAAGCCTCTGTGGGGCAACGTTCTGTGGTCCGGGAAGGTCTGTCAGGTGCCCCATTTGAGCCCTTAGAGTCAGCTTCAGAGAAGCTTCTGACCCTAAAGGTAGCTTTTTTGGCTGGCCCCGACATCTCTGTTGCCCCTTGCCACTTTGACTTTGCCCCTGGATTAGCAAAGGCCTCCTTATATCCTTATACCCTCCTCCATTCGTTTCACCGGATCGAGGAAGATTGCACCTACTGTGTCCAGTGAGGGGTCTTTGTACTTACATCCAATGCTCCAGCCAGTGGCGTAAGTTGGAACAGTTGCTGGTCTATTTGGCTGTGACAGTAGCATCTCTATTTGGATAAAGGAAGCAATCTCTATTACTTATGAGGCATGTGGTCTATGCCTCTGTGCGTAAGGGCTCATTCCACTCTGGGGGTCACCTCCTCAAAGATTTTATCTAAGTTGTACCCTCACAGGATATGTGTACTGTTGGGGGGTGGTCTACACTGCACACATTCATTCAGTATTGGTCAGTTTTGTATATGGTTCTCTGAGATAATATCTCTGCTGGATGGGCTACCTCTGAGATTCCCTTTCACAGGGATCTACTGTCTCAAGCCAGAGGGGTGATTTATCAACCTCAGCCGGAACTATGGAAACTGTGAGTCTGGCCAGTGAGGGGCATCAGCTCTTAGATTCTGATCTCTCAACTGAAGTTGTAGGGGACATGTTAAACACTAGGAATGTCGGTGAAACCCAGTAAACTGTGCAATGACTACAGTCCTGGAGTTCAATGTCAGGGTGCTGATCTGAATCATCTACTGACCTGAGCATGGGTGTAATCTGCCCTGGGCATTTGGGAATATTTTTTCTTTAGCCCAGAATAATAATTGTCCACTTGGAGTTGTTTGTCACTATATAACTGAACATCAGTAAAAGAAAATGGCAGTGTTGTACTTTGTATCTTCGGTGAATCAAGTATTGTATTTTATCTTCAGTGTACGGAGGAAAGATCAATCAGACAGGCTTTATTTAAAGACCTACTAAGTGAATAAATGTAAAATGTGAATGTAAAGGGTTTGAAATACATGGAAATACTTGTGTCTTACTGGCTGACAGGTCACAATTCTGCAAAATGCAGAAAAATGCATATATGGCGATTTATTATTTTATTATTTGTATTTTTTATTACCCGTAAAGAGGTTCAAATTGAAACATTAACATCCTCTCATGCTGAGCAGGAAAACAAGGTTTGTAATTGTCTCATGATATGAGCAGAGCATAGGAACAGATAACATACTTTACATGCTGCTGTAGCAGCTAAACCCATACAAAGATACTGTAGCTTTGTTGTGCCTCCTCATGGCAAGCCACACCAAACTAGCTTAGTCTCGTGCTAGAAAGACAAACAGTTTTTATAGTTCTGGTAGTTCTGCAAACAATGATAACGAGTGATAACTGAGGCAAGTTTTATTATAAATCCAACTTTCTGTTCAATTATCACATTTTGAAGCAATTAGCCCTCACATGCAAGAAAAACAATGCATGGAAACAGTCTATTTAGAAGTCTATTAAGAGTCTGGGCTCAGCCTCAGATGATTAACAGTCCAGCTAATGCCCCTGGACCTGAGCCCTATGTTTGACTAAACAAAGTGTGGGAATGTAAAGAAGTATGTAAGGAACGAAATGTAAGGAAGAAAGGGATCAATATAAAGAAATTATAAACTAATGTTCTTAAATTTCATCCAGTTTAACAAGAATATACATTTTTACATTTTCAAAAGTTTTAATTTGGTATACATATTTTTTTTACCTATCTCATTGCTTACTGCTTCACTTATGTGGTGAGTAAGACTTATTGTCGATCTCTGCGCACCCTTAGGTAGAAATGAATGTGTAGCTTTACAGCTGAAAAAAATCATCAAAGAATTGTGGGAAGTCTGAGTAAAATACTTGATGAGCAGATTCAACCCCAGAAGGGTAGGTACTGTTTTTCTCCTTAAAAAAATATAATTTCCCTCCAGATAGGTCTTGTGGTCCTGTAAGGAAGTCTTCTGATGCAGAGTAGTGAGTAGAATGGGGAGTATATAAAAATGCAATGAATTTCATCAATGACAAAAAATCCAGTCACCACCTACGCCTATTGTACAGCCTGTCCCTGTCCAGCAACACAGAAATTCAATGGACATGCTCTAAAAATGTACAGAAATCTATTTAGCCAAGTCTGTTTAGCCATGTGATGAGTTCATTCCTCATCAGGCCATATTTTATGACCATATTAAAAAAAAGTGTTTGGATTAAAAATAATTGACATTATACAAACTATTATACAACCTTATAATACTAAGGTCACAATTTCACAAATTCTATGGTTAAATATAGATGGCACAGTGGTGCAGCAGGTAGCATTCCTGCCTCAGAGCTCCAAGGTTCAATCTTGAGCTTCAGTTGCTGTCTGTGTGGTGCTTCTGTGTGTTCCTCCTGTGTCCTTGTGTTTTTCCAGATTCTCATCGGTTTTAACCCACCTCCCACAAACATATACATAAACTGGTTAGGCTAAATTGTTCATAGGTTTGAATAAGTGTAAGAATATGAGCGCATAGTGCCTTGTAATGGACTGGCTTCCCATTTAGAATGTATTCCCAACTCAAGCTCAGTGTTCCTAGAACAGGTTTTGAATCGATTGCAGTCCTGATCAGGGTAAAGAAGTCACTGAAGATGAATAAATGAATGAATGAATGATTGAATGAATGAATCTGGTGAAATAAATTACTGAATCAAATAATAGTCAAGTGGGGCACAGTGACTTAGTGATTAGCACATTTTTCCTCATATCTCCCGGTTTGGGGATTCTATTCCGCCGCCGCCCTTTGTGTGCATGGAGTTTGCATGTTCTCCCTGTGCTTTGGGGATTTTCTCTGGGTACTCAGGTTTCCTCCCCAAGTCCAAAGTAATATGTATGCTGACTGGCATCTCTAAATTGTCTGTAGTGTGTGAATGGGTGTGTGAGTTTGTGTGCGATTATGCCCTGAGATAGGTTAGCATCGTGAAAATGGATGGCTGGATAAAATGAGTAACCACTAAGTCATAGTTGTTAACCTACAACATGGTTTATTCTGATTAAAATTTCGACATAATAAAACTCACGGGCGTGCTGGAATGCTCTTTCCTGTCATTCATTTGTTGCCAGATTGTGTTGACCTGTTCTGTGTTTAGTTAGGATTAGTTTGTCTATTTATACTCTCTTGTGTCTCATTGTTTTATCATGCACTTAGTTACTTTACGTCTGAACCTTGCTTCCCGAGTTCTGTGATCTATATTCATAGTGCTGCCTGGTTTTGACCTTAGTCTCCATTCTGTGATTTTCCTTTATGGCTTACCCTGTATTAAGCTTTCCTGTACATGTTCTGACCTTTGTTATGGACTGTGATTACAATTATTGGATTTGGGCCAATAAAAGCAGTACTGAGTTTAAGTACTTGTATTCTGCCACACTCATTATATAGTAAGGCATGTTGCATCCTGTATTGATTGGAAAATGAATTTAGGTTTTACTGATCAATTAACATGTGACGCTATGCTGGATTTTATTGGCCTTTGTATGGAAAAAAAATCTAGTGCCTCAGAAAGCATTTCTGATCAATGGACTGTTCTACACATGGGACACAGTATTGCTATTATTCTGGGCAAATCAGTGATCCATTTTAAATTACAGTGATGTATACACATGAAATTCACTAACATCTATAACACATCATTCATATTTTTTTTTAATATGCATTTAAAATCACAACAGTGCATGGGAAGGATAAATTGCAGTGAACAAGACAATCATAGCAGTCACCCAATAATGAGTTTGATATAAAACACAGATGTGGGCTTACTCATTAAAAGCAACATAGTTGGTAATAAACATTTATAGAATTACAGAAAATGGTAATGCTTGTTTCAGGTGATGGACATACATGATCCAGAATGTGGCACCTCTGTTTTGATGCTTTGTTGTATACTTTACATTTATTTTCAGCTTTAAATACAGTATTGAATTAAAAATCTCATTATCCATCATATGAGTATAAAAAAAGTCTTAGTTTTCCAGAGTATTAAAAAAAAAAACCCCTATGTGATATGATTGAAAATGGATATGTCTGGGATGCCCCCTGAAAAGTTCCAAGGCCAGGGGAAAGAGCAATGAGGCAGCATGCACTTGCCCACAGGGTATAAAATGTGCAATCAAGAGTGAAAGCCGCCTCTTGTGCCAACTGGCTGGTAAGCTGTGCATTCAATTCAATGGAATCTCAAATCTGAACAGAATAATGGAGGTCAACTGCAAGTGAAAACTGTTTATGAGCCAAAAAAATAAGGTTCTGTGCATGCAATAGCCAGAAAAATGCTAGTCTAGATTAAGGATTGTTGATCACAGTGTATTCAAGCTTTAAAAGAAAACAGTATTAATCAATATACAAAAATGTGCATATTATTTTTCCCCAGCACACAATAATTCCCCAGCTTTAATGAATGTTACAGACAAATGCCTATTGTCCAGGATAATGTATGTATGAATGTGAAAAAATGCAAGCACCATCATAGGAATACTAAAACAAACTTGAAACTTACTAATCAATACACCCCCCTGAAAGCCAGGGCTGCCATCCTTTATTCATGACACTTTATGCCCAGCCCAGCTGTTATTTATCACTCGCTCTCTCTCTCTCTCTCACGCCATCCACACTGGAGGCATATGCATAATAGCACTTTTGATGACATACCAAAGCATGATAATATTACAGGCTATGTTCATGACTCCACAGGATGAGGAATTGCTTTGTTACACACCACTATGGGAAGAAGTACACAAATACAGCACTTTAATTACTGCAAGATTAATCACTATGTTAAACATTCCACAGAAGCCAAATTTCAATCTCCTCTGTGAACCGTCATGAACATACATTTAATATAAATTTGCCAACTCTGCATTTTAGGAACACAAAAAGAGGCGAGCTGCAGGCAGTCATGGCTGTAAACTTTATTAGTGCTTAAAGTTTGACAGAGGGCCTCTGCCAAGCGAGATGAATAATGAAATTGGTGCAGCATGCCTGTTCCTTAAAATGTATTAGCCTTTCTTTCAGAAGCCTCAGTCTGTGGTTGTGATTTTTGATGAGTTCAACACATACTGTAGAGAAGCTGCAGAGGAGCCCTAATCTTATGTAATGCCAATGTGAAATATTCATCAGGCAAATCACAGGACGCCTGTCCAGATGTGGATTGATGCTGAGCAGACAGCTTTTCTTTGACATTCCTGGCATGTAAGTGGCAGAACTGCAACATTAGGGTGTGTGTGTGTTTGTGTTTGTATAAGTGCATGTGTAAGTGTGTGCGTGTGCATGTTTATATGAGTGTAACCAGACCTTCTGCTGGCATGCATTAGTTTTCATTCCCAAAGATGTTTAACTTTCTGTAGTTACATGGAGCAATAGCCAAATCTGATGAAGTTATAATAAACTCACTCTGGCTGTCTGGAAGTGAGGTGTATTCTGCTGATCTGCAATTCCACTGTCTGTCCTCAACAACCAAAATGCAGCAAGACACTAGCACTTTTACAGCCTTAGTGTTTAATCCATACAAAGGCCAGAACATTTAAAAGAGACTTTTAGCCTAATGGTCTATAGAGCATTTTTCAATCAAGCAAGTACATGTTTAATCTTGACCCCCTTCTTGTGAACGCTTTGAATGGTAATGGCTGGGTCATGGCAGAATCATTCTCTAAGTGGATTGTAAATGTGTTACATTAACTCCAGCTGCACAGTTACTGTACCATTCGAGTAACAAAAGCCTCAAACTGGGAAAAGAAGGAGAATGATAAGAATGGGATGGATATGATATTGAAGATTAAGAGACAACATTGATTGGAAAGAAATGTCATTTATTTTCAGTTACAGGAAGTGATGGGAATAGCACTCAAATTCTTGACTTGAGTGAATTTAGGTAGAATAAAAGTGAACACAAATCACCTAACAGGTTAATAATTCAAACTCACATGTAAAAAAAAGTTAAAACTGCATGTTTAAAAAGACTTACTATTTAACCATGCCGTTGTTCTCATAACTACTGATCTATCCTGTTAGTTTCATTGTGTTGACTGAATAATTCATAGTAGGTGCTGAATAGAGTTCCAAGACAATGAACAATGAAAATATCTAAATAAACAAAGTATTTAATGGTATGGGGCAGAATTCTGAGTCCATTTAACATGGCTGATTTTAATGTCCAGATCTCGGATAAAACTCCATACAGAATCTAACAGACAGACAGACAGGCGCACACACACACACACACACACACACACACACACACACACACAAACACAAAAGTATAGTTTTCAGATTTAGTTTTTTTGTAAAATGTCTTGTAATATATCTTGCATGTAGTACAGTAAAAAAGACTGTTTTGTAACAGATGGTGGTGCTAGTGAATATTATGAAGTAAAATTTATCAAAACTAGAACTTGATTCAAGTATAAATTAACTACAGTAAAGCCAGTTAATGTAAACCACATAATAATCTTATTTAATTCTATTTATCATTGCTATCCAGCTGGACTTTGAAAATTGTAAGTACTAATTCTATACAAGGCCCTTGTGCAGGAACAAACATTCTTCCAAACATAAATTATGTATGATTCTTACAAGAACAGCAAGGGCTGTTAAAATATAAGGGCTGACTGCCTGAAGAAAGTTGCATCTGGAAAAATGTGTCCTAGCAAACATGTACTATCAGAAAGGCTTTTGCAGTGTCCCTGATATTGAAATGAATGTGTATGTATCCAAATCCCCACAAAACCCCTCATTCTCCCTGTTAGACATGTCAGCATTCTGGCTGTAGGCCTTAAAGTGCAGCATTTGTACACAAGGCCTATTATCACCACAGCAATACCACCACATTCCCTCTGCTTGTAATCTATCTTTGGTCAAACCTTTCCCTCTGAAAAATGGCACTGCCAAATACAACTTTTATTTTAGATTTATTCAGGGTTTTCTTTTTTGTACCTGTTCATTTAATGCTCAGGTCCTAATGCTAGGCAGAGAGGAAACAATATCTAGGTAGAATTTCCTTCATTACTCACTGACCCGTGAACACACTTCTCACACGCAGGCAAAATTTTATTATGTAACTAAAAAGAATTTGCCGAATATGAAAGGCAGCTCTGATATTTTCGGGTGATTGCTGGAGCAGTAAACTCAGTGACAGATATGGTTCCAGGAGGATAGACCTTAAATGAGTCCAAATAATTCTGGCAAGCCAATTGAATTAATAAATGCATAAGAGGTAATGAAGCTGCACTGAGCTTCCTCTAAACTTCCTGCATCACTGGGATCCATATGTCTGTTGATCCAAATCTCAAACCAAACAAAAGGCAATGGTGTACTCTGAGGCTGAAATCATACGCAGCTGGGTAAAACTGTTAGACAGTTACATTTTACAGATGAAATGCACAAAAGAGAAGAAGTAGGAATCAGTTTGTAATACTTTGTTCACACTCCACTTTGTCATCCGTATCTGTTTTGGCTAAATCCACTGTTCATTTGCATACCCATATTTTTGCCTTAAGTGTTCAAGAAAAAATGTGCTGTTTGACATTTATCAAACGGAAATATTACCCTTTATAACAAAAAGCACATATATCATAAAAATGCTAGATCTTTGAAAACGGAGGAGCTAATTGCAAAGTCTTGTGACTGATGAAGTATTAAAATCTATTACAATGTTTGGAAATTCTGTAAGCTGAATGAAATATATTAGTATATAAATGAATGAATATATAAATATTAAGATGATACATATGCCAGGACTGTGTTGCTGAGGACTACATTGCCCATTGGTCCATGCAATTCAATTGAGTTCAAATGCACCTGGTTCTTTTTCATTTCTAATAAGCAATAGTATTTAGGTTCTGACATTTGTGGCACTTTTTGTCTAGCATTTGTCGTGTTCATTTCAGGTCCATGTGTGGTTCCATGCATGCCTAGTTCTTGTTCATGTTCCTGCTGGATGCATTCCTTAACATTCCTTATAGCACAATACTAGGAATGCTCAATTCTGATTCGTCAGAAGGTGTTGATTATTTTCTATAATGGCAGATCTGACAGTAGTTCTGGTCGAAAAGTTTAAATTAATACCATAATACTAATACGTTACCATTTCTATAGTAATACCTTACATAGAGACTGTATTGTATTGAGGACACTCGATGTGAAGAGTTTTTTAAAACTGTATCTAATCATTAGCTAAATGTTTATTTAACATTTTTGTAAGGTGTTTCAAGTGTCAGCACATTGTATCAGTCAGGTGTGAAGCTATTCCTTTTTTCAGACACAGGAAAGTCTTCAGGACGGAATGTTGTGTTTTCTCAGTAACATGGCAAGTTGCTTTTTTGGGGGGGGTCTTATTAAGAGAGAAAAAAAGAAAGTGGTGAGGGAACTACTGTTTATAGCTGTTATAAAATAAGTGATAACAGGAACTATCTTGTTTTGTGGATGCTCCACAACATGATACATAAATGTAAACAAATAAGAAATATGATATGTTGTTCGTCCAATGTAATTGTTGAAATATTACTGTGGTATAAGAGAAATAAAATACATTGGTACAATACAGAGTGTTTTATTCCTTACTTATACTTATTTAATGCTCTTAAATAATCACAATATAGCAACCATAGAGGATGTATTTTTAAAGGCCTAAATATATTTAAAGGGTCTAATTATCATATTAACAATGTAATTATGAAGTTGCAATGGTATCTAATCCTGCAGTTATGATGAGGTCTAATTTTCTATTTGCCATAAGTCAGCTGAAGAAGGTATAAAACACGGCTTCACCAGGGAGCTTACCTTAAAGAGGCGGAGGATGTTAGCCACCATGATGGACACGGAGCTGGAGGAAGCCCCAATCACTCCCACAACTCTCTCTGGCTTGGTGATGATGGGTGAGCCACCTCCCTGACATTTCACATCTGTGCCATCCTTCTCTATAAGGGCCTGGACAAAAGTGAGCGACTGCTCCAGAGCATGTGTGTCTCGTGAACAGGTGTCAAGAATACGGGCCCCCAGTGTGATGTTAGGGAGAAGGTCATGGTCATTGTTGATACGGTCCAGAGCGAAAAGCATGGCTTCCAGACGATGGATGCCCTTCTCCTTCTTCAGCTCCCCACAGGGCTTTCCATTGTGACCTCGTGCATGAACTGGAAACAGGCCTCCCAGTGAGATGTCCCCATCAATACGGATTGAGTTTAGATGTGTATGGCCGGGGCCCTTAGGTCTTGCTTCCAATGTGAGCAGGAAGATATTGAGAAAAATCAACAAACACAAGCCAAGCTGGATGGTCCTCCCACCCATGATGTTTAAGGAAGGAGACATTTCAGCAGCCCAGAATTTACTCAGTTCCCTATTTTATTTTTAAATAAAAACTGTTGCTTACTGTATTAGATGATGTCTGTAGGAGTCCATGAAGGAGACAATGTCTTTTGAGATTTGTGAAGTAACCAGTTGGATAATATCACCAATTCTGCCACACCTCTTTTTTCCCCTCCATGAAGACACCTCTAGCTGGGATTAAAGGTTAACCATAAATCATGGATTGTTCTGTTCCACTGGATTTGCAGGGGTTTTTTTTTCCAAAGGAGATGAACAGAGGTCTGTCCCTTAGGCCCACAAAGCTTTGCCCACCAATGAGTTACTTTCTATAACAAGAAAGAAGCAGAAGAGCAGTTAGTGACAAACTGCTCAAAATGAAGGAAACATTTCAAATGTGCATTCACAACATCATGCTGAAAACTCACACATTCCCTCCCTTTGTGCACATCTAAAATTTAAAAGGTTGCTATGGGTTCCAAGGTTGGAAAGGAAATGAGTGTTAGCTCTCGCATAATGTGTTTCTTTGAAACATGTTGAATGAAGGAGCTGCATTGTGATAACCCACTGCTATGCTGTGTGCTGGGATTCCAGTGCATTTGAACTATTTGCTATTATTTTAGCAGACAGTTAAGCAATACTGCACAACCGTGAGGGTTACCTGCAGCCAAATCACAGTCGTTCTGATATTCATAACACCAGCATGGTTGCGAGTGTGATATAGTTTTTATCACAGATCTATAATCAAGAAATTAATATAGATTAACTGACATATCAGATACCATATGGCTAAATATTTTGTTAATTTTTGCTCTGTCAAAACTGTTCCCAAAGAAGCAACAACTGTATAAAGCTTTGTGTATTGACATGCCAACACACAGACTGACTGACAACCTGAAGTAAGTGTAGGAATGTTGTCAGTGTAATGAACTATTGCTAGAATTGGAATTTTAAGTAGCAAACACAGACAAACAATCAAATTTACCAGTGCTGTCACATTAAATATCAGCACTCTTGCAATCCCATTTGACATCTGATGTTGGCATGACACCTTAATTAAAGATGTCATTATGTCTACTTAATATATCATTATTTCTAGTCTTAGGCTAAGACTAATACTAACCCTACATCCCAATTGGCACACTATCCGTACTAAATAATATCCAAGATGAGAATTAGTATCTCCCAAATCATAATATTTTGAAACGAGCATCCCAAAGGTACCCAGATGGTCTACTATTTTCAGTATAATTTCAAAGTGTGGATCCTTGGACACATTTTAAGTTAATATTGCCCACAACTCCTTGTGAGAGGGAGGAGGAGCATTGTAACCATTTGCTTCACCAAATTCAATCATGCATTTTAGAGAGGTGTAAATTAAATGTAGAAAAATAAATCAAGGGAATGAAGAAAAAAATAAATAGGAATAAACTATGCAGTATAAATGATTTTTGCTTGTATTTTTGTCATTTGTAAGTCGCTTTGGATAAAAGTGTCTGCTAAGTGAATAAATGTAAACATAAATTATATAAGGATTAATTGTTAAAAAAAAAGCTGAAATGCAATGAGGAGTTTGTTTATGGTGACAGTCTTCTCTTCCGGGCCACAACATTCTCTTCCATTACATGACGTGTTAGTATGTCCCAATATTTGCATACTATTTAAATACACACTCAAACATATGTACTTTTTCTTCACACAAAGAGTACATAGTAGAAGTATGCCAATTGGGATAAAGGGTAACACTAGTGTTAATAATAAGTTTGTCGAGGATGCTTTTTAATGACTTTTTTTTTGCTGACAAAAAAAAATGCTGGCAGTCAGAGACCTAAAAAGAATTGAATCAAATGCAACCGTCAAACTCAAGGAACATTGGCAGATTTTCCAAGATGCTCAGAAATAGTCACCCAACAATTTCCATATAAAACTGCACAAAACGTATCTGAGACTACTGATGCATTTTTAAAGAAAAAGGGTTGTCATGCAAAATATTGACTTTGTTTTGTTTAGTGCTGTTTACTGCTCTTAATAGGGGTAATATTTTAAATAGAAAACATTTCACTGAATAATTATTATTTATTTTTTTTGGAGGCATCTCTGCTTTACATCATTTATTTTACATGTGACCTTTGCACAGTACTGTATGTATTACCAATTTTAGGTTAACAAACACTATAACTTGATCCAGTGATGCTGACCGGGATACTTAATTGAAGTAATACAGTATGTATGTGAAATTCAAATGGCTAAACTGACTGTAATTACATGGAGTTATATCAAATTAAACCTTGAATATATAATGCGAATTTCCAATCATTCATGCATTTCAATGGAATTCCAGTAAAGCAATAATGTGGCTTACTTTCTATCTCAGAAGCAGCATACAGAATAAGATATATTAGAATTATAATTGGAGTTTTAATTGCCAAATAATAAATAATACAGATCATCCTACATATATATATATATATATATATATATATATATATATATATATATATATATATATATATATATAATGTGGGGGGTGGCAGTTAAGGGCTTAATTAAGTGTTCACGGAAGAGGTGGGTCTTTAGCCATTTTTATTTTTAAATAGTGACAGATTCTGCTATCCGGATTGAGGTTGGAAGTTCATTCCACCACTGAGGGACAGTTAGTTTGAAGGTTCTGGATAGGGACCTAGAGCCATGCTGAGAAGTCACTACTAAGCATTGGTCGTTAACCGATCGCAAAAATTGAGTGAGGGAACATAAACCTCAAGGAGAGTGTTGAGTGCTATTCCAGGCAAGGTCTTGTACGTGTGCATCAAGGCCTTGAATTTGATCCATTCTGAATCATCTGAAGGGGTTTGATGGAGCTGGCTAGGAGACCTGGGAGTAGTGCACTGCAATAGTCTAGTTTTGAGATAATAAGAGCCTGGACTAGTATCTGTGTAGCCTGTTCGGTGAGATAGGGTCTGATTTTCATGATGTTGTACAGAATGAACCTACAGGATCGTGCAGTTGTTGAAATGTGGTCTGTGAAGGTCAAGTTGTCATCAAAAGTCTGTCTGTCCTGGTTGTGTACAGTGAGGCAGTACAGTGAGGCAGTACAGTGAGGTTGGGGTTGATTGAGGGAACGGCTAGGATGATGAGAAGCTCAGTTTTTGCCAAGTTAGGCTTAAGGTGTTCTCTCTTTCAGATATTCATGCAGAGACAGATGGATCATCAGGCTTGAATAGATCTGGGTGTCATCAGCATAGCAATGCAATATACAGTATCCAATATGCAATATCCTCAAATGGAAAGTGGAGCAGCACAAGGTCTCTAACATCCACCAGCTCTGTGATGTCATCATGGAGGAGTGGAACAGGACTCCACTGGCAACCTATGAAGCTCTGGTGAACTCCATACCCAAGAGGGTTAAGGCAGTGCTGGAAAATAATGGTGGCCACATGAAATATTGACACTTTGGGCCCAATTTGGACATTTTCACTTAGGGGTGTACTCACTTTCGTTGCCAGCGGTTTAGACATTAATGGCTGTGAGTTGAGTTATTTTGAGGGGACAGCAAATTTACACAAGCTGTACACTCACTACTTTACATTGTAGCAAAGTGTAATTTCTTCAGTGTTGTCACATAAAATATATAATCATATACATATAATATTTACAAAAATGTGAGGGGTGTACTCACTTTTGTGAGATACTGTATGATGACTGCCATTGGCATTAGCAGACACTTAACAGTATTTTGCTAGCTGTTTAGTTCTCCTTTTAGCTAACAGTAAACACCTGATGACCAGTCTGTGGACATGTCCTAGGGTGCCATATATGAAGACCTGTAGTCTACAGTTTTAGCCAAGCTCTGAGAGATATTATTCAGGAGCGGTTGCTGCTAGATAGCCCTAGTTATTAAGGTTTCCTAGAGACTATAGTCAAATGTGCAGTATAAATCTAGGACAAATACCTTTCTGAACTCTTCATTTACAACAGCAACATCTGCTGTATTAGTGCACACACACACACACACATTTCACAAGTAGTATAGGCATGAACTGAATGCTAAAACAACAGGGGAGTATAGAATAAACATCATCATGTGTAAAAATGTACAAGTAGCAAAATTAATTAAGGTCCTAAGAAACTGGGCCATCTCCTTTGTTTTTATTTTTGCTTTAAAAAAAGAGAAAATTACAATAGTGAGGGGCGAAAGCAGACTATCAGTACAAAAAGCAGCAGCATACCATGGGCCAAAAGTCTAAAGCGTCATAGTACATTTGAATGCTTGAACTTTAAATCTACAGAAGTAGAAGTCGCTCTGAGAATATGAATGGGAAAACAAATGGAAAAGAGATCAAAGTGGGCTATCAGTGCAAAATTGCTTGCAGTTTCATCAACTGTGAGCATACCACCATTGACGTGTAAAGGGGCCCCAACAGATTTGAAGGTCTGCTAGTCCAAAAATGTAAATCTTAAATAGAAGGGGGGGAAAGCGTGGGATAGGATCCAGATTCCCCCCGAATTTGTAGGATAAGCGTTATAGAAAATGGATGGGTATACACATACTCAGCAAACGTCCCTTTTTCAGGAGACCGTATTATAAAGATAATTTTGTAAAATCCAAAAAGCTTTATAGAACTTTATTGGAATGGGTTTAAACAAAGTTTTTCATGCTTGTTCAATGAACCATAAACAATTATTGCACATGCACTTGTAGATCACGAACAGTTTACAGATGGTAGGCAATTCAGGTCACAGTTACAATAACTTAGGACACTAAAGAGACCTTTGTACTGACTCTGAAAAACACCAGAAAAAAGATGCCTAGGGTGCCTGTTCACCTGCGTATCATGTCATAAGCCTACTGCAGAGAGGGGCATGAGGCAGATGTGGCCAGAGCAATGAACTGCAATATCCATAATGTAAGACGCCTAAGACAGGAAGACAGGAAGGTCAGCTGATCATCCTTACAGTGGCAAACCACACGTAACCATCTGTCCCCTCAGATGTGATCAAGAACTTGCAAATGCCTTGGTGGAAAAGTGGGGTAACATCTCACAGCAAGAACTAACAAATCTGGTGTAGTCCATGAGGATGAGATGCACTGTAGTACTTACAGCAGCTGATGGCCACCATATACTGACTGTTACTTTTGATATTGACCCCCACTTTATTCAGGGACTAATTATTCCATTTCTATTCATCAAATGTCTTTGAAACTTGTTCAGTTTATGGCTCAGCTGTTGAATCATTTTATATTAATACAAATATTTACACATATTAAGAAATGTGCTGGAAATTAAAGCAGTTGAATGTGAGAGGCTGAGTAAATATATATTTATGAGCAAAGTATTTTTGTGAATGTTTTTTTAACAAAAGATCAAAAGGTTAAACAGTAAAGACAATTTTTCACAACCTGTCACAATACGAAGTTGGATACAGATGCAGGTGCAGAATATAGGGGCTTTATAAAGAAAAACACAACATACAGAAAACACTATAACACATGGCAAAAACACTGTGGCAAGGATTAAACATGAACAAAGTGTCTGTGTGTTTCTCTCTCATCAAACAGAGAAACATGCAGGCCTTCCGCTGCAATTGCAAGTCCCCAGACCAGCTTAGACCAGGCCAAGCTAGACCTCTTCTTGCTTTGCCTCAGGCTGTGGTAATGTTTGTGTATAGCTCATGTTGGTAGCAGTAGTTGTAAACAGTTATTTCATGAATATGAGCAAATGTTTATGGAAGTTACCCTAACTCGAGTCCAGTGAAATGCAGAAATAATTTTATTAAATGTGGTATAATCTTGCTGGGCGATGTCTAGTTGGACCAGAGAGGACTTATTTACATGGTTTTCTCTTGGTTATGTTTATTTAGTCAGTTATGGAAGACCCTGTATTTAATTTTCCTTTGGATTGTATTAGGTAATGTAGCTCCCTAACTCAAAATTAGATTGCATTTGTTTATTATTTTCTCCTTTCAACCCTCCTTTATTTCCTTTAGAAACAGGAGGATATGGCTCTTCTTCCTTATTTTTACATTGTGTCCTGACCCTAGACTAAGCTGTAACAAAACAAAAAGATTTAATAGTGAAAGTAACGGTTTTACCTTCTGCCCCCTTGACAAGGGGGTGGTACTGATTCGCTTCTCTCCAAAACATGGAAACTTACGTGACCCCTTCCTTTGAATTTCATCCTGTTTCAGATACTGACCATGCCAAAATGCACTTTGTTGTTGCTTTTTTTATCTTCCAGGTCAACTGGGGAAGTTCAATGAAGAGTTTTACATGCTACTGTCCACCATACCGGATGACGGAACTCCTCTTATGGTCCTCAATGACTTCAACTTTCACCTAGACAAGCCACATGCAGCTGATTTTCTTGTACTCCTCCCCACATTTGACCTCAAGCAGGTCGCCACACCAGCAACTCACAAAGCCGGTAAACAGCTCAACTTCATCCTCACACGTAACTGCACCACACAATATATTCCTATTGTTTCTCTCCACACCTCTGACCATTTCTTTATCCAGTTTTCTATTTCTCTCCCCTCACCCCCTCACTGTCTCCAACTTCTATCTCCTTTCATTGTAATCTTCGCTCCCTTTCCCCCTCACACTTCTCCTCCATTGTCACAACCTCACCACCCTCTGATAGAAACCTCTCCTCACTGGACTTAAACACCACAACTGATGTGCTATGTTCCACTCTAACTTCTTCTTTTGACAGCTAAGATAAGTTATTGAACATATGTACAATACTGTAAAAGAAATGGTCTGCACTTATATAGCGCTTTTATCCAAAGTGCTTTACACTGAGTCTCATTCACCCATTCACACACACCAATTGTAGCAGAGCTACCATGCAAGGTGCTAGCTTGCCATCGGGAGCAACTTGGGGTTCAGTGTCTTGCCCAAGGACACTTCGGCATGTGGAGTCATCCAGGCCGGGAATCGAACCGCCAACCCTACGACTAGTGGACAAACCACTCTACCAACTGCGCCACAGCCGCCCAAATTAAGAGCAGCTGAAATGAAATGGCATAAATATAACAATCTGCTGACCTAACCAATTATTAAACACTTCACTCCTATTATTTAACATATATTACTTATATTGAGAATTCTTTTAATTTATCTTGAGATAAATTTTTTTTTATATTGAGACTTGTCGAGAGAATGGGAACAGGTGAGCATTGCATAGTGCCTCCTAGGTAATAAACTAATTGGTTAGGTAATACCCAATCAATTACCAAACACATCTCTCCTCTTTTTCCCATAGCATCTCCAGTGCTAAAGCCATATACTACGAAGAGAAGATTGGCAGCTCTCCCAACATCTGTATTCTCTTCAAAACCTTTTCTTCTTTTCTCTGTCCCCCTCCTCCCCTTCCTCTACCTTTCACACTGCAGACGACTTTGACCCTTTCTTTTCCAACAAGGTTACTTCAATCAAGAACCAGTTCTCAACACCCAAACACACATAGAACGGCTCCTCCTCCTCCTTGCAACTCTCAACTTGCCTCCTTCTCTCCTCGCTCACTGACTGATGTCTCAAAACTCCTCCTCTCTAGCTGAACTTTCTCACACAGAACAACCTCCTGGACACAAAACAATCAGGCTTCAAAAGCACTCACTCCACAAAGACTGCTCTGCTTTCTGTCACTGAAGCCTTACAACTAGCAAGAGCAACCTCAAGATCTGTTCTCATCTTACTCGACCTCTCTGCTGATTTTGACACTGTGAATCATCAGATCCTCCTGTCAACTCTCACCAGCCTAGGCATCACCGGAACGGCTCTGAGCTGGGCAGAATCTACGAAAAATTGTGTTTACAATTTGTGGAAAAAATACAGAATAATGTTCCTCAACATAAAATTGCGAAGACTATGAATATCTCATCATCTACAGTACATAATATCAAAAGATTCAGAGAATCTGAACAAGGGTGAAAATCAATATTGCATGCCTGTGATCTTAGGGCCCTCGAGCAGCACTGCATTAAAAGGAGACATGATTCTTCAATGGAAATCACTGCATGTGCTCAGAAACACCTCCAGAACTCATTGTCTGTGAACACAGTTCACTGTGCCATCCACAAATGCTGGTTAAAGCTCTATCATGCAAAGAAGAAGCCATATTTGAACATGATCTAGAAATGCTGCCATGTTCTCTGGGCCGAAGCTCATTTAAAATGGACTGAGGCCAAGTGGAAAACTGTTCTGTGGTCAGACGAATCGAAATTTGAAATTCTTTTTGGAAACCATGGACGCCACATGCTCTAAACTAAAGAAGAGAAGGACCGTCTGGCTTTTTACCATTTTTACTGGAAGGCCTTGGCTAGTCCAGGGGCGAAGTCAAGGCAGGAGGGGGTAACAGAGAGAGAGCTTGTAGATCACCCACTCGCTTGAGAGATGTCAGGGCCAGTAGAAGAGCTACCTTTAGAGTCAGAAGCTTCTCAGAGGCTGACTCTAAGGGCTAAAATGGGGCCCCTGACAGACCTTCCAAGACCACAGAAAGGTCCCAGGAAGGTACTCGCGGCCTGCAAATGGGCCTCAGCCGTCTGACACCATGCATGAACCTCAAAGTTAGAGGATGCTGCCCCACAGAGGCTCCATCAACAGGGGCATGGCTGGCCGAAACGGCGGCCACGTAAACCCTGATTGTAGAAGGAGCCAACCCTGCTAGGAAATGTTCTTGTAGGAACTACAGGACTGTAGCTATTGCGCAATTCACTGGGTCTAACAGACGTTCCTCACACTACAAGACAAAAGCCGCCACTTGAGCACATACAATTTCCTTGTGGATGGTGCTCTAGCGTTTAACATGGTCTCTACAACCTCAGTTGTGAGACCAGAATCTATGAGCTGGTGCCCCTCAGGGGCCAGACCCAAAGTTTTCATAGTTCTGGCCGAGGGTGATAGAACAGCACTCCGGCTTGAGACAGTAGGTCCCTGCAGATTGGAATATCCCAAGGAGTGCTGTCGAGCAGGGACATTATCACCGAGAACCATATTCAAGCTGGCCAATAAGGTGCTACTAGTAGCAGACGTAGACGGTCTTGGCGAACTCTCGCTAGAACTTGCGGGAGCAGAGCAATCAGGGGGAAAGCACATAGACGTGACCTCAGCCACGTGTGCATCATGTGGTCCAGCCCCAATGGAGCAGGGGGAGTGAGGGCGAACCACAGCGGGCAGTGTGTTGTCTCCTCGGAGGCCAACAGATAGACTTCGGCTTGTCCAAACCTCCGCCATATGGACTCCAACACTTGTGGATGAATCGCCGATATGACAAGCTGTTTGTTTGGTCGCCCGAAAAGATAAATCTGTGGTGCGGCGCAGCTCTGCCACTGCTTCTGGCCCAATTCCCTCACCAGTATTCCGGTCACTCAGCAGGTCTGATTGGTAGGCCTGCAACACTGCCATTGTATGCCGGGACCCACAAGCAAGACCCGCTGCCGCATAGGCTTTGCCCACCAACCCCGAAGTGGCTTTACATGGCTTTGAAGGTAAAGTTGACCTCCCTAAATTACCTGCTGTTGATGATGGAGAGAGCTGAGTCGCAAGTGCGTCCTCCACCTTTGGCATCGCCACATAGCCGTGGTGCTCACTCCCCATGATGGCTGAGTAATCAGACATTGCGGGGTTATAAACACGGCTAGTGTATCGTTTTCTCCAGAAGTGTGATATCTCATCGTGCACTTCTGGAAAAATGCGGAGTTTTCTGCGGTGTGAGGGAGCTTTATGTTTATTTTCACTGGAGAAGAAGCGCTCATCCAGCCTGCTACGAGCCACTTCCTCTTCCCAGTCTAGATTCAATTTCTGAACCGCCCTTAAGTAGAGGCATGATTTTACACAAGCTTCAGATACAGGTCACGCGCACAAGGCACTCCCATACTGTTATGCTAAATGCAACGTCGAAGTTCTCTTTGAAAGGGAAGCAACAATATTCCAGTGGTCATATATATTTTTTCATAGATTCATACCCGGGATGGGCAGTTTAAAGTGAATGAGAAAATGTTCAAAAATGAACAAACTAAAAAGTCATGCACTGATTATTTTCAGAAACACATTCAAACATGGCTTGTGGAGATTTGGCTCCAAGAGAGAGCCATGTTCCTTTCGCATCATTTTGACTTAATTTTCATGGAATTTTGAGAAAAGTGAATAAGCAAGATTAGTCATGAAATTTGCATAGCCTTTATGCACTTTCAGGACTACACAACACCATCATAATGCATAAAAATGACTCAATAAATGAATTGTTTTACCTCTAGCCATACACTAGGGTTCTCATCACTTTAGTAATTTCAATTTCATCACTTGTTTATCCTTTAAATTATGCCAGTCCTAGCTATTATATTATGCTCATTTTTAACCATTACATGCAAGAGCATCTACCACTGTCGTTCACCAGAAAAATAACAAAAACACAAGCTCTTAGTACTTTTCCTCCCAGCTTCGTTTGTTAGCCTCAATGAGGCACAAGAAAATGAGCAATATTTGTCATTTACATATTTGCTACTTGGCCTACACTTACACTGCCTCCCCCATTTCTCTGCTCTATATCTGCATTCTCCTCACCTCCTGTTCTATTAATATAACACACAGTATCAGCAAAATAATCATACAAGGCTACTACAAAGAATTAGAGGTTGCTTTGAAATGCTTTTTCAGCACAAGCAAATCTACTTTTTATATAAGCATGCTTATAAAGAAGACCTCTGGGAAAGGGCAAGAACAAGAGGTCCCATGATACATATTTGCCCAAAGCTTAGGAATCCTAAACCAGTTAGGAGAAAGCAGTAACCACTATATAAATGAATTTATACTGAGCAACATTGTCAATAATGATTTGTCTCCCATATCTATTGTATGCCTGCTGATTCTATGTGAATTTATTTAAATATATATATATATATATATATATATATATATATATATATATATATATATATATATTATATATATATATATATATATATTATATATAATTATAATTATTATTATTATTATTTATTTATTATTATTTTTTTTTCCAAGCCTTTTTTGTTTCAATCTAGATGATTATAGTTTACAGCTCATGGAAATCAAAAATCCAGGTACTCAAAATATTAGAATGATTTGTAAAGGTTTGTTTAACATTTGCCAAAAAAACAACAACACGTTGATGATGTTGATGTTCCGTGGACCAAAAATTGAACTTTTTGGAAGACATTGGTCCTGTTACGTCTGGCATATACCTAACACGGTATTCCCCAATAGGAACATCATACCAACAGTCAAACATGATGGTAGTACTGTAATAGTTTGAGGATGCTTTGTTGCTTCAGCCCGTTGGGAGCTTGCTATAATTGGTATATATGTGTATCACATGGGTGAGATAGGGATAGGTGTTGCATAAAGTTTTTCCCTTGAAATGAGAATGGCACAATGTATTACACAATATGCAAGACATGATAATACAGTCAATTGTAAGCCATTTTTGTAGTCTATTAGACTATATGAACTAGTTGTGTTACTTGTATCATGCACAGTGCCCTAAAGGCTCTTTTTTGTATTTGTAGGTTGTATAATAAACGCATTTGAAACAAATCTAGGTTGACATCTTTTCAGCTCCAAGACAGCAGTATTACATAAAAAGTGCTACATTTCTCAGCTAGGAGAGTAAAGATTTAGGATTTCTCATGCATTTATTTCTGTCAGCGTCATTTTACAATTCTCAAAAACTATTAATAACTACTGTATTTAAGCCTTAAACAAAATATTAGTTGTATTTGCATATACTATATTGTATTTTCATCGTAATACTTTACCAAAATGGACAAGATAAAACTTAAATGTATAAGTACAGTTTTATTCTCCTCAACGGGCAGTAGATAAAAAATTAAAATAAGCTAAAGTCCATCACAAAATATCAAAACCCAATGCATTTTACATCATTACAAAAAAAAACAAAAAAAAACAAAAAAAAAAAAAAATGTTGTATGTATGATTTAGTATTATTTATAAGCTGTTTTCCTCAAGGGGAGCAAGAATTTCTTGTATTGATGGTAATAACACACACACACACACACACACACACTGTACTCACATAGTGGAAAGAATTGGGTCACCCTGTTTGTGTCTATAAGTGTTGAACATCCAAAATATTTTCAGAATATAAAGTTTAAGAACCAAGGAGATAAGACACTGTATGTGTCTGTTACATGAACTGCTGAGTTTATTTACAAAAAAACCTCACATTTACAAAATAAACA
Organism: Ameiurus melas; assembly: GCA_012411365.1. Classification (NCBI taxonomy): domain Eukaryota; kingdom Metazoa; phylum Chordata; class Actinopteri; order Siluriformes; family Ictaluridae; genus Ameiurus; species Ameiurus melas. Next base: position 16,632,339 of record CM022767.1, read on the forward strand.
CACACACACACTGCACTTAGATATAGCAGGCATAAAACAGACAGGGCTGTTTGCACCTCATCTGCCTGTTTGTGCTTTTTTAAAAACAACTCTGATATCTCTCCATTTCTTTTCATTTTTAACTGATCTGTGCAAAAAATATGACAATCTACAGTTACATTTAATCATAGAATTACCAACATTTTTATATTAATTACAACTCCTCATTTTCATAACTGTACATTAAAATCACCTACCAGTTTAAGTTAGCAGTTTGATCATTGCTAGCCCTCCTCGAACTGAAGTAATTTACTCTCTAATATAATTCTTATTAAATTTATTCAACAAACAAACCTGATGCTAAACCTTAAAAACTTACTTCAAATATGTTTTTTTTATTATTATTATTCTGTAGATTGCAACTATATTCTCTCGTCCTCGGCTCGTCCTTGATTTGAAAACTGCACGCACTGCCGGCAAACGTAAAAAAAAAAAAACTCTTCTTTTGACAAGAGGTGAAATAGCGTGTCACTCAGCATCAGCAACTACCAGTAGCGAATAAAATGTTGGGGTGGCACATGGGGTGGCCAATTAGATGTCAGGGGTGTCCACTGTCACCCTGGACAACCCTCTGGCTCAGGCACTGCCTATAACTCAAGTAGCAGAGATAGATGACAGTACTGCTGATTTTATGCATACTGCAGTGTTTGCAGCTGATAATATGACCACTGATTATATACCACCTCCACTGAATCTTACAGTGCAAAAGCAAGCCACCATTTTACCACATGATAAAATGGGCACTCCAAAAGTTCAGAAAATAATAAGCATCCCATAAAGAGTATTGGTTGAACAGATATTTACAGTAATGATAATACTTCCGCATTCTATTATATCACAGCTAATTTGAGACCCTTCTCTGAGAAAATTCCCTGTTCCACTATGGAGGTTCATAATATGTGGCAAAATAATTCTGAGTTCTGTCTTACTGATAAGCATATGGTTGAGAAGACTGTAGAGAGCTTTTTACCTCCCACTGCAAACATTGCCAAGCAGTTGCGGTCCCAGAGTTAGTGTTATTGTTTACCCAAATTTGCTTGATTCAGCATATGCTGCAATAGAGGATGGCAATGCGCTTTTAAGTAAGAGCAAATAAGCACAGGAAAAAGTCTGGTCTATGGGCCTGGAACAAGAGAAATTTCCTTCTTATCAGACTTTGATGGTCTGTCTAGTAAGCATAACGGTGGAACCAATTGGAGGCTGCCATGGATTCCACCAACTGAAATCAACCCTATACTCAGATAAGACACAAACACAAGCATGTACTTGAGTATTTCCTTGTTCATATATGCATAATGTATAAATGGTGCCAACTTCAAACTATTACTATTTTATATGCTGCTTTGTATTATATGAAGTTATTTTTCCATGTTATTTTTGCAGTGCTCTACTTTCATATAGTTATTAATTTCATTATAAATATATTTGTCAAAAGTAATTTATATTTTCTCTTACCTACATATTGCTGTATATTGAACTAAATAATTCAGCACAAACTCAAAATAAACATATAGCAATTCATTCAGCTCCAGAGTAGAAGTGTTAGACAGGTAACCCAAGAACTAATTTTCAAAGTGTCATGGATTTCTGCCCAAAGAGCGACAGCACACACTTCCAGGTTTTCACCAACTGTGTTTACTTTTGACACGTGTTTGTTTTGGTTTTTGTTTTTTTTCCCCTTTTTTTTTTTTTTTTTTTTTTTTTTTTTTTCTCCCCTTTTTTTTTTTTTCCTCTTGATTAGTTTGTATATTTAAACCTCCGTATGTCTTTGTTCCGGGCGAAGTATCATTTCTGTGTTTTGCCACCAGTATGTTACCAAGACGTTGTTCTGTTTTCTCATTTCCGGTTCCTTGATCTTCTTCCCAGTTTCTCGGTTTTCGTGTTCTGCCTTTGCCCTGCCTTACCCACACCTGATTTTGACCACGATTTTGTCTTTAACTTTTGGATTTGTCCTCCTGTCCTTTTAAATAAAAGCTTAAAATGCTATTACACATGCACACAGTGGTGCTTGAAAGTTTATGAAGGCTTTAGAATTTTCTGTATATCTGCATAAATATTACCTAAACCATCATCAGATTTTCACAAAAGTAAACAAAGAGAAGCCATTTAAACAAATGAGACAAACAATACTGTACTTTTTCATTAAATTTTTGAGGAAAAACATCCAATATAACATAACTGTGAAAGGCAAAAGTATGTGAACCTTTGTGAAAATCTGATAGTTTTAGGCCATATTTATGCAGAAATGTAGAAAATGCTATGGGGACTTAGAGCACAAGGTGGACGGAGTGCCAACCCATCACCGGGCACAATCACACACACACACACACACACACACACACACACACACACACACATGCCCACTATGGACAATTTAGAGTTGCCAATCAGCATACAGTGCAGTGCATGGGACTGGGAGAGGAACCCGGAGTACTGGGAGAACATGCAAACTGGGCAGAGGCAGGACTCAAACCCAACCCCAGAGGTGCAAACTGCTAACCACTAAGACACCGTGCCCTCACATATATACTGAGGTCAATAAGGATGGTGTTAAAAGCATTTTGCTGGTCACACATGGCCTGGTTTGCAGAGGAAGTGCAAATGACTATGTCATTAGCATAAAAGTGCAATCCACAGTAAGGATCCAACTTCATTAATGTACAATGAACAATACTGGATCCAGTATGGAGCTTGGATGCACTCCATTAGTGACCTCTAGCAACTTTGACTGCAAGATACCAACCACAATACAATGATTTCTCATATTGATACAGTTCTGCAAGCAGTAGAAATCAGTGCCCTTTGAAGGCAAAATGAGATGGTGTATAGAACAGGAATGTTATCTACTGTTTAATAGACTGATAAAGAATTAGGCATTATATAGATTAAATGGCATTTGGGATATATCTACTATAAAACACAACTGGCTTAACTTTTTTATAACTAAAGGTCTAAAAGTCTCAAAATTAGACCGGCCATTTTCTAAATTGTGCAGAGTTGTTTTTTTTTTTTGTTTTTTTTTACTAAGTAGTGCAGAATTGTTAAATTACTATTCAGGGATGGGTTAATCAATGCCTGAAGGCTTGGCCTCCTAAGCTGCTAATGGCTACAATAATAAGCCTAGATTGATACGATCATCATTATTCATTTCAGATTACAGCATATCCACATTCTTATTTTGGACTAATGAGAGGAGATTGCATTGCATTTTCTCCTTGGCTCTATTGGTTGCTAAAGGGAACCTCGCCTCTGTAACAGGCTCATGAATCTTTGCTAATGTGAATATTATTGTTCCTCATATCTTATCATACAGTACATCTCCTGTAGACTGTGTTGAGAATGTACCACTGCTTCAGGGCCTTTTATATATGGCAGTAATAAATAGGAATAATTTGATCATTATTTACTTTTACAGTGCAATTCATTGTATATGTGCAAATAAAGCGTCCTCTGATTAAATATGCAAATAAAAAAAAGATAGATATTTAAAACTAGTAAAGAAAATAAATAAATAAATAAATAAATAAAAACCTGCTGTCAGAATACTGTGACAGAACAGTAACTGTGGATATGTTACAGATGTGCTGTCACATCTATCAACACTATCTGCCTTTTTAAAGACATCTCCTTTTCACAGCTTCCTCAAGAATGATAGCTTGACACCATTCAGTCAGTTTGAGCTGTAATTGATCTTAAAGGAACTCTCTCCGCTGCATCTCTTAGTAAAGAGGTAACAGAGCCAGGGCCACAGTATGATCTGATAAAGTGATAGAGGAGCACACTGAAGCTGACATACTCATTTGAAGTAGGGAAGTAATTTGGCCCTTTACATTCACAATGTCAGTTTCATCAATGCACAGCGATAGGGCTGAGGTCATACTTGCTTTGGAGGCTTGCTGTGTGTGTGCAATTTAGAGAGCTGAAGCCATATGTGGCAGGAATTGAATAAAGAAACTAGCAAATTTAACAATCTATGCTCTTTAACCTAAAAAAATTGCTTAAGGATTTAAATGGATGTAATCTTGGGAAAAATAAAAGTCGCCATAAAATAATACTAAAAAAAGATCATCATAAGAAGAAAAGCACTTTACATTCAAAAACATTGCAACATTTGAACATATGGCCAGTTAAGCAATACATCAATACACGTAATAATACAATTCTTTCATTATTATCAATTAATTCATGCTCTAATCCTTTCTGAAGTGTACACAGACAAATCACCAGTTTTTATTTAACACCCACAGTGTTGAATTCATACCCTACAGTGTGTATATAAGTCCATTGGACTCGTATAAACACTCTGGGTGTTAATTAAATCCTAGGGATTTTAATGTTTATATATTAACAGCTACCATATATGTCATACAGTTGTGCCCAAAAGTTTGCATACCCCTTGCAGAATCTGCTAAATCTTAATATTGTTAGCAAAATAAGAGGGCTCTTAAAATTCCTATGTTGTTTTTTTTATTTAGTACTGTCCTGAATAAGCTTTTTCACATAACAGATGACATATAGTCAACAAGACAAGATAATTATAATCATAACTGAATTTATAAAAAATGATCCTGTTCAAAAGTTTACATACCCTTGATTCTTAATACAGTGTGTTGTTACCTGATGCTCAAGAAGGTAACACGATACATTAAGAGCCAGGGGGATATAAACTTTTGAACCAGGTGACAAGTGTAAATTGTTATTATTTTGTCTTCTGGGAGAAGTGTACGTATCTTATTTAGCATCTGAAGGGCATACTAAATAAATTTTAAAAAATATTTAAACAAAATAATCCACCTGTTCAAAAGTTTACAGCTCACTGGCTCTTAATGTATCGTGTTACCTTCTTGAGCATCAGTGAATGTTTGCACCTTACAGTATGTAATAGTTATGTACGACTCCCTTAGCTGTCCTCAGTGTGAAAAGATGGATCTCAACATCATATAGCCACTGCTGGAAAGGGGGAAAATATGCAGGGTCAAATTTATGATCCGTCTTATTTTGTTAAGATTTTACAAATTCCGCAAGTGGTACGTAAACTTCCCATCGAATTGTACATGAAAAAACACCCTATTTATTGAATTTTATTTTCAGACATCATAATATTTTGTCAGTTACTATCCAACAGGTGTACTTGTTTATTACACGTTTATTTTGTTTATTACAACAAAAACTGTTGTTCTGTGCTTTTAATCTTTTAAAAGTCTAACACTAGATTTAGATTTGTATGCTTTATTATGATGTATGGATAAGAACCAAAAAAAAAAAACCTCAAGGAAACCTTGGCAGAAAATGGTGGCTTAGTGGTTTGTACATTTGCCTTGCACCTCATGGGGGGTGTTGGGGATTCAATTCCCACCTCTGCCCTGCATGCGTGGAGTTTGCATGTTCTCCACCTGCTTCTATGGTTTCCTCTGGGTTTCCAGTTTCCTTCCCAATCAAAAGACATGCATTGTAGGCTGGTTGTAAGCATCTTTAATTGTCTGTGGTGTGTGTGTGTGTGCGATTGTACCCTGTGATGGATTTGCACCCTGTCCAGTGTGTTGCCCCGCCTTGTACCCAGAGTCCCCTGGAATTGGCTCCAGGCTCCCCATGACCATGTGTAGGATAAGCGGTACAAAAATGGATTTATGGATGAATGGTAATTTTCACATATACCATAGCCTATGATTTGTTTTATTATTATCCCCCCCAATTTTTTTTAATTTTAACTTAATTAATTTTAACAAAATTTTTACAAACTATTAGGTGAAAGATATACTGGTCAGATAAAACAAAGTTTCAAAGATGTGCAAAGCTGTTTGCACTTATGAGGCTTTAATCTGAAGAACACCACTGCAACTGTAAAATATTGGGGTGGCAGCATCATGTTGGTATAATGCTGTTTTTATTTTTGCTGGAAAAGGGACTAGTGTATATTATAAAATAGATGTCATCATGATGAAGGAGGACTATCTTAAAATACCGAAGCAAACCCTTCCAGCAGGACAATGTTCCTAAAGATACCTCCAAAATTGTAACCAAATGGCTTAAACACAAGTGTTTGGTTCAAGTTCATGCAATTAAAAGGAAATTCCACTAAATACTATACTCTGAAAGTGTATGTGAACTTTGAACACACTGAAAATCTGATATAGAAAATAAAAGAAATTAAATATATCTCCAGTATCTTTTAGCCATTATTTTGAAACTGCCACTTAAGGAAATAAAGAGATACACCGATTGACTTAACACAGGAAATGTATGGCAATGTGTGGTAATTAAGTTTTGGAAAATGTCTTTAGCCTAGGTGTATGGAAAATTTTGGTCTCAACCCTAGGGCATTTGGTTTTATTGTTCCACATGTGACCCCCCACTCAGGAGCCTTTTCCATGCATTAGATATGTTTTAGGAGTGAATTTATCTCATGGTATAGCTGCATATACTCTATACCTCATGGTAAAATGGGTCTTAGATAAATTGTAATGGGAACTGATTTGTTTAAATTAGGCTTATAGCTTCAAAGATGTTTTCAGACGGTGTTTACGATCTAAACATCTCCCACAAACGTACTTTGTTTTAAAAAGTTATTTGCCAATAAAATTCATGGAGCCTGTAGAGAGGTCACAGCACCATGCAAGTTCCAATGTAAATAATGTATCAGGTTTGTTTGTGTGTGAGAACAATGCTGCTGTTGTTCTTGGTCACACTGCAGTGCTCCTGGAGATGACAAGATGGTGATATTTCAGGTTCACTCTTGTCTCCTCACTTCACTCCATTCTATTTCCTCTGAACACTGCTGCATGCCAGTATGAACTACTCAACACCTCTCTCACTAATGGTCCTGCAGTAGAAAACGCAGAGAACATTCCAGAAGTCTAGAAGCAGAGAGGCTATTGCACCTGCGTTCAGGAATCAAAGAGCTTCCATCTGAAGTTTAAACAGACTGTGGCTCCTCATAGATCTACAGCTGATTCTGTTAGCATTCTGTTAGTGCTTTTACACTGGTTGAATAAATTCATGATAAAAAAGCAACGCTGTACTGGTCTTACAAAGGACATTTTTCTCCCTACATATTTCAATGCATTTTTAAGCCCTACATCATACAGCAGAATCTATAAAAGTCCTTCAAACCAGCCTGGAAGATAAAAAAAATAGATGTGAAAAGTGGATCATTATTAAATGGGTCAGGATGACATTTGTTTCCTACTTATATTACAGGTACACATACAGTATGTATGTAAAGTAAAGCTATTTGAAGATATCTATGTGCAAGATTCAGATAAATAACTTAAAACAGCACTTAGAAAACAGCATTACTTTTCTATCCTTGCCCACTTTACCTTGAAATATAAGTATTAAACTACTTCAAATATCTTATTCTTTTTGCATTTATGTAGAAATCCATTTAAAAGCACATGCTTGTAATGTTCTTTCCCATGAGTCATCCATAATCAAAATATCCATTTTAGTCATGTTCCCTGAACTTATTCACCCCTATGAATTGTTTGGAATAATTCACATGTTCAGTAGGAAGTTACATTTTGTTATTTTATTTTCAGTGATATTGTGATATTAAATGATTAGTTCAATTTGAAGTGCATCCCTGTTACACAAAATACAGACTGTGACATTCAGATGAACTACTCCTTTGTCGTACTGCATTTCACCCGTATATAGTAAGGTAGTACAGATAATCGAATGCAGCCCATGTCAGGGTTATGTCGGAATCAGTGCTTGACTACATTTCCCATCAGCCACTACACCATGTCACATGATCGCCTGCACCTGTGTCACTTTTTGTAAATGAGCACTTATGCAGTATATAAGTCACGGCTTGCACCTTGATTACTGTCTAGATTTTGTCTTCCTTTACTGTCCATTGTCTATGTTATGTTCTTTAGTTTTAGGCTTGAGAACCTTGTTCATGTTTTTGTGTGTTTAAGAAACATTATCTGTATTGTTTGTTTTTTCATTAAAGCTCAAAACTGCACTTGTATTCGCCTTTGCCTATGTTGCATGACAGACCGAAATATACAGGTGTATCTCAAAAAATTTTAATATCGGGGATTATTTCACATACTTTTCAGAAGGTCAACATTTCTGTATAATAAATAATTTATTCTGATGTTTTGAGATATTTTTGATTTCCACGAGCTGTAAGCCATAATCATCAAGGTTAAAATAAAAAAGGGCTTGAAATATTTAACTTTATGTATAATGAATCCTTGTGCTTTTAGGTGTTTTTTGCCTTGCAGCTGTCCCATGGATAGCATATTCCCAATCTCTTTCTAATGGATAAATCATGAATGCTGACCATGTAAAAAAAAAACCTTGTAAAAATTAGATTATTGACTATGGTACGTGAACACATTTTTTTTGTATGAAGGCCCTCTTTTCTTACGTTCAATGATAAAAAAAAGGAAATCACCCAAAGGGTCTTGTCAAAGAATGATCTGTTTCCTGTGTCCGGCCTCAATATCCCCACAATTCAGCCATCAATGAGCTCTTTCTTCATTTTGCAGTCATTTTGGCACCTCTTTAATCAGATGTGCTTTGACAGACATGCTTGCCTGAACGTGCAACATCAGCATTTAAATTAAGACATCAACTCTGACACTAGGTGATAATATCTGTACCAGTAAAAAGATTAATCTAAAGGCTGGCATGTCTCAGGGAAATGAGGGTCTTCTGGTTGTAATTGCAATTGCATTTTGCAATATTGATTCTCTCATAGCTCATCACCTTGATGACTAAAAAAAGAAGCAAGTTGATGAAAACAGACAAAGAAGCAGTAGTTAAATCTGCAGTGCAATTAGTTGTGTTGCTATTTAGTATAGACATGAAATTACAGCACAGAAGTTATTAATTCAATTATGCATTGCAGTGATAGTAATGAGCAATGTTCATGGTGATTAGAAAAATTACCTGCAGCTTTTGCGGTGCACTGGGTAGATTTTCGACCTCATGAGTTTGTGACATGAGATATTTCCATAAACAACTGTATAACCGAAATGTGTTGTGTGTCATGACACAAAGATGGTCATTGCGGTTAAACCAAGTAAAAACAATTATAAATAAATAAATAACGGCTTGATTTATTTGAATTATTATTGAATTGAATTATTGGACCACTTGAGATGGATTGACCGTTAATTGTAATGTAGAGAGCTTTAAATGTTATCCCATTCTGCTTAATGTTATTACATAGCAAGTTTTATTGTTTAACTTTAATTTCATTTGCCATTATTACTGACAGACACAAACTCTATCTTCTATCCATGCTCTAAATTACAAAAGGCTTTGCTCTTTGTAATTTATCTATCTTTTTTCTTATTATTATAATCCAGCAATTATGTAAACATGACTCAAATTAAACCTATTAAAATTAAATCACAGCCAGGCTGACTGTAGTGTCTACCTAGTGTCACATCAGAGCCGGAATCAGCAATCAAATACAATTCCCAAACACCCATGAAAAAATGGATGACAAGCACTACAACACCAAGCCACCACAGACTCTCTCAAGTTCACAGTCACCTGATTAATGATCACACAAACCTGAACTCTATCAGACACTCACAGTATACTCTTTGTACTGACTCACTGAGAAGTATATGCTCTGTGTTTTTGTAGCAGTCGACACCAAGCCGTTGTTCATTGATTTTCTGGCTTTGATCTAGTATCTGGTTTTCACATTTTCCTCTTTCACATTTCACATTGTTCATCACCTGACCCTTGCCTGTATCTTGACTTGCCTCTGGATTATGTCTTTGTTTTGTTTACTTTTATTAAAGCATTGAACACTTGCACTTGTGTCCATACTTGTAACGTGACCTCTACCTTTAGTTACTTTCTTACTAATCTACTTGCCTTTAGCAGGAACCATAGCAAATATTATTTTGATTAAAAAATATATGGGAGAATATTAAACATGTATTAATATGTTTTGCAAAATAAATAAAGTAAAATCAGATTCATTGTCATCCTGTTTTTCCTAACATGGTATACAGATTCTTGTTGCATAATGTTCACAGTACATTATTAAAAAAAACTTTTTGATATTTATCATGGGCACAATTAAAGTGATTGTACACAAAAGAGACAGATGTTTGATAACCTGCAAAATGTGGGTAATAAATATAAAAATATTAAGCAGTTAAGAATACCATTAGGCACAATCAGAGCCATAATAACAAAGTTTCAGAAGCTTGGAACAGTTAAGATACCTGGCACATACCAACATACCATCCTCCATCTCCCACACACTGTGAGGAGGACGGTGAGGGAGGCAACAAGGACCCAAAGATCATAGTTTCAGAATTTCACAGCTTGTTGTAAAGTTTAAAAAAATATATTATACACCACTTCTATAACAACAACTTGGAGGAGTTGAAGTCTTTCCTGAGAAAACCCAACAAAATACAGCACCTGATATTATTATAAATAAATTACGAATGATTGAAAGGTTACAAAAAAAATAACCTATTAGCTATGGTAATAAAAAAGCATTTTTTGATTCCTCGACAGATACGGCCCAGCAGCTTCGGGTAATGTTTACATCAACCATCAGAAAAGGAAAAAATGTGATCTCACTGATTTTGACCATGGCATTATTGCTGTTGCCAGACGGGCTGGCTTGAGTATTTCTGTAATTGCTGATCTCCTGGGATTTTCACACGCAACTGTTGCTAGAGTTCACTCAGAATGGTGTACTAAAGAAAAAACATCCCATGAGCAACAGTTTTGTGGCAGCATTTCTATACAATTGCGGTGAACAGAAACGCATCTCAGAATACACAACACTTGTATTCTGGACTAAACAGCAGAAGACCACATCGGTCTCCACTACTGTCAGCCAAAAATAGAAGGCTGAGGCTGCAGTGGGCACAGGCTCACCAAAACGGGCCAGTTGAAGACTTCTCACTTTCTGCTAAGGCTGGTGGAGGTGGCGTAATGGTGTGGGGAATGTTTTATTGGCACACTTTGGGCCTGTTAATACCAATCAATCATCGTTTGAATGCCACAGCATATTTGAATATTGTTGCTGACCATGTACATCTCTTCATGGCCACAATTTACCAATCTTCTAATGGATACTTACAGCATAATAATGTACCATGTCACAAAAGTCATGTCCAACTGGTTTAAAAAAGAATTGAGGCTATTTTGAGAGCAAAGGGAAGCCATACCTAGTATTATTATAGTGTTTCTAATAAAGTGCTCAATCATTGAATGTCAGTTTTTCAATTTTTTATTAATCATTCAATCAATCACTTTTTTTTTTGAAGCTCAATAAAAACAAAACTAGTTGACCATTGTGCTGTACAGCCAGCTACAAATAAATACAAATTATAAAAAAAAAGACTGAGACCATCTAGGTACTACCCCCCTGAAGTGAAAATAAATCATTTCACATAGTAATACAACCCAATTCTGAAAAGGTTTTGACAGTATGTAAAATGCTACTGTAATAAAAACTGAGGAGTGATTTGTAAATGTACTTTGATTTGTATTTAAACAAAAAACATATAATGACAAGGTATTTGATGTTTTACCTAATCAACTGCATAGTTTTTTGAAGGTAAACGTTTATTTTGAAATTGATGCATGCAATACATTCCTGCATTTTCAGCAGGACAACTCCAATCCACATTCTGCCCGGATTACAAGTGCATGGTTGTGTAAGCAGAGAGTATGGGTGCTAGCATGGCCTGCTTGCAGTCCTGACCTACCTCCGATTGAAAATGTGTGCATTATGAAGTGCAAAATAAGGCAACACAGGCCCCACACAGTTGTGCAGCTGAAGAAATGGATGAATGGGGGAAATCTCTGCTTGCTAAACTTAACCAACTGGTGTCTTCAGTGCCCAAATGCTTAGTATGGGTTATTAAAAGAAAAGGTGATTTTACACAATGGTAAACAGTGAGATTTTAAATGAGTGTATATTTTCAAAAATAAATAAAATTCACTAAGTAAAACATCAAATAATGTGTTAATAATGTGTTTTCAATATAGTACAGAGTGAATTGAATTTTCAGATAACTCTTTGTTTGCTTGTTGTTGTTTTTTTTTTTGCATTTTCTATACTGTCCCAACTTTTTCAAAATTGAGGTTCTAAACTCTAAACAAAACCAATCAAGGACATGCTCTTGATTTAGTTATATGCCAGATCAAAAGGATAAGTTTTGACAAAATGATTCTAAGAGATACTCCATCGACTTTTACCTAGATATAGGGACCAAAGTCTCTGGTCAGATGGAATCATGAAATTGACCATATGTAGAGGAGAAGAAGAAAAAAAGAAACCTCAAATTTGAAAAGAAAATCTGTGAGCTAGTCTAGAGTGACAGTTCAATAAACCAACCATCTGTTTGTTGTGCTGACATTTCATGTTTGGGTCATAGATGTCTTGTGTGATATTTGCTCCAACTGGTGAAGAAGCCTCAGAGAACACAGACTCTAACAATAGAGCCGGATATGCTCTCTCACTCCCAAAGCTAATTTCAGTTGTATGTGGAGCATCAAAGTCGATACCTTGTTGGCTACCCAGTAAAGGAGGAAAACCATTTCATTAAATGTCATGGACTGTTCAGCATTTTAGAAATCCTGTCCCTCTTTAATTGAGTTTAATCAAATGTGTTAGATGCAAGCCTAGTAGAATTTTTAAGTACAGTTGCAATCAAAATTATTCAACCCCCATTGCAAACCAGGTTTATTGTCAAAAATGTACAGACTTTCAGCTGTTTTCAATGAACAAATCAAACAAAAGCAATTGAAATAGTTCAACACAGTGAATGCTTCAAGTGGTTTCCCCAATTTCAACTGAACATGCAACTTACAATGATTTGTCCAGTTTCAAAATTATTCAGCCCTTTCATGGCAAGCATCTTTAGTACTTCGTAGAGCGCCCTTTTGCTGTTATGATTTGCTGTAAACGAGATGCATAGCTTCTGGCAGCATTCCTGAGGAATCTTCCAGGAATTCTTCTGCAACCAAGCCCTGCTGGAATTTGAGGTATGCTTGGGATCATTGGAAGGTCCAATGTCCTTTCATTGTGTTTTCTCCTAGGATTTCCAAATACTTCAATGAATCCATCTTGCTTTCCACATGCTGCAGGTTTCCAGATACAAAGCAACCCAGAGCATCACCGAGCCACCACCATGCTTGGCTGTGGACAGAGTGTTCTTTCTTCATTCTTCTTTCTTCAAACATACATGCCAAAAAGTTCCAGCTTTGTTTCATCACTCCACATGACAGAATCCCAAAACTTCTGTGGCTTAATTATATGATTTTGAGCCGACTTTTCTTGTGCTTTTGGGTCAGTAGTGGTGTACGTCTTGGAATTCTGGCATGCAAACCCTCTGCACTTAGTACACGCCATGCTGTGCTCACTGAAACTTCAGTGCCTGTTGCCACGATGTCTTGTTGCAGGTCTTTTGAAGTCACTCAAGGGTTTTTTCCCAACCAAGAAGGTAACACGATACATTAAGAGCCAGGGGGATGTAAACCTTTGAACAGGATGATCGGTGTAAATTGTTAGTATTTTTTCTTCTGGGAGAAATGTAAATATCGTATTTGGCATCTGAGGGCCAGTACTTAAAAGGAGATCTTTTAAACAAAATAATAATTTACACTGATCGCCCTAGTCAAAAGTTTACATCTCCTTGGCTCTTAATGTATCATGTTATCTTCTTGAGCATCAGTGAATGATTGCACCTTATGTAATAGTTGTGTACGAGTCCCTCAGTTGTCCTCAATGTGAAAATATGGATCTCAACATCATATAGCCGCTGTTGGAAAGGGGTCAAATATGCATAATATGCTGGAAAAGCAAAGAATGTGTAGGACCTAGAGGATGTGTCTGAAGAACAGTGCAGTGGACAGTTTAACTGCTCAGTACAAACAAAGACTTATGAACAGCTATCACAAAATAAAAAAACAGTCGCAAAACATCCAGGTAATGACACACAGTATTAAGAATCAAGGGTATGTAAACTTTTGAACGGGGTAATTTTGATAAATTCAGCTATTATCTTGTGGACTATATGTAAACATCTGTTACGTGAAATAGCTTATTCAGGACAGTATGACAAAAAAAAACATGGGATTTTTATGATCCCTCTTATTTTGTTAGATATATTAAGATTTTGCAGATTCTGCAAGGGGTATGCAAACTTCCGACCACCACAGTACAACACATTCTATGCATCTAATATACATTAACATATCAGATAGAATGCACTGCTTTAATTCTTGGTGATAATACTGGAATATAACTGCTGTCTGCAATCCATAGTGCAGAGTATATTTAAACAAAAATGCTTAAAAAAAAAGAACTGTGCATTCACTTATCTACATTGGTGAGTCATGGGTGCCTAAGGCTCTCTGATGTGGGTCAGGAGCAAATGCTAGCCTGTCTGGTCCGATCCCACAGATGAGCTACTGTGGAAAAAATTGCTTAAAAAGCTAGATGTCAGAACCCACAGTGCATCTCTACTTGCTGCATATGGGGCTGAATACCTGCAGCCCAACCAGAGTGCCCATGCTGACCCCTGTCCACTGCTGAAAGTGTCTACAATGGGCTTATGACTATCAGAAATGGACCAGGGAGAAATTGTTGAAGGTGGCCTGAGCTGATGGACTACATTTTCTTTTGCATCACGTGGATGGTCAGGTGTGTGTGTGTCGCTCACCTGGGGAAGTGATGGCACCAGGATGCACCAGGGAAGAAGGCAAGCTGGTGGAGTCAGTATTATTGTCTGGGAAATGTTCTGCTGGGAAACACTGGGTCCGGGCATTCATGTGGATGCTACCTTGACATTTACCACCTATCTAAACATTGTTGCAGACCAAGTACACCCCTTTATGGCAACGGTATTCCTTAATGGAAGTGGCCTCTTTCAGCAGGACAATGCACCCTGCCACACTGCTAAAATTGTTTAGGAATGGTTTTATGAACATGACAAAGAGTTGACTTGGCCTCCAAATTCCCCAGATGTCATTCCGATTGAGCATCTGTGCAATGCGCTGGACAAACAAGTCGAATCCATGGAGGCCCCACCTCACAACTTATAGGACTTAAAGGATCTGCTGCTAACATCTTGGTGCCAGATACTACAGCACACTTCCAGAGTGTTCTTGTGTAGTCCATGCCTCAGTGGGACCAGAGCTGTTTTGCTGGCACAAGGGGGACCTACAGAATATTAGGTAGGTGGTTTTAATGTTATGGCTGATCGGTGTATTTCATTCCAACCGGTAGAATGACTCATATACTTGGCATTTTGCGAGAATGAACCATATGTTTAACTTACCAGTTGCTACAAGTGTAGTGTTAAATCTCCCCCAGTCTTGGGGAATACTGTTGTTCACAAAAAGGAACATGATATTATCATGATATAATGCATCATCCGTCTCTGAGATCTTGTTTGATTTCCCCTAGCTCTGAGTACAGAAAAAGAGTACTGCAATTTGCTGGCTCAAACTGCAACCGCCGGAGAACTCCTTTAGCTTAACACATACCAACCCCCAACCACCCCCCACTTACTCTCTCTCTCTCTCTCTCTCTCTCTCTCTCTCAGAGGGCTACTTGTAGGCCTGAACATAGGCACATAGATGCAACATTTCTTCCAGATGAAAGAAAATTCTGTTTTATTTATTTATTTAAAAAAAAAACCTTTCACAAGGCTTTCACATGAAGAAAAAAAGGATAAAGGAGCTTGGACCGGATCGACCCAACTTTCAAATTCAGCAGAAGTCAAGTGATCGCGGACGAACTTACACCCAGGGTTTCTCCAGCACTTGTTGTGGCAAACTGATTCATGGTAATTTACTGCATGCTTTAACAGTTGAATTTTAATTTTTTAGCTAAGCAGTGGTGATATAACAATGTATCACCTGTTAACTGGTTATTTAACAATTACATTCAGTTCCGCATTATTAATGGTGTGATTCTCAGTTTGTCCGCGCTCTCCCCAAAGATTTTTGCACCAGTCGCCACTGATCTGAACTGGCCCAAGAGCTCCATGTAATAAATGCAGCACAAATTAAAATAGCACAGTACCTAGTGGATGAACAAAAGGCCAGGTTACATAAGAGACAAAGCTTTTCATATTAATCCTAGAAACTTTACAAGAATAGCAATAGCAAATCATCAAACTAAGGCTTCCTATGATAATAAGCTCCTCACCACAAAGCACTTGCTGTCCAGAAGCCCACCTCATTCTTTCAATCTTAAACTTGACTACTGCAGGAAGCAATTAAAAGTAGGTATATGCACTGCAGAGAATACATAAGCAAACAGGAGCAGAACCTGACCCATTTTCAAACACTCCTGGGGAGAGTGGAGAATCTAACTAAGTGCCTAAGGTGAGATGTGAGAGAAGTAACCGGTTGCTAGGTACAAAGGTGGGTGGTCTCCTGAGTCTCTCCTTATTCATTACTCAATAAGCATAGAGATGAATAAATAACCACCACCAGCCCCTGCTCTTCATTATGACCATGAGTTGCCCTCTTTAGGTCACTCGCTTGACACAGCTCGTTTATGGAAATACAATTTAATATGCCTACACTCAAGGTTGACCGGCTGAACACAAAACACGCCACAGCTGATCTTGCATAATTATTGCTATTAGAATTCAGTAGAGCCTGTGTCAAACCGTGAAATTATTTTCTTCAAAAGGTACTTTCTTCGTCATATGTGACGACCCTTCCTTTCGGAAGGGCGCTGCTTTGTTTGCAGCAGTTCATCACCTTTTCACATAGTTTCTAAAGAATTTCTGATTTGCTCTCTCAGCAGTACCCCATACATAAACCATGATGCTAAATCCTACAGAGCTTTCTTAAACAAACAACTTTTATTTACTATTTCTTAGATAAAATATTGTATATTTCCTATTAATTTGTATAGATAAATGCAGTTACACATTACTGGAATCATAACCAAAGAACCATGGACCTATTTATCAACCTTTTAGTAAATGTTTGAGTAGGCCAATCCGAACTAAAAATTTCTTCCTGACGTTTCGATAACCAAATGTTTAGGAAATGTTGATTTTCTTAGTGCTCCTGTGCATATGTTCATGAAAGCTAAGCACCTTTAAGTCAACACAGAAGTTTTGTGTACATTTAGTGATGCACATAAAAAATAAAACACACAGAGGTCTGGAAACACTTCTTTTAAGTAAATTTTCAAACACTCAGGAGCACGAGTAGGGTACATTTTTCCCTGAAATTACTAATTATATCATGAATGCCAAATTTCTTCTGTAAATGCACCTTTGAATGATTTACAAATAAATATGTTCACATCCAGTTTTATAACTGAAGCCAAATGAGAGAACAAAGAGAGGAGAATTTTTTTTTTTTACATATTTCCATTTTTTGCAAGTAGTAAAACTTAGGTAACACTATAATTTGTGCAGGTACAACAGACAGTATTGCTGCCTCACACCTCCAGGGTCCCTGCTTCAGTCCAGAGCTAGGGTTACAGTTTGTGTGAAGTTTCACATATTCTCCCTGTGTACATATGGGTTTCCACCAGGTTCCTTCCACCGTCCAAAAAAATGCAGATAGGCAGATATCTCGCGGTGAATGAGTGTGTCAGTGTGTGTTTGGTGTTCTGTAATGGACTGCTGTCCCATCCAGGGTGAATTATCCCACCTTGTGCCCAGCATTATCAAGATCCATCACAACCCTAACCAGGGTGAATAAATGTTGTATAAATGATTGAATGTAATTTGTGCATGCGTGCTTGCTTCACTGCAATGTTCAGCAAGTTTAAAAAAGCTACAATCATTAACATCACATTACTAGCTTTGAAATGGTGCAGGAGCTTTCAGTCTACAGGAGCCTACTGTTACTGCGGTGGCGAGTTGGCAGGGGTTTCTACTATAAATGAGTTATTTGATGCCAGAGAATAGTGGAACCACACTTGCCAATTCTCTTGGAAGAGTACTGATTTTCACTGCCCTCAGCCATTGTTCCCCAACAATGAAAGCCCTCCTTGTATTTCTCATTTTTTACTTTTCATTATCACACCTTGCTCATGAAGTCAGCTAGCCAGCTAAAGGCAATTTGTTCAACAAATGAAAAGCCACCTTAGTCTCAGTGTCAAATTAAGTAACCTATATTTTGTACATTTGAACATTTTATCTACTCAGGTGAGGGCTATTTCTCTGATCACATAGAAACATAACTCACCATATGAGCATAGAAGCCATTATTCCCAAACAGCACTGCATATGATTGCTGTAAGGGCCCCCAAAACAGTTTGGTAAAGCATTGCAAGTTTGTACTGTAAGTGAAAATTTGACTCAGAGAGAGTCACATTTATAGTGTTGCTCACTGTTTTACTAAGGGCTCTAGCTCTAACTGTAATGGCCAGAAAAGTGGCCTATGCAACTGGGTGCTGGGTTTCACTGTGTCACTTGTGGCTCAACCTTACTTATATTAAAGTCTATCATCAGGCATATACTGCCCTATACATTAAAGCAGTGCAGGCGTTTTTATGCTCATTGTGACTTGGATTCAGAATAGCATTTGTACAGGTCCTCTCTTGATAAGTAAATGTACCAGAAAGCCAAAGCACATATCTTGCATAGGACTGGTCAGATAGTGTCCGCCTCTAAAAAAATACTGTATGATTCCAACTATTATTCATTACTACTTCATTACATTTTGGGAATCTGCATAAGTATTAGCATATGCTTTTTAAATCATTATGAATTCCCATTGAGTACTTAGGGTAGGAAATTACTGGATAGAGTTTTTAATTTCCATATAAGGCTAATGTAGCTTGGTACTATGAAGCATATCAAAGGCTTGTCTATTCCTGTAGATAATATTAGCTTTTCAGGTTTACTTATGAAAATGACAGTGTTAGATTACAGCCGTGCTTCTACATTCAGTCAGTGCTCAATCACTGTGCTAGATATGAAATGTCACAGCAAATGTTACAGAACTCTCACTGTTCATTGCTCTCCCATGGACGATAACGACAACTATCTATTCTCCCTTGCAGATGTCATCCATAATATATGCTGACATGGTAATTAACTAAATTAATCTCTAAATAGTTATAAGAATAATTAAAATAGGCCTGCAAAACATCCTATATGTGGTAACTAGCTACCATCTATTTTAGAGAAGCTCACTGAGGGTCACAAATTACTGGATTATTTACAGGACACTAATGGATTTTATAAACTCTGTCGTGTTATTTGTACCAATATACCTGATCAGACAACCTCTTATTTGTTTAAAATCAATATATCTAATGTTATATACACTCAGCATCCACTTTTTTAGCAGTTACAGTGCCTTGCGAAAGTATTCGGCCCCCTTGAAATTTTCAACCTTTTGCCAAATTTCAGGCTTCAAACATAAAGATATAAAATTTAAATTTTTTGTGAAGAATCACCAACAAGTGGGACATAATTGTGAAGTGGAACGAAATCTATTGGATATTTTAAACTTTTTTAGCAAATAAAAAACTGAAAAGTGGTGCGTGCAAAATTATTGGGCCCCCTTTACTTTCAGTGCAGCAAACTCACTCCAGAAGTTCAGCGAGGATCTCTGAATGATCCAATGTTGTCCTAGATGACTGATGGTGATAAATAGAATCCACCTGTGTGTAATCAAGTCTCTGTATAAATGCACCTGCTCTGTTATAGTCTCAGGGTTCTGTTGAAAGCGCAGAGAGCATCATGAAGACCAAGGAACACACCAGGCAGGTCCGTAATACTGTTGTGGAGAAGTTTAAAGCCGGATTTGGATACAAAAAGATTTCCCAAGCTTTAAACATCCCAAGGAGCACTGTGCAAGCGATCATTTTGAAATGAAAGGAGTATCAGACCACTGCAAATCTACCAAGACCTGGCCGTCCCTCTAAACTTTCAGCTCAGACAAGGAGAAGACTGATCAGAGATGCCGCCAAGAGGCCCATGATCACTCTGGATGAACTGCAGAGAACTACAGCTGAGGTGGGAGAGTCTGTCCATAGGACAACAATCAGTCGTACACTGCACAAATCTGGCCTTTATGGAAGAGTGGCAAGAAGAAAGCCATTTCACAACGTTTGGTGTGACGTTTGGTGTGTCTCCCAGGTGGCTTGTGGCAAACTTTAGACGAGACTTTTTATGGATATCTTTGAGAAATGGCTTTCTTCTTGCCACTCTTCCAGGTCAGGCCAGGTTTTGGTAGATTTGGCCAGTGGTCTGATACTCCTTCGGTAATTTACAATTACCTGGCAGAACATGGTGGAGATTATATCTCCACACTGGCCTGGGAAAACATCGGGATCCCACAGTCAGAGCTGGATAATGTGGCTCTGGAAAGGGAAGCTTGGGGTCCCCTGCTGGAGCTGCTGCCCCCGCGACCCAAAAACGGATAAGCGGTTGAGGATGGATGGATTAATGGATGGAACATGGTTAAATAGTGATCAGATAACACTCACAAAAGATGTGATCACGCGAAATGTATGTGGGTTTTTATAAGGGTATTTTAATATCTTGATTGTAATACACGGTATGTGATGACGGCCCAACAGCCCAGACCATAACATTCACTTAGTTTACATTTACATTTATTCATTTAGCAGATGCTTTTATCCAAAACTTACAAATGAGAAAATACAAGCAAAGCGATATATATCAAAGCAGAGAGCAATATAAATAGTGCTACCATACAAGATCTATTAATTGAGTTCCCGAAGAAGCAAAGTGCGCAGAGTAGAGGTGTAATTGCAATTTTTTATTTTTATTTATTTTATTTTATATGGGTGGGTAAGGTGTTCACAGAAGAGGTGGGTCTTTAGCATGTTTTTTGAAGATGGTGAGAGATTCTGTGGTCCAGATTGAGGTTGGAAGTTCATTCCATCACTGAGGAACAGTTAGTTTGAATGTTCTTGCAAGGGACCTTGAGCCACGCTGAGTAAGTACTACTAAGCGTTAGTCGCTAATCAATCGCAGATTGCGTGAGGGAAGCCTTCAGGAGAGAGTTGAGGTAGGAGGGTGCTGTTCCAGACAAGGTCTTGTAGGTGAGCATCAAGGCCTTGAATTTGATGCGGGCGTCTGCACGAAACCAGTGGAGGGAGATGAAGAGGGGTTTGACATCAGTTCTCTTGGGCAGGTTGAAGACGAGGCATGCTGCTGCATTCAGAATCATTTGAAGGAATCTTATGAAGATTGCCAGGAGGCCCGAGAGTAGTGAGTTGCAGTAGTCCAGTTTTGAGATTACAAGAGCCTGGACTAGTATCTGTGTAGCCTGTTCGGTGAGGTAGGGTCTAGTTTTCTTGATGTTGTACAGTATGAACCTACAGGACCTTGCAGTTTTTGAGATGTGGTCTGTAAAGGTCAAGCTGTCATCAAAAATCACCCCAAGGTTCCTGGCTATCCTGGTTGGCTTGAGTGTGGTTGAGTGTGGTAGTTTATACTGTATGTAGTTGCATATAGCACATAGAACTACAGAATTATGCAAATAATAATAATTAAAAGTACAATTTATGCATACCTCCCCATGCTATAACCATAATGCAGACTCTTTATGGACACATCATTCAAATCATTCAACTGCCCATGAACCCTGCGTGGACCATGCACAATAAAATTTTCCCTGCATGATAAAATTGTCCTTGTCACTTGCTTTGCCACCACACACACTGAGCTGTTTTGCTTTTGTTTTTGTTTTTCTTCTTATATGAGTGCTTTTGACAAATGGCTCTATGGTAGAGTTTGGGGATCAAAATAACACATTTCCCTTATTAATGGTATGTTCATGGAGAGCTCAGTTAATGAACCAGAACACTATGAATGAATTAGACATGCGTAACATCTCTAAGATCAGTTAAATCTCACAGTGATGACTCAGATATCATTAATGAAGATGGTTTAAAAAATGCATAATTTCTTCCCTCAATTTCACCTTGATACCACCTGTTGTATATAATGTTATAACTAGATACATACTGCCACTTAATGTTCATATTGACATACTATTCACATTGTATCGTACCTATTATGTTACTTCTAATGCCTAATGGAAGACATATGGTAGCGTTTATCTTGAGGAGTATGGGGCACCTACATCAGCAATAACTAACTTAAACCTACGTAAATATTTTTGAAGGCTTATTCCTACAGGCATCAATTTGTTCATCAATCTGCCATCTCTTCAGATCTTCATATGAACGTATTTAATGTGTGAATAAGTTGATGGATCTTAAAAGAAAATTACATTTTTTAAGATATTAAAATCTGGACATTTGGGCACAAATTATGTGTATAGGATACTTTAGAGAATCTCTATGCTTAAATACGTTTTGTATATATTTGATTCCTTAAGTTAAAGTGTGACCAAACATTTTCTGTTCTGAAGGAGAAATATTGGTTCAGTATTAACAAAATAAATAAATAAATACATACATACATAAAATCTTGTTCCTTAAACATTCATGTAATAATTTAGAACCTATTATTTATTCTTAAAATATACTGTTTATCATATTCTATCATTCTTGTCGATAACATTTCAGGGTGGACACCCCACTGGGGAAGTGCTTCCCCAGTCTGAGGACTAATAAATCTAAACAACTAAGCAGGCGTGTGTTAACTGACATAATGCAATAACATGCGGTGCATTAGCTAGGCAAGCGCATTAACAGAAACTAAGAGAAATTAACACATACAGTGAGGGAAAAAAGTATTTGATCCCCTGCTGATTTTGTACGTTTGCCCACTGACAAAGAAATGATCAGTCTATAATTTTAATGGTAGGTTTATTTGAACAGTGAGAGACAGAATGACAACAAGAAAATCCAGAAAAACGCATGTCAAAAATGTTATAAATTGATTTGCATTTTAATGAGGGAAAAATGTATTTGACCCCCTCTCAATCAGAAAGATTTCTGGCTCCCAGGTGTCTTTTATACAGGTAACGAGCTGAGATTAGGAGCACACTCTTAAAGGGAGTGCTCCTAATCTCAGCTTGTTACCTGTATAAAAGACACCTGTCCCCCGGATCAATCAATCAATCAGATTCCAAACTCTCCACCATGGCCAAGACCAAAGAGGTCTCCAAGGATGTTAGGGACAAGATTGTAGACCTACACAAGTCTGGAATGGGCTACAAGATCATTGCCAAGCAGCTTGGTGAGAAGGTGACAACAGTTGGTGCAATTATTCGCAAATGGAAGAATGGGGGCTCCATGCAAGATCTCACCTCATGGAGTTGCAATGATCATGAGAACAGTAAGGAATCAGCCCAGAACTACACGGGTGGATCTTGTCAATGATCTCAAGGCAGCTGGGACCATAGTCACCAAGAAAACAAATGGTAACACACTACGCCGTGAAGGACTGAAATAATGCAGCGTCCGCAAGGTCCCCCTGCTCAAGAAAGCACATATACATGCCCGTCTGAAGTTTGCCAATGAACATCTGAATGATTCAGAGCACAACTGGGTGAAAGTGGTGTGGTCAGATGAGACCAAAATATAGCTCTGTGCAAGCAACTCAACTCACCGTGTTTGGAGGAGGAGGTATGCTGCCTATGACCCCAAGAACACCATCCCCACCGTCAAACATGGAGGTGGAAACATTATACTTTGGGGGTGTTTTTCTGCTAAGGGGACAGGACAACTTCACCGCATCAAAGGGACGATAGACGGGGCCATGTACCGTCAAATCTTGGGTGAGAACCTCCTTCCCTCAGTCAGGGCATTGAAAATGTGTCGTTGATGGGTATTCCAGCATGACAATGACCCAAAACACACGGCCAAGGCAACAAAGGAGTGGCTCAAGAAGAAGCACATTAAGGTTCTGGAGTGGCCTAGCCAGTCTCCAGACCTTAATCCCATAGAAAATCTGTGGAGGGAGCTGATGGTTTGAGTTGCCAAATGTCAGCCTCGAAACCTTAATGACTTGGAGAAGATCTGCAAAGAGGAGTGGGACAAAATCCCTCCTGAGATGTGTGCAAACCTGGTGGCCAACTACAAGAAACATCTGACCTCTGTGATTGCCAACAAGGGTTTTGCCCCAAAGTACTAAGTCAATCTATTTTCTGGATTTTTTTTTTTTTTTTTTTTTTTTTCTTTTTAAATAAATCTACCATTAAAATTATACACTGATCATTTCTTTGTCAGTGGGCAAACGTACAAATACTTTTTTCCCTCACTGTATTTGATAATTATTCTTGTCTAAGAAAGTGTCTGAGATAACATGCTGTGTTTGCACCCTTGACAAAAAGCTTGTTGGCCAGCATTTTAGCTATGAGCTACACATTGCAGGTAAAATATATTATTCGAGTCTGGCTAGTGTCTTTATTTTATCCCAAGATGTTTAGCCATGAAGTGACTGTATGTTGTACTAGCATGAGAGCTGTGTGTAGCAGCTGGAGGAACTTGATAGCACACAATATAGGTCCAGTATTAAGGTGCATTGCATCACAGTGAAGTTTAAATATATACACCAGATGCAAACTTTTGTTTTGTAAATGTCATCCATCCATTTTCTATACCGTTTATCCTACGTGGTCATGGGGAGCATGGAGCCTATCCCAGGGAGCATCGGGCACAAGACAGGGTACACCCTGGGCAGGGTGCCAATCTATCGCAGGGCACAATTATATACATGTTCATTCACCCATTCATACACCAGAGACACTTTGGCGTTGCATGTCTTTGTACTTGGCATACCTTGGCATATCAGTACCTGGCATAGTACTAAGCATAGGACTTGTATAGTACCTGGGGGAACCCCCCGCAGCACAGGGAGAACATGCAAACTCCGCACACAAAGGGCTGTGGCGGGAAAATATCATAGGGTTTTCTTTACTTTCTTTGGTTGTTGAACCTACTTGCCTGCTGGACAGTAATGAATAAAAAGTAATAACCTGGACACCAAATCTGCTTGTCCTAGATGCTCAGGCTACTGATTGTCTGCCCCTGCATTAATATTTGGTGAACCATTGCTTCTTGTACTGGATCTGGGTCACTGAACCACTTTCTCTTAAAATCACATTTATTCACTTCACAAATGTTCCTCAGAGCAAAGTTCACATGTATTTCACCATTCAGGTTTGCTCTAACTCCCCATACATTCAAAAAAACAAAAAAACAGTAGAAGCTATGGTGGCTCCTTTCAAGGCAGCATGGCTCAGAATCACCAATTAAAAAGCTCACTGGTTGCTGCCAGCAAACTGCCATCAGCAAGAGTGTGAGAGGATTCAGAGATTCTCCTCTCCCACAACCAAAACCCAGGCATCAATTATGAATAGATTCCAATATTCTTTGTGTGTGTGTCTACAAGTGCTTGGAATAGCAGAGTGAGTGAGTTTTCACCTGTGCCTTTGCCTTCTCCTCCTCCTTTAATAGCGGTTATTCTGATAAGAGTCTGCTCTGTATGAGAGATGTTCATAGATAGCATCTGAATGCTTTCCACAGCAAATATTACTTTAAACAGACATGTCTGAGTGATCAGTTCTGATGAGCCCTTTGTGCAGAGAGATGTAATCCCATCCTGAGGGACCTTTGGTCTGACCAGATTTTTCCTCTGTTCCAGGTTTTCACACACCTCAGCTCAGTACTCAGCAATCTGTGGGACCTCATTACCTGCCTCAGGAACACTGCAATCTGAGACAATACAAAAATGTGAACAAACCCAAGGCCCATCAGGACCAGCTTCATTAACTCCCCTATAGAGAACATGAGAGCACCTGGTAGCTGAGATTCAACTTAGATTTTTGAAATTCGATAAAGTGAGTTTAGTGTAGTGCAGGCAATTCAAGTTCAGCATTGTTATTTGTGATGTTATATTCAACTGTCTCTTTTTTGGATAAATAGTATGGTGCATTTACAGTTTTGTTAAACCTGACGTAAACCTGTTTTGCTCTGTGCAGTCTTTCAAGTCAAGCGTTGTCATACTGGACGAGATGATCCTAATAAAAATTTGACCAAAATCTATAAAGATAGACATGGAATGCAGGTAATGAGGTTGCATAAACAGAAATAGGTCTGTGGTATAATAGTAGTAACACTTTGCCTAAAACATGTTTTATAAGCTGAGGAAGACGAGTTTGAAGCTTGAGGTACTAAGGATATTTCCTCTGACTGTTATCAAGTGTGGTAGATTTGCAACTCCGTGTTCAAGGGGTCAGGCAAGTGGACTGGCAATAATATATTAATTAACATGAACAAGGCAGTAATTTAAATGACTGCATTCTCAAACGTACACATTTCGTTTCGTGTTTATGAGATTCATATTATCCTATGCCATCCTCCAATTGGTGGCTTTTAGACGAGCATTGTAGCAAGGGTCACACTCTCACACTGCCAAAACTTTGTCTTTGGCTATCTTTGGTTTAATGGCCCACCAGTAAACATCACGTTATGTATTCTAAGACCGCTGATTTAAGCTCACAACCAAATAATTATTTTTCAGTGGGTGGTTTACATATAATCATAAACTCATCATAAACAATCATCAGGGACCCAATCCACCCTACACACCACCTACTGAAACTGCCCCCCTCTGGCAGGTGACACAGGACGATTCACTCACACACCAGAAGGTTGAAAAACGGCTTCTTCCCCAGAGCTGTAAAAAAATGAACACTGCCTGATACCATCCCCCTATACACACACATGCATTCAATTGCACATGCACCTTTGCACATCCTGTCTTATTGTCTGTCCAACTGTCTTTTTGTCTTACTTTACCACATTGTCTAATTTACAAACATTTACATACATGCAATTGCACATTCACTTTTGCACATACCTGCTTATTTTCTTTCTGTACCACTTTGTTTAATTTACAATTGTTCAATTTACTATATTATATTTATGTTTTTTTATATTGTTGCTTTTTGTCATTGCCTAAAGCAGTGGTCCCCAACCCCCGGGCTGCGGACCGGTACCGGGTCATTTGGTACCGGGCCGCACAGAAAGAATAAACAACTTACATTATTTCCATTTTATTTATTATCTGAATCTGAACGAAGTTTTATTTTGAAAAATGACCAGATTCTCTCCGTTATATCCATCTATGACTCACCCTTGACGCATGTCAAGATGCTTGTCTCGGTCACGTGATTCATTACTCGGTCATGTGATACGTTAAGCGTTAGAGGGCAGATCGGATGTTACTCATGTTATGTTGTTGGGGTGATGTTACCAGGATGCTGCTAATAAAATTGCAATTTCACATTGGATTCACGTTTATTATTATATATTTTTTAAATACCCGTTTTATTGCCGGTCATATCATTTTATTTTGCTTTATTTATCCGCCACACCTTAAAGGCCGGTCCGTGAAAATATTGTCTGATATTAAACCGGTCCATGGCGTGAAACAGGTTGGGGATTGCTGACCTAAAGAACTCAGGGAATAGCATAATCTCATTGTTTTGCACAGCAGTACAGTGACAACAAAGTCTTCTTATTCTTACATTCGTAACAGCAAAATTGGCCAAAAAGAGAGTAAAGGGGACTCATTAGTAGTTATATTAAAGCAAACACCAATACATCCACATTATCATGTACCTCAGCCTCAACTTATTCTGGCAAATTGCCTACCATGTAAAATAATTTAATGGGAAAATGTTTACTTTCCTAAACTGAAACAGAGATTTGCTTTTCTCTGCCAATTATTTAATCTGTTTGATGAATCCCAGACATCTTTAATCTATGTGATTTTTCTAAATACATGAACAAAAGTCAATATAGATGACAGCCATAACAATCTTACTCGTTGATTTATTTACAGATGACCATCCACCAGCAGCTATAATTGAAGGTTTTATCAAATATGCTGTACCTACAACAAATATTTCTATCTTTTAAGGGGGGACCTTCAGACAAGAAATCAGGGTGAACATGTGGCCATGTACTTCAAAGTTTGTGATTGTTAGATTATAAAACTAAATAACCAGAAATGATAAGATGCTTTGAACTAGCTCTTTCAAATCATCTTCCTCATATTTCAAACATGGCTGTTTCAGCACAAAGTATATGAATGATAAAAAATTTAAAAGCTTTCACTGGTCTTATAAGGTTTGATTGCCTTAATCACTCTTCTGCTCGCACCCAATCAACATCCCCTCTTAAGGACTTCTTCCAAGTCTTTGCTTTTTTATTATGACCTTACAGAATTGACCTTCTTTTAATCGTGTTTTTGAATCTTTGATTTAAAACAACTGGTACAAACAAAACCTGAATGTTCCCACTTTGAAAGTTATTTCTCTCTGCCTACCTAGCTGTGTCCCATTAACCTTTAACTTGTGTGTTCTCATTATTTTCTTCTGCTGTCCTCTGTCACAGTTTTTCAGTTAATCACTTTCTAATTAAATGCTCTTTAAGGGTTAGAATTTTGCAGAAAATCCACATGAATTTATAGTGTGCATTATGTTTAATGAAGATCTGATCAGTGCACTCAATTGGATCAATTTGGTGTAATTTAACATCTGCCACGGTGTCTGCAGAGGAACCATTCCCTTGTCAAAAATATGCAGTTTTCCCTTTTCTCTAGCTAAACCCTTTGATAGACTCCATCTGAGAAACGTGTGTTCTGTCATGATGTAAAATTGTCTGCATGAAAGAAAAAAAAGAATAGAAAAGCATGAAAATTACGGAAAAAGGGAAAAAGTATGGAGGAAAGATTTATGTGGAAAGTAGCAGTAAATTTTGAAGCACTAAAATTTATATTGTTGGACACTTTCATAATATAAATGGTAATGTAAAATTATAATTTCACTATATGATCCTTGTAGAATTTAATTGCTTTTGTACCACCTTCCTCAGATCTGAGGGCTGTGATAAGCTCAGTGATGTTTGTGCCCTACAGTACATGGCTCTATTCAAACTATTTCAAGCTGGATAAGAAAAACTAATGAGCTGCTAAACTAGAAAGCCACAGATAGGCCTAAACAGAGAGGGTAAAAATAACTTTCCCAGTTTATAAGTTGGTTTGCAGAGTTCATGAAACCTAGAGATACATAGAGTAGGCTTTGAATATGAACATACTGTAGTGAATCTCATAACAGTGCAGCATGACAATTACATGTCTACATGTGACATGAATAACATGGTCTGCCACACTATACTGCAATATATATTTAAGTCACTTTTATTTTTGTTGCTGCAGTATAAACCTCTTCATTATTTGTAAATTGAGGAGTGAAAATTGAGGTTATGGATCCCAATATTCAGTCCTTTGTTGACATGGAAATGGTCGGCATGGTATCAGTCATGTCAGCATCTGTTGAAACATCATAAAGATAATCTTTGCTCTTTGTTAAAGGTTAATTAACAAAACCATAAGTTATTTTTTTCTGTTTTATATATATATATATATATATATTATATTATATATATATATATATATATATATATATATATATATATATATATATATATATATATATATATATATATATATATATAATTATTATGTGAAAAATCAACACTGTTTTATGGAGCAACACTACAGTAAGGAAATGCACTGTGCAATCACTTTGTGTTTATTCCACATGCTCTGTGCTGGACTGGTGCCCCATCCAGGGTGTATTACCTCTTCAGTGTTCAGGGCTCCAAATCCACCACCACCCTGACCAGAATAAAGTGGTTACTAATGATAAATGAATGAGTGAATGAATGAATGAATTGCAGTCCATGTCCCATTGATTTTCACATATGCACTGTTTTGAACATTTTTATATACTGTATAATATTTGAGCATCTTTAAACTTATTTTTAATAATCTAAATTGAATTGTGAATTGAGAAATGCTAGATTTCTTAGTTTTATTGGAACAATCTAGAATTCAGTATGAAAATAGGCCAAAGTCATTATCACGATGATGATACTTTTGTAGCACACCACGTATTTATGGTTTACATTTAATTTAAATGCTCTCTATGAGTCTTATCTGCAGGCTTTACTCTCCAAACGATAATTGTTGGGTTTTATCTCTTCTTGCGTCTTGGCTTATTATTCAATTTATGATTCTGTACTTCCACCCTGAAAAGGAGTAAGCGGTAGAAGACGGATGAATGGATGGATTCTGTACTTCCATGTTATTTATCGTATATTGCATTGTGTTATTTAAATATTGCAAAAAAATTTAGTCTAAATTGTATTGCATATACATAGCACACAGTATATCATATATACTTATATATTGACACACTACTTTATTCTGTTCTATTCTATTTTTTCAACAGTCCACAGATCAGAAAAGAAATACGTCTCTCAAAGTCACACACACTTTTGCAAAGAGGCTGCAATTGAACTAAACTTGCAAACATGTCACGGTAAGGAGACCTTATATCAGTACAATAACATGTTATATCAACAATAACATGCAATAAAATTTAGTGCAAAGTTTTTTTAGTGTCAAGCTAATTTTTTGTGTGGGACTGTGGGTAGGCAAATATTACCATCACATCTTAATTATTCATCAATGGAAATAGGCAGCATTTATAAAGGATTATGTAACAAATTATTAATTATTGTGCAACGGTAATGCCACATGCCAAAATAATTTACACTTACACTGCTCAACTTGTTTAAAAAAAAGGAGTGAAGGAGTGTTTTGCTGCTTTGAGCTCATTGCGAACTCTGAGCACTCAGCGCAGGTGTGAGCATGGGCGTGACACATTACGTGATTTACGTCTTATTATGAATGTACATCTTATTAAAAGCGCGGCAACACATTACCCGCATCCCCTGGGGATTCTATGCCCATGCCACAAGGCTTTGGGTTCCTTATTGAATTGCAATTTGGTCTGTGGATTAAAATGTAATAAAACATATGAAACTCCAGGCGTTCAAAAACCTTTGGCAGTCTATATCAAACCAGTTCATTCCTCACATATGGATCATTTGGACCCAGTAGTGGAAGTAGAGGTGGAACTAACGCTTGTATCCGCCACATTTAATACTTTGTACTGAAAACTAGGCCATTTTAAAAATCAGTAGCAAAAAAAATATTTCTAGAGAGTCTTGATCTCTATTGTCAGTTAATTTGGCTGGCTATTAGAGAGGACCTGCAAATGCACATAATTATTCAGTAGCCAGTGTTCATAACACATTATCATATCTAACACAGAATATAGTATTCATGTTGTAATAATATATAGTATTCATGTTCTAATAATCTTTTTGATTGCTGCATTGCACATTCATGTAATTCTCCCTGGCCAGCAAAGTTTGCAGCTTGTTTAAAAAAACACAAATGTAAACATGCACACATTTTGGTCTTAATGTGATGTTACTCTGTGTTACTTTGAAAATAGAGTTTTGAGCTACTGATTCTGCCAAACCCCTGAAAGGAAACATATTGCTTGGTGTACCATAAGTTAAACAACTAAAAGTTCTGCTAGTATGAAATCCGTAGTTATCTGACTAGCAGTTAGCATGTTATGTCAATTTCATTCACAAGGGGCAACTACACCCCCCAGTGATAAAAAATTATCACTGAGCATCTTCATTTCTAATGTTAGCTTTATTTGATTGTGAGAATTAACTAGATTGAAAATGTAGTAGTGAGAATGATTTGAGGCTGTTTTTTCATTGTCAAATTCAGTCTAAGGCGAGGTGGTAGTCAGAATTACTTGCTACTAGTTGATGAGAAAGAACTCAGCTTGAGAATCTGTCAGATTAGCTTTGTTCAGAATCATTTCTACTCATTGTGGTTGTAGATTCCACTGCACTTTGCAGTTTTTATCAGAACCAATGTATGATTGCATTTGGTTCTCTTTTACTGGACTGTGATTGTTGAACTGGCAGTAAAGTTACCATGAGAGGGCTACTTCTGGCAGCAAAACATGGAACTGTGAAAAGTCCGATATACCAGGTTAGATTCCAAAGAGCATTTTTTCTTTTAACCTTTCATAGGGACAGAAGGACAGAACTTAAATCCCTGAATAAAAAACAAAATAATCAATGCTGGAATAATTTATCTTATTCCATGTTTTATGATACAGAAGGCAGCCAATCAAGCAAGCAAGCAACCATTCAACTTTAAAAACGTGTAGTATATTTGATTCACTTGTCCTTCAGGGATTTTTTATTAATTGTGTGTAAACCAGGAAAGTAATTCATGTAATTACTTATTTCTCTTCTTTTATATTCATTTGTCTTTTAGTTCTGCTAGCTGACAAATTCATAAGGAAGTATAATAATTTTTATTAATTACTACTAACACCAACTAGGGCTGAATAAATACGTAACTCTCAAATGTGTCTTCATGATACTGATGAGTTTACTGTGTTTTTATGCAAAAACAATTATACTTAGACTATTAGAATAATTTCATGGCAAATTGGTCTAATTTGATCACAGGCTTTTATTTACATGAGTACTGTGTACCACTGGTCGTGAGTGAAATTGATGTGGTTAGTGAAAATCTGCTCTTAAGATGACAGTATGTAAACACACTGGTGGTGTTGTAACTATTCACAGAGCCATATGTGTTTGCTCAAAGAGCATTATTTGAGGAGACAAACAAAACAAGGATTTGTTTTCATCTTTGCTGTTCAATATGAAAAGTAATAAGATCTTATAAATGACAGCTATACTAGTGGATTGACTGCAGGAATGATTGACCTGTTTATTTCTTAAAGGCAAACTATTAGGTAACATAACATTTTTGAAAGATAGATTGCCAGAATGTTTATGTTATCATCAAGTACAGCATGTTCATTTATTTGATCCATCCATGCATACATTTCCCATACAGTTTATCCTACACAGTGTTGCGGGGAGGCTGGAGCTTATCCCAGAGAACTCAGCGCATAAAGAGGACAGGGTCCCATCATATGGCACAATCGCGCACACACATGTACACACTATGGACATTTTGGAAATGCCAATCAGTCTATAATGCATGTCTTTGGACTGTAGAGGAAACCGGAGGCATGAGGAGAACATGTAACCTCTGCACACACAGGACAAAGGCAGGATTAGTGCTCCCAACCCTAGAGTTGCGAGGCAAATATGCTAACCACTAAGCACCCGATCTTCCATTTACTTGATCATGTTTTCTAAATCAATCAGCAAGAATCAGCATTGTATTATTATTATTGTAATCTTGGATAACCAAATGTTTAAACCTCTGCAATTATCCATTTGGCAGCTAGGCCTAGTCAAAAGGAGTGAGTCCATTTAACTTCTCACTACTGGTCCCTTCCCGTGAGTGCACTATGAACTAAAGTAGCCCTTCTCCATTTAAATAAAGCTACAGGCCACAAGATAAAGCTCCCCTGGGAAGCCTGTGTGTGTCAAAGCCTCTTCAAGTCCGCTGCCCAAGCCTTTCAGGCTTTTCAATCCATGTTTTAATCTCCCAGACTCCTTGGCAGTTAGTACACAGCATGGCCCGAAAGGAAGCTGAAAGCCATGCTGCATAGTCAGAGGTGTAACCTTGGGTGTCATCACCTTGTCTAAGGAAATTGCACTAGCAGAGGTCTTTTTCTCCCTGAAGTGCTGAGCCCTTTACAAATGTTTGGGTTGACCAGCACATCTAACATACAGTATCTGTCCACATTAAGATCACACTGTGACATTTAAATAGTGCTAATGAATTTATATAAATAAATAAATAAATAAATAAATAAATAAATAAATAAATAGAGTCAAAGGGAATTGTACAGCATTCCTCCAGAGATGGGGAGCTTTGGCAGTTTTAAGTGTATTTTCAATTTCACAAGCTTATATGATAAATGAGCATAAAAGGTCAGCTGAAGCTATTAATCTCAAGAGCTGCAGCGTAATGGCCTATCAGTAAAATCCCTCTTCCCTGTTTAACGAAGAACTGTAACTGTTTTTTTCTCTTCTGCATCCACCCCTTGTAATCCACTTTCTTCCTCACACATGGTATGTGACTGCAGCCTTCACCTCAAATCAGTGCAATGCCAGGAAGATCATTTGTGACAGAGAGTTTCCTGTCCGACATCATGACTACAAACATAGGACCTGTGCTCTGAACCATCCAAAGCCACGGAAGGTCAGGACACTGGAGACGACTGCTCCCTCTGCAGCCACTGTGACAGCCTCTGTTCTGCTCCACTACCTTAGCCATGCTGAGCTCATGCGCTTGAACAAGAGTGTTTCCATAATGCTGCCTGACATCCTGACAAGTGGGTGATTCCTGTAAGTGCTGCAGAAGGGAGTTGAAAGAGGACTTATATGCCAAACCTTTCACTGTCTTGCAACAGTCAAAAAAAGCAGTAGATGCAGGCCAAATGGCCATGCAGGTATTGCAAGTCCAACAGCATCATCAGATTCCTGAAATTATGTTTCTCCCAAGCTGCTCTGCATGCCACAAATCATACAGTGAGTTTTCTGCATTGATGTGGTGGAAAAGTAATTAAAAATCAGCAATGATGAGATTTGGTAGTGAATTCCATGATGAACCATCGACCCATTTTACAAATACAACAGTTCATCCAGAAACAATGCTGCTTCTGCAATGCAGCCTTCAGTTCCAACTCTAAACTTATGTTTTGTTTCAGTGCTGTGATACATCATCCATGACCAAGTAAAGCTGGCTTTTACTGTCATTGGGAAACAGGAATGGCAGTGTTCCTCACTTCCCCATCGATATAAAAGTTGTACCAGTCTCAACTACACAGTAATATTACTAGTGTTTAATGAACTCCTACAGGGGTTATTTTAGCCCACTTTTCCACAGAGTGGCCATAAATGGCTTCTGTAAGAGTTAATTTAACACTGTAGAACACAGATGTTCAACCTTCCAATCTTAATCTTACCATATGCTTACTACTGGTGTAAAGTAATGAAGTAGAAATACTTTGATAATGTAATTATTCACATTTCTACCTATATTACATCCCTCGATTTCAAAAGCTAATCGCTGCTTTTACTTATTGAATTATTATTATTATTGCTTTATATATGTGTGTGTGTGTGTATGTATGTGTGTGCATATATATATATATATGATGACATCGCAGAGCTGGTGGATGTTTGAGACATTATGCTCCTCAACCTTCCGTTTGAGGATGCCCCACAGATGCTCAATAGGGTTTAGTCCATCATCTTCACCCTCAGTTTCTTTAGAAAGGCAGTGGTTGTCTTGGAGGTGTGTTTGGGGTCATTATCATGCTGGAATACTGCCCTGCGGCCCAGTCGCCGACAGGAGGGGATCATGCTCTGCTCCAGTATGTCACAGTACATGATGGCATTCATGGTTCCCTCAATGAACTTTAGCTCCTCAGTGCCAGCAGCACTCATGCAGCACCAGACCATGACACTTCCACCACCATACTTGACTGTAGGCAAGACACACTTGTCTTTGTACTCCTCACCTGGTTTCAGCCAAACACGCTTGACACCATCTGAACCAAACAAGTTTATCTTGGTTGCAGTAATCCACGTCCTTAGTCTGCTTGTCTTCAGCAAACTGTTTGTGGGCTTTCTTGTGCATTATCTTTAGATGAGGCTTCCTTCTGGGACGAGAGCAATGCAGACCAATTTGATGCCGTGTGCGGCGTATGATCTGAGCACTGATAGGCAGACCCTCCACCCTATCAACCTCTGCAGAAATGCAGGCAGCACTCATACATTTATTGATTGAGGGAACCATGAATGCCAACATGTACTGTGACATGCTGAACGCATGATAACGACCTCAAACACACCTCCAAGACGTCCACGGCTTCGCTAAAGAAGCTGAGGGTGAAGGTGATAGCCTGGCCAAGCATGTCTCCAGACCTAAATCCTATTGAGCATCTGTGGGGCATCCTCAAATGGAAGGTGGAGAAGCACAAGCTCTCTAACATCTCTCTAACATCTCTGTGATATCGTCATGGAGGAGTGTAAGAGGACTCCAGTGGCAACCTGTGAAGCTCTGGTGAACTCCATGCCCAAGAGGGTTAAGGCAGTGCTGGAAAATAATGGTGGCCACACAAAGTATTGACACTTTGGGCACAATTTGGACATATTCACTTAGGGGTGTACTCACGTTTGTTGTCAGCGGTTTAGACATTAATGGCTGTGTGTTGAGTTATTTTGAGGGGACAGCAAATTTACACTTTTACACAATCGGTACACTCACTACTTTACATTGTAGCA
Source organism: Ameiurus melas (assembly GCA_012411365.1). Taxonomy (NCBI): domain Eukaryota; kingdom Metazoa; phylum Chordata; class Actinopteri; order Siluriformes; family Ictaluridae; genus Ameiurus; species Ameiurus melas. The sequence goes on from CM022767.1 coordinate 16,668,442, forward strand.
AAGTGTCATTTCTTCAGTGTTGTCCCATCAAAAGATAACCAAATATTTACAAAAATGTGAGGAGTGTACTCACTTTTGTGAGATACTGTATATATACACACACAAACACACGTACACACATGCGCGCGCACACACACACACACACACGGGACAAAATTATTTTTTTTTCCTGTCAGAGAAAACCTCAAGCAAACTGAGGTAAGAAAGTTGGTTATTATTTTGTTTGAAACAGTGTATTTTTCAGCACCAACAGTTTGGCAGGGTGGATGCAGTGAAGTGTAGTGGAGTGTAATTTGCCAGACTCTAAAAATTTCTAAAATACACTATATGGCCAAAAGTATGTGGACATCCCTGTTAATGACTGACTTCAGATATTTCAGCCACACCCATTGCTAACAGGTGCATATAATCATGCATGTACTTTAGCCATGAATTCTCCATAGACAAACATTTGTAGTAGTATGGGTCATACTAAAGACCTTACTTCATAGGCACTGTTATAAGATGCCAGATTTGGATGTCAGTTCAAGAAATTTCTGCCCTCTTAGATCCGCCTTGGTCAACTGTATGTGCTATTATTGTAACATGGAAGCTTCGAAGAGCACCAACAACTCAGCCATGAAGCGGTAGACCACGCAAACTCACAGAGCTAGGCAACCGACTGCTGAAGCATGCAGCGCATAAAAATCACATATCCTCTGTTGCATTACTTGCTACAGCATTTAAACTGACTTTTCAAGCAACATCAGTACAGAATCTGTGCATGGGGAGCTTCATGAAATGTATTTACATGGCTGAGCTGCTGCACACAAGTCTAAAATCACTATATGGAATTCTAAACATCAGATGGATTGATGAAGCTCACCGCCACTGGACTCTTGAGCAGTGGAAACATATTCTCTTTGGAGACCATTTATTGTTCTAGCCTGACTGTGCCCCTGTGCAAAAAGCAAAGTCGATAAAAATACTGTTTGACGAGTTTGGTGTGGAGGAACTCCAGAGGCCTACACACAGCCGTGACCCCAAAACAAATAAACACTTCTGGGATTAATTGGAATGTCATTTGCCAACCGTTCTCACTCCAACATCAGTGCCTGACCTTACAAATGCTCTTTTGTATGGGCACAAATTCCCACAGATACTCTCCAAAATCTTATAGAAACCTTCACAGAAGAGTGGGGGGTGTAGTGGGTTCAAAAGGGGGGAGGGGTTAACTCCATATTAATTTGGTTTGGAATTGGTGTACAACAAGCTTATATACAGTAGGTGGTCGGGGGTCCAAATACTTTTGGACATATAGTGTAACTGTAATATAGATGAGAAATATATTGGGCTTTTATCAGAAAACAATTATCCTCTACAACCAAAATTGCTCAGTGCTGACATTAACTCGATCAATATTGCAATTATGTTCATATTTTATAGCTGTATAAATCTGAGACATTTCTCAGAAATCCTGTCAAGCTGTTGCTGTTGTTAACTAGGTGAAATAACTCACAACTAACTGGTTCATTAAAAACTCTTGAAAAACTTTAAAGACATGATGATGTGGACTTTTGGAATTGTATTTGGCACATACAAACATGACCTGAATATAATATAGAATATTACAGTGTTATTTTCTCTCTCTCCTCTCTCTCTCTTTCTGTCTATATATGTAGATATAAATTCTAAAGGTTTCACAAACTTTCCAGCACCACTATAAGTGTTCCTTTTGTTAGTTTTAGTAGATCAATTTTTAGCGAACATTTTAATTATAAATTATTATTATAATTTCCCTTAGTTTTTTATACATGATCCTTCCCACAGAGTGCTTGATTACTTCGATTATAGCTGTTTTTTTTAAACATGTTTGGGCCTCTTAGTTTTAGTGAAAGGAAATCTTAATACTACAGTATACAAAGGCATTCTAGACAACTCTGTGCTTCAGACTTTGTGGCAACAAACATTATGAGTCCCATAAAGTTGGGGGAGTTTATATAGAATTATTTTAATTATTTAAATTAAAATTTTGATATCACTTTCCAGATATGTTCCGAATTGTCATTAGTGGTGTGTTATCTAACGCTATCTAAAGTTATTTGCAAATGATTTCTGTTTTAGTTCAGAGAAACAGATATATTGGTACTGTTATTAATGGAGTGGATTTGTGATGTTATATAGAGATGCTATATTGGTATAATTGAAGTACTGATTGGTCAATGCAGGAATGTGAGCTGATGAGTAGTATGTGCATCGAAGTAGTATATTTACGTGTATAATTTATTCAGTGTATTGGGATTAAGATTCTTTACACTTCAGGTCACAGTTAATTTTAATACTATACAAATACTCCATCCATCCATCCATCCATCTTCTACCGCTTACTCCTACTATACAAATACTAATCTATAATATTACAAAGTATCATACTGCACAGTGTTACCAGACAGGGTTTCTATTTTCCATTTTTAATGAACCATTAACTTATATGAGGGGAGGCCCAAAAATTCCTGGAATTGTTAAAATAATATATATAAATAAATAAATAAATAAAGTGTTATAAAACATACAGCAATTCTACTTTTATCCCCTTCAAAGCACTCTCCTTGTGATGCGATACACTTGTCCCAGCATTTCTCACATTCCTGGAAACATTTCCTGTAGTCATCATTTGTCATCATGTCTACAGCCTCCTGTGTATTTTTTCTGGATTTCTTCCACTGTGGCTAATATTTTCCCCACCAGTCTCATTTTTCATTTCAGGAACTAAAAAAAGTTGCAAGGAGCGAGATCTGGTGTATTCGGTGGATGTGAAGCACTAACCACATTGTTTATGGTTAACTCCTTGGTTGACAACTCGGTGTGTGCAGGTTCACATATAACTATAACTATATTTTTTTTAACAATTCCAGGAATTTGGGGTACCCTCTCATATCCTATAGGTACAGCATATGTCAGAATATGTCAAAATCAACAATAAGTAGATACCTATTAAACAAAATAAAATCAGCCTATATGGAGAAGGTATTTACTATATATGATTTTTACTTTCTACAAAATGCTCAATATAAGTGACTATTCAGGCCAATGAAGAAAACTCTCCAATTACTCTATAAGCTGTTAGTTAGTTACAGTTACATTCATATATCACTTTACATAGTATGGGGTTGGGGGGTGAGGAGGGGGGGTATCTCCTCAACCACCACTAATGTATAGACTCTACCTGGATGAATCGACGGCAGCCATAGTGTGCCAGAACACCCACCACACACCAGCTATTAGCGGAGAGGAAAGAGTGATGTAGCCAATTCAGGGATGGAGATTATTAGGGGTGCATGATAGAGAAAGGACAATGTTGGAATTTCACTGGGAGACCGGGGTTATACCTCTACTCTTTTATGATAAGTGTCCTGGGATTTTTAATGACCACAGGGAGTCAGGTCCTCGGTTTAACATCTCATCTTAAAGACAATGCTGTTTTTACAGTATAATGTCCCCGTCACTATACTGGATCATATCCATTATCCTCCCACTCACCATGAACTTATCTGATACAGCACTCCAGACCCTAGCCTTATGAGCACTGAGCACATTATATATTTTGGTATTAAAATATCTTTGCAGTTTTCAGAGCTATCAATTCTCAAAAAAATAATCAATAATGTTAATACTACCAGAAAATAAAGAACTTATTTTCAATTATCCCTGTTCAACCCCCATTGCTGCCTGGTCAAATAAATAGACTCTCACATTTCTAGTTTTACTAGAAGAAAAAAAAACTAGCCAGAATCAATATAACCACCCTAACACTAAACTTTCAATTATAATTCCTTGCCAACTAACTTTAATATATAATCAAATAAATACCAGGAGAATAATAGACAAATCTGATCCTGCATCCTCCATCTCATCTAAAATGGTATAAAGACTTCATATATTCCGTGTGCTGGCTTTTGTACACAGATTTTTAAGAACACTTCCTTCATGTCTAATAATACCAGTCTACATATTATATAATACAAGTTAATCCACAGACTACAATACTACAGAGTACAAAATGTTTAAACTGTGCTTTATTCATTTCTCTTTTTTTAAAAATTGTTAAAATGCATACAAAATAGTCCAGACAAGTACATACATGCCATATGTTAATGAACACCCATTAAATATTTTTGGCAACAATGCACTAGTCAATTATCGCTGAACCACTACATCCTCACACTTTTTTCAGCTTGGAGACATAACAGACATGAATATGATGAACATATTTCTTACAGCTCTAATTATCACCAAAAAATATTCAGAGGAAGTGAAAATCAAAGAATATCACCAAACTCAGTCAGTGGATGGCCTAGATAATCAAAAATAGTCCTTCATACATCTTCACTAACCACTTCATCCTGGCCTGGGTTGTAGTCAATCATAGTCTGCAAGGTAGGGATGCAACCTGGATGGGGCACCATACACACATTCACACACACTCTCCCAACTAGGTGAAATTTAGCATAGCCAGTTAAATTGCCAGCATGTTTTTAGGAGGTGGAAGGAAAATGGAGAACCCAGAGGAAATCCACACTGACACTGGGAGGACATGTGAACCTCCACACAGACAGTAACGCAATCTCAGGATTAAACTGGGGACCCTGGTGCTTTGAGGTGGCAGGCTCTGCCTCTGTGCCACCTTAATTAAGCATATCAATGGAAAGTCTGCCAAACACAACTGTTGAATTCAGTTCAGACTGGGCACTAGTCATCAACTACATAAATTACGTGCACACTCACTCTCACGCACACACACACACACACACACACACACACACACACTCAATCTTTATGCAAACTCAACATACTGCATGTTACCATTTACAATGTCTCAATGGTCCTCCAAGGAGGCAATGGTGTTGGCAGAACCAAGAAAAGTTAAAATTGCCTTTTCTATTATAAATCATATTATACACTGTTGACAAGCAGATGGGTGTAAACATGGGTGTTGACAAGCAGATGCCCGTAGAACTCATACCTGTAGAAGGATTTGCTGACTGAATATTTTCTGATGAAGGAGCTCATTTTGGCTTCTCGGGTTGGAGCTGTTAAGACTTTGATCCTTACTGAGTGGGAGGAAATGATTTGAGTGCAGTGGCTCTATAACTGCAAGCTCAAGCTTTTTCTAAAAATACACGAAATTTTGTGGCTATGGCTATTGTAAAACAACATTATAGTGAATAAAATGCAAATGATATATGTCATCACTGTTGGAACTCTCATTGCAGAAATATATAGTTGTATGAGAATATAAATATGAAGTTTTTATATATATATATATATCATCCACATCTCATATCATAGATAAAACAATAATGAGAGCTTAAATGAAAGGTTGCTTTCTTATTCAAATTTGATTGGTTTCCAATTAAAAATTCTGCCGACATATTTACATGATCTTTCCTACACATAGATTATATATTGGAGGCAGTTTTTTTGTTTTGTTTTGTTTTTCAGAGAGAGAGAGAGGAGAGGGGAGAGTTGAACAAAGTAGCTGTAACTTGTAACGGAAAGCAACGTTTAGAGAGAAGGACGCAGACACAGTAAAGCTTACTCTTCCCTGCTAATTGCCTGATGTTAAATGCTGTTTCACACGGTTGCATGCTAGTAAATGGGGCGGGGGGTGTCTACAGCTACAACTACTCCTACAAAAATACTGCAAGGAATGACATCATAGCAAGTGAGAATATGCTGAATATTATTACATAAAATGAGTGTTTCCTGTTTTAAGATAAAAATAAATCAAATAGATTATTAAACTTAATTCTAGACATTTTACTCATTTCAAATGGAAATTTTTTGCTTCTTTTGCGCAGTTGGTAGAGTGGGTTGTCCACTAATCGTAGGGTTGGCGGTTCAATTCCCGGCCCGGGTGACTCCACATGCCGAAGTTGTCCACTGAACCCCAAGTTGCTCCCAATGGCAAGTTAGTGCCTTGCATGGCAGCTCTGCTACCGTTGGTGTGTGAGTGTGTGTGTGTGAATGGGTGAATGGGTGAATGAGACACAGTGTAAAGTGCTTTGGATAAGCTATATAAGAGCAAAATGTATATCACATTTTCGTTATTCAACATTCAACATTATAACAGTACAATAACTAAAACTTTATAATGATATACTGTTTGCACAGCGTATAATGAAAGAAAAGCTGTGCATTAGAATGTAACAAATTCAAACATGGCTAATTAAACATGAGCTAGCTGGCCAGCGGGGTGTCTGAAGCACTGGTCTTTCTCATTCTGCTGTTAGCTAGTTATGTTGTCAAAGTCAGGTAGCGTTATATAGCCCCAGAAGTATATTTTGAATCGTGTTTTCTCCACCATCGAGTCAAATCTGCAGCTATGATATTCCTAATTGCAATGCTGATTTCTTTAACCCAGATTGAATCATCCGGGGAAATACTGTCTTAAAGCAGCAGAAGGAGAGCAAGAGTGAGAGCGAGAGTGAGAGCGCGAGAGAGAGAGAGTGAGAGGCTTCTTGTACATTTGTTAGGTTTGAAACACCATAAATTTTCAGTCCCATTCATGGGAAATCAGTTTTGTAACCATGGGTGGAAAATACTTAATTACAATACCAAACGATGATTTTTGCAATTTGATATTTTACTTGAGTATTATTTAAATATTTGTACGTGACTGCATTTCCAAGAAAAAAATATAATTTTTTACGCTTTCTATTTTTATTTAGACCTTTAAATCATGAAGGTCTCTTCTTCTCTCATCCAGCTAATGACTGTATGCTATATACAGTGTATCAATCAAATATAATGGTATGATTTAGCATCCAAGTTCATCAATGTAGAAAAAACTAGCAAGAATTGTCAAATTACCATGACCATGTTTCTCATGCTACACAATGTGGTTAGTGCTATAGCTATTTATATGTGCTTGAATATATATAAAAGCCACTAGAATGCAGTGTGGAAAGTGAGGATAAGCCCTACCTCAGTGAGATGTTTCAATATGCTGGAGTAATCTTATCTTAAGTTAACACACTAATATGCTTGTATACTAGCATGCTCACATTTGAGTGTGGATCAAATTTAAATGTTTATTACAACTGAATCGTATGAACAATAGTCCACTTTATATGCAGATGTATCGATTGCCTTGTATTATATATATATATATATATATATATATATATATATATATATATATATATATATATATATATATATATATATAAATAAGGAAGTAATTGTAGTGTGCTTCAGTACAGATAGTGGGTGATCCAGGGTGCATTCCAGCCTCACAGTCCGTGATAGACTCCAGACTCACTGCGACCCTGACAAGGACAATGCTGTTACTGTAATTGAGTGACTGTATATAGTTGTTTGTGGAAAGGTAATAGGGTTCTCATGGGGCACAACACACTGACTTCAATATAGTGAAGTCTAAATAGTAATTATATACCTCAAAAATGTTGTGGTTGGGAACAAATGTTTGAATCTAGAGCATCTATAATACATTTCCTCTGTCATAGTGAGAAACTATGGATCTGAAAGACCTCATTGTTTTGGTGGCATCTGGATCAGATTCAATATTTCTTCACTAGATTTGCTTTTATTCTTGAGTTTTTTTCTTCTCTAACTGAATGCAACAAGTATTGTCGATTGTGCATGCCAATGATAAATGTGGCAACTTTGCACAAACCACTAGGAAATTAAGTGCCTGTAGCCATTTTGGGATCTATGAAGAGGAAATCACACTGACTTGGCACACATGGGAGAATACAAACCCAAGTCACTGGTGAGCTACTGGAATTCATGGTGTTATGTAGATTGAAAGAGTGTGGGGTTTTTTTGTGGATTAAGATGGTGCTTTCATTAATCTCAGAGCTCAACCTTCCCCCGCAACACAACAAGAGCATACCCTGCGGGAAAGACAATGAGAGAACACCCACATAGCACAGTCAAGAGCTGAGAGAGCTTTCAAACAGCCCTCATTTCTCACCGTATGCTTAGCATGGGCAAGTGTGCATGTATCTGTCTATATGCGTATATGTGATCACTGTAAAAAATGTACCTGTAAATTTACAGCAAAGTACTGGCAGCAATGGTTCCAGCCATTTACCATAGTTCTATATTTAAATAATGTTTTCCATTTTACAGCTGTACCGTAATTTCACAGTAAAGTACTTGGAATAGTGGTTCCAGTTATAATTCAACAATATAAAAACTGTTATACAGTAATACAAATATTATTTGTATGTACTTTATTGTCTGATGTCTATTAACACCTCTAGTATATGTAGTATATATTGTATACAAACATATCAAACAGATTTTTCACTATGGAGAGAAAGTAAAGGAGAAATATATTATAGTACATCATTTGCCATTTATTAAACAGAGGTAAAAATATTAGACATTGTCAAACTGGCTGAACCTGACTCAAACTGAGTCTCAGCATAAATACAAACTGTAAGAAAAAAAAAGTTCTAAGAATATTTTAGAACTATATCCAAGATCTGTAGATGCACACCATGCAAATGAAACATTTTACTTATATACAGTGGTGTGAAAAAATGTTTGCCCCCTTCCTCATTTCCTGTTCCATTGCATGTTTGTCACACTTAAGTGTTTCGGAACATCAAACCAATTTAAACAATAGTCAAGGACAACACAAGTAAACACAAAATGCAATTTGTAAATGAAGGTGTTTATTATTAAATGTGAAAAAAAATCCAAACCATCATGGCCCTGTGTGAAAAAGTGATTGCCCCCCTTGTTAAAACATACTATAATTGTGGTTGTCCACACCTGAGTTCAATTTCTCTAGCCACACCCAGGCCTGATTATTGCCACACCTGTTCACAATCAAGGCATCACTTAAATAGGAGCTGCTTGACACAGTAAGGTCCACCAGAAGATCCTTAAAAGCTACACATCATGCCGAGACCCAAAGAAATTCAGGAACAATTGAGAAAGAAAGTAATTGAGATCTATCAGTCTGGAAAGGGTTATAAAGGCATTTCCAAAGCTTTGGGAATCCAGCGATCCACAGTGAGAGCCATTATCCACAAATGGCGAAGACATGGAACAGTGGTGAACCTTCCCAGGAGTGGCCGGCCGCCCAAAATTACCCCAAGAGCGCAGCGACGACTCATCCAAGAGGTCACAAAAGACCCCACAACAATGTCCAAAGAACTGCAGGCCTCACTTGCCTCAGTTAAGGTCAGCGTTCATGCCTCCACCATCAGGAAAAGACTGGGCAAAAATGGCCTGCATGGCAGAGTTCCAAGGAGAAAATCACTGCTGAGCAAAAAGAACATCAAAGCTCGTCTCAATTTCTCCACAACACATCTTGATGATCCCCAAGACTTTTGGGACAACATTCTGTGGACCGATGAGACAAAAGTGGAACTCTTTGGAAGGTGTGTGTCCAAGTATATCTGGCGTAGAAGGAACACTGCATTTCATAAAAAGAACATTATACCAACAGTAAAATATGGTGGTGGTAGTGTGATGGTTCGGGGCGGCTTTGCTGCTTCAGGACCTGGAAGACTTGCTGTGGTAGAAGGAACTATGAATTCTGCTGTCTACCAAGAGATCCTGAAGGAGAATGTCCGACCATCTGTTCGTGTAATCAAGCTGAAACGAACTTGGGTTCTGCAGCAGGACAATGATCCTAAACACACCAGCAAGTCCACCACCGAATGGCTGAAGAAAAACAAAATGAAGACTTTGGGTGGCCTAGCCAAAGTCCTGACCTGAATCCTATTGAGATGTTGTGGTATGACCTTAAAAAGGCCGTTCATGCTTGAAAACCCTCTAATGTAACTGAATTAGGACAATTCTGCAAAGATGAGTGGGCCAAAATTCCTCCAGGACGCCGTGTCAAAGCCTCATTGCACGTTATCGCAAACGCTTGGTTGCAGTTGTTGCTGCTAAGGGTGGCCCAACCAGTTATTAGGTTTAGGGGGCAATCACTTTTTCACAGAGGGCCATGATCGATTTTTTTTTTTCACCTTTAATAATAAACACCTTCATTTACAAATTGCATTTTGTGTTTACTTGTGTTGTCCTTGACTATTGTTTAAATTGGTTTGATGTTCCGAAACACTTAAGTGTGACAAACATGCAAAGGAACAGGAAATGAGGAAGGGGGCAAACACTTTTTCACACCACTGTATACTACTGGTCAAAACTTTTAGAACACGTCCATTTTTCCAGTTTTTACTGAAATTTAATCAGTTAAAGTCCAGTGAATAACCTGAAATGGTACAAAGGTAAAAAGTAAACTGCCAGAGGTTAATAAAAACCTTTTAGGTTACCAAAAACTGACAAATAATGTACATTTCAATGTACATGTCATACAAAAAGGTATTTTTCAGGAAACAAGTTAATGGGTTAACAACTTACAGCTGTTCTGCAGCAGTGAAAATAAATTAAGCCTTGAAAGCTGATGCTAACAATTCCAACAGGTGTCCCAACTTTTGTTGATTACTTACAAACTCTGTCTGTATGAGCCTCTTAAGCATTATTTGGACAGTATTGTACTGCAGGAAGTAGTATATTGCACTCATAATGGCAAGAAAAAGGCAATTAACAAAGGAAGACAGACACACTATTATAACCCTTAAAAGTGTAGGTTGTTCCTTTAGAGAAATTGAAAAGAAAGCCATGGTGTCAGTGAGTACACCATCAAAAGGCACTTGGAAACTGGAGGACACTCTTACAGGAAGAGGTCTGGCAGACCCAAAGCCACAACAGAATCAGAAGACAAGTTTCTGAGAGTCAACAGCTTGCTTGATTGTACCAGCATGTTATCACAGGACAACAGCTTCAAGCACAGCTTAACACTGGTCGAAGAAAGCAAGTCTCAGTTTCAACTGCGAAGAGAAGACTTTGAGCTGCAGGTTTGATAGGTCGAGTGGCAGCAAGAAAACGATTGCTAAGATGGCAAAATAAGAAAAAGAGACTTGAAGCACCGCCAGTGGACTACTGAAGATTGGAAGAAGGTCTTATGGACCAATGCATCAGATGAAATCTTCAGTTCATCACGCAGGGTCAAGTAGGTGAAAAGAATGTCAAACATGGAGGAGGATGGTGGTCTGGGGCTGTTTTGCTGGATCCAGAGTCAGCGATTTGCACAGTGAGTGACATCCTGAACCAAAACTGCTACCACAGCATTTTTCAGTGCCATGCAATACCCTCTGGTATATGCCTAGTTGGTCAGGGGTTCATCCTACAGCTTGGGTCAAGATAATGACCCAAAACATACCTCCAGGCTATGTCAAAAGCTCTTTAGAAGAAAAAAAAACAAGACAGTAGGCTTCAAATCATGGAATGGCCAGCACAGTCTCCAGACTTAGACTTAATCAAGCTGGTTTGGGATGAACTGGACAGAAGGGTGAAAGCAAAGCAACCTACAAGTGCAACACATTTGTGGGAACTTCTACAACAGTGATAGGAAGAACTTTTCTAAAAATACTTGATTTCCACTGTAGAAAGAATGCCACGAGTGTATACAGCTGTTATATCTGCAAAGGGTGGCTAGTATGAGTCAAAAAATTTTATAATTTTTTGTTAAACAAAACAATTGCATGATTTCTTTATCTCCAATTGTTTTTGTTCTATGCTTTAATTTCAGAGTACACTGAAACATTAAACTGAATACATTTAAATAAAAACTGGAAAAATGGAGGTGTTCTAAAACTTTTGACCAGTAGTGAAAATCACTGTAGTGCAATCCATTTACTTGTATTATATGTATCCTACAGAGCTACGATTTACTTATTTTCCCATGGGGCTATTCCCATGACGTGTAAAAATGTTGTTCAATTTATATGCCTGAATAAAAGATTCTGAAGTCGCAATCCCTTTATTGCTAATACGTGGTCGAAATTGCATTTAATAAATACGAAAGTTGATCTGATAGTGGTCGATATAGTGCTTGATTGTGAGCGATAATAGGGGGCAGTACACGATATAAGAGAGTATAAGAAAGTATACGCTCATATCTTATACATCGATGATAACATTATACTTTGATTGGATTATACTTTGATTAAAATATTCCATATATTATCACAACATAATCATATGCTTAATATGTTTATAAATGCTGGTTTAACATTAAGTCAGGGGCGGCTGTGGCTCAGGTGGTAGTGCGTGTTGTCCACTAATCGTAGGGTTGGTGGTTCGATTCCCGGCCCGCATGACTCCACATGCTGAAGTGTCCTTGGGCAAGACACTAAACCCAAAGTTTCTCCCGATGGCAAGTTAGCGCCTTGCATGGCAGCTCTGCTACCATTGGTGCGTGAGTGTGTGGGTGAATGAGACACAGTGTTTAGAGCCTTGGATAAAAGCGCTATATAAATGCGCCATTTACCATTTACGAAGGTTTGGTCAAAATCAAAATGCGTATAAAAGTGTCCCTCTTTTACGGCTTGATTATACATCATATCGACGATAATCTTTGTGACTTTTCACCGACTATTCAATGTCAAATTGTTTGCTGGGATCGACTCATTAGCCAATTTATCTCCACCACATATTATATACGTAGGATTTGGTGCATGTGAATTGCCAGGAAAGACAAAAGCGTATTTTAGACACGAATCATCATATTTTCAGTTAAAGGCAGTTTTCTTTTTCCCCCTTTTCTCATCAGCAGCTGTCTCTGCATTGTCACCATCATTTGGTCTTTTCTTACCTCCTCCACTAAAGAAACTTTCAGGCGATGTTTGTTTCACGCTCATTACTATTAGCTGAACCTGAAAGTGTGGAGCCAATGTTTTCTGAAAGTACGCCTATGTAAATTTGGATAGTGACTTTTAACCCTTGTATGGCCGAAAAACCGGCTTGCCCGTCTTTGATCTATTCCCGTAAGGACGAAATACCGGCTTGGTCGTCTATGCCAAATCCCCGTAAGGCCGTTATAGCGGCTTTACAGTGTAAACGTTATCCCCGTAAGTCCGGTGTACCGGCATTACTCTGCTATGATTCCTTACTCATTTAATTATTATTTTTTGACCCGGAAGGTTGATGATGTCACAACGTGATTACGCTATTACGCCGTCATTACAATGAAGCTGATTGAAGCGTGAATATTGGTGCAATAGTAGAAGTGAACTTAAAATGCCAAAGCGAAAAGCTAATTGTGTTCCAGCTAAAGTTACACCTACAGTGAACACAGGTACATCTAAAACAATGAGAAAAAAAGAAAACATACACAGTTACACAGGCGAGAGCGAGGATTCTAGATAGTGACAGCAGTGAAAGTTCAGGCGATGTTGAAACCGAAACCGAAACTGATAGTGACGCAAACTCTCCTGATTCAAACTCTCCTGATCCGTCTTCATCTTCAGCATCAACCAGTGCAGGGGTTTGGAGTCATAACCTGACCATTTCTGTGCATTCGTGAAAACAGTACCTGCTGGTATGATTATCACCAGAAAGTTCACTATTGGCGCTAAAATGCATTTATTTATTTATTTATTTATTTATTTTTTACTTGAATTCATTCAAAGGCATTGACCACGCTGGTGCTCATATGGTACTTCTAAATGAGTAGAAGGATTTTAGCGAACGTTTTTCGTAATTTCTCTAGTTAAGAATTGTGCTCTAAGTTTAGTAAAAACACTGAACTGCTTCATTTTCAAAGTAATATTACACAAATACATTATTATAAGTTGTTTCAAGGCCTAAAAGTGTTCGAATTAAAATGTTGATTTTGGCCCAGGAACTCAGGGTTGGTTTTCTGTTTCTCTGGGGAATATAAGGTTATGGGGCATAATACTGTGGGAACTTAGGGGTAAGAGGGTTAAAGGGGAAACGGACAATAAATAATACCTTAGCATTGCATATAGCACAGACATTTGTTTCGTTCTTGCAACGTGGTAGCAACTCTTCCACGGCCCAGTACTGGGTCGCGACCCGGTGGTTGGGGACCGTTGCTGTAGAGAAATGAGGATTCGTGTTGAAGACCCCTCCCCTATGTACTTCTTTTTACAGCACCAGGCCGTATTTTCAAGAACAAACAGGTTTATTAGATGCTGTAAATTTACAGTATGTGCTTAATTTATGGATCATTAGCTGTGAATGTACAGAAACTAACTGTTTATTGATGTAACAGCATTGTACTGTTTAAAATTGCCTGTATTTTTACAGAAATTTTTTACAGTGTTTCTAATGTCCTTTGGAAATTGGAAATTTTGCCATCATAGACGTTGTGTGACGTGCATGGATGCACACCAAAATCAATAAAGACAAGTCATATAATGAAACAAAATGAAGTCAAGTTACTCACAGAGATGCTTTAGCCTGTAATGGGATGGATTGGCTCAATGCAAGATTCTTCGTTTTCTGTCCATTACAATAAATGTGTTGGATGTGTGTGTGGGCTGTACAGCAGATTGTGCCAGCAGTGTAACATCAAAGACGATTACAATGATATGGAAATGAGAATGCGCATTATGTGTAACCACGTTTTCTCCTTTCATTGAATCAAAACATGTCATGCTCTGCTGTACCAGAACACCTGTGGAACATGCTCAGGTGTAACAACAGCTGTGCTTTCAGCCCATGTTCACCTCCAGTGCTGAGACTCCCACAGCGCGTGACTGACACACTTCTGGAAAAGATCAGAGAGCAGCCCACGAGCCAAGCTTCTGCACAGCTTCAGATAAAGAAAGAGAGAGCTGCCTGGTAAGGAACAATAAGATGATGCCTTCTGGATGCACCAAAATTCCCTGTATAATGTTCGGAAATAGCAGCATGGAAATTTGGTGTGTTTCTTTACAGGGAAAGTGTAGCAGGGGTAGTTCTATTTTTTTTTTTTCTTTTTTCCCATGGAGAGCATATAAAGGTATAAACAAGCTGGCATTTTTAAGCTAACTTGAGAAGTCTTGTCAAGTGTGTGTATAGTGATATGTGATATGACTTAAAGGATATCTGTAATAAATAAAACTACAACACAGGATTCTGAAAGAGCTATTTGCTGTAGGGCTTTTACCTGTCAATTCTCTATTTTAAGAGAATGCTTATACTTTCCCCATTAAACCAGACTGGATACTTTAAATAGAATTACTAAATAAAGTTTATTGTTATTACAAACATAAGAGCATTACTAACGATACCAAAACTTATTAAAGCATTTTAACAGGAGTATTATTTCCTCCAAGTTATCTAGCCTGTTGCAGATTCAGCCATGGTGAATAAGTCCCAGACTGTACCCTTCATAAAACATTTTGTCATCCACAAAATCAGGCAACACCTTCTTTAAATATTTATATTTAAATATTATTCTGTTACACTTTATGTTGACTTTAGGATTATCTTTATTACCTGTTGTGGCATTGCTATGCTGTTTTAACCATTTGAGTTTGGCTGCTTGGAAGCTCAACAAAGTAAGATTAACTTTGTTGTCTTTTCTGATCTAGGTCTTCAATGGATTTTTTCAATAATTTATTTCTTTATTCCAGAAAACTGAAGGGTCTTGGCTTTCTAGTGTACTAGTGTACATATTATTTTTTCAAAATTGGGTTAATCAAACAAAAATACAGCTTGCCTGTTTCTGAGAAAGCTACATAGTTGTCTTCCCCACATCTTTCCCTGTGATGTATTGGTTTCTGACAGTGACCTGTGTTTTCAAAAGTGGCTTGTGTAAACTTAATTAATTTTAATTAAGTTTTTAATTAACTTTAATTAAGTAAACATTTAATTTTTCTGAAAAGTGAATGAATGAAAGTGGTACCTAGAAGTGGGGGAGGAAATTGGTGTGAACTTCCAAGGACTGCCCCTATGATGAGGGAAAATACCTCTAAGCAGGTCTCCCAAGCCAGCATGTCATCAGATAAATGAAATATTGTGATGTCTTCTCACAACCCAAGCAAGTGCACACATATGCACAGACACACACACACACACACACACACACACTGTACAGTACAGAGAAGATGTAAGGATTCATTAAATCCCTGCAGTTTAGTTCTTTTTTTTGCCTTGCAGAACTATGACAATTAACATCCCTCACCATGCTGCCCACAGAGTTCTGTGCAATCTCTCCCTGTGTTGCAGCCCATGCATTATTAATTGGAGCGCTCTTGGTAAATAATTACATCTCATTATCAAATACTGAAAGCATGGTCCTCTGTTTCTCTGTAACTAGCCAACAAGTTGGCCCATTTCACATTGTTAGAGCCACTTGAATTAAACATTATACGGTCCAAAAACAGCCCAGTTAGCTCAATCTGAAGAAGAAAGAAGAAGGCAAAATTCATCACTATCATTCCTTTCCCCTGCTTGTTCTGTTCAGTACAATAATGAGGGGTAACCCAAAATCTCTCTCCCCCACACCACAGCCCATAAGTATCTGATTCACTGCATTCATAAGAACAAAGGGAGGGTACAGAAACCGTGTTATGCATTTGTTACTTTTGGATGAATGAGTATTTCAGTTTTGAAGGTAAAGTAGCCTCATATAAAACAGTCTTAGAAATGCACCTGTAGGGCAGTGCTGTAACATTGAAATCTGCGTATTTTAATCGCAATAGTAATAGCAAATCGTAATCTTAACAGTAAAGTTGGCTTGCCATTTCGTTTTTTGCTGCCACTGAAAAAAAGACATGCATGCATGCTGCAGCATGACATTGCAAGTGTAGAGTAACTAACATTAGCACTGGTGTGATTTGTTAAATGTCATGTTTCCCAAACTTTATGTATTTTAAGGTAGGATGGCAAGATGTTTGTTCTCCTTGCTCTTACTGAAGCTAAGAGTGTCTCAAATGCTGTGGAAATACTGCTGGTTATTCATTATCTTCCTCTGGTGTCAGACAGCCACAGTGAGGAGTTCAGCCATAGAGGCCGCTGGGAAGAAGAACGTAAGCTCCTTCGCCATATTGCAGCAACAGGAATAGATCAGGGCCGGAAAAAAATGCTGATCAGTCCAAAGAGGTCCATGTGAATTTACAACTTTGGAATTCAGAATATAGACGCTAACAGCAGGCAAATGCAAGAGCTGTTAGATGCAATGCAAAAGTGCAATGAAGTACAGAGCTTAGGATGCTTAATAGACTACTGCCACCTTGCATACAGAGACAGAAACTGATGTGCTTTCAGTGGCTTCCTCTCATTCTCTAAGCTTAAGATGCACTTTGGTGGAGAGGCTCATATCCCATCACCGGCGCATCTCATCTATAATGCTGTATAATGCTGGAATACGACTCAGTAGCAGTGGTGAATGCACTGCAGGCTGATATTATGGCTGCCCTAGTAAAACTGAAGTTAGATATTCCACCTGACACAGCTGTCTCAATGCTGAGATTATGTAGTGGGTATAGACATCTTACAGGCAACACTAACCATACAATGAGAAGCATAACAGTAGATCACTGGTATTGTTAACACGAATGAGAAGTGAAGTTGGGTGGCCTGGAACAAACACTCAGTGCCACCTGTCACTGTTACAGGGCAGGTGTCTGGCACACAGACATTAGATCATTACCTTCTTCTGCAGTTTACACAGCCTGATCATGCAACCAACACTACTATTGCACTTATTGAATGCTGGAAATGTCTGGCCCCCACCAAATGAACCTGAAGATGACTTAATGAACTTGTCATGGTAGACGTCAATTTGTTCGCCTTAGTTTCTCACTCAAAATACTGAATAAACATATCTATCCACCGCATAATTCCTGTGGAGTTGGGTTTCACAAACTCGTACATAAATGGCTAGATAGTGGACGTATGGTGTTAAGGAGCAAAACACAGTGTTGATGTTGCCACACAACAAAAACAGTTCTGTTTGTGTCAGCTCAGAGCTTGACCATGCTTCCAGGGCATGATTCAAGTGCTGAGGCATCTTGCCATAGAATCTGAAAATACATAGTCACTTAGTTTACTATCAACAATCGCCAAACACAAAGATCTGCTCATAAATGAGCAGGATGCAATGGGCATACTGATTAGTACATATTAAATGTAATGCAGTGTAGTCCATATTTTTAGGTTAGCTTCTTTTTTTTAATATATATATAGAGCAAATCACTACAGAGCCCCTACAATGTAAGGATCAATGCATACCTCTTTTTCTGGACAATTGGCTGCTGAATGAATAGCCCATACAGCAGGTGTTGAGCAAGGCAAATGTCCTGATCAGACATGTGTAAGCACAAGGACGAAAAGGCAATCCCAAAAAGAGTCACTTGATTCCGTCACAGATTGTTCCAAGGCTTGACTTGCATGCCATATGAGCCTTCCTCATAGATCACAGTGCTGTCTCAATTATGGATGCAATTTTGAAATTGCAAGTGGCTACACATTTCCCTACGCAGACTTTCTATGTCTGAATGGGATGTTGTTATTTGCAACTCAAGTACTAAACTGGGTATGTTGTGCCATCTGCCATTTTGATGTCGACTGAATGCTCAGTGGCTGTCAACCATATAACAAAGGCAGGTGCAACTAGTAGCATGCACGCAACTCGAGGTATTGGTCCAGCACATGTTTTTCTCAGCAAAGAGGGAAATTGTAATAACAGATGCCTCCCAGCAAATCTGGGGGAGCAAGTGAAAAAAAAAAACCTTAAGGTAAAAGAAATGTAGAAACACAACGTCAACATGTTAACGTCCTAGAAATGAAATTTGTGTGATTAGTGCTGCAACATTTTCAGGAACCCCTAAGAGGGTCACGCATATTAGTATGGACCAACAACTCCATGGTAGTGTTTTACATCAACCACTAAGAGAGCACAAAATCACAGTGGTGTAGGCAATCTCTGGAAGTGGAAAGATGAGCGCCAGTCTTAAGAGCTGCATAATATACCATCTCACATAATATCAATATATATAGCATCTCACAAAAGTGAGTACACCCCTCACATTTTTGTAAATATTTGATTATATCTTTTCATGTGACAACTCTGCAGAAATGACACTTTGCTACAATGTAAAGTAGTGAGTGTACAGCTTGTATAACAGTGTAAATTTGCTGTCCCTTCAAAATAACTGAACACATAGCCATTAATGTCTAAACTGCTGGCAACAAACGTGAGTACACCCCTTAGTGAAAATGTCCAAATTGGGCCCAATTAACCATTTTCCCTCCCCAGTGTCATGTGACTTGTCATCTACTGGGCTAAATCAATCATGGTTCAAACATGGTTTCTTTCAGTATTCTTAGATTTTCTGCTGATGTCAGTAGAAAAGAAAAAATAGATGTCCAAATAATATTTTTATACAGTTTAATGACACAGAGAATTTTTTTGTATTTTGCCAACTAATGGACCATAGTAAATAATATACATTTTTGAGAAAAACAGCATCATGGCTGTCTGTGATTTTACCTGCAGAGACAGAAGAACCGTAGAAAGAAGACTTGAACAAGCAATTAGCTAATTTGTGGCTCTGTTATGCAGTAGGAACATTTGAACTCTTTTTACCAGTAGCCAAAAAATCTTATTTACGCCTGTTTTTTTTTGAGTCGTTTTCCATTCTGCTGGCAGAATGTACTGGTTAAAAGGGTTAATGATATAGTTCAGGTTCACTTGCCCCATAAAAAGAGAAGAGAAGAAAAGAGCTCACCTTCACCTGCTCACTGCTCAATCCTGTGGTAAAACATTTCTATGAGTGGTCTCTTCAAGGAAGACAACTCTTCCCACACTGGTTCACTGAATTTTTTGATGAGTATGAAAGATATGTAAATCTAACGCTGTCCTGTGCCATACTGATAGAATATATTTTGGGGGATAAATATTGTTAACCCCTCCGTACAATTCCAGACACCTGCAGAATCTATGCCAAGGTGCACTGAAGCTGGTGGCCTGTGGTGGTCCAACACCTTTGTATAACATTGCCCATCGGTGTATATAAATATAATGTATATGAAGCAAGACAATGAGAATGCATACACTCTGATGTGATTGGGGACTTAAGGCCATGCAAGTTTGGCTTTAAGTGCTGAACAGCTCATGTCATGACGCTAGTGGGATTCCTAAATGTGCTCATTTCACACTCCGTTTAACAGGAGGCACTCTTGGGGGTGCATACAGATCGCATTGACGAAGGGAATTTCTCAGCATGTGTTAGGATCAGCCCAAGAGGAAATCAGAATAGACCAGCTCCCCACTGGCAAGAAGGTTTCTTTAGAATGTATAATTATTCTAGACTCCACAGAAACTTTTATTAAACTTTTCAGTTGTTCGTTCCCTTATCAGCCTAGGATCCTCTTATCAGCTGTGAATGTATTACCATGAGCCAGAACTTATTCTGCTTCAACATATTGGAAGATATTTTTTAATCTGTGCTGAGAAAGAAGATTCTGGGCAGGCATAAGCGCAGTCATTTGTTACTGCCTTACTGTTGGTAGAATATCATTCCTTTGAAAAACATTTTGTTAACATTCTGCTCGCACTTTAGCAATCTGCTATTCCTCAGTGTTGGTGAAAACATAATAACAAATAGACAATCAGACAACCTTTTGAAGTGAAGTGAATGATGAATATTCCCATTTTCACACTCTGATCAGTTCCCTGTCATGTTGTTGCAGGACCATCTGACTAAAATCTATTATCATAAATGAGGTTTTCCAAATATGCTCTTGTTTTGCAAGCACATTCTGAATCAAAAACACTGCAATCTTACAAACAAAAATCAGTGATGAGAGGAGAAAGAAGGTGGTTTTGAGAACTGTTTTACATTCTGGTGCCTATGTAGATCCAGGCCTAATGAGTTGGCTCAGGCTGGATAACTGTCCCTCCGTTAGCTATGACTCTAAAATGAGCCAAGGCTTATGAAGAAAGCCAGACCACAGAGTCCTTTATTTCTTTCAAGTTACCCAGTCTCCTTTGTGGGAGAAGTCTACTGACGCTGAGCTGTAAGAAAAAAGCACACAGAGAATTGCTGACAGGGGCAGGGACAGTGGTAGGTCCATGATCTCACCCAGTGCATGAGCTGTTTGGCCAGACCCACCACTGAGCAGATGGTCTTAGCTAGAGGGAAAATGAGGAGATGGGCTAGAGTGGAGGCACGCTGTTTCACTAGAAATATCCCATTACACACACTGTGGTAGAACTCTAATGTAGAGAAATGTAAAATAAAAGATATTGTGCAGTGGACAGAAAGATGCAGCATCAGCAGAGATTTTAGAGTGTGTTTGGGAGGGCGGGTAGGAGTGGGTGTAGAGTGTATGTGTGTGTGGGTGGTTATTTTAAAGATAGCACACAGTAGAGAAGATATAGACTTAATAAATCTATGTCCTGTGTGATTCTATACATCCTTGTGGGTCTAATGTGAAGAATATATTACTGCTACATCGCTGCTCCATGCACAGGCCTCCGCTGTGTACATGCCAAAGGGTCTCATTTGATAATTTGGACAGAAAATCTATACATGCGAGCCTCAGATACAAGGCTAAATTAAATTTAAATTTGGGTTTATGCTTAGTCAGTCAGTTCAGATAATTAAGCCGTGATAGCTTCGCCTCTTGCCATGGAGATTTTAGATCTTTTTTTATTTTCCTGCTGACAACAAACTCTCCGGTGTCTTTGGAGGGTACACTAGTATGAATTTTGATCTGGTCTACCTTATAGATAACTAGCAAACTATCTCAATTATGCTGAATTGAATTGATATTTGAAAGTCATCCAGAGTCTAGCAGTGTCTGCTTTAATTCTTTAATTTTTCTAGCTAAGACCATCAACGAAAAAACTCCCTCAAGCATTCTAATGTCATGGAATGTATTTTATACCATACACATTAAAACTAAATACATAATAATACCTAACCCAAATATTGAAGCCATTCTGTCTAACATCGTTATGAGAACAGAAGAACTCAATACCCCCCACGACCAATACCAAATGAGAGCAAACTTCCATAGAAGAGTTTCCCAGCCAATCCATCACCTTGCAGCAGAGTGGTAAATAGAAAGCATTTTTACCATCTGGCCACTGTTGAGTTGATGGAGTACAGTAACTGTAGTCAGTAATCAATAATAAATGCCAAATGTGTAGAATGTGTATGTATTAAGAATACAGAGCAAGCCAACATTCCATCCGTGCAGCTAAGTTGCTTTCAGAACATCTAAATTATGCATATAATGATTGCATATGTAGGAAAATTCTTCAAGATTCTTAAGCATGCAGAAGGATGCTATTCTATATGTGGTGAACACAGCTAATCTAATTTGCTTTCGCCATCTGTTTTGTTCTCACCTCTCTATGCCAGTAGACAGTGTGATCTGTGAGTAAGAGTGGCAAATCTGAGTAAAATAAACACTGTTTATAAAGAGCAGGTGCTCTGAGAAAATAACCATTATAGCTAAATGTTGACTTTTTTCCGGCCAGCTATGAACACAATACTCTGTGATTAACCTCAATCATAAACCCCTTTCATAAAAGCAGCTGCTGTAGATATAAAGAACAAAGTGAAGCAGCCTGGCCCCAACAACACAATGGTGAGATAATACACAGCTGTAGGATGTTAATACCAGCACTTGCCCAAAAGGCCTTCAAGCCGATTCTCCCAGAAGCATAAATAAATAAATAAATACATTTAAAGCCACAAAATGCCACACCAGTGGCACTGCATGCTATAAGTATAATGTCGTGGAGCACGAAAAATACACTCCTCTGTGCAACAAATCCAACCAAGTCCATTTGCATGCACATCTGAAAAACATAAATGTAGCTTTGAGACCTCGGAATGTATCATATCTGGTAATTCTGTTTGCTGACGGAGGTCATGCAGAATAAAATATTTTTTGAACATTTACTGTGTTTTTCAACTTTTCAATCTCCACTTCCAGTAATTTGTCATATTTACCATTTTAAAGCATAACAATTATTTTCATTTCATATGCAGAACGAAACTCAAATTAAGACTGAACACAACAAATCACAGTCCGGATGAGCTTAAGCTGTTGAGGAACTGGCAGCAAAACTTGAAGTGAACTTGAAGCAACTTAAAGTCAGTGAAACCTGCAATTTCAGCAAATTTCTAAAAAAAATTTTTTTTTTATTTATTTATTTTTATTTTTTAATGGTTAAACAATACAGCAGTGTGGTTTGGCAATGCAGAAATAAAAGTATATAATATTTTGTTTGACAGCTTTATTGTTTATATTGCTTTGTACTAAGACCTATCTTGTCATCAGGGCCATTTCTTGCTATAAGTGGTATAAGGATACGCTTAGGGCCCCTGGACCACCGTAGAAAGAGGTTTATGTATCAGGCAGTACCAGGGGCTCCCTTGTCATGTGAACAACTGCCATTTAGATATCGAAATACAGTAACTAACATCAGAACATGAAACATGCAACAACAACAATAAAAAAGTAAACAAAAGAGAGGATGAGAAAAACACTGAAATTATATTTCCATTTAATGGAATTAATGCTAATTAACTGGATTTAGTCAATTTATCTTTGTGTTTAATAGATAACCTAGCCACTAATCTAGATAGCTAGTCTCTAGAGAGTATTGAAGAAGTGTTAGGCTAAGACACTAGCTTGTTATTACTATTAATAGATACAATAATCAAAGCCGGTGGGGGCCCCTGAATAAGTTATCACTTAAAGCCACCAAATGCTCAGACAAACTGTCCCACTTTCTTGGCTGTTCACACAAAAATGCAAAGTTTCTGACCTAATTTCTATTCATAAAATATTGGTAATGTCAACACTCTCCTTAAATTATTACATTAAATTTACAACAGGGTGCTTTAATAATTCTATTTTAAAGCCCTAACAATAAAGAATATAATAAAGATTGATTGTCTGTGATGATAAATGTAATTTTTATTTAAAAATGTATATTTCAACACTACATGCCAAGATCAAGATGAGCTTTATTGTTATGTTTTAATGGTGCTGACCAATTTCATGACAAAGCTCACAACTGTAGCTAGATTCAGATATAGCAGTTATAATGGCACATAAACCTGTTGTTGGAATTAAATTAGGGGACAACACTTAAGCCAGTTAGATAGATAGATGGATTGATGGATGGATGTATGGATGGATGGATGGATGGATGATTAGATAGGTAGATAGATAGATATGCAGCAAGCTCTAGACGAATTTCTTAATAAAGCAGATAATCCTACATGTTTATTTGTAATACTCGCCAGTTTAACACGATTCTCATGCAGTACTGTGCAGAAACCCAACCTGTTATTGAATGCTGCATTTCTCTATGTTTTACTAGGCATCTATCTTAATTTTTTACGTGTGGGAAATCTCACATATATTTACGCAAATCCAAGCTAAGGTTTGCCTCGGATTTTTCGCATTACAAAGTCACTTATTGATGTAAGCTTTTTTTTAATTATTATTATTCCATTGAATCAGTGTGTGAATTTCAGAGTTGACCCATTTCCCCACTTACCGTTCTGTCCGGCGCTGCTGGATGCTTTACTGCGTGGTGCTTATAAGACTTCCCGCATCATCTTTTTAGACTCGGACCAACGCGGAATGTTTGATGTCTTGTTAATCGGATACTGTTGCAGCTTCTTCCTATTCGACAAACTCCATCACGCCCGCTCGTGCAATTTCAAAAAGAAACCCCCCCACCTCGGGATGCTGTCTAGAAAAAAAAGAGAAGAAAAAGCAAAAAAGAAGCTGTTGCGCTGTCCAGCTGAAGCGGTGCTGAAACGGTCTCGAGCCGCGAGCACTTTCCATTTTCTCCACGGTCCAATCACTGAGTCATGACCAACGGTGGCTTATCTACAATGTAGAGAAGGCGGCGGTCCGTACCTGAGGCGCGTCAGTAAGCCAGGCTTCGTGAGCGATGCACCAGTGGAGCGCGCGCACTCGCGCTGCTGAAGTGGGCGGGGCTAGCGGATCTACGCGGCGGCGCTTTCGACGCCCACGGGCTCTGTTTGATAATCAACGCGAGGCTGCAAATTGCCGAAGTAATTTGTTCCATTTAGTTTGGGAGAGCATTATACGGGCTCAGATTACAGCCGGACAGTCCCATTGCTTATTTTGTAATCGTGCAGGCGACTGGTATTTATAGTAGGAAAAAATAAATAAATGGCCGTCTGAAATATTCCAAATGAGTACCTGCCTTCCAGTGTATTCAGTTTAAATAACAAAGGAAGCACAGTTTATAAAGCTAGGATTAATTCAATAGATGCACGAGCCTCTCAGAAGCCAATATCGATTAAGAAAAATTACATTAAACGAGCTGTGCAGGGCTATTGTATGGGCTATTGTATGGTTCGTGTAGGCAAAGTTACCCTGACAGCATGGTAAAGCAGTTTTCACAGTATTTCAAAAATAAGCTCAAAAAGGATTTTAAAATAGCAGAAACAGCATACACCGGCCCATTCTCGCTTGTCAATGTCTCTCAGATCTTAACGCTTTCCCATTTTTCTTGCTTCCAACACATCAATTTTGAGAACTGACTGTTCACTTGCTACCTAATATAGCCCACCCCTTGACAGGTGCCACTGTAATGAGATCAATGTTATTCACTTCACAGGTCAGTGGTAATGGCTGATGGATGTATATTCCAGAACACACAAGTATTATGCTGTGAGTAGTGCATGTAGTGCATCTCATAAGCATGTGTGCTGTAATATGGCAATATAGTGACCCCTGCTGGTGGTAAAGCCGCACGTGCAGGGGATTCAGTGACGTGCTTGCTAAGAATGCTGAAGAAAAAAGCTCAAATGTTGTCAAAACTATTAGTAAATGTACGTCTGTTTGGGCTCTCTTTTCTCACAAACATTACAGTATGACGATCTCATTTGTTTCTAGTCGAACTGTAACCCACAATATCTTATTATGCCTTTTAAAAACACAGGTTCCCATCCCTGGTTCTGGGGTACAGTCGTCGTCCCTGTCCCCCATCCACAATACACCATTTAATCATAGCTGTGGGTTGTTTTATGCATCCATTTATACATCCCTTATATCCTTTCACTTATTATATTTAAAGACAGTCCCAATTTACCTGAACCATGCTGTCAGAGATTACCAGACCATGTTTGATAATGTGGGACATCTTGAAAATTCTAAAATCATTAGCATATATACATGTTGTACATGTTCAAACTAGTTTTATACTTATTTCGTTAGAGTAGTACATCTTACGTATATCTGCATAATAAAAATGTGTAATATATTATTCATGAGCATTTTATAACTTTATTAATTCACATAATTACTTCTACCTCAAGATTTTGGGGGTCAGCTTCTAGTTTGATGCTGATACCCCCTTAGATGTCATTACATTAATTAAGTCATGTTATTTCTATCAAGCAGTTCCACTGGGTTAATAAGTTAACACATCTGTCCAGAAAATAAATGCTGCTAAGTTAAACGCTCCCAGTTTACTTGATGTTCCAATATATCTTTAATTCAGCCTACTTCTGAATTCATAAATTGAAGCAAAATTGCAAATCCTGGCAATTGCAGCACACTGTGCCCATTACACAAAACTCCTCACACAGAACTGCTGGGCTGGACTAGACTTATGCTTGTTTAAGAATTCATACAGAAAACATTGTGCAACAAAAAGACAAGTTCAAGTTCAAGCCAAAATCAAAATTGTTCAGCAAATGGACACATTTGAGGATGGTTTTACATAAGGTGTTCTTGGTTTTGAGGGTTTTTATTATAATTATTATTATTTTACTATTTTAATAATTATTCTTAATTTTGTAATACTAGAACTTCTAAATATATTCTATATAAGTAGATTCTAAATTTTTAGGTTAAATGTAACCAAATCAAAGTCATATTAGTAACCCAGTGATGGGTCAATATACCATCACTGAACACTTTATTAGGAACACCTGTACACCTACTCATTCATGAAATTATCTAAACAGCCAATCAACAGCCAAGCAGCAGTGCAATGAATAAAATCATTCAGATACAGGCCAGCAGCTTCAGGTTCAGCTATCTGAATGGGTAAAAATGTGATTTCAATGATTTTGACTGTGGCATGATTGTTGGTGCTAGACTGGTTTGAGTATTTCTATAACTGCTGATCTCATGTCATTTTTATGCACAACAGCCTTCAGAGCTAACTCAGAAGGGTGCAATAAAGAAAAAACATCCAGTGAGCAACAGTTCTGCATATGGTAATGCATTGTTGATGAGAGAGGTCAATGGAGAATGGACAGACTCGTCAGAATGGCCAGAAAGGCTACAGCTACTCAGATAACCACTCACAGTTGTAAAATTGTATTGAGCAAAAAACATCTTAGAATGCACAACACATCGAACTGTCAGGCTTATATACAGTAATTCTCAAAAATAAATAAATATATAATTACCTAAACACTGCAAAATGAGAAACTAATAAACTATTAAGCAAAGAACGAGGCATTACATTTCTGTTAGTAGAGTGTTGGTGACTGGATTTCAGCAATGAAGACATTTCACCATGTATGAGAGGTTTCCTCAGCTCTACCTCATGACTGGAAAATCTCTCTCATTTAATCGCTGTGTGTGGCTCACACCTGTGACAGCAGGAGATTGACATAACACAGGATTCAGAGGTGTTAGTCATAGTGTGGAAACCCTTAGGTATGCAAGTCAGGACAGCACTGTAGGGTAGGTTGGTGATAGATACTGTTGCTGACTGTTTCTTTCTGTTCTGATATGGTTATTGCCCAGAGTGATTTATTAGATGAAGTCCTTTTCAGAATTTGTACATTGCTGACTTTTAAGGACTGCCTCTTGTCTTGTAGTGGTGAACATTATCTTTGTGATTCTTCTCAAACCCCTTTGCAGTCTTACAGTGATCTTATCTTATCTGTGTTTGTTTAGTCAGTTTGAATTAATTTCTTTATTTAAGCTGCTAGTATTAGGCTTGCTTTTATATACAGATAATGCTGGATCTGAAGCAAAACTGAGTTTTAATGGCACTCTAGCAGCTATATTATGTTAACATGTTGTGTGTTAACTACCCAAAAGGTCTGTTAACATAATATGAAATTACACTGCCAAATTACCCAACTCACATAACTAGTTATGTAAATAACCAAGATTTTTTAGAGATTCATTCTTTAAATAACAAATTCAGTTGTCCCTCTGGGGGAATTCATAAAGGTACTATGTATAACACCACAAAAAATAATATCAGAGAGTGTTAGATGTAGAACCCTTGAAGAACCCTAGTTTGACTGCTTTAAATTTTGAGTGCAATGACTCTCAGAGAAACGCACACTTTTGTAAGTAAAGAGAAATATCATGACTCTGTTAAGCATAGGTTTCTCAGAGATTTTGCAGCTTTGCTATGGTAAGCAGCTCCATTTACACAGTAAATTCAGTGCATCCTGTAGTTTGCAATGCTTAGCTCTTGCTGTGTCTGATGATTCACGGCAGATTTACCAAAGTTGGACTAGTGCTTTGCTGAGATTACTCTGTTGGTGCTTATCCACCTTAAAATATTTTACAGAATGTTTCTCAAGTTTCGTGGTCCTTTTACATAACTCTCATATTATATTTTCATGATTATAGAAGTTAAACAAAGCCAGGAAAGTCTTTGTAAAGTATGCTAGCCGTGTCACTAAGATATGGACTTGAAACTGGTCAGTCAGTAAAAGGAAATCTGTGATTTATTAAGAAATTCACTGTATATAAGTAATGTTGGTAAGCCTCACATGTACAGAAGATACAGTACATTAGATTTTACTTGATTGGGAGGGTTAGTGTGTATGTTTGTGGTCTGTAAAGAAAAAAAAAATTATTTTATGTTCAGTAACTCTACTCATCATGCGCATGAAGCGGAATTGACCATCAGAATCGGGGGAAAGTGTGATCTCGGTGATTTTGACTTGTATGATTGTTTATGTCGGGCAGGCTGGTTACGGTATTCCTATAACTGCCGATCTCCTGGGATTTTCATGCACAACCATCTCAGGAGTTTACTGAGAATGGTGCAGTAAATAAAATGCATAAGTGTGTGGCAGTTCTATGAACAGAAATGACTTGTTGATATGAGAGATCAATGGAGAATGGCCAGAATGGTTTGAACTGACAGAAAGGCTACAGTAACTCAGATAACCACTCTGTACAATTGTGGTAAGTAGAAAAACATCTCAGAATGCACATGTCGAACCTTTAGCTGGACGGGCCACAACAGCATACTGTAAGATCACGTCAAGTTCCACTTCTGTCAGCACATGCACACCAGATCTGGACAGTTGAAGAATGGAAAAATGTACCCTCTACCACCCACACCTGCGGCTGTGGCGCAGGTTGTCCACTAAGGGTCTACGTAGGGTTGGTGGTTCGATTCCCGGCCCGGGTGACTCCACATGCCGAAGTGTCCTTGGGCAAGACACTGAACCCCAAGTTGCTCCCGATGGCAAGCTAGCGCCTTGCATGGCAGCTCTGCTACCATTGGTGTGTGAGTGTGTGTGTGAATGGGTGAATGAGACACAGTGTAAAGCGCTTTGGATAAAAGCGCTATATAAGTGCACATTTACCATTTACCATTTACCCTGGTCTCATGTATTTCAATTCTGCTGAGGCATACAGATGGTAAGAATTTGCCTCTAGCAGTACGAATTCATGGACACAACCTGCCTTGTGTCAACAGTCCAGGCTGGTGGAGCTGGTATTATGGTGTGGGAAATGTTTTCTTGGCAAACTTTGGGACCGTTAATACTAATCAATCATCAATTGAATGCCACAGCCTATTTGAGTATTTTTGCTGACAAGGTGCATCCCTTCATGGCCACATCTTCATGTCACAAAGCAATAATCGTCTCAAACTGGTTTCATGAACATGATAATGAGCTGAATGTTCTTCAGTGGCCTTCCCAGTCACTGGCTCTGAATCCTATAGAATGCCTTTGGGATGTGGTAGACCGGGAGATTGAGACCAAAGGGAGGCCATACCCAGCATTACTATAGTGTTCTGTGAGTGTACATCTCAAAACTTTATTTTATTTATTTATTTGTTACTTTTTTTTTTTTTTTTACATTTTTTAGTTGTTAAATTATACTTGAGGAATTTGAAACAGTTCAAAGTAAGACTCATGTTTCTTAGCGGTCCGTGGTAGGTGGAATAATACTGATTTAGTTTTTAACAAAAGCTGTTATCAGCTTTATCTGCTGTATAAAAAGAAATATCAGAATCTTCAATAACTAAATAGTTTCCAGTGTGTATAAACAAAGCATCTCTAATCAGCAAGGCAACTGACTGTAGCCGAAACTAAATGGTACATTGCTGGGCTCTTTCGCACATTGTAATCACACTCTGTTGCCATTTGAAGTCTTCACACGCCAGACATTTGCACATGACCATGGTTTCCAAACATGAGTGGCAACAATTTGGATGCATTGTTCAGGGTTATTCGATGCTTTTGTTAAAGGCTAGCATTTCAACACTTATTTTGCCAAAACCAGATTTATGTACAAATTAAATGACCATCCAATTTCTATTCCAACAAGGAAACTAGCTAAGCCTAGTTCTGCCAGGTTGTTATTGGCAAGCATAGCATTTGTTACAAAAATGTCAGCAGATGCATGTGTGTCAACCTGGTATCTCTTACTGCTTACTAGCCAAGGGTAGCAAAGTTGAAATTCAGCTAGCTAGACTCTTCATGCGTGCACGTTTCAACAATGGAGTAAAGTGCCTGTACTCCCCTTATTCACATGATGTAGAACTGTAGAAATACACACATGATGTGTGTATTTCTACAGTTAATAAAATATACTAGGAAATTTAGCTGATGTTCACAACATAAACTTGTTTAATCAAAAGGACAACCATTTGCCATACTATTAATTTTACAGTGCCTTGCGAAAGTATTCGGCCCACTTGAACTTTTCAACCTTTTGCTACATTTCAGGCTTCAAACATAAAGATATAAAATTTAAATTTTTTGTGAAGAATCACCAACAAGTGGGACACAATTGTGAAGTGGAACGAAATCTATTGGATATTTTAAACTTTTTTAGCAAATAAAAAATTGAAAAGTGGTGCGTGCAAAATTATTCGGCCTCTTTACTTTCAGTGCAGCAAACTCACTCCAGAAGTTCAGCGAGGATCTCTGAATGATCCAATGTTGTCC
The DNA here is from genome assembly GCA_012411365.1 of Ameiurus melas. NCBI lineage: Eukaryota > Metazoa > Chordata > Actinopteri > Siluriformes > Ictaluridae > Ameiurus > Ameiurus melas. Next base: position 16,699,455 of record CM022767.1, read on the forward strand.
TAAATGACTGAAGGTGATAAATAGAATCCACCTGTGTGTAATCAAGTCTCTGTATAAATGCACCTGCTCTGTGATAGTCTCAGGGTTCTGTTGAAAGCGCAGAGAGCATCATGAAGACCAAGGAACACACCAGGCAGGTCCGTAATACTGTTGTGGAGAAGTTTAAAGCCAGATTTGGATAGAAAAAGATTTCCCAAGCTTTAAACATCCCAAGGAGCACTGTGCAAGCGATCATTTTGAAATGGAAGGAGTATCAGACCACTGTAAATCTACCAAGACCTGGCCGTCCCTCTAAACTTTCAGCTCAGACAAGGAGAAGACTGATCAGAGATGCAGCCAAGAGGCCCATGATCACTCTGGATGAACTGCAGAGAACTACACCTGAGGTGGGAGAGTCTGTCCATAGGACAACAATCAGACGTACACTGCACAAATCTGGCCTTTATGGAAGAGTGGCAAGAAGTAAGCCATTTCTCAAAGATATCCATAAAAAGTCTTGTCTAAAGTTTGCCACAAGCCACCTGGGAGACACACCAAACGTCACACCAAACGTTGAAAAATGGCTTTTTTCTTGCCATTCGTTCCACTTCACTATTGTGTCCAACTTGTTGGTGATTCTTCACAAAAAATGTAAATTTTATATCTTTATGTTTGAAGCCTGAAATGTGACAAAAGGTTGAAAAGTTCAAGGGGGCCGAATACTTTTGCAAGGCACTGTATAATGTAGAATAATAATATATTACGATTGAATAATGTAATATCTGTATTTTACTGTAACAACATAATAAAATAATGCAATATTTGTATGTCACTATATAGTATTAGTTTTATTATTATTAAAATATGCATGTAAATGGGCACTTATATAGGGCTTTTATCCAAAGCGCTTTACACTGTGTCTCATTCACCCATTCACACACACACCAATGGTAGCAGAGCTGCCATGCAAGGCACTAACTTGCCATTGGGAGCAACTTGGGGTTCAGTGTCTTAACCAAGGACACTTCAGCACGTGGAGTCGGGCCAGGAATCGAACTGCCAACCCTACGATTAGTGGACAACCCACTCTACCAACTGCGCCACAGCCACGCGTGTGTGTGTGTGAGTGTGTGTGTGTGCGTTAAACGGAAATTTCTAAATAACTTATTCAGAAAATCCACTGAAAGGAGATCTATAAGCATGCTCAGATAGCAAGGAATTGTGAGTGCTAACACATGCTTATTGTAGACTCGGTCTACAATAAGCAGACTAGGTCTACAATAAGCAGGAAGGAAAGACATATATTCAACAACCATGTATACAATAATATTCTGATGCCTGTACCCATTTAAACATCGTATTTGGAATATAGCTGCAACCCAAATATAGACCTTAAACTGAATTTGGTATGCATATAAATGAAGTCATTGTCTGACTCACGCATTCTCTTTGCGCCCTTTTGGAACCAGGCCAGTATTATTGGCTTTAACAGTATTAATGTTACATTACTTAGACTAGCATTAACATTATTTTACATAATATAGACTAGCATTAACATACAGTATCTCACAACAGTGAGTACACCCCTCACATTTTTGTAAATATTTGATTATATCTTTTCATGTGACAACAATGAAGAAACGACACACTACAATGTAAAGTAGTGAGTGTACAGCTTGTGTAACAGTGTAAATTTGCTGTCCCCTCAAAATAAATCAACACACAGCCATTAATGTCTAAACCGCTGGCAACAAAAGTGAGTACACCCCAAAGTGAAAATGTCCAAATTGGGCCCAATTAGCCATTTTCCCTCCCCGGTGTCATATGACTAGTTAGTGTTACAAGGTCTCAGGTGTGAATGGGGAGCAGGTGTGTTAAATGTGTTGTCATCGCTCTCACACTCCCTCATACTGGTCACTGGAAGCTCAACATGGTACCTCATGGCAAAGAACACTCTGAGGATCTGAAAAAAATAATTGTTGCTCTACATAAAGATGGCCTAGGCGATAAGAAGATTGCCAAGACCCTGACAATGAGCTGCAGCACTGTGGCCAAGACCATACAGCGGTTTAACAGGACAGGTTGGACTCAGAACAGGCTTTGCCATGGTCGACCAAAGAAGTTGAGTGCATGTGCTCAGCATCATATCCAGAGGTTGTCTTTGGGAAATAGACGTATGAGTGCTGCCAGCATTGCTGCAGAGGTTAAAGGGGTGGGGGATCAACCTTTCAGTGCTCAGACCATATGCCGCACACTGCATCAAATTGGTCTGCATGGCTGTTGTCCCAGAAGGAAGCCTCTTCTAAAAATGATGCACAAGAAAGCCCGCAAACTGTTTGCTGAAGACAAGCAGACTAAGAACATGGATTACTGGAACCATGTCCTGTGGTCTGAAGAGACCAAGATACACTTATTTGGTTCAGATGGTGTCAAGCGTGTGTGGCGGCAACCAGTTGAGGAGTACAAAGACAAGTGTGTCTTGCCTACAGTCATGCATGCTGGTGGGAGTGTCATAGTCTGGGGCTGCATGAGTGCTGCCGAAACTGGGGAGGTACAGTTCATTGAGGGAACCATGAATGCCAACATATACTGTGACATACTGAAGCAGAGCATGATCAGTATGCAATATTCCAGCATGATAAAGACCCCAAACACACCTCCAAGACAACCACTGGCTTGCTAAAGAAGCTGAGGGTGAAGGTGATAGACTGGCCAAGCATGTCTCCAGATCTAAATCCTATTGAGGATCTTTGGAGCATCCTCAGACGAAAGGTGGAGGAGCACAAGATCACTAACATCCACCAGCTCCGTGATGTCATCATGGAGGAGTGGAAGAGGACTCCAGTGGCATCTTGTGAAGCTCTGGTGAACTCCAAGCCCAAGAGGGTTAAGGCAGTGCTGGAAAATAATGGTGGTCACACAAAAATATTGACACTTTGTGCCCAATTTGGACATTTTCACTTAAGGGTGTACTCACTTTTGTTGCCAGCGATTTAGACATTAATGGCTGTGTGTTGAGTTATTTTGAGGGGACAGCAAATTTACACTGTTACACAAGCTGTACACTCACTACTTTACATTGTAGCAACGTGTAATTTCTTCAGTGTTGAAAAGATATTATCAAATATTTACAAAAATGTGAGGGGTGTACTCACTTTTGTGAGATACTTTATATTATTTAACATATATTATTTATATTGAGAATTTTTTTGATCTTGTGTTAAAAAAATTCAAAGACTTCAAGAGAGAATGGGAACAGGTTAGCATCACATAGTGCCCCCTGAGTAATAACCTAATTGGTTAGGTAATACCTAACCAATTAGCAAACACTTCTCTCCTCTTTTTCCAATAGCATCTCCACTGCTTAAGCCTCATACTACAAAGAGAAGATTGACTGCTATCACAATACTCATACTCTCTTCAAAACATTTTCTTCTCTTCTCTGTCCCCCTGCTCGCAGTTACCCTACCTGTCTCACTGCAGATGACTTTGCCATGTTCTTTAGCCAACAAGGTTACATCAATCAGGAACCAGTTCTCACCCCCACACATTCATAGACCGGCTCCTCCTCATGTAACTCCCAACTGGCTTCCTTCACGCCCCTCTCAGAGACTGATGTCTCAAAACTAAATCTCTTTAGCCGTCACACGACCTGTCCTCTGGAACCTACCCTTCTCATTTTCCTCAGTCCATCTCTCCCACACTATTACCTGCACTCACACATATCTTTAACACATCCCACTCTACTGGCACATACCCCACCTCATTTAAACAGGCCCGGGTTACCCCACTGCTTAAAAAAACGTTACTGAACCCTGGTGCAGTTGACAAATACAGACCTGTTTCCCTCCACCCTTTTCTTTACAAAACTTATATAACTCAATTAATAGATCTTGTATGGTAGCACCAGTATTGTTCTCTGCTTGATATATCGTTTTGCTTGTATTTTCTCATGTCTAAGTCACTTTGGATAAAAGCATCTGTTAAATGAATGATATGACTATGATATGAAGATATGAAGAAGGCAGAAATGAGTACACCAAAGAGTAAAATGTGGAAGTGCCAATACTGCATACCAGTGAGTATCCAGTTGAAGCACTGATCAAGGCAGAAATGGAGGTTCTATGGCAATAAAAATATTTAATAACATTAATAATAAGCCATCCGTGCCCTGCGATGGATTGGCACCCCCTCCAAGGTGTACCCTGCCTTGTGCCCGATGCTCCCTGGGATACGCTCCAGGTTTCCCCGGGACCCTAAAAATGATTAAGCGGTATAGAAGATGGAAGGGTGGATGGATGGATTAATAATAATCAATCACTAAATCTTCTGTCACCTGAGGCATACGTTTGCAACTTATGGCTATTCGCAGACAGACCAGCTCAATTTAACAATTAGATTTAATCAACAATTTAATGGATAAATCTGTTCATAGCCCAACATGGGAAAACATATCCAGCAGGAATTTTTCTTACACATCAGTTTTATAAACCAGCTCATTCATCTATACTTCTACTTATTTATTTCATTTGTAATCATACCATGCAGGTGATCACTTCATCCATTTAAAACATGCAACTGAATCATCTTCTCACTTATTGTGATTATGCAATATGTAAAGGTTCATATTTTGATGGATGGATACAGCAAAATGTTAGATTGTATGTGGCAGATGATAAAGTTACATTTTAATGATGGAGTGTATCCCATTTTAAAAATAAATATATAAATATAACTTACGTGTCAGTGTGGTTGCATTTGTGTGCTCCCTCTCTGCTCTTTGTTCCCCCACTGTTTGTTTGCCCTTCTGTCTCTGGCTGTCTTCTTAGGTGGAGCCCTGTGGCACTCTCCATTAACTGCTTGACAAGACCTGACCAATGGGAAGGAAGGAACCCGGCCAAAAGACGTAGAGTTCTCCATTTAAAAGGAGCTCACTAAAGCCCTTGTGTTAGGCTCTTGACCCACTGTTGGCCCGTTTGTTGCCGTGTTCTCCCTTCCACCCGTATACTAGCTCCCTGGGTTTGAGAACAGGTTAGATTGTGCACGCACCTACATTCCATCACGCAAGTGTGTTTGAATGTCTAGATACCCTAGGCTACAGTGCAGGTGCCACCCCTGTATTTCTTAGCTTAGCCTAGTGTAGTAAGCTAGTTTTTGTTTGATGTTTTTGCAGTCAGGTTAGGTACTTTAAATACAGCATAGTGTAGGGTGTTTTTTTTTTGTTGTTGTTATTTTCATTTCTTTGGCACCGTCCATGTTCTTTCTCTTCGGTTAGACTAGTTCCCCTGTTCTTGTTTATTGTTGTCCTGTGTCTGTCTGTAAATGCCAGTCCTGTGTGTGTCAAGAATAAACACTCACAGGACTGGCATTTACACTCACCCTAGACCTCTGTCGGAATGTAACAATAACATTTAAAATAAAGAGAAACCTGTGTAATCCTGTTCCAAAAGTTGCATTAATGTATTTCTAGGTATTGTGCTTTTAATGTGTCATATGAGAAAGCAACTTGGAAGAATATCTAAGTCTATAAAGTTCTAATTATTCAGCTTCATTGTTAGCCTTCTCCCAAATTCTCATATGATTGTATAAGCCATTAAGCAGCACAATGGGTGTCCACTGTACACACACTGTACCACTGCTCTCTCTCTCTCTCACTTTTTTTTTATCTAGGTGAGGTATTTCAATTGACCAGTGTATTATGATAGCTACAAATGGCATTCCTATAGCTAAACATAACGCTAACTTTAAACTTATTTGTTCCTCATAAAGACATGAAAGCACGCACGCACACACACACACACACACACACACACACACACACACACACACACACACACATAGATATAGACACAGACACAGACACATACACACACAGTCTAATATCAGTCTTGTTGGTAATTGGTGTTGGGCCTGTACTGATCACCTGCTGCTCGTCATCCTCTACCGCTCCCCACTGAATGTTTACACTGACTCAGTCAATCAATCAAATCAATGTTGACTTCATGCCCAGATTTCTTCAGCATTGTCTTTCTGTCATGTTAGAAGGTTTGGCCTACACTGCACTCAGTCGAAGCCACAGTCAGATATTTCAAAACAACAAAATAACAGGCTTTCCACCACACTCTCTAATTCTGAATGCCATGTTGTCCTTCTCTAACAGCGCTATAAATGGAGCAATCGACAGTCATTTACATAATAACACATTTGAAGCAATTAGTTTGAAACTCAACACGGGTACGGATTAATTTTTTTTTAAATCCTTATCCATGGTGTTGTTTTACTAGGGGTAAAGATCAGAGTGTATGTCATCAACACAAATCTAGAACTGCATTGGATTGGAAGCATTTTAGAGAAACAGGCTAGCAGCAGAACAATTGGCCTATGTCAGATTTTACTACAGTAAGTTACTAATACTTCCAACTTATATACTGTATAACTTATATTATATTTAACACATGTTATCAGGTTGAAATTCTCTTCCTGAGGCACCCATTAACCGGGCGCTAATGGCAATGCAAACATCAGCTAAGAACCTTCTCTCTGACAGACTTGGATAACTCATATTGTCCCGATCATGTAACAATCGTAGCAACAGATTTACCCATTTATTACTGACAGGCAAAGGTAACTCAGATCCTTCTCAGTTAACCCCATTCGACGAAGACCGGCCCCTGATGGCTCATACAAAAGACCTCTGTTTGAAAAGATCAATGGGAGTTGTACTATCTCCTTCTCCGTCTCTCTTCATCTTTTTATGGCCTCGATGTTACTTAAAGAACCATATTTCTCAACCTTAAGGTTCCATGTCTCTGTCATACGGCGTCCAGCCACCACCGAAACATCCAATACCGTCAACTTTATCGGTTTAGCATCACCAGGTCAGGCTTGATGTATGAATGTGCAGTTGCAATCACTGGCTCTGTCCATATATTCCGCTCAACCTTCCTAAGCATTTTCTCCGCCAACCGCATCACTCTGTTATGGCGGGCACAGCGGACTAGGTGCGTGACCTCACATACTTATAGTTCCCCACCCCTCCCCCCATTTTCTCCCCAATTTGTTCATCTGCCAAATTCCCACCAACCCGGCAGCTCATAAGTCAAGTTGAGTTTTTATTGTCATTCCTCTATACAGCTTGTTTACATTGGAACGAAATGTCTTCAGGATCATTGTGCAACACATAACAGTATGCAGGACTACACAAAGTGCAAATACTAAACATTGTGAGATGTGTGAAAGGCAATAAATACACACAAAAAAAATCAATTTCCATTACTATACAACAGCTACTAACTTAGAGTGAAGGCTAAATTACTTTAACTCTATGTGTCCTCATCTTTTCAAATGCTGCTCATGTCACATCACAGGGTGGCATAACACACTCGGAAGAAATATCATCTACTCTCTTCCACATACATGAGCTCACAGACACCCATGATTGGCTAGTGTTGCTGTGATTGACAGGGGGTAGACACCCAGAGAGAACAGCCAATGTATTCATAAAAATCATAATTGAAAGACATTTTAAAAAATGTTACATAACTACAATCATGCAACAATATGTAAAGCATGTGTCTGTTGATTAATTTTGGGGTGATATAATTCTGTAACATATTTGCTCAAGGTTCACAGTAATAAGCTGTGTAAATGAACTGAAAATGCCACATGTTTTCTTGACAACATGCATTTTCACCTTGCTGACTCATGACAGCCGCAGAAAATAGACATCCGGCTTCATTTTTGCACATAGTCGCATGACACTGTGTGAATGTCACATCCCAGGTGCTTTGCCTCATTAGGGAGAATGACTTCAATTTTTCACTTTTACTGTGTGAAATCATTTGCTGTGCACACTAGGGTTAAAATGAGTTTAAAATGAAAAATGAGCTAACCTTTATACAGTGAGGCAGAGCCACCATTAGAGCAACAGTCAGCATAATGGGTGCTGAATTTGCAGAAACTATGAAAAAATAAGATTGAATTTGCAAACTGTGTGAAAAATCAGTTCACTCAGGAGAAGAAATGGAAACATATAGTGATGGTAGTGATGGAGAGATGCATACTGAAAAAAAAAAAAAAAAAAAAAAAAAAAAAAAAAAAAAAAAAAAAAAAAAAAAAAAAAGAGAGAGAATATCCCTCACTTAAAACAAAGTCATTAAGAGGAAATGGTATCTACACAAAGATGCCTCTAATTTTAGCACAACCAGTGAGCCAAGCTTCTGAAAATTCACTGGATTACATCATACTGGCTCAATAGGTCAATATGCTTCAGGCTTCTAATGATACTGCTCCATTACTTACATTTCCTCAGGCCCTCTTGTGGACACACAGAATCCATTAGAGATTTCCAGGAATAGATATAAAAAACATGTACAAGTGTCTGCCTTTGCAACAAAAATAAATAAATAAATAAATGCATTTCTTTGAGCAGATCTTCTTGAGAGGTGGAGTGGAAAATGCAGGTCATTTTTAATATACTTGAGTGTTTTGGTTTTTTTTTAGTCCGCACCATTTTTACTGTGTGTGTGTGCAGTAAATTAAGTTACAACAATATTAATACATTTAATATTAAATCAAATCTTAAAATATTTGAGAATATTCAAGCATGTAGTGATGAATAATATAAAATTCCATATAATTGTTCTTAGTTTTTAATCTGTACTCTGATTACGACAAAAGGCATTTACAGTCCCCTCCAAAACTACTGGAATGGCAAGGCATTTTGTCTACTGTACACTGAAGACATTTGGGTTTGAGATCAAAAAATTAATATGAGAGGAGAGTGTAGAATTTCAGCTTTATAGGCAAGCAAAAAATTTGAAGGCAAGCAAAAAATATTGGATCATTGGTCTGACATCTTTCTTTTTACCAGGTCCAGTCAGATTGATTGTTTAAACAATAAATAGCTCTGAACAGCTACTTGGTTTTAGCCTTTGGAGCATCCTGAAAAAGAAAGAAAGTATTAATGTACTGAGCAACAGACACTGAACGGGTCGGCCAAGGAAAACAACAGCAGGTGATGACAGAAACATAGTGAGAGCTGTGATTTTTCTTCCTTCATGGAATACATGTTCAACCAATATCACTGTTGTTATAATTATTAGAAATATACTTTCCATAAATCATTGTGATAAATCTATTTACAAAAATGCAAAACAATATAATTCCCTTCCTGACATTATGTTTAATGTTAGAGGTAATGTACTCACAAATGGACTTATTTTTTAAGCATATTTTTCATAAATTCCAATAATTATGTGACATTGAAATTTGGTTATTAAATGTGATTTTATTTATCCAACTGTTCGTACCAAAGTGTATGAACAAACAGATTTGTTTTATTCTATTGAAGTAGTTTTAATATTTTATATGATTTAATATTTGGTGAGTTATTTTCAACCATTATTATATTCAGCCAGGATAATAAAAGGCTGCCAGTATAATAAAATTCAGCCAGGATAATAAAAGGCTGTGTCATAACCACATATAACCATATACTTTAAGTTTAAAAAAAAGTAAACACAAGAGGTTTTGAATACTGAAATTACTTTTGTTTATATGAAACCATTTATCTCTGCCATTACATTAAGTCAAGCTCAACATTTAGTACTTTAACCCCCTCATTAAACATCTGAAGGGCAACTCAGAGTATGTTTAATATATTCCTTTTTCATTGTCATTTCATCTCCATTGCATCCAAAGCAGCAGTGTCTTGCAGGGGCAGTAATAAAGCATATCACATCCATAAGATATGTCGACTGCACAATTTTGAAGAATGATTCTAGTAATATTCACAGCGTCTACTGTCATCACCATTAATCCCAGGGTTGCACTTTTAGCCATGTAACCACAGGAGGCAGCATTGTGTTCTTTCTTCCCTGAACTCACATTTAACTATTTGCATGTGTCTGCTTGTCTCTCTATCTGTCTGTCTATTTTATTCCCTTGGCAGATAGATAGAAAGAAAGAAAGAAAGAAAGAAAGAAAGAAAGAAAGAAAGAAAGAAAGAAAGAAAGAAAGAAAGAAAGAAAGAACCTTAATTTCCTGAATTTCCCCAACTGCTTCAACTTCCCCTGAACACTTTTTTCCTTTTTTTTTTTTTTTTTTTTTTACAAGCACCTCAACCCTGTACATCCAGATGTTAGAGACCTAAATACTGGAATTACCAACAAACAGTAAAAAGCTAAGAAGAAATTAAGTATTACATTTTCCCACAAGTCAGGAATTTGAGAAGAAACTGTTTTGCCAAGAAACCCGCCAGCTAACTAAGGTCCTAGGGATCCTTATGGATCTGGAGGAGGAGCCGGAGCTCCGGATCTGTCATCCCAATCCCACTCTTTCCTTCCGGGTTTTGAAGCGCACATTATGTCGCCAGAGGGGGGAGCCAATGTACCAAAAAACAGAGAGCAGCTCTCAATCATATAAAGAGCTGCTTGAAGTGATCACTAGGGCTGTAGAAAATGTGAATTTAGACTGGAAGAGGAAGTGGCTAGCAGCAGGCTGGACGAGCGCGTTCTCCCCAGTGTAAATAAATCCACCCCACACCGCAGAAAACTACCCTTTTTTCCAGAAGGGCATGATGAAGTATCACGTTTCTGAAAACCATACACCAGCCGTGTTTTTAACCCCTCAACATCAGACTATTTGTACATTATGAGGAATGAACATTATGGGTATTTGGCAATGGCAAAGGAGGAGGAGACACTTGTGAGCTACCTCTCTCCATAGATGGCTCAGAATTTAAGGGGGCTAGCATTGCCATCCGAGCCATGTGAAGCCACCTTAGCGTTGGTTGGCAAAGCCTACGAGGCAGCTTGTGGGGAACTGCATACCATGGCAGTGTTGCAGGTCTACCAAGCAGACCTGCTTTGTGAGGTCAACAGCGGGGAGGGGATTTGGCCTGAGGCAGTGGTGGAGTTTTCCTGCGCAATAGATTTGTCTGTTTGGGCAACCAAGCAAACAACCAGTTCTGGTGGAGAGGCACCTATGGCTCATCCTCTCAGGAATGTAGCGCATACAATTTTCTCATGGATAGTCCTCTAGCATTCAACATGGTCTCTACAACCTCAGTTGAGGGTCTATGAGTTGTTGCCCCTCAAGGGCCAGACCCATAGTTTCCATAGTTCTAGCCAAGAGTGATAAATCAATCCTCTGGCTTGAGACAGTAGATCCCTGTCAATGGGAATCTACCTGGGAGTGCTGTCAGGCAGGGATAATATCTCCGAGAACCATATTCGAGCTGGCCAGTAAGGTGCTACTAGCAGCGACATACACAGTCTTGGAGAACTCTCGCTAGAAGTGGTGGGAATAGAGCAATCAGGGGAGAGGTGTACAAACATGACCTTGGCCATGTGTACCCCGTGTGTACCATGGCTACAATCAGGGCCTACGTGGTCACCATTATGGCCAGCCACACTCCGATTAATGGAGCCTTTGTGGGGCAACATACTCTAACATTGAGATTTATACATGGTGTCAGGCCGCTGAGACCCATCTGTAGACCATGCATAATTTCCTGGGACCTTTCTGTGGTTCTGGAAGGTCTGTCAGGTGCCCCAATTGAGCCTAAGAGAAGTTTCTGACTCTAAAGGTAGCTCTTCTGCTGGCCCTGACATCTCTCAAGTGAGTAGGGCATCTACAAGCTCTCTCTGTTTCCCTTACAGCCTGTTGCCCCTGGATTAGCAAAGGCCTTCCTATTTCCTAGAACGCATTATATTCCTAAAGTGCCTACATCTGTCGCCACACACATTCATTCAATATTACAGTTTGGACATGGATTCCACCACAGCCTTGGGTGTCTTGTAGTGACCCTCAAACAGGCCATACCCTCAGTATCACACAGTGGCTATACTGATTTCCACAGCATGAAGCTTACACAATGTTGAGCTCCTTTTGAAAGGGAATGTCTGGGTTATTCTTGTAACCCTGTTCCCTGCAAATGGAATTAGATGGAATTAGATATCAACCAGAACTTCACTGTACAGCTCAGCTCACTTACACTCATGCCAACCAAGACGGCCAGGAACCTTGGGGTGATTCATGATGAGGGCTTGACCTTTACAGACCACATCTCAGCAACTGCAAGGTCCTGTAGGTTCATCCTGTACAACATCAATAAAATCCGACCATTCCTCACCAAACAGGCTACACAGATACTAGTCCAGGCTCTTCTCATCTCTAAACTGGACTACTGCTTACAACTCACTGCTTTCAGGCCTCCCAGCCAGCTCCATCAAACCCCTTCAAATGATTCAGAATGCTGCAGTGCGCCTTGTCTTCAACCAGCCCAAGACTACTCATGTCACACCCCTCTTCATCTCCTTCCACTGGCTTCCTGTAGCTGCCCGCATCAAGTTCAAGGCCTTGATGCTCACCTACAAGACCTTGTCAGGAACAGCACCCTCCTACCTCAACTCTCTTCTGAAGGCATACATTCCCTCTCGCAATCTGCGATCGACTAGCGACCGACGTTTAGTAGTTCACACTCAGCGAGGTGTAAGGTCCCTTTCCAGAACCTTCACGCATACCATTCCCCAGTGGTGGAATGCTCTTCCGACCTCAATCCGTACTGCAGAATCTCTCACTATCTTCAAAAAACCGCTAAAGACCCACCTTTTCCGAGAACACCTAACCAACTCCTAAAAAAAACAAAAAAACAAAAAAAAAAACCCACAGACAATGCACTTACACCTCTACTCTGTACACTTTGCTTCCTCTGGTATTCAATTAATGGATCTTGTATAGTAGCACTACGTGTATTGTTCCCTGCTTGATATATCGCTTTGCTTATTTGTAAGTCGCTTTGGATAAAAGCGTGAAAGTGAATAAATGTAAATGTAGATGGTGCATGGCTTTGTTATACTGAGACATGCCTGTGAGTCATGCTCCCGCTTCAGATAAAAGAGGCTGATGAAGTGGTTTACAGGCACCATTTTCTAATCACACAATCCACAAAATGCCATGTCACCTGACCACAGCAATAAAGTGGCTGACATATTTTGTGTGGTTTATAAGAAGTGGAATTATACTGTCATATTGGCAACTGTTCATCATCTTTAAGATGAGCCATCTGGCTGATTTGTTTAACAGTCTGACTACCTGCAGGGACAAAGATGTTTAAGAGCCTTGTGGATTTTGCCTGGATGTGTTGAAGCTTTTTTTCCAATCTTTCCATATATCCTCAATGGTCATCTTGATGGAAGCTTGACACTGTGATGGATTCACCAGACCTCACTATCCTTTGCAGTTTTCTCCTATACCAAACACTGCTATTACAAGTCAGGGTTCTTTCTATAGTGCATCTATAGGAGCAGTTGAGGATTTGTGTACACATGCCTACTTTCTTTAGATGTGAGGTGTTTGATCTTCCTGTAGTCCACAACTAGAGTAGTTGAGGATGAGAAGCTCCAGCTAACTCACCTCATCTCTGTAAACTGTCTCATCATCCTTGTAGATAAGACATACGGCTGTAGTATCATCTGCAAATTTGAAGATATGGTTGCCATGATGTTTGGCAACACAGTCATAAGTAAACAGGTGTATAGCAGAGGACACAGCCATTGAGAGTTCCAATGTTCAGAATAATGGAGTTGGATAGACAGGACTCTCTGAATCTTGTTGCCCAGAAAGTCCAGAATCCAGTTGCAGAGTGATGGGCTCAGTCCTAGTGGGTTGAGTTTATTGATTACTTTCTGAGGGATGATGATGTTAAACACCAAACTAAAATCGATAAACAGTATTCTCATATAGACGTCCTTATTGTCCAGGTGGGATAGAGCCAGATGTGTATAGCATTCTCAGTGGAACAATTTCCTCTATTGTTGATCCAGTGTTTTTATTGTTGTTGATCCAGTGTTGGTGGGATGTGGTTTTTAATGTGAGCCATGACCACCCTTTCAGAGCACTTAATAAGTATAGCCAGTGCCACCTGGTGGTATTCATTTAGGCATTTTTGGAATAAGAATTATTGGTTCATTTGAAGAATGTTGGAACTTTAGTCTGTGTAAGAGACATGTCCATAAGGACCTGAGCCAGTTGGTGGGCGCACTCTTTGAGCACAAGCCCAGGAATGTTATCACACCCGACAGCTTTGCATGCATCTAAATTCAGTAAAGTATCAGCACATCAGCTACAGTCACAGACTGTACACACAGTGTATACTTTACCACAATGCTACCCAGTAACAATACACAATTTTACATCGTTGCTAACTTTTAATACTTTGGCATTCTGTGAATTAAAATCAAGTTTAAATTCAACAAAACCAATCACACCTTTGGGAACAGATAATGTAATGCAAATTTTATTTGTGACAGCATTATTGACAGAATCAACACAAATATCAAATAAAAGAAACAAGCTGATGTTGATCACTTCTTGTTTCACATGATTCATCTCACCCTATAGGCATGCTGTTCTTCCTTTTTGTCTGAACATTGTAAGTTATTAAATTGTTTTTTGCTATATGGTTTGTATGATTAATGTCAAATCAGACCGAATAACCGTCAAGTTATCTTGTTAATTAATTTGTAATGCAACTCCAATAATATATGCTGGCCTTGAAAGTCAACCAGAGTGAGATGCCTGCTTCTATGGTAATAGCAACTAATATACACAATTTTTGCAAGATTTAAGCCAAAAAACAATATATAAAAAGAGATTAATTTCTTAGCCGAGATTAACCATGTTGAATGTGGATCAGAGTTTATGAAGAAGTAAAATGAATTCTTGTCCATTCAAACTGAATTTGCATTTCTACATTTTAGGTTTAAATAAAATATAAATCACACATTTGAAAGTGGCTCAAAATGGAACAAAAATGTCAGACTTCACATGATTTTTGCCATTCAAACTGTCATAAAAAGACAGATGTCATACATGAGGAAAAAGAACATAGACTAACATTCCATTTTAATTATAGCTACAAATTAATTCTAACATGAATACTACTGCATTTTAAGAATCATCAAAGCAGTAACAGTAACAGATTATAGTATATCTGTATAACAAAAATGTTAGCACATAAATGGCTGCCGATTCAGAACTGAGAGATCACAAGTTCAACAACGTTTATCAAACAACATTTTTGAGTAGTAATTGCACTGTAATGGAGTTCATTAAAGGTGAAAGCCAGATTAGCTGGCTACACTCCATTTAGATTATTGATGAAGTATTGGTGGTTTACTGTAGTAGGAGAAAAAGAAATTTAGATCTAGTGTCATAAGATGTTATTTAATAATACCCCCATGTTTATTTTCAGTGGAACTTTTCTAAAGTGTTTTTAACAGCCTTAAATGGCAAATTTGTGCCATCACTGATTCTTTGACTGTTTGGCATCCACCCAAAAGGCATGAAATCATTGTACTTGTCTGGCTATGCCACTGGTCTACAAGCATGTATTTTGAGAGAGAGAAAGAGAGAGAGAGAGAGAGGGAGGGAGAGAGACTAGTCTATGATATGGTTAAAGTAAGGGTTAAAATGAAAAAGGAGGTGTGGAAAGGGGCAGTTCAGGGGTTGGGGGTATATAAAGCAGCCTGAGCACAAACCTTGCTTTATTCTCTCTGTGTCTCTCAGTGAGAAACTAAACCTGATACATACTCTTTAACACTGTACAGGCTTCAGCAGGGACATACTCAAGATGGAAGTGTTTAACTGGAAAAAGACAAACTGCTACACTATTCTGGCTCTATCCTCAGTCCTCTGCACCATTATTTTCCGAGGTGAGTATTTTTGGTTGTTTCTAGAAGTGTGTTGTGGCCGAGCTGCAGTCCAGTGACTTTGTGTGGAGGAAAGAGGGTGGGGTCACACATGAAGTGAGGCTGCATTCAAAAGTTTTTTCTCCTCTCTTGCAAAACCGTTACATGTGAACTCTCTTTTAGTAGAAGATTAGTGAGCACAGACAGAGCAGAAATGTCCTGAACATCATTTATTGGGTCAGACTGAATTTGGTCTGCAAAAAGGCATTGTAATTTGTCCATTTTAGGTCGGTCCCAGTTGGCCCGGACCTGACTCCTAAATCTATATTCCTTTTTTGTCCATAATAAGTTTGAGTTATCTTGTGTATGGCCAGAGTAGGTCCTCAAAAAGATGCACTAAAAAGGTTTACTCTCTGAATTTATAGGCCAGAATTTCATAAAAGTTTCCATGTGATGGTTGCTGTTGCACATGCTCTCTTATAAAATTTATTTTATTGAAAGGTTGGGGATTAATCTTAATGCAGTTAACAGTTTTTGTGTCTGTGGTTCTTGCAAGTAAATGTAAGCTGTAGCCAAAAGGAACAGCAAAATTTATATCATGTTAATATGTCACCAGGCATCAAGGAACTAAAGCTTGGTCGCCACTTAGGATAGCCATGACCAGTTTTGACCCAAATACTCCAGAGTCTTGTGTTTGTAGATAAAATGCATTCTTTGTTTTTTGTTCATACACTGCCGTTTTCGTGAACTGAATTGTGTGAACAGGCTTTATTATTATAAATTTGTGAAAAATGCTGCCATTTCATCTAAAGGTAACCTCCTTTCTTCTTGCGTGGACACATTAAGGACATATTAAACTGTAACCTCATACTCACAAAACAAAATTCTGTCACAGTGTAAACAGGATATTGAACTCTAATAACTTGTGTTAACATGACATCATATTACTCTAGCACATGTTATTCCATTGTGGATTAGAGTATTCAGTGCTATAATACCCTACATGGGAGTTAATTTATTCTGATAATGGTGGTTTAACCATGAGTGAACTGTTTGATTTGCAGAGAAAGAACCTGATTGGAAATTGAAAACCCAGATTTTCTCCTATATGTCTACTGCTATAGTTCTCTGTCTCTGAAACATTAAGGAGTCCACATTCATTTCCTGAAATAGGGGGAGGTGAGTTGACCGGTCAGAAGTCACATTAGGCATGGTGGGAGGAAGATAAGTCAAACAACAACCCTCCCCCTTCCCCTTAACTTTGCAGTTTTTCAGCCACAAATTCCATTATTCTTCATGGAATCCTTACTATAGAGTCAAACCACTGGGTCCACTATAAGGAGGATGGAGTTATTAAAGAACAGTATAAACTGTGAAGGATTGAGAGTAGTGTATCTCTTCCAAAGTATCCACTACAGACAGAATGGAATTTATAGGGAAACAGGGAGCACAAGAACATGGACTTCACTTTATAACATGCAACATTACCCTCCCTACATATTCTCACACACTGGCCTTCTTGGATGATCACCAATAATGCACATTCATTTAGGAGGTTGTTCGGGTCTGGTCTCTAGTGTATACAGGACTGACGTCAATGATATATAAGAGAGCATCTGAGCATTCTCTCCTGTCTCCTCTCTTTCTGGTTATGGTTACTCCAGAACAGTTCATCAGGTTAAGCATTTTGAAATAAAAATGCAAGTATATTGGGGGAGGGGGAGGCTGAAATTACTGATTATTTATGTTAGCTACACATTCCATGCAGCTCTTCCCTGTATAGATGTTGTATAAGCACACATTAACAAAGTAATGTTATAAAATAGTGTGTGTCTCATTTGCATGATCATTGGAGCATTAGTGTTTACAGGGCTGGCTCCCATTACACTGAGAATTGGATGAACTCTATGGCCCTGTTTACACTTATAACTTTTGCTACGGTTACGCCTGTCGTCTACATTACTGCTGTGTTTTCGACCTTCAAAAAAAGATAATTTTTGAAACGCCAAAGACCATTGTTTTAGTTAGAAAAATCTGGGCTGCCATTTCAGTGTAAACAGACCAAAACAAAGACTTTTGAAAACAAAGGTGTGGCTGCCCATATTTACCCCCTGATTGGGTCTTCTGGATCATTGTGTATCCTTCTCTGATTTGTCGAGCCCCTATCATATGACCATTATGCTACGTTGATCATATACACAAAAATATGTCATTCACAGCAGCCATTGAGCAGTTCAATTCTGTATTTTATAATATTGCAGCTGCCTACATGCACAAGAGGCATGATATGATTAGAGCACTCGGCAACAAATCTCATTTCAAGCGGCATAAGCCCTACATGGAACGCCATTTTGGACTAGCAACCAACTTCCTGTTTACACCTGTATGCGCATGCCCGGTGTGGATGAATGGTCATGTGACATGCATTTTCGGTTGTGTAGTGTGGACAGAGATCATTTCTGAAACACAGAAAATTCCATTTTGTAGTGACTGTGTTCATTTAGTCTATTCAGTCTCATGGTCCAAGTTGCTTTAATAGATTTTGTAGATTTGGTAAAGCTGGAATTTGTATGTATTGACAACAGCCAATAAATTGCAACACAATCAATATGTGCAAAGTGAAACTATGCTAACTGAACAGATATTAGTGGCAACATGGCAATGTAATGTGCTACATAATGTGCAGACATTTCTTTAAAGCAGACTGCAAAAACCAGTGGAATTTAGTAACTAAAGCATGGTGAAGAACTATAATTGGCTTGCTTTGTTAATTAAAATTTCTTTTAATTTAAAGTCATCTACCAGAAGGAAGGGATTAAAATATGAGATTTGTCAGGTTAGATAGAAGGGTCAGATATGATTTTCGTGGGCCTTTGCTTGCACTGATGAGTGATATGATCTGATTATTTATGTGGCTTACAATTAATTCAAGTTTCCCTTCCTATGTGAATCTACATTATGAGACAGTGATAGACATTAGAACACTAATGAAGATTATATAATAGAACTGAATCAAGAGCTGTTTTGCTCTATTCTTCAGTTGTCTGAGACAATTCAGCCTTTGTTGAGCCTTCTCGATTATTCTAGTGTTATTCAAATTACATTCGAATACACAATTATATATTCTAATCTGTCTGAACATGATTGTTATGAAATGTAAAAGGAGCACTTCACTGTATATTTTATTTAATTATTATTTTCTGTGCCACTTCCTCCACATTCATCATGCTGAAAGTGCCTCTACCTTGTACACAGTGTGGGGTTTAATCAGAAACAGACCAACATCGATGAGATGAAAGGCTAAATTGAGCAGTCTGACTGGCATGCAGGGTTGAGATTCAAAGTGCCCTAACAAGACAGTTAAAACAACATGTATGAATAAACAGGACATAACAAGAATCCATTTAGCTTTAGCAGTAATTTTTACTGTGGAGGTGATATAAAGCTGTGTCCTGGCCTGGACAAACTCCTGTATATCCTCTATTCTTTCCTTTTCCCGTTTCTTCCATGGCGCAGAGCCAAATGGCGTCAATTCCCTTCCCATTACTGAGGCATTCTGAGGCTGGGCTATTGAACCATTCCACAACTGGGAATTCTATTCGGGTTTTGGTAGAGCTAAATAAAGTTCGGAGATGATAATCTTATGTAAATCTGCTTAAGGGGTGTGGTTGGGGGAGTCTAAAGTGTCCATGTGGTGATGGGAGTTTTGGGAGGGTTTGCTTTTTGAACCACAGTCATGAACATGTGTGCATGCTCTGTCTTCTGTGGTGCAAGAAAATAAAGGGGTCCTTTTTCTGTTTGAAAGAGGGGCGGGGGTGAATTATAGCTGAGTAAGCCAGCAGAGGTCTTCACCTTAAGGTAGCAATCATGTAGGGTGTGTGTGTGTGTGTGTGTGTGTGTGTGTGTGTGTGTGTGTGTGTGCGTGTGTGCGTGTGTGCGTGTGTGCGTGCGTGCGTGTGGCGGTGTGTGTGTGTGTGTGTGTAAGTGATCATAGAGATATCTGTCCTTTTGCTTGAAGGATAGGTATGAACTGAACCAAGACTCTCTAAACACTCATTTTTTTAGGCAAATCTAAGTAGATATTATAAGGTTTATAAGGTTCATAACTATATAAAGGATCCTTATACAGTTAAGAGATTATAGCTTCTTATAAATGTAGGTACCTCCCAAAAATGTAGTTGAATAAATGGTGTGCTTGCTGCATTTTTGGGTGGATTCAATTGAGACTACTTTTCCCATAATCCTTTGTTTCGGGATGAGTTGCAATTTGTTTCCATGGGAGTAGATCTAGCCAATGGGTTGCCTGTTTAATTAAACTCCTAGCCAATCGGAGGTCACCTTTGTTGGGGAGGGGGAAAGAAGGAAAAAAAGGAAAGGAGGGGAGAGGTAGGGAACGGAGAGGGAGTGACACGCGGGACGATAGTGGGGAAAAAAGAGAACCGGAGTTTTAACGCAGAGGTGATGTTTGTAGACTAAACTTCTATTACAGTAGTGGCACAAATATCATTTTATTCAGCGAAAAGTCGAGAGCAACTATCAGGTCGGTAAATTGGTGAACTGTAAGGTGAAGTGCAGCTAGCTTATCTGCACTAGCCTACAAACTGTAACTCGTGGACGTTAAGCTAATGTCTTCGTGAGGGACGGACAGCTGTAACCGCCAGCCACAGTTTCGCTGTGAAACTGAAGGGACGAGGATTGTGGAGAACTGTGCTGAACTGTGCTAGGTAGCATGGTAGCTACGCCTGTTTGAGGAGGGACTCCATCGCTGAACCTGCGGCGCTGAATTAACCTTCTTGGACCTCGCGTGCAGCAGATTCATTCTCTCAGCTCGTGTCCATGTCGGCTAATTCTTCTGTTCCAGAGGCGTGAGTAACGGAGACGTTTTAGTAGCGTTCATTAAAGGAACCAAGGAGGGTTTTGTTTGTATGTGCACCAACTCACCCAACAGAAAACCCAAGCGCTTGGTGAAGGTTCTGAACATTTAATAAAAAAAAGGGTTTAAGTGGTAAAATCCAAACTGTACTGTTCCTGGTGTTTCATAATTAGAAAGGAGTGTTTGAGTTACTGGTCTAAATTTTGTTTCTAATACATGTGTACAGTTTGAAGTTTTTTGTTTAGCATAATAAATGTTTTTTTATTTTTGTTATACATACTACCTGGCTTTACTGAACTTTTTTTATTTTTTTTATTTAATAAGGTTTATATATATTTGTCATAGTTATATTTGATATTTGTTTCTGGGGAATAACCATATCGCTCATAGTGTGTGAGTGGGGTAATTCTTCAGTGGAGGCACCGCGCTATTATTCTTGATTAAATCATTTACATACATTTCTGCCTGTGATAACATCATCAACTGGTAAATAGAGGTTAGCAAATTCACTATCAACTGCTAAGTACTCAGGATCCTGTTAATGAAAACCTTTTATAGTAGTAACCTTATCTAATATTACACTTTCGGCACCAGGAAGGGGTTACATAAAGTTTCTAGTTGGGACCCCTTTCTAATAGAGAACACTCTCTTGAAGGGTTATACATTTATTTTTTTAAGAATTAAGAGTTTATCCTTATATGTACAGGAAACAGTATGATACACAGAACAATGAAATTCTTACTCTGCAAATCCACCAAGCTACCTCAGACTGGACATAAGGAAACACAAAAATGTGTGGAGGAGTACACAGAGACATATGCCACAGTGGGCCCAATCTTAATATACTCTTTTTTTTTCTTAAGACAGAATATGCCACATAGTAGTGGTGCATACTGTAAACACAAGTCTAAATGTCTGTGCCATGGAGAAGCTTATGTTAAGGAATGCAGTGCATTGCGTGACATGGGTGGTATGTGGTGGGGATGGGTGTGTCCTTTTATCCATACCCTGACATCAGGGGTGTCAGGCCCCTTCAGCATGAAAGTGAAACCTTTAAAGATTACTGGCAACAGTTCAAACATTGCTTGGCACCAGAGGAAAAGTGAGTCCATGCAGCAATCACATCATTACCCAGATTGGCACAAGATAATGGCCACATATAGCAATTCAATACATGTGCAATGTACTGTATGTAGGTGGTTATAAACCAGAGTGACACATTTTTAGCTAAGGAAGACTGAATGAATTGAGAAATGTAGGAACAATATAGAGGTTGGAAGTGTCCTATAGATTACCAAACCTTAGTATGATAGGAACAAATTATGAAGAAAAAAATTGGCAGTTGCTAAAATATTTTCTGGCTTGCCAATATATATTAATCTGTCACCTGAGCGTAAACAGAAAAATGTCCAAACTAGCCTATGCTTCATGGTTACTGAGATATACGGGTGACCAATAAAATAATTCAGCATTCAGACTTTGTTTCTCAAATCCTGCCAGCTCACTGTAAGTTGTTTGGGGATTCAATTAATGTCACAGAGGAGATCACTACAGGGGATATCCTGAGTTCAGACACCTCTGCCTGTTGATCTGTCTATATTCACCACTGATAATTCACAAATAGATCACCCATGTAAATGAGAGGAATCACCGGCAGAAAAGTATGTACTCAACACCATCAGAATAATACAATAATTACATGAGGCATATGGCAGTCACATATATACATTATAGTCTAAAGAATTTGCAACAAAAGCACAACAAGAACAACAATAATGAAGCATGCACTGTGCAGAGACACACAATTCCTAGCAAAAAAGAAAGAGATGTGAACATTTGGCTGTGTTGACAAAAAAAATTCCATAAGCCATAAAAATTCCACACATCCAGAAAATAAGCTACACTAACCAGTTGTTATACAAATGAAAATAAAAACAAATGCATTACATTGTGCACAACGTGTAGTGCTCATCAGTGTGTGAGCATGTGCAGATGGTGTTTTGTGTGGGGGGGGGAAAAAAAAAAAAAAATGAGCACAACATGGGCCTCAAATGTTCTGATATTTTTGCGCAATGATTTCTGTTTTGTGAAAATCAGTAATATTCACTTAATGCCACAAAAAGTCATGTTAAAAAATTTGTTTATTAGGTTCAATGAAAGAGACTAGAGAGCTGTGCAATAGAAGGTCCATTATTTCACTGTGGAATATTAGATCTGATGAATCACTCCCATCAATTTTATATTTTGTTTCTCTCACTCTTACAGAATGCATCTCCTCACAACAAAGCATGAGTGCGTTAAATATTTCACACATCACAGTGCCTCAGTGGAACTGACATCACAGTGAGGAGTCCTTTGGGAAATCAGGCAAAACCTTTTCCTTTGAGATGCAACGTTAAAAACTTATATTTACCATCAGCATTCTGTCACTCAAAGTCTCCACTGAAGCTTATAAGATTTATTCCAATTGATTTGTAGCCTGTTTCCATCTAAGAAAAAAAGGTCTTGCTGCATATGAGATCCTTGAGATATTGACATCCCTTAGAACCTGAACTCATGCAAAATGTATAAAAATATAAATGAGTGAGGTGATTTCTTAGGATTTCATATGACTTGATTTGTAAGAAAAGGTACAACCACTAACCCTAACCCCGACCCATAACCCTAACAAGAATCTTTGCATCTCAAAAATAAAGAGAGAATAGTAAGAATTCTTACAAATCTGCACATTCAAGATCATGCTGCAATACACAAGAGCTCTGGAGTTACTTCCATTCTTATACTTCTTGATCTTAGAGCCACCATCAATAATGTGGATTTTTAGTGCAGTGTTTTTGTTGTGTCTGGGACAGTTTTAAAACTGGTTTAATCTTACTTTACTGACCATTCCCAGTTCATTTCTATAGGTGGTTACAGGTCTGACACTAGCTTTGTGCTCACTGGTGTTCCTCAGGGATCAGTTTTAGGCCCTTTACTTTTCAATATTTATTTATCTCCACTTGGGCATCTGCTGCGATCGCTTGGCCCCCATTATCACTTTTAAGCTGACGATACCCAAATCTACATTCATTCAAAATCAGATGAAAACCTTGATGTTTGTTTTCTTTCTGACTCTATTTCTGAGATAAAAATGTGGATGAATAATAATTTTCTGTGCCTGAATAACGAGAAAACTGAAGTTATTCTTATAGGTTCCCGTCATCAAATTCTCAAAGCTGATCCATTATCTTAATTTATTGATGGCTGTGTTCTACAGACTCAAAGTAAGATGAGGAACCTTGGAGTAATTTTTTAATACCAGCTTTACATTTGATTCTTTTGTTCAGAGCACTGTTAAAGCATCCTTTTTCACCTCAGAAATATAGCAAGACTACACCTTATGCTAATCTTCTCTGTAGCTGAAAAGCTGATTTAACTCATTTGTTGTCACTTGGCTAGATTACTGTAGATTTCTACTGTTACGCCGTTTTAGACGAAGTGTCTAAATCCACAATCAATAAACTGCAATATGTAAAAAACTCTGCTGCCAGGATCCTGACTGGAACCAGGAAATACAATCATATTACTCCTGTTTTGGAGTCCTTGCACTGGCTCGCAATCAGGTTCTGTGTCGATTTAAAAATTATGATGTTAACATACAAGGCATTACACGGCTTGGCTCCTCATTACTTATCTGCTTTGTTAATTCCTTACACCCCAAATCACAGACTGCGCTCCTCACAATGAAATCTGTTAAGTGACAAGGCTTTTTCTGTCTATGCTCCTTTCTTTTGGAATTCTCTTCCTCCTGAACTCAGGGAAGCTCAGACCTTTGGCATTTTTAAAGTGCAACTCAAAACATATTTTTTTAAATTGCATTTGACTGTTGATGTCTACTTTTATTAATATTATTATTATTATTATTATTATTATTATTAACTTTGATCAAAAAAAAAATCTATGTACTGCTTATTTTGTGTACAGCACTTTCAGCCGCTGCTTTTAAAGGTGCTTTATAAAATAAAATTTATTATTATTATTACACGAGTCTAAGAAAACAAAATTAGCCTTACTATAATAGGAATGGACCGTTTTATTCAGATTGTTATCTAAAGGGTCAGACTGGGTCCATAAGAGCTCTCCTCCAAGCTTGATAAAATGTCACTACATTCAAGGTTACAACTATCAAAATATTACAAGTGATAGTCTTAACAGAGCTTTATTTATAGCACAGAGCATATATTTACTCATTAGGTGGTTCCATATCCACTGTAAATAAAGGACATTCTCCAGGTTACACCAATGATCATTACATTAGATTTATATTCCTTTTTTTCAGTTGAAATAAACTAGACTAGAACATAGAACATGGGTGTAGATCTACTTATTGAATCCTGGACATTTTCTCCAATTTAGATACTTTTTTAAAGTCTGAAAAAGAAGATGTATAGTCACCCTAACAAAGGCATTTCAGAGAACAATTTGTGTTCATTTCTACCAACTTTGCACAAAATGCTCATGTGATTCACAACTGACAAGAGAGAACCAGAATTATAATAAAGCAGCTGTCTATATTGTGTTGTCAAAAGTTTACCTGTAATTTCTTCTGCTTTTAAAGAAAAAATTATTAATCCTGAGTTTTCCCATTTTTTTACAAAATGTACGTGACTGTAATCTGATTAATTTTTTTTATGTAACTGTAATGGATTATAGTTACCATTTTTTTGTATCCTGATTATGCAACGCCATTACATGTATTCTGTTACTCCCCAAGCCTGCTGGTAATTAATGCCGACAGATAATTTGTGACCCTGAAAAACTGTAGTAAATTGGTACTTTTACATTACTGCTATCTCATATAACCCTATAGACACTGGATTTTGGAATTGTGAGAGAAACAACTTTTTAAAAAGTTTTAGTAGTGCCCTTTAAAGATATCTGATTTTATTCGATTGTATCGAATGTAGAGGACAAGTGTGATAAATGCCATGGCTCTCCATGTCATCTTGGCCATATGTTTTTCTTCTGCGCTGAACTCCATGGTTTTTGGTCTGACTTTTTTACCATCATGTCCACTATTCTCAGGGTACATTTAAAGCCTTGTCAACTGATTGCGATATTTGGGATTCCTCAAGCTTCATTTCCTTTGAGCTCGATACAAAAGGATGTTATTGCTTTCACATCCCTTATAGCAAGACGTTCCCTACTGTTACATTGGAAGTCTGCTAAATGCCCATCTATCTCTCAGTGGATAAAGGACGTGATGTTTTTTCTGAAACTCGAGAAAATAAGATATACGATGAATGGTTGTACAGAGAAGTTTTTTCATAAATGGCATCCCTTTTTTTGCATACTTTATGGAGTTACAGACACTTCCCAATTAAAGGTTGGTGCCTGTTGTTAAATTTTATAATATCTTTATAACCAGCGACAGTTAATGGGTTGCCATGATGAGCCGGAGGGGTGGGTTGTAGGTTCAATTTTGTTTTCCTTTGTGTAAAAAGAAAAAAACCTGTAAATATTTACTGCTGTTGCTCAATTTATTTTTATTTTTGGGAAAGGGTGGGGAGGACAGAACAGAAAAGGCGATTTAGATAGGCTTAGCATAAATGTTCAACAGAAGTGTTTAGCAGAAAGGTTATTAGAAATGTTAGCAGAAATGTTTCATCAGAAGTTCAGCAAAAATATTCAATAAAAATTAAACGTTCAGTAGAAATGCAGAAATGTTCTGTAGAAATGTAGAACTGTTCTGTAGAATTGTTCTGTAGAAATGTTCAGCAGAAATGTTCAATAAAAATTAAACTTTAAAAAAAAGATCTGATTTTAAAAGCATTTTATAATACAATAAGCCTATCAGTTTATACTATGCTCTGTTGTTGTTGTTTTTTATGGTTAATGAAACTGACAATCATTTCATTAAAGTCTTTTACTTTGTTTATACTCTGCCCTTAAACTCCAGGTGTGACCTGCCAAGAAAATGCCATTACAACTGCTCACAGTAATATCAACAAGGAAATTAATCAAAGCATTAATGCAAATGTGCGTGGTGATGCCATTCCTCAAATATCAGCAGTAACAGGTAACATAGAACATAATTAAAACTTTTTTTCTCTGTTTTTTCTAAAAATAAAAAAAATTATATTGCAAGCAGAAGTTCATGATTCAAAATGAGTATGACAACTATATACAAAAATTAAACTTGCTGTAGGAGCTGTCAGTCATTAACTGCTTCACGAAATTATTGATTGAATTACATTGAATTACAGCTCAATACAGCTATAACAAAATAGCAATATACAGTATATTAACAACAGAGCAGTTACGATAAGAGCTTTCTTTCCTTTCAGGAGCAGGCAATTCTCAACGTGTGGTTGAATTTCCCAGTCTAATTGATTTGTCTCCTACAGTGGATAAGGTACAGACCACTGAGTCCAGCACAGGGACAAAACCTAAACACATGCACATCACACCATCCCCACTACATGACATTCCAGATTTTGCTCAACATTCCAGATTTTCACAGACTGTAAGAAACTAGTTATAAATACAAAACATCACAACCTATTCACAGTGTATGTTACTGTTTTGTGCAAGTTGTGAGCTACTTAAAAGATAGACACTATTTTATTTTTAACCAAATAGAATTTTCATTATATTCAACATATGTAAAATGATAAAATAGGATACATATGAATATGTATGTATAAAAACACTTGCAAAGTAAAAGATTATATTCTGAAGCAATAATCAGAAGGTATGTACCTGTTACTACATGCATGATTTTAACCCTGAAAGATATAGCGGTGTGAGAAAGCAAGAGAGTTGTTTACTGATAAACTAAATATAATCTTCATTTCTCAATTGCTGGGTGAGAAAACATGGAATGCATCAATAAATCTGTAAATAGGCTATTGAAGGAAATTGGAGTGATGAGCAGAAGAAACAGGCAAAATTCCTAACAAAAAGTTCACACAATGAATACTGTGAGGCATGATATTGCACACTGTGACAACAGCAAAGCTTCATATATATAATGACAAACAAAATATTCATTTTAATATACTCAGGAAATGATGCCCCAGTGAACACAGAACTATGTTGAAGATAAGAATAAAAACAGGAAATAAAAATCAAAACAAAAGGTACATGGCACTGGGCAGGATGTTTTCACATAAAATCTCAATCTTCACCAGAGAACAGAACCTGATAAATATCATAGCCAACTTACCTAGCCTGTGATTAGCATTCTAAGATATGATGATTTGCTTTCATCAGCTTGGAATTGTAATTTTTCATGAATAAAGATTTTTTGTTGTTTTATGTTGAAAATTACAGTTTCCACATCTTTACAAAAGAAAGCTATATAGTTTAAGCTATACTGCATATACATTATATATTCTTAACACAGATGTACATTCAATATGTGGTTGAAAAATAATTAACTGAATACCACTGGTTGGTTGGTTTGTTTACAGAGCAATGTGGTATGTGTGGATGAAGCTGCAGTGAGAGATAAAAATGCATTGAAGCTGAAGCTGACGACCAACTCCAGCTGTGTGAGTACCTTTCAGATCAGCAAATAAAAATACCTAGAAAGTCGATGCAGATCTTTTGAAGTAGGTGAAAAGAAAAGATTAATAATTACATCACCATGTACAGTTCCACAACTCTGCATTTCAAATCTTAGATAACTGTACAAATCAGACAATTAAGCACAGAGAAATCCTGAAAATTAAAAGGAAGAAAGATAACCATGGGCTATTATGTACTGCCATGAATACAGGTTCAATCACACTTTAATGTGTGTTCTGTATGTTATAGTTTAAACAACATGACATTTTGACATTTACTGTGTGCAACAAGTATGGATGAAACAGTTGCTGGTTTCACGATAAACCATGATAAAATTCCCAGACAGTATTACCATTACTATTAATTATGGAAAAACAGAATATTTTAAGTATGAAAACATGGCGGAAGCCAGTGAGAGTGCTCAGACCTTACAACCTTCCAAGAAGACCAAATCCGAAATGTGGTCATATTTTGGATTATATAACAATGCTGAGGGAAATTTAACAGAAGATGGTAACTCAGTTTGTGAAAGGGGGCTTTGGCGCTTTTTTATGGCGCTTTTCACTCTTTTTCCCCTCGCTTTTAATTCACTAAGGAATACCCCTGTGTGTTTCAAATTTGCGACTATTCGAGGGTGGGAATTTCTTGATTGGTGGGTTCATTATTATTCTTAATGGAAAAACACAACAACAAAATAGTACAATGACAAAGTCGCTCATGTTAAAGCAAATCTTCCACCATCGTCCTGTCAGTCAGCTCGCCTCACTTTTCCTGTCAGTCAGCTCACTTCACTCTCGTCACGTGATGAAACGAAATCTGACTGCTGATCTGTGCTACAACTCTGACTCATTTGGCTCATGTTGAATTGAGCAGAAGCGTTAAATTTTTAATTGTAGCGTCCATTCTCTAACTGAACTAAATGATTTTTATTACTATAAAAAAGCAAAACAACAGTGGGGGCAGTGCCGTGGTGGGCAAGTAATGTCATCAGTGTGGGGCCAAACACCATGTAACACCGGTAACACTGACTATCACAGCAAGCCTGGTGACAACCATCACTTAATAGTCAATTATAAAAACCTGTTTAATTTATTTCAGTGTGTGTATCAGTATCACGTTTTAACAAAAAACATAATACTGATAACCTTGATAGTTTTGGTCACGTAATCAAGTGAAATTTTCATACCATTAAATCTCTAGCAACAAGTAAAGTACAAATAGACTAAATATTCAGTCACTTGATCATGCGTAGATGTCTAAAGGACATGAGATGTTAAAATAACTATGGGTGACAAAAGTGTGGTTCACACATTGCAATAACTAACATTTATATCAAAGTGCTGTTGAACCTCAGAAGTTTTTAAAAGGATAGTTCAACGATGACAGTTCTCTAATCAATTACTCACCCTCAGGTTGTTCCAAATCCATAATACTTTCAATCATCTTCAGTACACAAATGACGACATTTGTAATGAAACGTATGGGATTTCGGTCTCTTCATTTTCGAGTCACATGGATTACTTTTAAGATTAACTTTTTGAAGCTTGAAAGTTTTGGTTACTTGTACTGTAAATGGAGGGACAGAAATCTCCTAGGTTTCATTAAAAATGTCTTCATTTGTGTTCTGAAGAAGACTTATGGGTTTGAAACGACATGAGGGTGAATAACACATTTTAATTTTTGAGTGAACTATTGCATTAATATAACATTTTCTATAACAGCATGGCATGGAGTAATTCTGGCTGCAAGGCAAATCATGTGCTTATTCTATTACCTTATTGTTTCTATAGTAACAACTTTGGGTTTAAAAAATAAACAATGGTTACATTACATGTGGTATAAGGGGAAAAAACTATTCGGGACATACTGTTATTGGACATACTGTACCAGCAAATGGCACTGCATCAGTGCAAAAAGTAGAACAGTCACCACTTCTGGTTTAAAATTAATTTTACTGTCCTTGCATTTAGCTACCTAGTGACAGCACAACAGCAGGGAACAGTCTAATTACCCAGAGGTCTAGCTTTTACAGCACTAGGCATAGATATCTAGGACTGAATCTGCTTAAGATTATAATTATGTCATAGTAGTCCAGACAAATTTTATGGCTTAGAAAAGACATTTGCCTGGTTCATATACTTCTGGCAAGAAGTTCGGGAAATAAATGGATAAGTTTCTCAACTGAAAAGGCCAAAGTCATTTATAAGGAGATAGATAAATAGTAACTTCATAGTTTGGGGAGATGACTGTCTGTGCTGAGTTTCTGCTAATGTTCTCCCTGTGTCCTTGTGGATTTCCTCTGGGCTCACCGGTCTCCTCCCTCCTCCAAAAAACCATCTAACTTGGTGAATTGGCTTAGTTATATAATAGTAAGAAGCTATTAATAAGTTGGCACAGGCTTTAAGGCAGGGGTGCCCATACTTTCATGACTTGCGATTTACTTTTAACATGACCAGTCAAAGAGATCTACCTACACTAAAAATGCCAAACATATATTTATTTATATATATACACTGTGTATACTTCAAATATATATACACACACAATATATGTTCATGTACCTTGTATAACTGCATGAGCCCTTATGGCACACTACAATTCAGTACATTTTCGGTCAATACCTTACTCTGAATACTTGCACTGAATAGAATCAGCCAGGGTTGCACAGTCCGGACAGTAGCTGCTGTTAGCCAGCCTTAAGCAGGCCTCCAAATGATGATCAGTCATTGTGGAACAGTATTTTGACTTAATAATCTTCATGTGGGAAAAGGTTGACTCACATAAATAAGTGGAGCCAAATAATGCAGTCAAGGAGGTTGTACATTTCCTCATGTTTGGGTACTTTTCTTCTGTGAGTAAGTTCCAAAACTGTCCATGAGCCCTGGACTTCAGCTGAAGGTCAGTCTGTAGTTTCAAAATCTCATCCTCCACTTCAGACGAGTTCAGGTGAAACAGTGTTGAACTTTCGATGCGAGTGAATCAACCTCAACATTGTCCCTAAATGGGTAGCACAGGAAGGTGGCGACTGGCTCCAGTAAAGCACAGTCTTGAAAGCGTCTGTCAAACTCTGACCGACAGACAACTGTCAATCTGCTCCGTGTAGCGTGCAATGTTAAACTGCGCACAAGCCTTCCACTGCGTCTCCAGATCTGACACAAGGTTTTGGAAGTTCATGTTGCTGCAGCTTTGAGGATAGAAGTTGCATTTTCCGTTTAAAGGCATTAACTGAGCTGATCATATTGACCACGGTTTTGTCTTTTCCTTGCAGCTCCAAATTAAGCTCATTTAACATGTTGGTCAGATCGGTTAAAAATGCCAAGTCCAACAGCCACTGATCATCATTGAGTTGGGTGAATTCTGAATGTTTAACAGCAAAGAGAAACTCCCTTATCTCCGGACAGAGTTCTCAAATCTCTGCAGGAATTTACCCCTACTAAGCCATCTCACGTACAAGAGTGTAGCAGAAGCTGAGTGGTCGCAGTCTGCCTTCTCCAGATGCGCACGGAACAGCTGTGTTTGAAGTGATCCAGCACGTATAGAACAGGAGATCTTTGTTGCCACATCCATGATCTCTTTCATGTTTAGCATTTTTGCCCATAAGGCTTGTTGGAGCATTATGCAGTGGTAATTAAGGAAATCAGGGAAAGCATTGTCTTCTCTGCATTTGGCAATGAATCCATTTGCACTGACAACCATTGCAGATGCACCGTTCGTGGTGACTGATATCAGTTTGCACACTGGGAACTGGGTTTTGTCAAGTCTTTAAAAGACTGAAAAATGTCCTCTCCCGCGATTTTGCTCACTAGCGTGTTTGATCCCACACGCGTTGTGAGAGAAAAGACGAGATCTCAGACTGGCTGCCCTGTATGTCAACGTTAACAGCTATTTATTTATTTATTTGTTTATTTATTTATTTTTGAATGGCGATCTACCCGCACTTCCTTTGCAATCGACCAGTCGATCGCGATCGACGTATTGGGCATCCCAGCTTTAAGGTATGTGCATGAGATAATTGTGTTTATTGTTTTATCCTGACCTCTGTAGTGGAGCCATCTGTTATCAGGGAACAAGGAAGTTGGTGTTACAATATGAGTGGCCTCATATTACACTGACTTCCGAGAGAGAGAGAGAGAGAGAGAGAGAGAGAGAGAGATTTGATTGATTTTTAACAGAACTTTATTCACACCAAAAAAAAAGTCCTTTGGAACCGTTACATGTGAACACCTTTGGGGGAACATCTACTCCCGTTTAAAAACAAAAGAAGAGAAAAGAGGGGGGTAAGAAGGAGAGGAAGAGGGAAAAGAGAAAGAAAAGATAAAAAAGGAACCCCATCAGATCTCCCCCAAAGATCCCCCTAGAAAATAAATAACAAGAGTAACCATCATAACAACACCAATACTATTAACAATTCCTAAACCTCAAAACCCTTAGTCATTCCGAATCAGTTCCCAACAGTTCACTACTTGCGATTGCTGCCCATTTCTTCAATCTGTAACGTCTCCTGGGGGACATTACTCCCATGGAGTGCTGTGCAGAGCTAACGAAGGCCTTCCTGTCCGGGAAGAAGTTGGTCAGGACGACGTTTCGTTTCCCTTTAGTCATTTTCAGGAACCGGTTGATCTGTTCCTGGGTGTATAGTTGCACAGGTTCCTGTGGACGGTTAAAAACATACGGCTGTTCTGCGGTGGCCTCCTCCTCCTCCATGGATTCGTTTCCTGAAGATCCATCCCCACACTCCGAGCTCGAGTCCTCGGACATCTCGTCATCATGTTTCGATGGGTACTCCACCCTTTCCATCCGTCTCCCTATTCTGTCCATTTTAGGATCTTTATCATCAACATTCACGTCTTGTTGGTGCTCCTGCTGCGGTAGTGTGGGGCTACTTCCTCCACTTGTAGCGGCTCTGTCAGGCTTGAGACAGGGTCGCTGTGCGGTATCATTGGTATCGCTGGTTTCGTTGCTGGTGCGGGGACGGGTGCCCTTATCGTTGCTGGTGCCGGTTTCGTTGCTAATGCGGGGACGGGTGTCGGTTTTGTTGCTGGTGCGGGGACGGGTGTCATTTTTATCGCTGGTGCGGGGACGGGTGTCATTTTTATTGCTGGTGCGGGGACGGGTGTCAGTATCGTCGCTGGTGCGGGGACGGGTGTCATTAGTATTGCTGGCGCGGGGACGGGTGTCGGTATCGTTGCTGGCGTGGGGACGGGTGTCAATAACGTTGCTGGCGTGGGGACGGGTGTCGTTATCGTTGCCGGCGTGGGGACAGGTGTCAACGCTATCACTGGGCACCGCGGTAGCGCCCTGGTGTGTGCTGCACTGACCTCTTCCTGCTGTGACCGCGGTAGACGTTATCCCCCTCTGCTCTGGGTTCTTGTTCTCCAGTGACCTTCTCCTGGCTGTCTCCGCTGCTGCTGCTGGCGCCCGCCGCGTCTCCCCCGAGCTCTCCGGCTGCGCCGCTCTGCGCGGGCAGCTCAGCCGTTTGTGTCCGACCTCCCCACACCCAAAGCACCTGGTGCCCGGTGGTGGCGTAGGACGGTGTAGCTTTTGCCGCCGTGCTTGACTTTAAAGTTAACATCCAGCGTTTGTTCCCGGTTATTTAGAAACATATACACCTGTCTCCTCGAAACGACAGGACGTGTTTCACCGCGTGGTCTCTACAACCGAGCGGGAGATCGGACATGGGGCGCCGCGACGATTTTGCCGAAACGGATCAGCGTCGCCCACTATTGGCCCGTCTCCCACGGCAGGGGGCACGTTGGAAATCACTACCGTCGCCGGAGTAGAGAGGGGGGTAATGTCCAGCAGGTCATCGTTTAGCACTACCACACTTTTACACAGCGTGTCGACGAGTTTTTCCTTTTTCAGGAAGATCACCACAGCTTTGTCCATTCGGGAGGCGGAGTGGATGTTCTCACACCCGATCCGCTCTCCCACCGCCAGCAGAATCTCCTCCACCTGTTCTCCATTAGCGGCACACACCTGACGCCATGGCGGAGAGATAGCTTTCTCCCCTCCCGCCCCGGAGGCCATGGCGCGCCCTCGCCACCCCTCACCGACCCCACAAGTTTCCACCAAACACTTATAAAGCACTTTCAGACAAATTTTTAAGAAAAACTGAAAAAAACTCGCGCAAACGATTTTCAAAACTCCGAAGCACTCTCGCGTCCTCCACCACGCCCACTCTTCGCAGCAAGTGCAAAAGAGAGAGAGAGAGAGAGAGAGAGAGAGAGAGAGAATGTTTTTGCTTCAAATGCTTTCCTGTGTACATGTACAGAAATATGAACAACAGAAACTCTTGGTTGTCATACAGGAGGAGAGCAAGGAAAAGATTCAGAACATTCTGGAACATCTGGGTTGTAACAGCAACGAGCTTGAAATCTATCAGAAGAACCAAACTAATGAGATGATCATATCTGGAGAATGTGTAGAAGGTTTGAGTTCAAAAATGCAAAACAGTGCACCATGACACTTCATATAAGCTCTTTAACTGTTTTTGAAATACTTTTGAGACTTCAGCAGGAACAAGGTAAAGTAGATTGTGTTTACTGTTTTGTTGAATATAATTCTTTTTCTTATATACAGGTGATGTCAAAGGAATGACCAACAAGTTTGGCAATGATAATATCAGCGATAAGGTAACGTGATCACAAAAATACGACATTTTTCAGTATTGAAAATAAATCACGCACTGAAGTGTGCACTTGTAGAACCATAATGACATTCTTCTTCTGGAGAAGCCTTAAAGGTTAAAAGACCCAATAGTAAAGGCTTTCCCTTTCTGAAGAGAATCTCTTTAGAAAGCCAGGACCATTAGGTATCCAAAGCACTTTTGGGGAAGTATGTAAGAAGAAAATGATGTATAAGGAAATGGTTTCACAAAGTGCCACTAACATCTACAGTGGTGCTTGAAAGTTTGTGAATCCTTTAGAATTTTCTATATTTCTACATAAATATGACCTAAAACATAATTGGATTCTCACACAAGTCCTAAAAGTAGAAAAAGAGAACCAAATTAAACAAATGAGACAAACAAATATTATACTTCATCATTTGTCTATTGAGGAAAATTATAGAATATTACATATCTGTGAACGACTCTGATCCACCAAGCATCACACATTTTAACATAACATTTCATTTAAGCCATGTGGAAATAAAGCTGTGATTGATTATCTGCTTAATAACCGGGAAGACTGTGAGATAAACAGTGGAAGCAAACCACAGAAACACCACATATCTTTGCTGTAAGTTTGACTCAGTCAGCAGGAGGCACCTCATTACCACATTCAGTCCCCTCAGAGGAAAGACTCGTCAACTGGGATGCAGTGAGAGGGTCATCAATCAACACAATCTTGGCTAGAAAATAAAGAATATGTTTGCTTGTAGACTAGTCTCACATTTCCCATTTCAATTCTGTTCTTGTCTTTGTGTATGTATGTAGGTTGGCATTTTACATGCAGAGCCTGTCTTAGTGACTCACTCTCAAATTGTCCTGATCTCAATACTCATCACTGGTCTGCTACTGGCTGCTCTGCTGATTGCTGGATATATCCTGAAAACCCGCCACACAGAAGCCAAAGGAGCATGTCTGGTCAGACTTTGAACACTCAAACAGTCACTAAGCACCACACACACACACACACACACACACACACACATGCTGGGGTTTATTTAAGTGTTAACAAAATAGCATAGGTTGGGTCCCAGTTTACACTCTTAAATGTCATAGAGCCAATCATTCTACATAAACATAATAATTACCTTAACACAAATGTTTAAAGATTCATCAGTCTTTATGAATGAAACTCAAAGAACAATGTCTAATATTGTGTGAATTCTACGGAAATAGCTGTAGCTAAATCATATATGGGTTATGTCACTTAAAGATTAATCATACTGTAGACCAAACTATTTTTGTTTTGTTTTGTATTGTTTTGTTTTCATTCTGAGGGACAAGCATTTCCAGTGGACACCGGTTGCATAAATAGTCACACAATTTTAGCAAGGTCATCACATAGTTATTGATGCAATATAGGCTCAGGCCAACATGCAGATTCAAGAATCTACTGACCCCACCCTTCATTTACACCTATCCCTAAACCAACATTCATCTGTTAACTTTGACATCCATTATAAAATCATATGAGGACAAGAGTCCAGCTTAGTGCAGGAGAGACACTGGCATTAGAAGTTTCATAACAACCCAGTCATAATTTCTTTACTTCAACAAATTTCTCTAATAAGGAAATATTTTGGGCCAGCTTGTCGACTAGTCACAAATCCCAAAACCCAAGCATGTTAAATTCAAAGTGTTTATTAAACACACTTCCATTTAAGCTGATCAAGATATTTTTTTATAAACCTGTGTTGTGTTTGCAATTGTTATATATCCATGAGAGTAGAGTATTTTTGTGAATCTTTTGAACAAATATTCAAAAGGTTAAACAAAAAGACATTTTCAGAGCCTTCTTTGCTCATATTTACAGAGGGTGCCAATATTAGTGGAGGGCACTGTAAATTCTCAGTTTATCATACATGGCATATGGACCCCTTTGACTAATAATACAAATTACTTGCCGACTTAAATTACTTTCCAATAGCCTGCGGTGTTTGGAAAATCAGTTAAAAATAAAAGGCTTTTTTTTTTCCTCACCTGAAATGCAACCACACAGACCTTGTATTTCATGCTTGTACTTGTGAATTTAATGTTTTTTCTCATAAACTAACAGCAAACAGCACATTTTAAGCATTTGCTTGAACATTTTCAAATGTTCCGAATTTGAACATTTTACATGTTGAGGTCAGGTTTATAAAGCAGATTCAAAACAACTGTTGACCAGTATTGTTCATTGAATAAAAATTGCATGACGCAATGAATCATAGAACATTATCAAAATAAAATGCTATACAGAATAAAAGACACTATACACAAGGTAAAAGACACACAGACACTATACACAAGGTAAATCAGCAATAATGCACGAATAAACGAATAAATCACAATAGGACTTGCTGTGGTCGCAAAATAATCAACAAAGGGAGGTTGGATTTTACCAATAACTAAGTTGGGTAGTACCTGGCATGAACCGATTACTCAACCGCCGAAAACAAAACCGCAATGTAAAATGCTGCTGAAGTTTTTTTGCTGAACAAAAAAATTAACAGTATTGACTGTACCATGAAAATGTATTGAATGCATGATATATATATATATATATATATATATATATATATATATATATATATATATATATATATATATATATATATATATATATAAATAAAATAAAGGGAACACTTGGAGTTACATTGTGCTGTTTAAGTGTTCCCTTTATTTGTTTGAGCAGTATATATGTGTGTGTGTATATATATATATATATATATATATATATATATATATATATATGTATATATATGTATATGTATATGTATATATAAGTAAATAATAGATAACCCAACATAATTTGGCAGTGCTAGTTTTTATTTCGCCTCCAGAGGCTGCTCTCGTGCTGTATAATGACTCAGAGTATAGAGTAGTGGAAGCAGTAACCAGCCGGTTAATCAACCTCTAATTTTTATACTTTTATTGTTACATCTAATGTTATGGAATGTTTGTGAACCAAATTAGTTCCTGTTATCATTTACATTATAACAGCTATAAACAGTCATTCCCTCACCAACCCTTCTTTTTTCAGAAGTAAGAAGTATGTAAGAGGTTATAACATTACAGAGAAATCACAAGGCCCTCCATTCTGAAGACTTAAATTTGAAGACATAAACTTACAGCTTTAATATTGACTGTTACAATGCGCGAACACTGGAGTCTCCTTCCAAAAATGCAAAATAAATGTATCCTTACAGAAAACACAGGGTCAGTGAATACACATTTTTATTCCATGTGTATGGATCACCCTCCATACACTTCCTGGTGTAAGTTGTTACTATAGGATTGGTAACTTGTAAGAACAAGCATATTAATATAAACCTGTAATTTGATTTACAGCCTGCAGTATAGAAGATTGCACCTAGAGGAGTTGAAAGCCCTTATCTAGCATCATGGGCAAAAGAAAAAGACAGGATTTAAATGTCAGTGGTGGGGGTAACTAGAGGATTTAAATAACTTTTACTTACCTATATTTTCCTTTTCATCTAGGGTGAAGAGTTGTTCCAGGTGGATGAACAGAACCAAGGCAATACTCTATTGTCTGTTGCCCCACTGCCCCCTCAAGAACCAGTAGAAAAGCTCACTAGCAATGGCGAGTCCTTAGATTCACCCCCCACTAATGGCCACTCAGCTACCCAAACACCAGTAGTTGATTCAGAGATGTAAACACTGGCTCCATCAGATGTGAGGATGAATTGAAGATTTACACCCACCTCAATTTACACAATCCAAACCCCCTATAAAAGAGGATCTCAATGAAGGTATCAGTAATGAAGACCATACTGACAAGTCAGCAAAGACAGCAATAATTGCAAGAGTAAAATATATACGGGGAATGAAGTTAACAGTGATAATAATGCCTCAGCTTGTACTGTGAAGATACTGACCACTGGTGAAACCATCCATTTCCTGAGCCAAAGAAGAGCTCAGCATCCAATACTACCAATGCTATTATAGGGAAAATGCTTTTTTTTAATCCTGGAAAAGACATTTTTTCATTTTTCATGCTATTACTATAGTTGATGTATCTTATCAATACAGTCAATTATTATCTTAACAATTACCAGTCCTATACTGAATTTTGGAATGCTCTCTTACATGCTTATATTATTGAAGAAGGTTTTCTAAATTTACTCACTCAAAATGCTGTTTCATAAGCTCTACATATCCACAGGGTAATCAAATATTTGTCTGATTCTCAAATTGGATGTGTTTTATTAGTTCGAAAATGAGAAACAATCTTGTCTTTAAAAGCATATAGTGATACAGTGCAGTTGCTGAAAGTAAACACTTTGATGGCTCTTTGCCATCAAATAAATATAATTTGCTTATATTTAAAGGTTCTGAACCTTTAAAGGTTCCGAATTGGAAAACTTTCTGAAAGGGAAATACTTTGTTGTAGGGTTCTATATGTAGAACCTTTAAACTTTCCCCAAGAGGTAAAAACGAAAAACCCATAATTGTTAAATTTCAGAAGAGTGTATTTACTGTACATTTTGAATGTACAATGGCTTTCACCTTTGACCTCATCAAGCCAAGCTAAACCTTGCTAAGATGACAATACATACTCTTCAGGACAACACAGCATACAGTAGACTCAGAGAGGCATTGGTTAATTGTCTTCTTTTTTTTTTCCTGTTTGGTTAACAAGATTTATTTGGATATATTGTACTACAAAATGAAAGGATGCAATTTCAGGAAGACATTCAGGCACTAACTCATGGTGGAATTCCCTGAAATGAAGACTAACTAATCAGCAATTCATTGCCAGCTGGCATGAGTGAGAAATAGTGAGGAAGAGGATCAGTCAATTCACTGCTTTTTACATATGATGATATATGTTCCGTCTGTTAGTATTAGAGGCTTTTCTATAGTAGTAGAAACGTAAATAACTTTAATTTTATCATATACTTTTATGAATGTTTAGATCTTTTTAGAGTAATCTTTGTTTTCAGAGCAAATAAATGCTTTACTTTAAACCAAATAAGACTATTGTGAAAGGAAAACACTAGCAGCCAAGCAGTCAGGTATTATTATTATTTTTTTTAGTAATGTATTTCTGTGCTTTACCTCTTTATATTGCCTATGTTAATTGTTATGTTGCCGTATTATGCATTAAACCTTTGCTATATGTCATGGAACAAGTTATTTTACAAGTATGTTTGGGTGTGGGTGCGTACACAGCCAGCAACCAGCTCAGTATAAAGCAGGTCAAAAGACCCACATTCACAAGACTAAACAGTTCAGTTGGTATATTGGCCACCAGTAATAACAATGAGCTGGCTAAGAGCCATTTCTCTGATGTGAAGGACTCCGGGGATTAGAGCAGAACCAGCTGTTCTCACTAAAAACCATTACAGAACAGCTCAGCTTTATGTGTCTTGACACAAGGCATGAATAATTAATTTTCTGTTTGTACAGCATCATTGGTGTCACTGACATTATTTAGTGAACTGTATCAAATACGATTCTAGAAGAAACACAATCATGGGAGATGTTACACTGTGCTTTGGATGCTTAAAGGAAATTAGAATTCTATTTGCCTGCCAAAATTGAATGAAAACAAGCTTCTGTTGGCATCATGAAGAGATGATGTTCTCCAAACAGTCTGGCCCCTGGTGTGTGTCTGTTTTTGTTTGTTTGTGTGCGTGTGTGTGTGTGTGTGTGTGTGAGAGAGAGAGAGAGAGAGAGATTTGTTTAATTTCATTCATGTTTTCATTATTCACTTCAGCGCAAACACATTGTTCTCTTTATGGAATAAAAAGAGCACATGTTCATATTGTTCAAAACTTGTGTGGGGGTTTTATGTAATGTACTTATTAAATATTTTAATTGCAACACATATTCTCTCACACACCTTCACATAATGGCTTTGTTTTGGGTTCACAATCTATATTATTATATTAGATAGATATACACTTTATACTGGCCAGTTCATATACACTTCAGGCAGTTTCTGCATCTCACAAGGTTGAGCTCCAAAACCAAGTTTTATTGAACTATGGAATGATAAGAAAACATTTAATTTCAAGGTAAATAATTTTCCTGTTATTTATACTACCAATATAAAATATAACCACTTGAATTAAAATTTTATAAGATCTGACTATTCAAGCATAATAAAAAATACATACAATTGATGTAAAGATAAAGAAGAAGCATATAGTGAGAAAAAAAAACATAATGGGGTGAATGTCCTTTGAGACTGAGTGGGGTTTAGGTCATCCAGAAAGCCTCTACACAGACATAATAAGAGCATTATACATTACATCATACATTATTTATGTCATATGGACAAAGTGGTCATTAAATCTGAACATTTCTGAACATAAATCTGAGTGAAATACTGCCTCCTCAAAACATGATATAAGCCATAGCTGAGAAAAGCCCGTATGGAAAATATTCTGAGGAAAATATCCTGAGATAGTGGCAGAGGGCAGAGCTGAACTTTCCCTCCAAAAAACAGTTCCTAGCCAATGGGTGTGTAGAACCAGTAGAGCTCTGTTTCTCTTTAAAACTTTCTGTCATGGACATGATTGCTTTCATGGTCTGCATCTTAAATTAAGAACCCTCACCGT
This sequence comes from Ameiurus melas, assembly GCA_012411365.1. Taxonomy (NCBI): domain Eukaryota; kingdom Metazoa; phylum Chordata; class Actinopteri; order Siluriformes; family Ictaluridae; genus Ameiurus; species Ameiurus melas. Next base: position 16,740,792 of record CM022767.1, read on the forward strand.
ATATTCAAAAGTATGTACTAATATAGAAAATCAAGAAGACTGGTACTCACAACAGACTTTTCAGCCATCTTGCATGTTTGTAAGTGGAGTTACCAGCCAGTATAAATCAACCTTAATTCATGGTGCTTCTGTTTGGCTTTGCCATCAAATTCGTTTTTATGAACAAAATCCTGCATATCAAAAATCGGACATGTTTTGTTGGTGATGATTGGACAGAATTGGTAAGAAATTATACGAAAATTGTTTTTCAAAAGAATCAAATTAATTTGAATGACAGAAAATTCAATTTATCCAAAATATTGCAAAGTTATTATTGTAAACATATGCCCAAATTTGCCCTGTTGGTGGTGCTAGAGAAAGAGTGGCATACACTAAAATTGCTTGGTTAGTATTTAAGGCTGTCCCCTATCAATGTGCCAAATTTCATAAAAAAAATAATACATACTATAGACTCCTATAGTAAAGTATAAAGTAAGAGGAAGAAGAAGAAGAAGAAAAAAGCTGCAAGTAGCGATTAAGGGGCCAATAACATTTTACACCCTTTAGCCATGGGGCAAGACCAGAAGACAATGGGACCAAGAAAGAAAGACAAAATTGGAATGATTGGACAAATTTTGTAGGAGAAATTTTTTTAATAATCTGAATGATTATTATATATGGTAACCTGAAAAATAATCAGATATGTCAGAAATTGATATAATGGTATCTGTTGAAGTCAGCACTGACCCAAAGAATGAGAGGAAAGTGGAATCACGATACTATGATGTTGTGCTGCAGAAGTATAATTGTAAATGTATGCCCAAATTTTCCCTATTGGTGGCACTAGAGGGTTCGAATGGTATACACCAAAATTTCTGTGTAGGTAGCCTCTATCACTCTATATAAAATTGATTTTAAAAAAGATGCCATGTAAAACGTACTGTAAATGTTATACTGTAAAATTTTATCACTTTTACAATGCTACAGGACATACTGTATCCCAACAATAATAATTAACTGTTTCAATAACAGTATTGAAAGGTAATAAACAGACAAAACTAATAAACTAAGTACTATGTAAAATTAAGGCATGCTAGGAAAGCTACAATAAATGCAATAACAAGCATACCCTACTAACACTACCATATCAAATGTGCTTATGTATTGTATATATTGAATGTGGATTTATATATGACTGTCTCCACCTGCTGCAGTCTATGAATAGCTTAAATATCTATAAGTATCACATGGGTGTGTACAGAGCATAGCCAAAGAGCACAGTGTCAGATGACACTTGGGGAACACATAGGAGAAAAAAGACATAGTTAAGAGACTGAGTTATATAAAGATTTTTAATGGCAGCCAGCTGCATGATTCCCTGTCTCAAACCATGTAATTATGTAGCAAAAACACCCAATGTGTTTCCACAGTCTTTCATAACTCACTAACTCTATCCATCTCACACACGATTTTCAAGAACATCGTCCTGTACCTAAGCCCTTCAGCAGCTACTGTGCTGTATATTCCTAAGCAACGTCACTCAGTCATCAACCGGCCACACACAGAAGCTTCTCGCAAGATTTCTGACCAGGGAGTCATAAGAATTGTCAGAAGAGTAGCCTAAGAGCCAAGGACCACTCAGAAAGAGTTTCAGAAACACTTTGAGGCAGCATGTGCCATTGTCACAGAGAAAAGAATGGGCAATGCACTCCACTGCTCACGCTCACCCCACAAGACTCACATGTCGAAGCTCATTTAAAGTTTGCTACAACTCATTAGACAAGCCTATGAAATACTGGGAGAGTGTAGTCTGGCCAGACGAGAGCAACATTGAACTTTTGACGGTCTTACTACACACCGTGTTAGGAGAAGAAATGGCACTGCACATCACCCTAAAAACACTATACCAACAGTGAAGTTTGGAGGTGGAATCCTCATGGTGTGGAGCTGTTTTTCACAACATGGTACTGGCAGACTTCATATAATTGAAGGAATGATGAATGGAGCCCTTTACTGGAAGACCCTTGAGAAGAATCTGAAGATATGTAACTCTTCAGACCTTTGTACAAGCCCACAGTGGCCGGTGAGGCAAACATGCTGCAGTCAATATCTTGAAACTGGTGTTGTAGTGAAGAAACAGACCCCTCTGGTCATACCTTCATTGTCCTCACTGATGGTTTCACACGTTTGATGAGTGACATGTATTTGGGTAGCATGAACAAAGAAAGGTGATCAGACTGACTCAAATGGGGGAGGGGAATGGCCTTGTACACCTCAGCAATGCCCATGTAAACATAGTCCAGTGTATTGTGCCTCATATACAAGTATAGTTCTCAATTTCGAGTGATTGAAGTCTCCAGCAAGAACAAAAGCCTCACCTGGATATGCAGACTGTGGCCTGCTGATATGCAGTTCTTCCATATGAAGTATAAAGATATGATCAATTTTACATAAGCAACCACATTCGTAAGTATATGTACTATTACGGCTGCCATACTCTTTCTGTTTAAGGATGAGCTTACTTTATTTTACTTCCTCTTATCTCTTGAAATGTTTGACTCATCTCATTTGCATTTATTATATTTACACTTACATTTTACCTGGAAATCTAATTAGTAAGTCTCTATTACAGCATAAAATGCATAAATACATAGAAAAAAGAAAACACTGGGCCTAATACTCGTCAGCTGTGTGTGATCGTTTTGTAGAAAGAAGGAGGGGGGAAAAGCATGAACTATGATGCATGGGAGTTACTTTGACAAACAGTGCCCCTTCGAGTGTACAGACAGACATTGCAGTCCTTGGCTTTACATAATTTTTTTGCAAAACTATTGACTAATTATTCCAGAATATACAGCAGACATATGGTTATTTAAATGCATTACACATCATGGATTAAAATCATGGAAGGTCTTATATCTAGCACACAGTCTTGGGTTTTCTACCAGATCCACACAACACGATTGCAGGTAAATATTTTTTTTATTTATTTATTCTTTTTAATTCGCTTCCCGCTGTACCAAAGTGAAATGCGGAATCGGCTAGACAAAATCCAACGGCGAACAATAAAAATAAATAAATAAATAAATAAAAACGTTTTCCCTCCACCACGTGATCCCGTCCAATGTTTGTAAACACGCGTCGGCCACATGTGATTCCGCCGTGACGCTAGTACAGCAGCAGCGTCTAACCAATCAGAAGCTGGGGGAGTGGTGGGGGCGGGGCGTGTGCTCTGCGCCGTGGAAAATTCGACTGGGATCCTACAATGATGCAAAAGGACTCTGATTCAAGCATGGAAGAGGTTATGAAGTACTCAGACCAAACAAGCGGCGAAGAAAACATCGAGGGGACAAAAAGTAAACATCTCAAAACATAGCATCATAATCCAACTGCATTATGATTCGTCTCATCTAAGTAAGTATGTGTCCTATTTTATTTTCCATGTTAATTATTCTTTATGTAAAATAAAATATTCAGATTAACAGCGTCACTGACCTAAAACCTCAAATAGCCACCTTAAATGTGCTTTTCAAGCTTTTTTGTAGCCAAACAAACTACCATCACTTCGTCCATCGAATTGAAAAACAACGCAGCATCCACGTTAGATGCCCAGTGATCGCTTGAAAATGTGGTTGCGAAACGTAATTCGCATGAGCATTTCATTAAGAAGACTCTAAGGCCTGTGTTCAGATATATTACTGCGTCATAGGGGGACGGAGCAGTTGCGCCACAACCGCGGAGACTCGTCGGGAATTTTACCTGCGCAAGAGACGTCCAAAAGCAGCATACTACATACCACAGGACGCGCGTATTGTTTTGCACATTTCACGTGTAAACACTCTCAGTACGCAAGTAGTTAGCACCGACACCTTTTGGACGCGCTGTCGCGTCACTGTGACGAGGATCTTTAAGCGTCATGCTACCTTTCCTCCTGTGCATTTGCACTTACTGCTAAATTGGCGTACTGTATTCACACACTGTTTAGTACGGTAGGATGTTGTTTTTAGACAAAGCCATGCTGTGGCGAGACAGACGACGTCATGAGCTCTACACTCACCGTGACCGGAGGGAGGAGGAAAAGGAGGTGAGGGGAGTGTTTGGGAGAAAGGATGCTGCGCAAGAGAGAGATGCGCATTAATGTTAGAAGACTGCGTTGCCAGAGTGGGGTGTTTTACGCAGGCCTGGATTTCTTGCTGAAACCAATAGAACTTGTATAACCTCTGCATGACGGAGTAATTAAAACAATCTAATTGTTTTGAAGGGGGGGGGGTCATCGCCACTCCCACCTGCAGTGGTTTTTGGACATCAGAGTAAATAGTAATGAATATGATCATTATTATTGCTATGATTGGTAAGATATACATAGTATGCACGTCAAACTAATCTGGCAAGGTTAGATCGGGTCACATTAATTTGATGACGTGCAGACAATAAAATATTGTTTAATAATCTAATAATAAACAGTCCGATTTCTACATTCTAGTCTATGTATAATAAACTATATCCAAAATACCAGTAATAGTTTTACCCTCGGGCCCACTGATATATAACTACCTTTAGCTTAAAGCACAGCATCATATGGCACACTTACGTTTTTAACATCTCTGTCATCTCTGTTACATCCATACACTGGATCAGTGCACACCGATACAATAGAGTCACCAAAATACATTTTCTGTGACTATATTAGGTTGATAGGGCATATTAAGGTTGTGTTCAGTGTGTTTAGCAAGGACTGGCCAGCAGAAGAAATGACTAGTGCGCACTTGGTTAAAAGAAGTAAACAAGAGTGAGGTGCAATACATTGTTTGTCCTCTTGGTGTCACCGTTGTATTAGGCTACGTGTTTCCTCACTGAAAAGTGCACATACATGTGAGGAAGGTTGTAATGGCTTACAATCCCAGATGATACAAACATTACACAGTTATCTATAGTGTTGAGACAACTATACTGACTATTTCCTCAGCCTTTGTTTTGTTCGTATATGTCATTTAGAATAAAATTATATATATATATATATATATATATATATATATATATATATATATATATATATATATATATATATATATATATATATAGCAGTGACCCTAACCAGATTAAAGTGGTTACTAACGATAATGAATAATAATTAATAAAAGCTTGCATGTGAGGCCTGGACGCAGAAAGCCTAACAAATCTATAAGTATAGACCAGATCAGTTCAAGCATACAGTATCAGTAACTGAATTCCTGTAATGCCTGTTAAACTGTTATTACATCAACTAAACTAAAAAGAAATCCATTTCTCTATATATGACTGATTTTATAACATTTTATAATCATTAAACACTCTGTCACTGAAAGGAGAAGGTAAAGAGGCAGAGAAATGGGGTGAGATCTGTGTTCACATGTCTGTTCTCTAATCACATTAAGGCAATTGCTGGCTATATTTACCAGCCTGGCAGGCCTCCCTCATTTCAAAGAAGCACACTTAGTTCCTTACTGCTCAGTATCAGCCCGTCATTCCAACAAGCTCTTGCAATCAAGCACATCATGTTGTACAACAACGATAAACACTTCAACACAGCCTGATTCTGACCCATTTTTCAAGCTGCGTCTTTTATAGACCCCTTGATATCTAGTGCTATATATATATATATATGGAACTGATCCTGCCTTGGTAATGATGCAACATATTGATGTAAGAAATATGCATGGTAGACCTACATAAAGAAAAAAAAACACATAAAATTTCATGGCAGTTGCATAATGGGTCTCCCTTGTTTACATTCAGATAAATGATGAAAAATGATTAGGAGTTTGGGGTTCCTTTATCTCAGTGGATGAACTGAGGTCATATTTAAGACCTTAAGGTATAAAGAGGATTATGCATATATCTATCACCTGTGTGTCATACACCCACACACCACACACCTCCGGAGAGGATTATAATTGCATACATGCCCTCATATTTTAACCCCACGCAATATATCTGATGAAGCGAAATAGCAAGATTAGCATTTATATAAACAAATTAATTTCTGTGTATATTTGAATTTTGATTAGTCCTTTACTTTCATGGGTGTGAGTATATTAAATCTGGATGTGTTGATTCTGTGTTCCATGAGTGCGAATGATAAGGATAGCATGATCAACACTGCACTGTTTTCAGCAGTTCTCCATTACTGTACTGCAAAGCACAAAGCCGCAGTCCTGTCCCTTTAAGAATCGTTTCAGCATTACACAAGAGGTCAGGTGTACTGAAGCAGCCACCCGAGAGCTAAACTGATCTGCTGGGCAACAAAACAATGTAAACTTGTAAACAAATAAATTTGTCTCCATCATTTCTCTTCTTTAACCATGTTCCCCTGCAATACCACCTCCTCTTTAACAGCACTGTTATACACACACACACACACACACACACACACATTTCTCCTTTCCACAGAATACGCTTCCGCAGAAAACAGCAGTTGTTCCAGAACATTCTCTGTGAGTGCGCAGTTCCAGCAAATCCACCAAGCTATTGAATATCAACAAAGGGTTAATAACAGGTCATGCCACATAGAGATGTTCACAGATAATTTATCACATGCCTTAAAAATAATTGTTATGGATAATAATAGAAACCAGCCTTTAACAGAATAACAGATGATATAATAATGTTTTTCTAAAAGTTTTTTAAAGGGTTATGATTTAATGCGCCGTCTCATGTGCCGGCATGGATGCTATTAATCCAGTCTGAAAATGAGGAAACAGCCTTGTAATATTACAATTGGTATCATATATTAAGTAGACAGTATGAAACTTAATTAATCAATCATTGGGCATTTTACTTTTGCTTTAATAACCCTGCCATGTTTTCTGCAGTGATCGTGTTCTACTGTGTGTTATAATAATGCATCATGAAGAGCTGACCTGAGCGGCTTTGAGAAGCTGAATTCAGATGGTGCCATAGAGTGATTCCTGACATCTAGCACCATTTGAAATCAGTGTTCTCCAAGCTGTGTGGACATCCAGCCCAGACAAGTGGACGGCACGTGACGGGCATAAATTAATCTTATTGTGACGAACATATGTTTTACTTGTTTCTTATTTGGTAAATAATTGTAATGTGACTTTGTTTCAGAAATTTGCGAATAAAACAGATTTGATCGTTGTACAGTGATATTGTTATCCTGTCATTGTGCAAAACCTAAATCAAAGTTGAGTGCAAGCTATTTGCACACATCTAAATACAGTACCTGAGATCCTGAGCCTATCCTGGGAACCAAGGGTGAAAAATACTTGAGTATTTGTACTTTATCGTAGTTAAGCGTGATCTTGTCATATTTATATTTACATTTTAATATTAGTATTACTGAAATTGAATACATTTGCTGTTGAATAAAAAAAAACTTTTTATTTAGCTGTTCAAAGTACAAAAAAGTTATCTTCTTGTCATCTAGTCAAATGATAGCATGTTATGCATATCAAATGGGCTTATTTTATCAAAAAATAAAGTTGATCAATGTATTAAAAAGTTTGAAAAATGGTTTAAATTTGTGATCTACGGTAACCGCAGCATGCTACTTGAGTTAATACTATAGCCATACGTGTGCATCTGAAGATGGATAAGTGACCAAACTGCAGTGTCAAACCTGAGCTGAGCACACCTGGCCCTACTCATTAAAATGTTTCAATAATGCTGGAATAAGCAAAGACATGTATAAAGTAAGGCATATCTTTGCCTGCCAAGAAAGCATGAACTCCACCTCAGTACAAAAATTAATTTTGGGGTATTTTGCTAACATTAACTGGCCATTTAACAAAGGTAGCCTGTTTACTAATGCCAGGTTAGCATAGATAACAGTAGCTACTAGGCAGCAATCAGATTCTAGTGGTAAATATTCTAATATGGGTTATTTATAGGATATTTTACTTCGGATTAATTCATTATCAAATGACCAGCATTACAGACCTACAGAGATTGAATGATGTTTTCAGGCAAGTGTAGAATTGCTTTAAAACGAAAATCATCTAACAGTTTTATAAAAGTAATACAATTTAAGCAAAAAATTACTTAGTTCCATCAGTTAGAAACATTTATTTGATCTTTTTAGTACATCTTAATGTAGCAACGTTTTTACTTTGACAGTAGTACATTTTTGGTTGGATTCTTCTACCACTATATTGTGCAAGAATTTGACACATTAAATTACACTTTAGCAAGTTATTTCCTCACTAAAGTATACTTTTTCAGTAATTTTCCCACCCCTGCAATGTGTGCAGAGCAGAATGCCAGTTCATCACTGGGGCACTTAGGAGTAGCCAGTCCATCAAAGAACATTTTTTATGAGGTGGGAGGAAACTGGACTATACAGAACTCTGTACAGCTAACCGGAGCTGAGGATCTACCCACATACCCTGGTACTGTGAGGCACCAACCTGCTACATCACCATGTCTCCCTTTCTGTGGTCTAATGTGCAATTGTTCCTACACAGTAAACTCTGTCTATATCCTGCATTCATAACATGCAGTAGTCAGAGTTCAGTGTTTGTAGGCTGCAGACTCAGTATGAGACCAAAAAGATAAATGAAAGGACATTGCATTGTCTAGACATGCTCCGCTTTGGATTCATGCGGTTGACAACTAACAGGAATGAGACACGTTTATTTTTTGTTAAATATACTGTAGTATATAATAATTATATAATGATGCTCATAGATTTATAGTTTGATGTGCCTTTCTGTGGATACTTTGATTTGGTGTAGTAATATCTTTTTAAAAGATCAATCTAAATTTATTATATTATTATTATTATTATTATTATTATTATTATTGTTATTATTCACCACAACACTCACTTCTCAGTACTGATAATATGTGCTACAACTAGATGGCAGTATTTCACAACTCCTTACATTGGCCATTAAATTCAGATTTGTACTATTTGCCGTAGCCTTAGCAACTAATAGGCCTATAACAGATTCTTAAAGGTGGATTATATTGACTTTGCATCCCAAAGCCAGTCATGCTCTGTGCAATTGTTCATTTTGCTGTCGCTCACAAATGTACCAAGGAAACATACGGGTTTTGATCTGCTCAGACATGTACAGGCAGCACATCTCTACCTTCTGCCCTTTGTGGTAAAATATTTACAGACCAGCTATTTCTAGTTCAGCTCGTCCATGTGCTGAGACTATGTTTAGTACTTGAGGGAAATCTGACCCAACTCCAGCAGTAACAAATGTGTGTGTGTGAGAGTGTGTGTGTGTGTGTGTATATATATATATATATATATACACCACAATATATATATATATATATATATATATATATATATATATATATATATATATATATATATATATATATATATATATATATATATATATCAATTCATGATTCTGAAAGCATAAGTACTATCCGAGAAGCAACATTAATACAACCATTTGACATAAAGTCAGGTTTTTTGACATTGACCGAGTTATTGTTACTTTAGCAGTCTACCACAGGATATTGGAGTTGGAATTAAATAATGAACATGATCTCAAAGTGTCAGTGTCAGCATTTCAAACTTTCAGCGATCAAGATGTAAAAAAAAATCTACTAAGAGGCCAATTATTTAGGGCAAAAAGCAAAGAGTAATCATTAGGTTATAAAAGTCAAGCTGAGCCAGGTTATAAAATACTCAGACACATTTTTCTTTTATGACATTCCCACAGTAAAGACAGCAGTCTTTAGCTACTTATCAGGCCACCCCTGTGAACAACAAAGGCATCATCACCCAAAACCAAAACTGTGAGTTGCAGCTTTTTGTTCCCACTACACTAATCACCACTTTTCATTCCAGACTATAGTCAGTGTGCTGCCAGTTCCTGTTGGATTTCTGCTATATCCTTCCCTATTCTTTAATAATCTTCCACAATCACAGGGAGTGAACAAATTCCATCACATTCAGTTGCCTGACACGGCAGGCAGTTAAAAGTGATTATAATCACAATCAGCTAATCTGGCTTTATATTTATTCAACTTCAGAACAAAGCTATGTGAAGATCAGTTCTGTACACATCATCAGGAATCTAAAGCGAGGTTGTCGCTCAGTATTAAGGGACAAATGTATTTGTTCATCAATTCATGGCCTCTCAGTGCCATGAATTGTTAAATATGACAACTCACTTTAAGTCTGGTTTTAAATCTTACATTTTATTGTCGTATATATTTAGCTGGTACATGACAGTAATGTCCTAAACAGCTTAAGACTAATTACTTCCAATTGGTGTCCCATCAAGAGTGCATCATAGGGTTCCCAGGATAGGCTCCAGATCCCCCATGACCCTGACTAGGATAAAGTGGTTGCTGAAAATGAATGAATGAATGAACTAAAAACTTCCCATAGTATATCTTCATTGTTGTAAAGTATATCCGCTGAAGGGTCAATAGCAGATATGCTCACACAGAAAAGCAACTTCCAAATGAACTCTGCTGCATTAATCCAAATCACAGTGTAATGGTCTTATATTTTCATCTATCCAAGAGCTAATGCCACATTTGGCTCATCATTAAGTCTACTAAAAAGTACATGGACAACTTATACTATGTGTAACCCAATTTTTGTGCCTGGGTAGTAAATGTTATTGTCTAACTGCTTATGCCTCAGAAGTATAGAAAATGTCTATTAATCCCGAAACTTTGCTTTTCTGACCAGGTCATTGGTATTTTGAAATTTGCCTAGTTTCATTGAGAAAATGGGTGAATTTGTGTCTTTTCATTCACATAAATTCGGAAAAAACAACTAAGAAACACATGTGAAACAGTAAACAAAGTCTAACAACCCGGAAACACACACTGTCAAGCTACTCTAATGGCTGTTCAGCGTGAGGGGAAACCTTGGACACTCAGATAACAGATACTTTCTACATAAGCCTAAAATTGTTAAACATAGCTGAAAGTATTCCCACTGAGAGTACTAGGACCAAACCAGACAATTGTGTTAAATTTACAATATTATGTAATATCACTTTAGCAATAAACTTAATGGCGTAAGGATTTCTATGTACTCTAGTCAGAAATTGTTCATTTCCCAATATTGTAAAAATTCTAAAACAGTCCCATAAAGAAGTTTTTGTTAATGGTTTTATTAGAAAAATATTTACAAGATTATTACATTATCAGAGTAGTCACAAAATTCATCAAATAGCCACAGTGAATATTTAAAGTGCTTAATAAGCATTACATTCTAACATCTTTGCTCTAAAGTCGGTTACACTAAACAACACACGCCTGAATGTTTATTGCTACAGACGTTCTTTTAAATATGATGCATTTGGAAGCTTGATCAAGTGCGATGCTTAACTCTGTGCCATTGTCCAGGCAACAATAATCAATGGCTCTCTCACAAAGCAAGCCTTTACTTCAGTGCACATCAGTTTCTGCATGAAGGAGTGAATAAAAGATGTTCTGTGTCCATGTTTCTGCAATTCACTTGTGAAAAGGAGCACAGGGTGACAGATTCATTTTGACTTGTCTCAAGCTTGTAGTCTGGCCTGAGACAGGATCACTTTAGAAGAATACAGAACCAACCGAGTTCCCATTTGTGCTCTGGAAGACTGTCCAAGGAGCTACCAGCCTTTAGATAGAATTTCAGAGTGAAATGTGTCACTGCACTCAAAGTTAGCTCCGTAATGGCTAGTATTAAGTATGGGAATTTCCAGGAGACAGATTCAGAATTTCAGCATCCAGAACAGGAAACCAAAATGAACTTATGCCAGATATAATAATATCAATGTGAAAATAAAACATTTTGGTCATTTTATAGAGGTAATACTATGCTCCATAACACTGCCTGGATCAGAGATTAGCAAATAGGAGCGGATTAGCAAATAGGAGCGGTGCGATTATGGGCCCTGTGTTTGGGAGGAAGAAGAAAACACAATAATCAATTATGAATTACTACAGCCTACATATTTCAACATTTTACAACAGAACTAGATGATGTTAGAAATTTTAACTACTACAGTATTATTTACTAAACTACTAAATTATTACATTAAGCTATAGCAAAACTCTAAACTAAAGAAAATGTCAGAATAAGAAAGATGAAACTGATTTTCAGTCAGGTTAGAGATCTTATTAGGTACCTTAGATTGGTACTAGATGTAGGGGTAACTTTTCTTGCATTAATGCTTCTTTTGTCCTCATTTGTTCCCCGGTGTCATATGATCTGTGCAGCATCACCACATAATGATATACAATCAACATTATCCACTTGCCTTGTTTTAATATTTTGTGTAAAACAACTTAGTACTGCCTGCTTTACAATTAATATGGGACTAAATATAATTTAAGCAGTTAAACATAGCAATGTTAATTTCATAATACTGCAATGTATAACACACTCAATACGTGTGACCTCATGTCTGTGTTTCATGGTTCAGCCCATTTCCTCTGAGTGTTAGTCAGCCAGCTGTCATCAGTGTAAACCTGTATTACCTAATCGACCATTACTCCTATCTGAATCTACAATGAGCCTTCATCCACAGGATGTGGAATCAGCAAACACTTCTTTTCAAATGCAATTCAAATAGCATTGCTGGGACGTTCAGTTCACTTTGATGAGGACACAAACTATTGAGGGGCACACAAACTGTTCAGCAGTATAAACTAGCGGCTCATACAAAATATACACATATATTATGTAATAAATAACATGGACTGCCCATCCTATTTGGCTGATGTGTCACGGTGCAGTCAAGCCATATCACACAGAACCACGTCTGCTTGGTAGAAACCATCAGCCATATCTGGCTGACTTACTATGCAGTAAAGCTTTTTTCAAAATTTGTTGTGTTCTGAATAATGCTGGTTAATCTTCAGCATTCAGCTGATATGTATATACACAGAATTTGAAAGTTTAACCTATTTATTTATTTCTTTGCTTGTTTGTTTAATACACTATTATAATATTGTATGATATAAACATTTATGTATCTAGAAAATACAGGATGTATGATAAATATATTTCCTTCAATGAAAAAAGGGGGATTTTGCTCACATCCTCAAAATCAGGAAAGGCAAATATTACAAAATTCCATACTCTGTCCTGCATTTCCAATTTCTGAAAAATTAAACAGTAATCCGAGACCCCTAAAACGAACTCAAACACGATGCTGGCTGTCTGTGCGGCTGATTGAATAACACAAGGTCAGTAATGCGCGTCTAGCTTATTTCACTCATTAAGCAAGAACCACGCATAATCTTGATTATCGTAACTCAAATTAAAACGAAGTTAAGAATAGACAAAGAAAATAAATAGCAAGTTTGCTTAGAATAGTTTGAAGGTCAGAAGCAGCACTTTGCACATGCAGAATTTTAGTGAGTTAATTAATTCAGCATGCTAGTTATTATAAAACGCATGATAAATTATGCACTTACCCTTTTCGTTTCTTGTAACACTTTACACAAGTGTATATGGCAATAACTGTGAATAAATGACATATCACTGATTTGCTCCATAACAATAAGCAAAATTTGTTGTGTAAAATAAACCTTACATACAATTCCAGTCAAACAATGGGAGAAAATATTTACCTTAGTTCAAGAAAAAAAAATATTCTTGTTTAAATAACTTTTTAAATAATAGAATTTTCTCTCAACATTGCATGCGCCAAATTTACCCCTAAGGCATACTTTGAATAAATGCAAACAAATTGTTATTCTTATTGTCATTTGCTCTCAGTACCCAGGAGCACTGTTCTTAACCATGCCTTGTTTCCCACGTTTCCCTGTGGTATATATGCACGTGTAAATTCCCTTTGTTATCCATTACCATGGGGGGAAAACAAACTTAAGAATTTTCAAAAGAAAAGACAAAGGTGGTTGTTTACCTGTATAAACCAGGTAATGTTACAAATATACATAAGCAGTTAAAATAGTATTAAGTACAATTACGACCACAATATTTTTTTTGCCAGATTGCCAGAAATTGGACCTATGAGCACGCCAAACATGGTAAGGAAAATGGTGAAAGAGGCAAAAACAGGGTGGTGCAAAAACACTGACAGAGAACACATTCAGTTGGTTAAAATTCCCTACTTCCTAAAGTCTAAAATTAGGCCTTCAGAGTAAGAATGTAACAAGAACTAATTAGAGGATGAGTTTATCTCCTCCTGAGTTTATGTCAAAAACCTACACCAAAATAACCTTGAGATTTACAAAATATGCCAGAGAAAATAGACTGCTATTTTCCCTATTTCCTATCTATTTTTCCTATATCATCACATTAAGACATTTTTCTTGTAACAACTGCTTTTTACATATTTTCTTCAATTTAAAATGGATAAGTCTCTCATAATTGCAGACACTCATGACTTTGACATGTTTTGAAGAAAGATCGAAATAAAACTCACAAACGACAAGAGAAAAGAGTAAGAGGAGGGTCCCACACATGGGAATCACTGTAAAAAGAAAAAAATATCCAGTAATTAGAGGAATAATAATAATAATAATAATAAAAATAATAATAGTAATAATAATAATAATAATGCATTTCAGTTTATTTTAAGCTTTAGTGATACTGGGCAACATGAGTGGATTAGTTTTCTCACATAAATGCTTTGCACACAAATTATTTGCACACAAATTATTGGTGCAGCAACTACAGTCCCCTCTGTTCAAAAGTATTCGAATGGTAAGGCCAACTTTTTTTTCCTGTACGCTGAAGACATTTGGGTTTGAGATCAAAAGATGAATATGAGACAACAGATCAGAATTCCACCTAGATGTGTTAAACAGCTTAGAACATGGCACCTTTGGTGGCAGACCACCCCATTTTTAGGGGATAGGAATAATTACAAGAAAAGTATAGGAACAGATAATCTTAAATTAATTAAAGTAAATAACACTTAATATTGGGCTGCATATCCCTTGCTTGGAATAACTGCATCAAGTCGGTGACCCAATGACATCACCAAACTGTTGCATTCTTCTTTTGTGATGCTTTTCCAGGCTTTTACTATAGCCTCTTTCAGTTGTTTGTTTCAAAGGGGTTCTCCCTTCGATCTCCTCTAAAAGAGGTAAATTGCATCAATTGGATGCCCAGTTAAGGTCTAGTGATTCACTTGACCAGTCTAAAACCTCTCACTGTTTCCCACTGATGAAGTCCTTTGCTGAGTTGGCAGTGTGTTTTGGCTCATTGTCTTGCTGCATGATGAAGTTCCTCTCAATTAGATTGGATGCATCGCTCTGTAAATTGACAGAGAATATTTCTGTAGACTTCTAAAATCATTCTGCTGCTACCATCATGAGTTACGTCATCAATCAATATTAGTGAGCCTGATTAAGAAGCAGCTATGCAAGACCAAACCATGACACTACCTCCACCATGCTTGACCAATGAGTTTATATGTTTTGGATCATGAGAAGATCCAAAACTCTACACTTTGGCATTTTCATCCCTTTGATAGAGGTTAACCTTGGTTCCAGAACTTCTGAAGCTCATCTCTGTATTTCTTTGCAACTTCCAATCTGGCCTTCAAAATCATACTGCTGATAAATGGTTTGCATCTTGTGGAATAGCCTCTACATTTCTGAAGTCTACTTAAAACAGTGGCCTGAGATTCTTTCACGCCTGCCTTGTGAATGTTGTTGGTCATGTTGTTTTTGGGTTTTTCTTCACAGCTCTCACAATGTTCCTTTCATCAACTGCTTTTGTTTTCCTTGGTCGACCTGTTTGACATCTGGTTATTAGTACTTGAGTGGCCATGTTCTACATTGTTTAACGCATATTCATCTTTTGATCTCAAACCCAAATGTCTTGAGTGTATAGCAAAAACAAAATAACTGCCCTTGCTGTTCCAATACTTGCTTAGGGCACTGTGTAAAATATGTCCCTGAGGACAGCATAGTAAAAAAAAATATTTAATATGGTAAGCCTGGTGTTTAAGTCTAGGCTTAAAACGTATTTTTTTATTCAAGCCTACCCTGACTAGACTTTCTATTATGCTAAGCACAGTCCTAACAGTCTCTTCTCTCCCTCTCTCCTTCTGCCGAGCCACATACAATTTTATGGAGATACTAGAGATCCTGATCCTCTCTGATCTCTGGACCTGCCTGATCCGTTTCGGATGTCCAGCCTCTGGATGGAGCTCTCATTTGCCCCAATTCCAGATTGCTGGGACTATAATCCATAATGAGCTTTTCCACACTATCTGTTGTTACCCAGATGAGGATGGGTTCCCTTCTGAGTCTGGTTCCTCTCAAGGTTTCTTCCTCTTAAAACATCTTAGGGAGTTTTTCTTTGCCACCGTCGCCACTCAGTGACTTGCTCAGTAGGATGAATTTGCACCTTTAATATCTATATACCGTGTTGATATTTCTGTAAAGCTGCTTTGAGACAATGTTTATTGTAAAAAGCGCTATACAAATCAAATTGAATTGATGTAATTTTACAGAAACTTTGACTCACAGAATGGTGAAACAGCTCTCTCACTGATCTCTCTCTCTAAGGAAAAAACACAATGACAACAAATTACTTTATATTCTTCAACAAGACCCTTGATCTGTATCATGCATTTATAATGCCTAAACAGGAATGTTATGTCACTGCAATAGAATAGTAGGAGGCAAGCTTCCACTTTATACCTTTCCTACCAGATACACAAACAGAAAACAGCCCACTAACATGTTTCCAGTCCCTCCAGGATTTATGAAGCAAACTCCTGCTAGATTTTTCTGCAGATTTGGGCCAATATGTGGCAAGATATATCACCACAACACGAATTCAGCCATAGCCCTCTTAGATTCACGTGAAACATGAGTACAGCTACTGTAAAATGGCTCATTTACCAACAAACATCACTGCAAAAGACAGTGCAAAATAATTCTGTGCAATTGCAATTTCACCAATTCAAGTAGATCTCTGAAAAAAAGTACAAAAACGCAAAATTTATTTATTTATTTATTTGTTTTTTTTTAAGCCACGGGAAAATCAAGCATCACGAAAAAAAAACTCCTGTATGAACTGTGTTATACTCATTCGTGTTTTCTTTCTTACACATTTTCTTTTTCAAGAACTAAGATGAAAAAAAAATGAACTTTCACCTTTGCACTGTGGCAGTGAACTGTATATTCCATTTTCCTGACAAACAACAGATCCGTTGCCTAGAAGATTGTAGTTGTCCTCACAGAGGTATTCAATTACGTCTTCAAATTCGAGGAGCTCCTTGGTCGGAAAAGTGACTATGACGGAATGAGGAACCTCAGGAACTTTCCCACAGATTACCGCTACAGAACAACAAAAAAAATAATAATACACTTATGGTGGAAGTTTCCGTTTTAGTCTAACACTTCAGGTATGGCAAATGCAGAACTGCTGTTACACAAGTAAACTAGATATGTAAAGTCTGAGGAGAAACTTTGATGTTGGCTTGACAAAGCCAGTCTGAAAGTTTAAACGTTGTTAATTTGAAATCTGAATGTAATGTGGAGTTTTAAGAAAGAGACAAATTGTAGGGTCCCAATACCTCTAGAGTTGTATATATAGATAGGGTGCCAATACTTCTAGAGTTGGATAGATAGTGTGCACTACTTCTAACAAACAAATCAGAATTTTTATTTAATATGGTAGATGTAATTTTACAGAAACTTTGATTCACAAAATGGTGAAACAACTCTCTCATAGCCCTCTCTCTCTAAGGAAAAAAACACAATGACAACAAATTATTTTATATCATTCAACAAGACACTTGACATGTATCATGCATTTATAATGCCTAAACAAGGATGTTATGTCACAGCAATAGAATAGTAGGATGCACGCTTCCACTTTATGCCTTTCCTATCAGATACACAAACAGAAAACAGCCCAGTAACATGTTACCAGTCCCTCCAAAATTTTGTGATTTCACAATCGCAGAAATGAACACAAAATGAAGCAAACTCCTGCTTGATTTTTCAGCAGATTTGGGCCAAGACACATCATGTGACATCATCACAACACGCATTCAGCCATAGCCCACTTAGACTCACGTGAAACATGAGTACAGCTACTGTAAAAGGGCTCATTTACCAACAAACATCACCGCGAAAGACAGAGCTAAATAATTTTGTGCAACTGCAATTTCACCAATTACATTTTTTTAAAAGCTGCAGGACAGTCAAGCATTTTTGCTTGCAATAATCGCAAAAATATCCTGTATAGACTCTGTTACACTGATTCATGTTTTCTTTCTTACACACTTTCTAAATGTGACTAAAATGAAAACAAAATGAACTTTCACCTTTGCACTGTGGCAGTGAACTGTAGGTCCCATTTTCCTGACAAACAACAGATCCGTTGCCTAGAAGAGTGTAGTTGTCCTCACAGAGGTATTCAATTACGTCTTCAAATTCGAGGAGCTCATTGGTCGGAAAAGTGCCTATGACGGAATGAGGAACCTCAGGAACATTCCCACAGATTACCGCTACAGAACAACAACAAAAAAAATAATAATACACTTATGGTGGAAATTTCAGTTTTAGTCTAACACTTCAGGTATGGCAAATGCAGAACTGCTGTAACACAAGTAAACTAGATATGCAAAGCTTGAGGACAAACTTTGATGTTGGCTTGACAAAGACAGTCTGAACAGTTATTAGTTTGTAATCTGAATGTAATTTGGAGTTTTAAAGAAAGAGAGATAAATTGAGATGGTCCTAATACTTCTAGAGTTGTATATATAGATAGGGTGCCAATACTTCTAGAGTTGGAGAAATAGGGTGCCAATACTTATAGATTTGGCGTGATATAGTGTATGAATACCTCCAGAGTTTGACAGACAGACAGACAGACAGACAGACAGACAGACAGACAGACAGATAGATAGATAGATAGATAGATAGATAGATAGATAGATAGATAGATAGATAGATAGATAGATAGATAGATAGATAGATAGATAGATAGATAGATAGATAGATGGTGTGTGCTAATAGAGTGTGATGGAAATAGAGTGTGGCATTGATAGATAGATAAAGGAAGTGAGAGTCTCTGTTACAGGTACACTGACAGAATGAGAGGGAGAGAAGAGGGGCTTCGGGCCGAGTGCACACAGGTGTGTGTTTTGACATTTGGAGTCTGAAATCTTGAACATTCAGAGCCAGGCCCTGAACATTCTTTCAGTGTAAGTGAATGGACGTTTTGGGGATTTTTCATCGCCTGCTGTGGGAAATCTGATCAGTTAGGAAAAATAGAGCTTGATCAGTATGAAGAGCCTGAAAGACTAGTTTGGTGGAAGTAGCTTGAAAGCACAATTTGAGTTATAACAATTTGAATTTTTAAAGCAATTCCACATTGTCAAGCCAACATAACAAGAAAAAATCTGCAACATTATGAATGAAACATAATGAAACAAAGTGTATTTACTTTTACAAGTCAGCTCCTGTTTGCTCCATACACCATCGACACATGTGATTGTGTTAGAGCCATTATCCACCTCATAGCCTTTAGCACACTCCAGCGTAACCTCAGATTCATCAGGAAATTTATTTTTCAGTATAGTAGAGTTAGAGAATACCACATCACCCTCCAGGACAGGTTTTGGACATTCACCTGTTCAACACAACAAAACACATTCAAGGTCAAACACAGTCTCTACTGCCTGTTAGTTACTACTGGTGTAGATAAGAAACTAGCAGCGTATTATCAGTCCCTTGGCAACAGTGGATCAAATTAATTTTGCTTGGCTCATTGGTTTTGTGAAGTACAAGCAAGACAGCAAACTGGGAGAGGCAGTTATCCAATTTTCTGCTGGTTAGTTATTATGTACCGAGTTACACTTTCAGAATAAGAGCCTAACACCATCGTTTAAAAATAATGTTCAGGTCAATACATCTGAGACCAAGATGTCCACACACAATTATTATTATAACTAAGATTTTGATCAGTTAAATTTAACAATGCATCCCTTCTGTTCCACAACACAAATATTATCAAGAACACAATAAGGTAATAAAATAAACCTCAAAACCTTGTATATCATGCTCACTGACTATAGCAATTCGTTGACCAACACTGTTAATTTAGCATCCTGCTAATAACACCATAAACATAAATGGTACAATCACTGTACACTTCAAAATGTCAAAGTTAACCAGAACTTTTATCAATGTAAGAGAGAAATAGTTTGTATATATAGTAACCTTATTTTTGACAGGTCTAGGTCAAAAAGATACATATTCTTACTCTCTATATCCATGTCAAAGGTCATGATCATAATATTATATATATATATATATATATATATATATATATATATATATATATATATATATATATATATATATATATATATATATATATATATATATATTATATTGTGTGTGTGTGTGTGTGTGTGTGTGTGTGTTCCGGATCACATACATTCCAGACACATATGTTACCATACATGTTATGGACATGTGTATTCCAGACACCCACACACGTTGCACACATCATCTTTCTAACACTCCAGGTAGGTCTAGGTCATAATATATATATAGTTATGTTAAATCAGGTTCCCATCTATCTGAAACAAATGTTACCATACCATGCATATTTAAATTTTCTTCAGACATATTATCACTTCAGTCTCCACAACGAATAACACCAATGGTTTTGACCTTTCTTTCAGTAAAAGAGAACAACATCATACAGCCTTGAAGGACTGTAGAAATGTTTTACACATCACAATGTTTTTCTCAACAACGTAGCCAATAAATAGTTCAATTATTTCATAAACCTCAGTCTGTTCATTTCTTGACAGAAGGATTACGCATAGATCATACACACAGGGAGCTACACATGCATAACATGTCCAAAATTCTAATACATCTACCACATTCAGTCACCAGGTCTAGTATTTTCTGATAGATTAGTTACACAAACTGATAATCACCACAGAAGTAATTTCAGAAACAAAGATTCATTTAAACCACAAATGTACACACTGGTAGGGATCGTAAAACCCTGAAACACACGACCCGTCCCTTAATTCATTACCATAAACACATTGTAAGCATTTTGGTCAGCAAACCCCCAGGAAACACATGACACTCTCTCTCTAACACACCCACACACCCACACGGATGCACACCCACACCCACACACTTCAGACACTGTCACCAGAGCTCATAAATGTAAAATTTACACTATCTACAGAACTGTCACCCCAGGAAAACATTTCATTTATTTCACAAGCTTACATTCTGCTCATTTATATTCAACCATCATGTATTTTCTAACAGCGGAGCTATACAAAACAAACCCTCACAATCTAAATTTAATGTGTGGTTGCAAGATAAAAAATCTAATTTATTGAATTAATTAAATATTTAAAGTTGTACACATTATTTTGAGGAGTCGTATTGACATTATAATGTTGTTAATTACATCAACTTAATATTGGGTGTAATTTCTGCATTAATTGATTTAAAACTAAATTTACGTTGTAGTACATTTACATTTATTCATTTAAAAGGGTGTTAGAGGACCTTTAGTCTGAACAAATACTAAGGACATTACAATGTGAGTATCATTTCACTTACAATTAAATTCTATTAAAGCAATGAATTTGGGGCATATTCTCAATTGTGATATGACCAATAGTGGACTTGTGTATAGGCTACACCTGCTAATACAGTTGATGGACTATTTTACACTACACGTAGCTAATGCTAGTCATATTTAGCAGTGTAATTTGAATATCTACCATAGCAGTGGATAAGAAGGAAAAAGTTTCATTTGACATATCTGCTAATCTAGAGAGGGCTTTTCATCTGTGCTATAGGAAAGATAATCATGATTACATTTCTGCTTATTCATGTAAACCTCAACTACATTGTGTAATCTAATTTGATGTATTGATACATTTTTTATTTTATTTTTTAAATCTTTTGTCATTCGCACATGTAGCCTTCTAGCTCCACAGCCTTTGGACTGTGGATAGTTCTATGAGAGATAAAAGTAGTAGACACAGAGTGTTTCTTTTTTGTCTATATTGCTCATTTCATTCAGTGCTTTAACATCTATAAATCCTGCAGAGATGTTACGTTAGAGATTTGTAATGTAAATCACACTGGATTTTACTTACTATTGTTATACAACTTAAAGGCAGTAATTTTTCCTGGTTTAAAAGACTGCATTCTACTGCAGACAATCTAAATGGAGCAACGTCATTTTTAAAATGATTGTCAACTTAACAACTTGTGTTCATAATTATGGGAATTTAGTACATAACACTTAAATTCCTTTTAAATAATGTGAAAGTGTGTTTGTGTGTGTTGTATATATATATATATATATATATATATATATTATGATCATGACCTTTGACCTAGACCTGTCAAAAATAAAGGTTACAATATATACAAACTATTTCTCTCGAACATAAACTACCTAAGTAGCAAAATGCATGGATTGTATTCTGCTTCATTTGTATATTTCTCTTAATAAAGCAACTGTAAAATGTGTAAAGGAAAATGTGTTGTAAATGCTAACCCTGAATCCAGTCACGCTTCATACGCATAGCCCTGGGCACACACTTCATTCTGTATTCTTACTGGCACTCCTCAATTTTACAGATATAGGGGGAGTCTTATCAGCAAAGAGATTTTGTGAAGCTGGCCTCTGAACATAAAATTCAAAAGGAGTCGTAATCATGGAAAATCAACATTAGTAAGGAAATGAAGCACACACATAGCATCAGATGCACTGTTATCACAGAATCACCCGAGCTGAATCCAAACTAAATCAGACTAAGCAAACGAGGAGTTGGTGTGTAAATGTGAACATTTCATGTGATAAAGTCACAACAGCATTCCTGCTGATAATACCTGCACTGGAATCACAAACTATTACCTATGAAGCATGCATTTATAATGCCTAAATAGGAATGTTATTTCACTGCAATTGTATAGTAGGATAGCAGGCTTCCACTCTCTTCCAACAAAATATACTTTTTCTGAATTCAGTAATTGCCTTTCCTACCAGATACATGAATACAGAACAGCCTACTAACATGTTACAATGATTCTTGTTTCCCTTCTTACACACTTTTCCAATATGTGGCAAATGATATCACCACAACACGAATTCAGCCATAGCCCTCTTAGATTCACGTGAAACATGAGTACAGCTACTGTAAAAGGGCTCATTTACCAACAAACGTCACTGCAAAAGACAGTGCAAAATAATTCTGTGCAATTGCAATTTCACTAATTCAAATAGATTTCTGCAAAAAAAAAAAAAAAAAAAAAAAAAAAAGCACAAAAACTCTGGAATGTTTTAAAGCCACGAGAAAATCAAGCATCACAACAAAAAAAACATCTGTATGGACTGTTTTATACTGATTCTTGTTTTCTTTCTTACACATTTTCTTTTTCAAGAACTAATGTGAAAACAAAATGAAATTTCACCTTTGCACTGTGGAAATGAGCTGTATTTCCTATTTTCCTGACAAACAACAGATCCGTTGCCTACAAGAGTGTAGTTTTCCTCACATCTGTATTCAATGACTTCTTTAAATTTGAGGTACTTGGTCAAGTTACTGACTATGACAGAATGAGGTATCTTAGGAAGATCCCCACATCTCACCGCTACAAAACAAGAAGAGAAAATACAGTTATGTTGGAAATTTCAGTCTTAGTCTACAAGGCTACTCCAGTTCATGTAAGAAAATCCTCGAGTATATACAGTTGACTTGGCTGGAGTTGCATAAACTTACGCAGACACTTTGGCTTTCCCGTCCAGCCATTTACAAGACACTGCCTATAGCTGGAACCCTGAAGGAAATACCTGGAATAAATCCATTTATACTGGTTAAAACGAATTACAAATATGTTATCTTGAAGACAATAAGATAAGAAAACACTCACCCACGGTCACAAACTGGTTGGACGCGTGCACCAAACAATGTTCCCTGAAGGATGCGATATCCCATATTGGGGAATGGGTTAGGATGACCGCAGTCTTTTTCTGAAAGAAATATTAAAAGCTAGAGATCGAAACAGGGTGATTTACCATATTTAATATCTACAACAACAAAAAAAATCACTGTATGGTAATTAACCCAATATGACAGATTTTGTTACATAACAGTATCTCCTGCAACTTCTAAGTTTTTCTAAAAGGTTGATATAACATATTAGAAGTGATTTTGTAAGTTTGTTTGTTTACTGAATTATTTATTTTCCCATCCTACTAATAATGCCTACACCAGACATATAACCCATTATTAATTCATATCAGCATCTTACAATCAAACTTGAGTAATTGTTGCATTTGCTATATCATCACATTACTATTGGCGATTCATCTCTGAATCTAATTATAGACCTACTTGTTCTAATGTACATCAAGCAAAGTCAAGTAAGCTTTGAAGTTTAATTCTTTCGTTTAATTGATCTGTTTAATAATGCTTTAAAGTACATTTTGGAATACTGTTTAAAAAGGTTATTGTGTAAGATAGTTGTTGACACCAGCACAAAATTAAGAGGGAAACTATTTGACTATTCCCCTCATAGCAATACAGAGTTACAGCAAAACTTCATAACAATTCAGGTGTGGCAAATGCAGCACCTGTTACCAAAGTCAGCTGGGTAAAATCTGCAGCATTATGAATGAAACATAATGAAACAAAGTGGATTTACTTTTACAAGTCAGCTTCTGTTCAGGTTGTGATCAAACAATATCGATAGATGTTAAGTATGTTAAGTATGCGGTTATTCTGAGTCTTGGAATAAACAAAGTGGATTTACTTCTACAAGTCAGCTCCTGTTTGCTCCATACACCATTGAGACACTTGATGCTGTTAGAGCCATTATCCACCTCATAGCCTTTAGCACACTCCAGAATGATGTCCGATTCATGAGGAAAATTATTTTTCAGTATAGCAGAGTTAGAGAGCACCACATCACCCTCCAGGACAGGTTTTGGACATTCACCTGTTCAACACAACAAAACACATTCAAGGTCAAACACAGTCTCTACTGCCTGTTAGTTACTACTGGTGTAGATAAGAAACTAGCAGCGTATTATCAGTCCCTTGGCAACAGTCCCTTGGATCAAATTAATTTTGCTTGGCTCATTGGTTTTGTGAGACAGATGAGTGAGACAGCAAACTGTCCAAGGTAGTTATCCAATTAGTTGCTGGTTCGTTACTAGGCAGTGAGTTAGACTCGCATGGGTGGTATCCTCAAGCATACACCAAGACAACAAAAGGCAACTACAGTCCAAATATGTAGCTTACATCTTTGTTAAAAGTACACCATATCTGCATTTCCAGGTTAAAAATACATAGCAAACATACAAAATATAAGGGTACCATAATAGCGCGCGAACGATTGAATAGTCCAATTACCCCGTAAATAAATAAAGAATTACTTTGGCTGGATTAAACCTTACCAGCGTTTCCCCTGGACACGAAATCCAGCAGGAGCAACGTCCACAATGTCCACAAGCTCGTTTTCATACTCATCACTTATCGAGAGAAACGTGAATAAAATAGTCAGGAAAAACGTGGACGTGTAAACAGCTGAGTATAAATTTCCCAGCAATCCGGTACAAAGGTTCCTCGATAATGGGTTTAGTAACACAAATGGCTAAATATAATCCGGTTCAGGAACGTTTATGGAGCTTCCGCGGTGATCCACTCGTCCGTACACGACCTCGCTTGCCTTAATATTGCCGGTTTGTTCCGCTTTTTCGGCACCCAACACACACACACACACACACGACACACGCCTTTTCGGAGACAGTCTGGTCTAAAAGATCTAACGCACCAAGCATAGTCATCTAGAGGGCTGGTTCTCGGACTGGAGCTGGAGGCACGCCCTAGTGCCCAAGCTACGACGTATTTGGAAACTCAGTCGTAACCTTGACAACCTTTAATGCTGTCAACAATACCATGTTCAAGTCAGTTTTATTTAGAGAGATTTTAACACCAAAAGCAGTTTTTTTCAGAAATCCAGATATAGAGTTAGATCCCTAAAGAGCAAGATACAGGTGGCAAGAAAAAAAAAAAACTCCCTGAGAGGACATGTGGAAGAAACCTTGAAAGGAACTGGCCTTAAAAGTAACCCGCCTTCCTTCTTCAGGCTGACCCCAGAGGATGGGGTTGTTAATCATTATTCTTCCACAACTCTATACTATCAAAAGTTGTGTTCAGTTTGTGATCAAACAATATTGATAGATGTTAAGTATGGTAGGTATTTGCAGGTATTTGTTTGTTTGCTTGTTTTGTTATTGATCTATTGAAGTTTGGCTTTTCTGTTTGGCAGTGAGAAAAGCCAATGAGAATAAATAGCCTAACAACAACAACAACAACGGAGGATGTTCATTTACGTCACTGGATTTACATGTAGGTCAGGAAATTAACTAAAGGGAGCAGTACTAATAAGAATGTCACCAACTAAGGATGTGCCGATCCAACATTTTTCATAAGATACTGGTATGCAGTTCCTGCACTGTCATTCACACAGAAACAAAGCTGACTCTCATGAGGTTGTGTACTATGTTTACATTCATGATATGTATATACATTATGACATACATATGTCTATAAACACAATATATAATCATAAAATATATCAGTGAATCAGACTGGAAATGTAAAGTATGATCAGACATTTTATATACTGCTTCAGGCCCAGCATTGACTGATACTCAGTAATGGATTGGTGCATTCCTGTCAGCGATTTTGTTTTGGGTGAAATTTCTTTCTAAAACATACCAACGTTTATCTATTCATCGAAACATGGTTGGTATAGCACACATCCTAAATAATTAAAGAGCAATCTTACATAAATCTCCAGCTAAATTTAACATCTGAGTTAGCATGAGTCATTCTCAGGGTGTTCCTCGCTTGGTTTCACTGTGAGCATTTTTTTTCCAACCACACAGCACTACTTACAGATGTAACTCAATAGCCTGGAAACCGTCTGAAAACTTCTACTACCTGTTTTATTGAATTTTAATAGTGAATAGATCATCTTTGTTACTGTAAAAACAAAACAACAGTCACAAACATTATTTTAGCTTAAAATACAGGACATACCTTTAAACAGTCTCTTTGGTTAGTGGAATGGCTGGGTAGTTCCTAAAATTCTCAGAGTTTAGTAGTATGCTAATAATACTATATAATAATTTGTAATAATATGTAATAATACAATAATCCTTATGGTTCCTAGTTTGTGTATGGCGGGGAAAGAGAAATGTCACAACATATGGATCCATTAGCTGAGCAGGCCTAAATAAATTTACTCCAACTTGCACCAAATGTAGAGAGTATTTATCTCATGGCACGACACCAACAATAGTTTTCATGAATCTAAAGAATGCGGGCTTGAAAGAAAATATCCTCGGGCTCTACTTCATACTATTGTGAATTCGCGCTTATGATGGTGGTGCTGTTGTTTGAGGTTCAAAAAGTATAAGACAAATAAACAAATAAATAATCAAATTCAGGCTATTTTCTCAGACAATATGGACGACAATAACTGAGCCTTATTTTTATATATTTTTTCTTGAACGGGAGTAGCCCATTTAAACCAGTCATCACTGTTTCCATATATTATATTTTGGAAGCTTAGAGACCATTTTAATGTATCTTATGTAACTAATAGTTGGGAGTTACTGTATGTTTCAGATTATGTGGTTTTCGTCACTATAGTAACACCTCTGAAGTGTATGAACACACACATCTTGAGGGAGTTCCTCAAGATTCCTCTCAAAGAAGTCCCTGTAGTGCAATGCATATAGTAGAATTAGAATTTAACTTTCTTTTGTTGTACAATCACCACCTTACCTCTTTCACTCTCATCTTTGTGTAAACACTTGCCTCATTCCAAGGTGCTGATGTCAGTGAGACAAGCAGCAAATGGACTTTAGCTTTTACACTTTTTTTTTTTTACAACACTTTCCTCTTCTCGCGCCTATCATAGCATGTTTTCCAAGTGTGTGTTTGGCCTTATCATAAAAAATTGAGCACCCCACCCTTTCCTGGATTCTCTAAGAGTGAGAGAGAGAGATAGTGGGTCTCAGCTCACTGCTCCTTTGGTGTACAGATACATGGCGCTGTCTCTAAGCTGACAAGTACACAGTGCCTAACAAAATTAAATCCACGCCTGAAAACATTCTAAATATCATATATCATTTTTGAGTGAAATCTATTTTTGGAAGGGCAATGAAGGCACTGACTGGTGACCTCTGGTGGCCATTCCTCGAAATTAAGACGAAGGAGTTTAAAGAGTTAAACTACTGTTATCAGTTTGCATGATTTTAAATGTGGTATTTGTGTTATTTGTTCTTAAACCCATCTATAAAACAGCTCCCACTTGTCCTCCCTTGGTTTTGTGTATGCATTTGAGAGTTCTTTTGTTTGTTTGTTTATTTGTTGTTGTTTTTTAAACTTTATCTAAAAGCCAAACAAAGTCAACAATTACAGTATAGTTTTTTTTCCCTGTTTTTGTTTACGGTTGATTTGGGGATGAGTGAGATGTCTAGCCAGCTATAGTTAGATGTCTAATTATGTCTAGTGTTTGCTTAGTTTGTTCTTGTTCTGGTTAGTGTTTTTACCACTACCAACTACAGTACCTACCACCCTCTGCATTTTTTACAGAAAAGATTTTAAAGTTCTGGTTGTTTTTAGAGTAAAATACATTCTGGTCTCTTTTCAGACCTTATTTTATCAACATTCTAACATAAAATTATCATTACATAGATATGCAATGTTTACATTTGCATATGTTTTAATAAACTCCTTTTCCATTATTTGCCATCATGGTTTAAACAAGTCCACAAGCTCTAAAGTAAAAGTTGAAGGCTTGTAGAAATAAATGTCAAAAATACCTTCCAGCTGTGCCCTTAGTTGCTACTGGAGACTAGCATCTAGCCTGAAACATTTGTAAAGAATTCACTTGAACCAAACCATATGGTGGGGGTGGGGTCACAAATGTAATGGTCCTTTATATTTCTCTAAATTGGCCCAAATGTTTATCTATACATTATTTGTATATACAATGCGAGGCCTTTATATTTAGGACCAAAATAACTACAGTAAGGTCAGTGTGTATTACAATACAAAAACAATTAGATTAGATGATTTATTATATTTCAGATATTTACTCACTCTCTACCCCCAGACAGGCTTTTCGACTTATAATGCACACATATTGTGAATAATATATTACAAACTGTATAGCAGACCAAATACGAATTACAAAACTTCCACTTTGTATATACTGCAAACTTTTTCCTGCTCCTGTTCTGCTATCCAAATGAAAAAAAGATAATTTGATTCTCTTTTCATTATTATCTTTTCAGTATTGTCATAATGTCTCTGTAAAATGAAATGACTGTGTTAGCAAGCCAGACAAAATTACTTACACAAAATTATTTACTCACCCTCAAGTTGTTCCAAACCTTTATGCTGTTTTCAGTGTAATACAAAAGGAGAATATTGAAGAATGTTTACACAGGTATAAAGAAAAGCAGTCCATATGACACAAATGGCCAGTTGGAGTATAGTTTTTTTAATGGAGCCTTTATTGTGTAGTGGGATTAGAATTGTTTTATATTTCCTAATAAATATTTTACGATCCACAAATAAATGTAGCGAGATTTACAAAAATTAAACAAATTCACAATTAAATAGCATGAGATCCACAAATATATGTTAGAAGTTTCACAAAAATTAATTAGACTAACAAATAAATCAAATGAGATTTGTTTAAATATATATTGAATATCCTTATCCTTATAATGTACTGTGACATACTGAAGCAGAGCATGATCAGTATGCAGTGCTGGAAAATAATGGTGGCCACACAAAATATTGACACTTTGGGTCCAATTTGGACATTTTCACTTAGGGGTGTACTCACTTTTGTTGCCAGCAGTTTAGACATTAATGGCTGTGTGTTGAGTTATTTAGAGTGGACAGCAAATTTACACTGTTACACAAGCTGTACACTCACTACTTTACATTGTAGCAAAGTGTCATTACTTCAGTGTTGTCACATGAAAAGATATCATCAAATATTTACAAAAATACGAGTGGTGTACTCACGTTTGTGAGATACTGTATATAGAGGCCATACCACAAGATGCAAAACCATTCATCAGCGGTAAGAATCAGAAAACCAGACTTGAATTTGCAATGAAATACAGAGATGAGCCACAAAAGTTCTGGAACCAAGATTAACCTCTACCAACATGATGGAAAGGCCAAAGTGTAGAGAAAGAAAGGAGCTGCTCATGATCCAAAACATACAAGTTCATCTGTGAAACATGGTGGAGGTAATGTCATAGCTTAGGCTTGTATGGCTGCTTCTAGAACAGGCTCACTAATCTTTATTGATGATGAAACGCATGATTTTCTCTGCGAATTTTTTGTAGAAATGCAGCCACATTAATCAGGAACAACTTTACAATACAACAAGACTATGATCCAAAAACACACTGCCAACTATAGGACTCTTTCAGAGGAAAATATGGAAGGTTTTAGACTGGCCAAGTCAATCACCACACCTTAACCCAATTGAACATGCATTTCACTACCTGAAGAGGAAAAGAAAGGGAGAAACATTCAGAAACAAACAACAACTGAAAGAGGCTGTGGTAAAAGCCTGGAAAAGCATCACAAATGAAGAAACCAACCATTTGGTGATGTAAATGAGTTGCACGCTTAATGCAGTTATTTCAAGCAAGGGATATGCAATCAAATATTAAGTGTTATTTATTTGAATTTATTTAATCTGTTCCTATACTTTTGCTTGCTTAAAATTGGGTAGTCTGACACAAAAGGTTCAATGTTTTACCTTGTTTAAGATATTTAGATGTAAATAACAGGAAATAAAAGCTGAAATCGTAAACTCTCGTCTCATATCCATCTTTTGATCTCAAATCTAAATGTCTGGTGTATAGCACAAACATTTGAATTGGAGCTTGTTTCAATAGTTTTGGAGGAGACTATAAACTTAAATACATAGTCTAGGACCCCTGACGTCTTGACCTGAAAACTGAGCAGTTCAGTATAAAATTTTAAGTCTGGTACAAAGTTTCAATAGTCTACTACATTTACAATTATGGTATTTGGCAGACACCCTTATCCAGAGTGGTTTAGATTTTATTTCATTTATACATCTGCGCAGTTGAGGGTTAATGGCCTTGCTCAAGGACCCAACAGCGGGGGCTTGGCAGTGTTGGGGTTTGAACTCACATCATTCCAATAAGTAGCCCAATGTCTTAACCACTGAGCTACCTCTGCCCAATTATAGTACCATAAATTGTTGAAGAAAATACTGTTCATTAAAGTGCCATGTATGGAGTTATTGCTGTAATCCACTGATCTGTAGACATACAGTAATATTGCCAGTTTGTTTCTCTCTTTCATCCATGCTCCTCCTCCAGATTCTGGTGTAAGATATGCTCTGTACCAAGTACCATTGCAAGAGCAGTGGGACTCAGAGCTGTTGGCTGACTTGATATACTCAAGGTTCTTATGGTAAATGAAAATGGTGACACCATTCTCCCAATGCCAGTTTCACCATGAGGTGTTCCTGGTTGCCAGTGTCATAATTTCATTCTGCTGGGAACAACTTCCTGGAGAAGAATGCCACTGGGTGCAGCTTGGATTTTCCTCCAAACCATCTGTGAGAAGGCAGCCCCCACCCATCTTACAGGTGTCCACCTCCACTATGAAGGGCTTGGAAAGATGAGAATGTTTTAGGATGGGAGCCCCCCCCCTTTTACATTGTATTTTCAGACTATAATACATGATTCATCTTCATTCTACTATTATGAAATTAATATTGATATGCAATAAAAAAAATATGCATATGCTTGATAAAATATTTTCATGGTTTAAACAAGTCCACGAGCTGTAAACAAAAAATTTCATGCAGGGTTAATAGAAAAATATGCCAAAAATTCTCATGTGTCCTCAGTTACCAAAGGAGACTCACCTCCAGCAAGAGTCATTTGTAAAGAATTCACTGGCACTATCTCCTACATTCAGCACATGCTTTTTGTAATACTGAAGCATGTGGAAAATTTAGATTTTTTTTTTTTTACTTTAGATAATATTTTATCTGAATTTGTTTAAAGCATCGTAACATTCCACCTCAAACAGACAGACAAATTTCACAAGGTTTATTCTGTAAGAAAACAACACTGACATGTTCTAACTAAATGAACAATTCATGGAGAATAAATGACTTTATTTTACAGTGCATTACCTGAACAGAGGTATGTTATTTTGTTTTTTATCCACCTTAAATATATTTTTTTAAATATTTAAATACAAAAATAATGACATCAATTTACAGAGCTCTATTCTTTCTTACGAGAGTGCACACAACATCACATTTATAAAGGCGCTGTACAATATACAAACATTTACATATTGGGGCACATTGACAAACCATTCATTCAGATTTTATCACCTGTTGATGAAATGATTTAAGTGGACACCATTTCATTTCATAACATTACTAACAGATCTGGGTTGTACGTACTTAATGGCATGGTGCTGAAAACTTTAGGGCATTTTTCTTTAGTGTCCATTTTCAATCAAACTGGAATTCAGCTGGATGTTCCTGACAAAGTGGTGGCAGCCCTGTTTGTATCTCACCACAAGTCTTGATCA
Source organism: Ameiurus melas (assembly GCA_012411365.1). Taxonomy (NCBI): domain Eukaryota; kingdom Metazoa; phylum Chordata; class Actinopteri; order Siluriformes; family Ictaluridae; genus Ameiurus; species Ameiurus melas. The sequence goes on from CM022767.1 coordinate 16,773,395, forward strand.
TTTGTCACTGATAAAAGAATAAAGGAACTGTGTGCTTTCTGGATGTGCCCAATGATTCATCATTTGTTCCAGATCAGAGCAGCCTGAAAAGCGTATGGTGCTACTGAATGGCTTCAATACATCAAAGCTATCACACAGGACCATTAGCTATTCTATATCAGTTCACAACCTGAGGTGAATCATGGCATACACACAGCAGGTGCGTGCTCGCACACACACGCACGCACACACACAGAGAGAATGTTCACCAATCTTTTGGTTTTGATGAAGCATGTCCCTTTATGAGTCCATCAATCCAACATCATAAATCAGCCCTTAATGATGCTACACGACATTTTTCTTATGAGTGAAAGTGAATACAGATTTATGAAAATGATAAATCAGTGGACACAATACCTGCAATATTCCTATTTTGAGAAATATTCACCTTACCATAGACTGGTATTTTTGATATATTGAATCATTTATCATTCACAGATGTGTGAGAGATTTGGAGAAGTGTGAACACAATAATCTTCTGAAAAATATATTATATTCTTATGGTATTCTTCCATCAGTTCAAGGGCTTTTGGTTTGAAGACGGACACTCAGAAAAAGTCAAAGAAATGAGACACTCAGTATCACAAGACATTTGAAGACACTTCTGCATGTACCATTAGTTTTGTGATGGGTCAAAATGGTTGCTACCAGGTAAACGCTACCGCAGTGCTTACTTTACGTAACTGTACACATCACGTTCAGTGAGTTGATATGGCTACATGTCTCTATGCTTATACACAACTAACGGAGGTTTCATAGAAATAGCAGAGAAGCACAAGTTTCTGGTCTTTTGCAATAATAATATGATCTGAAGATTAAGAATTTAGGCATGTCAGTGTCAGAGAACAGTCTACAAAATTCCTTAAAGCTAGTTGCTGCAGAATTCAGCCTCAAACCTCTATGTAAAGTTCTTTGTTAAAAGTATGGTTGAAACTCATATTTCAAAAGCATGCAACAAAAGCAAGTTGAGGGATAAAGGTCCGTTTTTGCATGCAGTAGTAGAGGCAATAATCGCATTAGGGATAATATGACTTGAGGACATATAGTAAAACTCAAAGCATAAAAGTCATGTTCATTATTTTGGTGATTGGCAGGGATGTATGGTCCCTTTCCTTGCATATGAATGAACTGCATTGTGATGGACAGCCGAGAATCCACATTTTTCAAAGCTGTAAAAGTGGGAACATTAGGGCAGAACTGAGGTTCTGTTGACTTGACCACAAAGTCACAGTAGTTGTTTTGTAAGGAACATATGCCCTAGTCTAAGCCTCTCCTCAGTGAACATTGCCTCCAGCATGGAGGAGATAAGAGCAGAATAGCAGCAACTCAATATTTACTGCTTTTACCCATCCTGTGTCTTAAAATGTAGGAATAATTGGGGCATAATGAAATTCACTGTATACTGTTTCAGATGAGTATCTGTCTGAAGTGTATCTGTCTGAACTCTGCCATGACAGAGTATGGCAGCTTTGTAAACATGGTTGTGAAAGTGACAGAGCAGTATTCTGTTGAAAGCAAAGAGGCCATGATTCCCACCACAATGTGAGATGCATGCGGCAGTTACCCGTACAAATCTTGCATGACCTCCTCATGAGTAAGAATGCGTGCAAAGCTGGATGCTGCCCAGTGATCATTTTGATCTGGTGCATCTATAATGGTCAGCACTTCCTTACATTCATTCTTGTCCTCATTTTTTATGAATATATCATATTCCTCCAAATCCCTTTCTTCACCCTGTGTTTTTCTCTTTGAATCACTCTGTAGTTCTTTATACTTTCTTTGTTGTAGTTTGTCCTCTTTCTTGTGTTTATGATGCCTCTGGCTCTTTTTTATTCTGGATTTGCTGGTGTCTTGGTCTTTCTCCATGTCCTGTGGAAGCTTTTTCCTTCCTAACATGCTTTCCAGCTTCATGTCTTCTTCTGGCACTGCCCCAGTTTCCACCACCTCTTCTCGTCCACCTGTTTCAGCATTCTTTCTATTCTTGCCCTCTCTCTTCTTGGTTCTCTGCCTTCCTCTTGAGCAATCCCTTCCTACCGTCTCACTAATATCATTATTTTCCTCCCTTCGAAATGGATTCTTTGAGCAATTTCCTCCTTCATTGGACAACACTTCTTGTCCTGACTGATTTGACTTTTTGTGACTTTTTGTGCAGCTCGGTTGGTGTTTGTTGGACTTCTTGTGCTTCCTGGAATCCTGTGAACAGTGTGTTAGATTCTCTTCGAATCTATGAGACTTGTGAGAATCATCTTTGGTTTTAGATGGACCATTAAGTTTCCTTTCTGTACTTGCAGAGTCAACATTGAAATCTACAGATCTACTTCTCTTGTCACATACTTGTTCCAAGGTTGAGGGAGAAACAGAGACTTGAGGATTGGTGTGCCTGATTTTGCTGTTGCCTTTTGGACTAGGAGAAAGACTGGACCTGGCAAGATTTGGAGAGAGGACAGAGTGTTGAGGTTTGGTGCACTTGTTTTTGCTGTTGCATTTTGGATGTGCAGAAAGAGTGGACCTAGACTTTGCAAGGTTTAGTAAGAGGGCAGTGGGATTCCTCGTTCTATCTCTATCCTCTCTCTTCCCTAAGGATGATGAGGGTGAAGAAGGTGGAACAAGAGGTGAGCATAATGGAAAGGCTGAAGCTTCATATGGCAGCTGCTTTGTGAGGAAAACGTCATCTGGAGAGCTCAGAGATGAAGAGACTACTGGATCTGGTGCTTCAGGGCCTGGAGTGAGAAAACACCACACATAATCTAATGCACACATTTTCTAAAATATGACAACATCAAACATAAGAAGAATTTAAGAAGTCCAAAGGGAAGACCTTCCAACAAAATATGTTTTTGTTGTAGTTATCGTTTTACAATTATTCTGCTGGCCACCCTTTTATTCAAATTCTCTAAAGTACACACATATGTCTACAATCTGCTCGCTGATAAGTAATGTCACAATGGATACATTTATGAAAAGACAGAACAGTACACGTCACTGCCTACTTTGTGAACTTAGTTTAAATTAATTTAACAATAATCTAAGGGAACAATGGTATCATGGTGGTGCAGTGGGCAGTGTTGCTGCCTCACAATTCCAGAAGGCCTGGCTCAATCCTGAGGTTGGGATACTGGCAACATTGGTTTCTTCCTGTTTCACTGGTTTCCTCCCACCTCCCAAAGCCAGCAGCTGAATTCATGACTCTAAATTACCCTTAGCTATGAAGGTGTGTGTCCCTGTTGTATTCATGCCTTGTGCCCAATTATCCCAGGAGAGGCTCTGTATCTACTTCAACCTTGACCAGGATAAAATGGGTTCTCTATAAAAAGATGAATGATGATTGAATTAAGGTAACAATAAAACATGTATATAGTGTGACTGTAACCTAAATATATAAGTCGCTTGTCCACATTATTAATCTTGCAATTATTAATCTATGCAATTGTGAACAATTCATGATATAGGACAAATTTCCAGATATATTATTTGCCAATTCACCATTGCAGGAGTTGCAAGATGTGCTTTTCAGATAATATGGAACAAATACAGACATTCGGGTGGGACAACTCTTTATAGCTGTGTGAGCAGATGTGAGTGAAAGCAGGAGAGGATGAAAGAAACAGAATTACCAAAATGAGAAAGGATGCCCAGAGGAAAAGAAACTGTTAGTGATGGTGCTCCTGCGGGTAGTAGCACACAGCAGAGGAACTTATATTACCTACAATGTGCGAGAGAGAAAGGAAGGAAGAAAGAAAAACAATACTAGGTACAAATATTTATTACTGGTAATAGTATATTATACATAATGCGAGCAAGCCATATATCAAAGATGTATAGTCCCCTCTGAATCTATTGGAATGGCAGGGCCAATTTACCTGTTTGTGCTATAGACCAAAGACATTTGGGTTTGAGATAAAAAGATGGTTCTGAGACGCGAGTTTAGGATTTCAGCTTTTATTTCCTGGCATATACTGTACATCTAGATGTGTTAAACAACATAAAATATAGAACCTTTTATATTAGACCACCCATTTTTTAAGCAAGCATAAGTAAAGGCACAGATAAGTCGTGAAGTAAATTAAAGTAAATAACATGTAATATTTGGTTGCATATCCGTTGCTTGCAATAACTTCTTCAAGCCTGCGACTCACTGACATCACCAAATTGTTAGTTTCTTCTTTTGTGATGCTTTTTCAGGTTTTTACTGCAGTCTCTATCAGTTGTTGTGTGTTTTAGGGGGATTCTCCTTTCAGTCTCCTCTTCAGGAGATGAAATGCATGCTTGGTTGGGCTAAGGTATGGTGATTTACTTGGCCAGTATAAAACATCCTTTGCTGAGTTGGCAGTGTGTTTTGGATCATTGTCTTGCTGCACTATAAATATCCTCATCCTTAATTTGGATGCACTTCTTTGTAAAGTGGCAGTAAACTTCTGAATTCATTCTGCTGCTACCATCATGAGTTATATCATCAATAAAAATAAGTGAGCCTGTTCTAGAAGCCATGACATTACCTCCACCATTTTTCACAGATGAACTTGTATGTTTTGGATTATGAGCAGGTCCTTTCTTTCTCCAACATTGGCCTTTTCAATACTTTGGTAGAGGTTAATCTTCGTTCCAGAACTTTTGTGCCTCATCTAATTTTGTGCCTTTTGTGTCTCATTGCAAATTCCTTTCCTCTGCTGATAAAGGTCTGCATCTTGTGGTATGGCCTCTATATTTCTGCCCTCAATGTCTTCTTCAAATGGTTGACTGTGTTACATTCACCCCTGCCCTGTGGAGGCTGTTGGTGATGTCACTTACTGTTGTTTTTGGGTTTTTCTTCACAGCTCTTACAATTTTCTGTCATCAGCTGTTGTTGTTTTCCTTGTCTGACGCATTCTGTCTGTTGTTCAGTACACCAGTGGTTTCTTTCTTTTTCAGGACATTTCAAATTGTTGTATTGGCTATGCCCAAAATTCCTTTTTTTCTCAGCTTCAAAATAGCTTGTTTTTCTCCCATAGACAGCTCTCTAATCTTCATGTTGTCTTATCCTTTTAACAACAAATGCAGCCTTCCAGGTGCAGACTTACCATTAGGCAAAGGTCGGCCAATTACCAACCAAAATGCTGCATAAACATATGCTTAGGAAAGTTTTATTTTTCATTTTCTTTAATTAATTATGTTTTTCTAAAAAAAAAAAAAATCCATACTCTAAAATGCCTTAAAAATGCTTAATTCATGACTGCCACCCCCACACCCGAAGCAAAGATCCAGCAGTACTGAAAAAAGGAGAAAGCAGGAGGAAAGCAAAACGTTTTCCATCAAAAACCGTGAAGTGTTTTAATTAACAGATTTTGCCTTTGGCATGAAGGGAAGTTGTAGTTCTGCAGGCGCTGACTGCTCTAGAATTACTGTCAAAAAACAGCAAGGCTGGGACAGGCAACAGGGTTCTTTCTCACTCTCTCTCCCTCTCTCAATGAAACCCTGAACTCTGTAGACATAATCATAGGTGAGTTTAATGGTTTAATGTCATATCATGATAGTGGGCCATTCTGATATGGATTCATGTTCAGTGCTACTTCAAATACATATGCTTAAATATTACCACAATTTAGAAAAAAAGAATAAGCTGTTGTCCTACTGTATCATACAGTGATTTATTGTTTGCTCTTGTTTAGTGGTCAGAGTGAAATAGACTTATTTAATAGAAAATAACTTACTTAATAACTTATTTAATATAAGCCTGATATCAAGATTAATTTCATAATATTAGTATTAGAAAATAAAATACATTATTGTTAGATTTTATTATTATTATTATTATTATTATTAATATTATTATTATCCCTTCTCCAGGGTTGCGGGGAACCTGGAGCGTATCCCAGGAGGCATCGGGCACAAGGCGGGGTACACCCTGGACAGGGTGCCAGTCCATCGCAGGGCACAATCACATACACACTCACACACCCATTCATACACTATGGACACTTTAGACACGCCAATCAACCTACCATGCATGTCTTTAGACTGGGGGAGGAAACCGTAGTACCATTATTATAGTAGTAGTTGTATCAGTAGTAGTAGTGGTCTATTTTTGGGGGGTAAAATTATTAGATTCATGATAGTGCTAAAATATATATAGTATATAATTTCAGTCCTGATCAGGAGTGGTACAGCTGAGTGGTGCAGTGTAGGAGCACCACTCAGCTGTACCACTCCTGAATCAGGACTGAAATTATTATATTATTACCAGACGATGCCCCCTGACTAGCTAACATGCTGTTGTGATTGTTTTATATTTTTTGTCACACTGTTCTTCTGTTGCTGTTTGCCAGTTTTACAAATATTACTTGATATCTGTTTAGTGGAATGTGAAATAAATATATTTAAATAACATTTATGTTTCTGTATTGTGCTATATTTTTATGCAAGTAACTGGTGTAAAAAATTGGTCTAACAATCAATAAACTGGTGTGTAATGATGGGGTGTGTTGTGGGCCGAGTGTGGTGGTTCGCTCTGGGCCAGAAAGTCCAGGGCCACTTTTCGGTCCCAGTCCACCCCTGATTATTGCTATTAATGCTAAATAACGTATGCTAAAAATGTAAATATCGATTTTAAAACATTGAAATCACTAAATCGGTCCCTTCAGCCTTCACAGGTGAAACTGAAGGCTAAAACCAAAAGTTGTTGTTCAGAGCTAATTATTGTTTATACAATCAATCTAACAGGACACACCTGGATAACAAGAAACATCTGTCTGTTAGACGTTCCAATATTTTTTGCTCACCTTCAAATTGGGTGGTCATTGGTGATACAAAATGTGATATGTTCTATGTCTTTTAACATATCTGCATATACATACCAGGAAATAAAAGCTGAAATTCTGAACTCTCTTCTCATATTCATCTTTTGATCTCAAACCCAAATGTCCTGCCTACAGCAAAAATAATTAATTCTAATTCTAATAGTTTCGAAGGGGACTGTACCAGTGCATGTGAGTGTGTGCTTGTGATTGTTTGTTTGTTTGTGTGTGTGTGTCTGTGTGTGTGTATGCATGATGAGAGAGAGGCTCACTGCTGTCAGTCCCAAGCCCCTGTCCAGGTCTCAGGAGTAGCAGTACTTTGTTTCCTCCAGCCTGGATAAGTTCGATGGCTCTGGTGTGACTGATACCCTGCGTAGGCTCGCCATTGATTTCTACAATCTGATCTCCAACCTGCATGGAAATATAATAAACAGTAAAAAAAAAAGTCACGTGATGAAAAAAGTAGACAGTAAAAGGTTACGTGTTATATATTTTAAATAGATTTTTGCTGGAGTACAGAGAAGGGTGCTCTTTTTGCTCATTGAGTTGCTTGAATGAAAAATAAGTATGCCCTATCGAAATTGTTGGCTTTTTTGACATATGGACAAGCAAACATTTGATCATCTTTGAAACAGTGCCTATTAATAAAGTTGATATACTTGAACAAATCCACAAGGAAAATTATCTTTTTCAATAATTTATTCACCAGAAACATAAATAGATGTAATATTCTTCTGTGGAAAAAGTAAGTACACCATTGGCCGAAGAGGCTAGCATTGGCCCCGTTAGCAGAAATAACTTCTTGTAATTATTTTGCATAATTGTCCACCAGGCTTGCTGGACTTTTTGACTACTCTTCCATGCAATATTATTTCAGTTGCAAGATGTTTGAGGGTTTTCTTGCACATTCTGCAAATTTCAAATTCCCTCACAACATTTCAATGGTATTCAAGTCCAGGCTTTGACACGGCCATTCCATAACCATCCATTTATTCTTTTTGTGCCATTCCTTGGTGGATTTTCTAGTGTGCTTAGGATCATTATCCTGTTAAAATGTCCACTTTCAGTTCAATTTCAACTTTTGGACAGATGGTCTCATATTATCTTCAAGCACTGTTTGATATGATGCAGAATACATAGTTGAATCAATGAATGCAAGCTGTCCAGATCCTGCGGCAGTAAAGCAACCCCAAACCATAACATTTCCACCGCCATGCTTCACAGTTGCTTAACTCATGAATTAAGCATTCTGATGGCATTTTAGAGTATGGATGTAGCGTTTTGGGGGCTCTTGGTAGCTCGGGGCCCAAGGCAATTGCTGACAAGACTTACTTGCCAACCTTATGAGGTGCTTCCCCTGAAACGCTGGTCTACACCACATATGTCTGCTGTTAACCTGCGTGAAGTTGGCCCCCCCACCAACGCAAAACGTCAAATAAATATTAATCGTTCGCTTTGTTAGCTGCCTTTGCTTGGGCTGTTTTGTCCGGAGATAGTAAAGAATATTCTGGGGTCACCCAGCCCCATAACGCTCAAACCACGAAATAGTCTCGTTTTGTGCTCCGTTTGTGCTGGTTGTGGCGTTAAATTTTTAGTTTGTGCTGCTTTCGTTTTTAATATTTTAGACATTTAATTTTGCGCAGTGACGCCAGCCCCCACATGCTCCAAGTTCATGTCAACATAGTCTCAATCGTTTGTGCTTCGTTTGTGCCGGTTTGTGCTGATAAAAGTTTCATTTGTGCTGCTTCGGTTCAGGAGATATTAAAAGAGAAATCATATCATCATTTGTTCAATAAACAATTCTCTTTATTTCATTCACTTGTCTCTCATGATTGAACTTTTCATTTATTTACAAGGAGAATAAGCTGTTACAACATGGGTACCATGTGCAGCTGTAATTAGCATTGCATAGCTCCATTGGCCATACTAGTATTAACAATGAGTTTTCTGTTCAAGAAACATCGACAATCTTAGCTCTTTGAAAGTTGTACAATTATGATTGAAGTTAACTAATAATATTCTAACTTACAGTGTTAAAAAATTTTACTTACACTGGCCAGAATTTTTATTTAGTAACTGTGTCGACTTTTCCTATACTAACAACACTAATTTCCACAAGAGCACCATGAACAGAAGTGTCACACGTAGTGGTGGGAGTGAAGTGTAACAGATTATTCTCCTTGTAAATAAATGAAAAGTTCAATCATGAGAGACAAGTGAATGAAATAAAGAGAATTGTTTATTGAACAAATGATGATATGATTTCTCTTTTAATATCTCCTGAACCGAAGCAGCACAAATGAAACTTTTATCAGCACAAACCGGCACAAACGAAGCACAAACGATTGAGACTATTTTGAATGAACTTGGAGCATGTGGGGGGCTGGTGACGTCACTGCGCCACAATTAAATGTCTAATATCTTAAAAACGAAAGCTGCACAAACTAAAATTTTAACGGCACAAACCAGCACAAACGGAGCACAAACGATCGAGACCATTTCGGGTTAATTTGGAGCATGTGGGGGGGCTTGGTGACCCCAGAATATTCCTTTAATATCTCCGGAACCAAAGCAGCACAAACGAAAATTTTAACGGCACAAACGAAGCACAAACGATTGAGACTATTTTGGTTTAATTCGGAGCATGTGGGGGGGCTGGGTGACCCCAGAATGACCTATAAATATTCCTTTAATATTTCCGGAACCGAAGCAGCACAAACGAAAAATTTAACGGCACAAACCAGCACAAACGAAGCACAAACGATTGAGACTATTTTGGGTTAATTTGGAGCATGTGGGGGGCTGGTGATGTCACCGCGCCATAATTAAATGTCTAATATCTTAAAAACGAAAGCAGCACAAACGAAACTTTTAACAGCACAAACCAGCACAAACGGAGCACAAACGATTGAGACCATTTCTTGTTAATTTGGAGCATGTGGGGGGGCTGGGTGACCCCAGAATGACCTTTGAATATTCCTTTAATATCTCCGGAACCGAAGCAGCACAAACGAAAATTTTAACGGCACAAACCAGCACAAACGAAGCACAAACGATTGAGACTATTTTGCTGACGTTTTGCGTTGGTGGGGGGGGCCAACTTCATGCAGGTCTGCTGTTACTATGGCCAAACCACTCTATTTTTGATTTGTCTGTCCAGAGCATATTATTCCAAAAGGCCTGGTCTTTGACTATATACTCACTGACAAACTCAAGCTCAAATGTTTTTTTCTGGGCATGTCTCCCATGGAGGTCAAATATCTTTCTGATTGTACTGAACAACAAAGTTTCATCAGACAGTCTGCTCTTGGACTGAATTTGCTGGGACGGCCAATCCTGAACAAATTGGTAGTCATTTGAAATTTGCGCCATTTGTAGATTGTTTTCCTCACAATGGAATGATGTATTTCAAATAATGTGGAGATTATTTTTTAAATCCATTGCCAGACGCATCCATCTGACTGATCTGTTCTTTTGTTAATTGAAATTGTAAAAATTACTACAAAATGTCAATTTTATGTCATTTGATAGAGTGTATCAATTTTATTAATAGGCACCGTTTCAAAGAGGATCAAATCTTTGCTTGATATGCTTGTCCATATACATATACATATATACATATATATATATATATATATATATATATATATATATATATATATATATATATATATACACACATATACACACTTACATACATACATATATATATATATATATATACATATATATATATATATATATATATATATATATATATATATATATATATATATATATTATATATATATATATATATATATATATATATATACCGTAATTCTCGGACTATTGAGCGCGCAGCCGCACCCGCTAATTTTAAAAAGAAAACCAATTTTGTACATATATAGGCCGCACTTCTTTATAAGCCGCAGGTGTCAACATTGTAACTGTCACGATTCGTGACGTAAACGAAGCAGGACGGATGCAAGTGCAGTTAGGACGAGAGCTTTTATTGAAACAGAGGAGAGCAGACTCAAGAGAAACAAGAACCATGACCAACTCAATGAACTAGGCTAACTAAACCAACTAACCTAAACATTAACTAGGACATGAAACAAAGACTCTATATCTATCGTCTATAAACCACTTCTACATCTATATTCTAAACTAAGTCTATACAACTCTAAACTATACTATCCGCTACTAGGCTATAAGCTACTAGGCGACAGGCTAAGCTATCAGCTCTGCTATAAGCTAACTAGCCTTGACATGAACTCAGACATGGACTATGGCTAGGAAACATGAACAAGAACTAAGACACACGGCATGAACAAAGACTCTAACTATATTTGCTAATTCTAACTCTATATATAATTACCCGCGTTGTGTGTGTCAGGGCTCCCGGTATATATATACACATCAGCCAAACTGCTAACAGCTGCGGGCAATACCAAAACACACGTGACTTGACAACAGATGACAAGACGGGGGCGGAGACATGACGTCAACAAATATGCATTTCTTTGTGTGTTTTTCCTGATGAGGGGGTGTGCATGAAGCGCAAAACGACTGATCTGAAGAATGTAGTGTGCGCGTTAGATTTAATTCTAAGAATTTCATTGGTCCACTGTGACCTGTTGGGTAATTTAATTTGTTTGATGTGACGAGGCTAAATGTTTTGGCGGTATGAAACATCCATAAAGAAAAAATCCATAAATTAGCTGCATCATTGTTTAAGCCGCAGTGTTCAAAGCGTGTGAAAAAAGTATCGGCTTATAGTCCGGAAATTACGGTATATATGCATATATAAATTATATATAAATTATATATATATATATATATATATATAATTTCTATTGTGTGCACTTATTTTTTCACATGACTGTATGTGCATGTACACCGTACACTGGGGATATACACCCTATACAATATGTGGACCAGGAATCCATCAATGAACTAACAGCCGTACAGTTATGAAGAGGTATGCTACCATTTTGCTGTTGTATTCTGAAAACATTATTTATCAGCTAATAATTATGATTCTGATCATTTTTAAATAATAACAATCTACAATCTCTTATTTCGAGCCGTCGTTGTATTTTCCCAGGATTCACAGGATCCCAGGATTGACCACCTGTTAATAGCATGGGCTATTGGAGATTGATAGTTGGAGATGACTCAAATATTCCACGTCCATCCATGGAAGAAAAAACTTGCATCCTGAGGTGAGGGTGGTTATGACACAGCATTCACACGCTCTTGAGCACACCAAGATGAAAGATTTACTACTTTGTATTTGAGGTAGGATATCGTAGCTATTTCAGACCATGAAATTGCTGATTGTTTGCTGGATTTGATCGACAATTTTGTTGTCAAAATAATTATTTAGACTATGAAACTGTCAAATATGCATATGTTTGCAAGCTAGCTAGCACACCAAAATTGTGTTTATGTGCCATTGCTACATGTCCATAAATGATTTAATGGTAGCCTTAGTCAAAATGTTCTCACAGAGATGAGCATCCTACAATATTTTAAGAGGAACAGGAGAGAGGACGATGAACAGCATCGGAGAAGAAAAGACTGAGGAGAACAAGCTTGTAAGTTGTATGGACAGCTACCAATTAGCCAGCTTATTCACGTAACACCATGTTGGATGTTTGGGACGGGGGCCCATTGTGTGAGGATCGCTCCCACTGTTGGTGAGTTGCAGCTAAAAGCTGGAGACTGTGTTTTTTCATTTTCTGTCATGATTCTGGAAAGCGTCACCATGGGGCAGTGCTACTGCATCAAGAACTGTCATAGTAGGTCACACTGTCATCCAGCGAGAAAACTGGACAATGGAATGTTTTTTCTATAGCAAAATAGCCTCCAACTCATATTCACAGCTTCAACTCACCAACAGATCCTCACAGGATGGCACCCACATCTCAACATGTACTGTGGATAGCTACATTAATTAGCGGCTGTTCTTAATGATTAAAGTAGCTAGTGTTTTAAATGAACAATTCTCTGTTTGGAGTAATATTAATGAATAAATTGAGCTTCATTCAGTGACATACATCAAAACTTGTTTAACCATATTTTGTCATTTTTATTTTAAATAAAGGTAATTATGCAGTTTATTGTATGTAGTTGTTTTGTGATACTTATATTATATTCCCTCTCTCTGATTGTGCACCCGAGTCTTTATAATCTCCCCTCCCCAGTCTGAGTATTCTCAATCTTCTGTCACTACAAATTTCATGCTATGTTGTGGGTTTAAAACTTCAGTAGTATATTATCAGATAAATATACAGAGCTACATATGAGAATATGAGCATAGAGTAGCAATCATGTATAAAATATCTGTATCAGGTTAATGATAAAACAAGTGTTAGTTAGAGTAAGTTGCCTTGAGCGAGTTCAGATGCTCTACTGACCTGAATCCTGCCGTCCTGAAGTGCAGGGCCATCCTCAGCTAATCGCAGGATGTAGAGGCCCATGTTATACTCCGTTCCACCTCTCAGACTGAAGCCAAAACCACGTGGGCCACGCTCCAATTCAACAAGAATACAACCCTGCAAACCCATACATACAATACATACCCAAACACACAAGTTTACCAATTTAAAATGGTTTTTTTTATTTTGCAGTTCTCACTCCTGCAACATGCACTTTGCAAGATTCCATGTGTGACTTGTGAATTTACAGAGTAGTTAGAACAGTATAGAAGAGTAGGCGCCTTGCCTGTTTGGAGCTTGTAACACACAGTGTTTCTTTTTCGCTATCGGTAATAATTTTATATTCGGCCCAGACCAACTCATCTCGGATCTCCTCCAGATCTAGATTATACCTGCAAATAACAGACACATTAGCGCTTCATGCACATCCTACATAATCTGAAGAAGACATTCACATGTTTTCGTGAATGTAATACACTTTTAAACAATATTTAATGAAAATGGGAGACTATTTTTTGGTTAATCATCATACAGAACAGATTATACTCTAATAATGTGACTAAGGTTTAAAAAGTGTGTTCAATGTTGGTACCTATCCTCCTGTGTGCTGGATTTCAGTGTCCTGTGCTGCAGCGCTGGGCTCTGTTTGGCTGAGCTGGCTGCCGAGGGCGGGCCTTTGTATTCTGAATCAAAACAGCCAATCAAAACAGACATTTGTATAAAACAATGTATATAAAGTATGATGTTATATTTTTACGTGATTTTTAATAACGCTCAGTTAATACACTTACCAAAGATGCATACAAAAATATTCACATATTTGACTATATACTGTAATATATTTCATAGCAGCAAATTATTATTATTAATTATATGGGAACTAAATATCTTTATATATTTTATATATTTTTGGGGAAAACCTTTCATAAGGCTGTAGTATTATACCATAAACATGAACACTATAAGCTCATACTAATTAACAAATTATTTATTAATTATGTATTATTAATATCTTAATATAATAATATATTTAAATGTGTACTTTTTTATAACTTGTGAGAGAAAGAGTTTCCAAGCAGAACCTTAAAACCTTCTAATAAAAATACCTTTGATACAGGACTATATTATATTATAGGTTAGCTGAATCAGGTTAATATAATTAATCATATTATTATCATATTACACATAGGACAGATCTCTTTCTCTTAGCTTATTGAGAGCTTACTCACCATCCTCAGGAACTACAGAGAGTGTGACAGCATTACTGGCATCCTTAATAAGCTGCACAATGTCGCTGTGAGAAAGCTCGATGATGGACCGACCATTAACAGCGGAGATACGGTCACCCACACTTAGCAGACCACATCTATCAGCCGGACTGCCCTCGATGATGCGACCAATCTTATGAGGGATCACTGAAAACCATCACACACGTCTCATTAATGAAGGGTTTGGGTTGTATAGTATGCATAGTATGCAAGTGAGCCATGCACATAGGAGAAATAGGAGTCAGTGTAATTATGGGTATAAACTTGATTTAGAAAGTGCTAGGGACAAGAATAATAACAGCACAATAACTACACTCTATTGCCAAATGTTTGTGGACACCTGACTACCACACTCATTTGTGGTTCTTCCCCAAACTGTTGCCACATAGTTGAAAGCACATAATTGTCTAGAATGTCTTCGTATGCTGTAGCATTACAATTTCCCTTCTCTGAAATGAACATGCTCCAGCATGACAATGCCCTGTGCACAAAATGAGGTCCATAAAGACATAGTTTGCCAAGGTTGTAGTGGAAGAACCAGAGTGACCTGCACAGAGCCATGACCTCAACTCCATAGAAAACCTTGGGGAAGAACTGAAACACAAGCCAGGCCTTCGTGCCTAACATCAATGCCCAACTTCACTAATGCTCTTGTGGCTGAATAGGCAAATAGACCTGCTCCAAAATCTAGTGGAAGAGTGGTGAAGTGAGGTGTTCAAAAGCAACAGCACACATACTGTGTCTGTCTGTGTATATATATATATATATATATATATATATATATATATATATATATATATATATATATATATATATATATATATATACACACACACACAGTATCAGAGTACACCCATCACATTTTTGTAAATATTTGATTATATCTTTTCATGTGACAACACTGAAGAAATGACACTTTGCTACAATGTAAAGTAGTGAGTGTACAGCTTGTATAACAGTGTAAATTTGCTGTCCCATCAAAATAACTCAACACAGTCATTAATGTCTAAACCGCTGGCAACAAAAGTGAGTACACCCCTAAATGGAAATGTCCAAATTGGGCCCAATTAGCCGTTTTCCCTTCCCGGTGTTATGTGACTTGTTTATTGTTACAAGGTCTCAGGTGTGAATGGGGAGCAGGTGTGTTAAATTTGGTGTCATCGCTCTCACACTCCCTCATACTGGTCACTGGAAGTTCAACATGGCACCTCATGGAAAAGAACCCTCTTAGGATCTAAAAAAAATAATTGTTGCTCTACATAAAGATGGCCTAGGCGATAAGAAGATTGCCAAGACCCTGACACTGAGCTGCAGCACGGTGGCCAAGACCGTACAGTGGTTTAACAGGACAGGTTCCACTCAGAACAGGTCGACCAAAGAACTTGAGTGCATGTGCTCAGCGTCATATCCAGAGGTTGTGTTTGGGAAATAGACGTATGAGTGTTGCCAGCATTGCTGCAGAGGTTGAAGGGGTGGGGGGGTCAGCCTGTCAGTGCTCAGACCATATGCCGCACACTGCATCATATTGGTCTACGTGGCTGTCGTCCCAGAAGGAAGCCTCTTCTAAAGATGATGTACAAGAAAGCCCGCAAACAGTTTGCTGAAGACAAGCAGACTAAGAACATGGATTATTAAAATTGGGTCTGAAGAGACCAAGATAAACTTTGGTTCAGATGGTGTCAAGCATGTTGTGGCGGCAACCAGGTGAGAAGTACAAAGACAAGTGTGTCTTGCCTACAGTTACGCATGGTGGTGGGAGTGTCATGGTCTGGGGATGCATGAGTGCTGCCGGCACTGGGGAGCTATAGTTCATTGAGGGAACCATGAATGCCAACATGTACTGTGACATACTGAAGCATGATCCCCTCCCTTCGGAGACTGGGCCGCAGGCCAGTATTCCAGCATAATAACGGCCCCAAACACACTAAAGAAGCTGAGGTTGAAGGTGATGGACTGGCCAAGCATGTCTCCAGACCTAAACCCTATTGAGCATTTGTTGGGCATCCTCAAACGGAAGGTGGAGGAGCATAAGGTCTCTAACATCCACCAGGTCTCTAACATCCATCAGTAGAAGAGGACTCCAGGGGCAACCTGTGAAGCTCTGGTGGACTCCATGCCCAAGAGGGTTAAGGCAGTGCTGGAAAATAATATTGGTGGCCACCCAAAATATTGACACTTTGGGCCCAATTTGGACATTTTCACTTAGGGGTGTACTCACTTTTGTTGTCAGCGGTTTAGACATTAATGGCTGTGTGTTGAGTTATTTTGAGGGGACAGCTAATTTACACTGTTACCCAAGATGTACACTCACTACTTTACATTGTAGCAAAGTGTCATTTCTTCAGTGTTGTCATATTAAAATATATAATCAAATATTTACAAAAATGAGATGTTTCACCTTGGTAAAGAAAAGCTCTTTTATAGACCATCAAATTACTAATCCATCTGACATTCATTTGCACAGATAGGAGGTATAATTACTTATAATAATATATTATATTATAATTAACTCCTAACGGATTTCAGCTGGTTCCTTGCCTTACCTTGCCTTGGACACCATTATACACAACTTTATTTATTGACTATAATGTTGTGAATTTTTTATATTTGCAGATTTCTTGAGTCAATACTAATGTCTAGTGAAAAGTTAATGTGAATAACCTCATTGGAAATATATTTACTGAAAAATATATTCATACCTACTTTTTTTTCCAGTAAACACAATGATGTATGAATGATGAATGATGTATGCTTTAGAAATGTTTTACAATTGATTTACTATGGTATTTATATATATATATATATATATTTTTTTTTTTTTTTTTTTTTTTTATTAGAGACGCCAACCAAGAACACAGCAAAAATGGCTATAATTATATTTAAGGAATGTGCTTTTGATATGATCTATTATTAGAATATGTTATGCCTAGGTTATACGTGATGCTATGTTTTCAATCATTGAAAAAGTGAACACTGTATTTTTCAGTTTACTTGCCTCCAGGTGGGGGTTTGCTTTTGGAAGTGAGAATGACAAAGCCAAAGCCTTCATTATCTTTGCGATGGAGTGTAATATCCATCATTTCATGGTCCAAGACATTTGGGACTTGAATATGTGGGGGTTTTGGAGAACCATTCATTAACACTGGAGCCAGGTTCCGTGCCCCATCATCATCAGACACATCTGTGAAGGACATAAACTTAGTAAGCATGGATGCTTTTCTTTACAGTTCTAACTTTTTTTTTGAAAGAAAATAAATTTAAATAATTATTTTAAATAAATAAATAAAGCTTGATGATCTCATTTAGAAATTCAGACATCATTTGGTGTGAAAACACTCTTGCTATAGTAATTGATATTCAGCACAGAATATGTTGTGTTGGATATTTGCATGTGGCTTACATTCATTATCAGTGTTGAACTACATTTTTAAATGCGAAATTATCTTGACATTGTTCTGGATATAAACAGTTTGGAGAAGCAGTTTGGGGAATGAGAGGGTCAGAGAAGAATGCATTCCTATACAGGACAATTTAAGAGAACACCTCTACACTTAGGGGACTATTGAGCTGAGTGTTGAAAGTAGATTTATTTGACTCTTTACACTTGTGTTTTCTTTGCACCGATGTGTAACACTTAAAACAGCTGAGAAATATGTAACAATAATAAACACTATTTTCCCAACAATTCCATAAATATTGTGTAAGCAGTAGGGAGAGGCAGGCTACATGTAATGCTTGGGAGTCAGAACACAGGCTGGCAATAACACAGAGAGGAAGTATATAATCAAAACTTGCTAGATGTTTTTGGACCAAGAACAAAGTTACAGATAAACAGGAACATATGTAATATAATAGAAGGCTCAGCAACCAGAAAAAGGTAGCAATAAGAGAATTGTGTTTTTCTTTAAAGTCTCAAGTTAAAAAAAAAAAAAAAAAAGCCATTGCTTAATAGGAAACAGAACATGAGGGTTAAAACTCACCCCTGTAGATGACCTTTCGGCGCACAGTCAGCAGCACCTGTCCATTGCGAGCTGCATTGGTCATGAGATCCAACACTTGCTTGTGGGATTTGCCCCTTACCATGATGCCATCGATAGCCATCAGCTCATCCCCTGCCCGCAGACGGCCATCTTTCTGTGCTGCTCCCTGTTGAATGATGGCGCCTATGTAAACCTTAGGGGGAAAAAGAAAAACATATGGCAATGGACATCATGTTGACATCATAGGTCAGATCACCATGAAAGCATATCAATTAGCAAATGGTGCTTAGGTCATTACAGTAAGTGAAAGAAGTCAGAAAATAGAATATACTGGCTGTTCAGGTCCTTCTCCTCCAAGCACACGGAAGCCAAATCCCGTCTCTTGATCTCTCTTTATAAACACATCCAGCTCTTTATACTGAGGCACTGCTGAGAAACGGTTAATAACACCAAACTGACTTAATATGCATGAGGTAGTGAAGTAAAAAAAAAAAAAAAAAGAAAATTATATACACACACACACACACACACATATATATATATATATATATTATATATATATACATATATACATATATATATATATATATATATATATATATATATATATATATATATATATATATATATATATATATATATATATATATATATATATATATATATATATATATGTATATATGTATCCAAAACTATCAATAGGGGTTTTTTTTCATACAAGGTACAGTATTTTTGCAATATTATTAACCTATTCTTGGCTATTGTTCCTTTACAACTCGTAATGTACCCCTTGACTTGCATACCTCTCTTTGCAGACTCCTGTGTAGTGCTTTTGGGCTTGCTCTGGCAGAGGGTGACGTCTCGTCTTGGAGAGCTACTGGGCAACGTGCTTGAATAATAAGTGAGCGCTTGGGGGGCTCCAACATCATGGCACTGTTCCAAAGTCTCTAGGCTGGCACTTATTTCCTGTCTCTGTATGCCACAAGTCGAAAGAGCATGCTTTTAAGGCAAGTTAACATACTTTCATTTTTCCATACTGACAACTAAAGCCTTGTGGTTTTAAATGTGAAAAAATTATTAGCATACTCACAGGTCTAAGACTTTTTACTGGTGAAGTCTGACCTACAGGCAGAAATGAGAAGAAGATGGTGAGAAAGGAACAGAAACATAACAAAATGAAAGGTGTGTCGCATAAAGTAATATGAGAATAAAATGAGAGTCTGGAAAACATTTTAACGGCGCTATCCATGATCAAATTACAAGAATACAATGGTTTGCAAATCTCATAAACCCATATGTTATTCACAATAACATATGGGTATAACATAACAATAGCATATGGGTACATAAGATTATTCACACACTACTTTAAGACTGTGACTATTCATTCATCTTCAGTAACCACTTCATCCTGGTCACTGTCATATTGGGTCCAGCAGGACACCATGCATACACATTCATTTATACACACTCATTCACACCTAGGGGCAATTTAGCATAACCAAAGCACCTAACAGGAAATGGAGGCCAATCTGGAGGAAACACATGTGGAGACTAGGAAAAACATGTCAAACTCCACACAGACAGTAACTCAAGCTCAGCATTGAACTAGATGCTTATAAAATTTATATTAAGAGATTTATCTCTCCTACAGCCAAATATTAGTCTGAAAGGACTTCTAAGTAGTACTTAAAATACAATCTGGATGAGACCTAATATTCCCCAAATTTACACACTTGTCCTAGAATACCTATAACTTGCTCAACTATATCACAAGCTCTGATCAAATCAAGCATTGTGGATTGCCAAGGTTCACTAGGCTTACCCTGTTAAGAAGATTGTTACACATGAGATGTATTAAATCCAGACTTAAAGGCTTCATATAGCTTGGCAAATAACAAAATTAGTTCCAGTGCATTAGATAAAGAAGGTTATCTTTTATCAATTAGAAATGGGTCAAGCTACATGCCATGGTTTTGCTTTAAAAACAAAATAACAACAAAAAACTCCACCCTTAAACCAGGCCTACTTAAAAGATGCTGCTACCACCACCATAGATGTGAAGACTCAGATCTTCTGTATCTTTAGTACGAGTAGAAGAAACCTCCAAATTTTTAAACACATTTAGCATTTTTTTTAAATGGGTAGGTGTAAAATGCTGGGTAGATCTAAAAGACATCTTTCTGTTTCTAGATAACTCAGTCTAGCAATTTTTCAGCAAAACAGCTTAGCAGCAAGCCACTATCAATATTTGAAGAAAGGAAGAAAAAAAATTTAGTTCTACATTAACTACATTTGCCAAGAAAGATGGGCCAATAACTCCTGATGAAACAAATGGCAGACGAGACCATGAAAAGATCTGAGAGCCAAGTTGAAAAGCATATTTCATCTAAGACATATTAAAGATGGATAGAGGACATGTACATGAAAGGAGGAGAGAGATGCAGAGTGAAGGGTGGGAGGTGGCTCCAGAGAGAGGAGAGCATTACTTAAAATCCTAATGACTGATCCATGATTCCATCTGTCAGCACAAAACCCATGCTCTACACATCCCCGATGTTGATATGACTGTCAATCAAGTAGATGGAACACATATGACTTAACAAAATCTTACACTCTCGCTGGCTCTTCTTTTTAGTAGTAAAAAGGCAAAGAAAGAAAGCACATCAAGGCTTAACTCTTACCTATTTTTACCCTGGTCTTCTTTCTCTGTCCTTTTTTCCCCCACCTATATTTCTCTTGCATACCAGATTTTCAACCCGTTTCTCTCCTCTACCTCTTCACCCTCTCCTACAACTTATTAGCATAGCCTAGACCTACAGTAATACTCTACTGATCAAAGCACATATGCATTCCCAGGATCTGGTTAGTGGTGCAGTGATGTATCATGTAACATGGATTTAGGTTCATGTTCCAGCTGTGCTGTGGGTCACCCATGAGGATGTTCCTGTCTGACTTATGGCTGGGAAAGGTCAGGAGGATGCAGCTCTTGAATTACTATGCAACATGCCAGACACTCAGGAACCCTAGTGGTCACCATTTTGCATGTTGGAGTAGAGCCTTTAAAGATTGAAAAAAGTGGGAATTATAAATAATGCTTAAAGGATCCATAAAGAGGGCAGTTGAGTTCAAATGTTGAAAAAACTGAGCAAAAAGAAACACATCCCTTGTCAATATACTGAAAAGGAACTTTGTGTATGTCTTTCCAGCACATTCTCCACCACCTGGGAGTGCAAATTGTCTATGAGCTGAGTAAATGCATGACATTGTGGAAGGTTTTGTCATGGACTACTTTGAAACTGCTGGCAATAGACCATTAGGGTTATGCATAAGTATTCACCCCAGCAACTAAAATAACTATTTAGAGAAACGGTGTTTGAACTTCCAAATGTTACAATACATTTAACAAAAACAGTCTTACTATTAAACTTTGAAATCAATGTATAGGTTTTGAAAGGGACATATTTTGAACTTTTTTGAGGCTCACTTTGAGTTGCTTTTGTAATGCATGAGAAAGAGATGTTGGCTGGTCCATTTTATTTTGTGAAGATAAAAGACAAGAGATGGAGAAGGTGGTATGTTAGTTGGTAAGACTTTTTTTTCTTGAGTGTATTCTGTCTGGTGCTTCCAAAGCCATAAGCAAACCAGCCAACAAAGAACCTCGATATCAAACTGCTGCTCTGTGCAGTGACAGACATTCTTAGCAGTAAATATGAAAAGCCATACACAGATAGATTAGTTAAAATCCTTTCATCCCAAAACAAATATAATATGGAATACATTTTTCTTCCCTTCTCCTTTTCACTGTCATTCCCTTCAAAATGGTAATTCCCTCTCTCTTTCCTGGTCTTTTGCCTTCCTCACCTCCTCGCAGCACTAGCAGGTTGACTTCACTTCCCACAGGCAGCTCCTTTAGTATGTCCACCACCTGTGCATGGCTCAATGCCTGCACATTCTGCCTGTTGATCTCCTTGATGACGTCACCCTTGAGCAGGCCACGGCACCACTGTGCGTCCAGGATCATCTTCACCTTCTGGCCCAGCGGACTGTCAGCAATAGCAAATCCAAACCCGCCCGGGCCTTTCACCAGGGGCACAGTAACCAGCTCCGGTTGCAGCATTCCACCCTCAGGCCTCTCATCAGCACCAGTGGGAATGCTGGGTAGCGCTGCCACAATAGGACGTCCGCTGGCATCGGTAGTGAGGTAGTGGAGCTCCTGGGAGGAAGCATGCAAAGCATCACCCTTCACTAGCAGCGGCTGCCCATTGATAAGGGGTACAGCTGTTACCACTTCACCAGCCAAAGGAGGAGGAGGTGGAGGGGGGGGAAGGTCTTCATTGTCCACCTGCACATCTGGGGGCAGGGAATAGCCACGACAAAGAACCATATCTACATACTGGCTGATGGGGATGCACTGGAACATTTGCACTACGTCATTGTGGGTTTTACCCAGTACCAGTGTGCCATTGATCTCCACTATTACATCACCTGTGAAAAAGAGGGGTGAATGAGATCTCTAAAAGACTTCACAAAGAAATCATTTATATTAAAAAAGCACTGAATTCATTTATAAAGCTCTTGCTGTATATTAATTAATTTGACATTTGTACTACTGCTTTAAGGAATACTTCAGGATGGAATTTTTCAACCTATTTTCTATCTACACACATCTTGTCAATGTACACTATATGGCCAAAAGTATCTGGACACCTGCCATCATACTCATATGTGCTTGTTGAACATCCCATTTCAAATTTGGTCCCAACTTTGCTGCTGTAATAACCTCCACTTTTCTGTGAAGACTTTCTACTAGATTTTGGAATATGGCTGTGGTAACATCCCATTCAGCCACAGCAGAATTAATCAGGTCAGGCACAAATGTTGGGTGAGGAGGCCTGTCACACAGTCAGTGCTGTTCAGTGGGGTTGTGGTCAGGGCTCAGTTTTTCCACTCCAACCTTAGTAAGCCATGTCTTCATGGACCTTGCAGGGGCACGGTCATACAAAGACAATCTTTACAATAATCTGCTTTTAATTTTGTGGCAACAGTTTGGGGAAAATACACATATGGGTGCGCAAGGTCAGGTGTCAACAGACTATTTTTTAGTCAACAGACTAAACTTAACAATTAACTTAAAACGTAACAGAATACTAACTGTATTGCTCCAAAATTGTATTGTAACATTGGATTAAGAACAGATTTAGTAAGATATTCTCATATCTTATTATATTATATATAATACTATAATGATAAGATATTATATCTTAGCATATGTATTATTAGAGTGTAATAGCTGTAGATCTGATTTGGCCTTACATAAATACATATTAAATGGTTATTGACAGAATTCAGCAACTGCCCATAGCTTTCCATTATGTATAACAAAATGGAAATAATATAATGTGTTTTCTGATTGAATAGGTCTTTCATTCTTTGCTCAGTAGGGGGACATTCCTGGCCATGGTATTTGGCCAAAAGCTACATGTGTGACAGATAGAGATAAGGTTAAATACAGTGAGATATTTCTTTTATAAACAAACACACAGATATCATCAAGGGCACTGGCGTAATCTTTGCTTCATCCATTTGGTGTTTTTAGGTGTAATGCTCTTCCTCACCAGATGCCATCTTATTGTCTTGTGCAGCTGGTCCATCTGCCAGGACATTCTTCACCTGCAGGAACTCATCAGGTCTGTCTCCACCGATGATGGTGAAGCCAAAGCCCTGAGCGCTCTTTTTCAAAGCTGTGTGATATAACTCGCCCTTCAACTGAGTAGGATCACGAGTGAAACCTGGAGTTCCCCCTTCACCACCTAGAAAAATAATTAGAAAGAATTTCATTCAAATCTTCATTTACTTGTTGTATATTTTCTGATATGATGATTTTGACAGGACAATAACAACATGAATTTATAGCTTTTACAACTTAAGCATTTATAACTTAGCTAAACAGAAGCAGAGTAAAATACAAGAGTGTGAGATGCATTAGAAAGCTCTGGCTCCCGATGATAGCTTTTTTATGCTTGACTGACCTATAATTAAACAAACAAAGTGCTTCACCCAGCTGGTGTTATAAACAAATCCATTATAACACTTGGCTTTATGACACTGCAAATGAGATAATTCATTACCACACAGCCCCAAACAGACATCCCGAATCCCCAAATACTGCCATTTCTATTTGCTTCTTATGTTAGCTTGCAGTCTTTAAAGCCCAACCCCCCGCCGACCTCACCCCTCCCTCCCTCCTCTCTCTCTCTCTCTCTCTCTCTCTCAAGATTCAAGTAGGTTTACTAAAATGGTAAAAGGCTTTACATTTCCAAAGCACTGGTAACATTAAATTACAGACATACACATTTACACACATTTACACACAATTTAAGAAAAAGCACACACACAATGATTTGCTTTATCACCCGAATGTTTCTAATCACTGTATGCCTGTTGATGTTATTTTGTGTGGTTGGTGGTACTGTTCCACTGGTTACTCTTGTCATGACAGGACCTCACAAACCTGCAAGCCTCTATCTCTTTCTCTCTCTTTCTATCTTTCTCTCTATCTCTCTGTCTCTCTCTCTCTCTCTCTCTCTCACACACACAATCCTTATGAGGATCTTAAACGGACAATTATTAATGTAGTTAATTAACGCTATCCTAGAACTAATGTAACATGTGCCTGTAGTATTTGTAGTGAGCAATCCAAGAGCACATGCAGACATTGTCAATCTAGGATAATTATCCTAGATTGACAATGTCTGCATGTGCTCCTTCTGCTTTTATTAGCCATTTTGTCATATACATCTATGACAGTGATGTTTTGGATGATGTTTTGAATTAAATGAGACAGTGGGTCATTTTATATGCTTATTATTATTATACCCAAATACATGCTCTTCAGTGTCCTTTTGTGGGACATTTGGCTGGTCCAATGAGAAAACCTGCTTTTCCTATTGAAAAAAAAACTTCAGCTTGAACAACGTTGCAACTTTGTTTTGGTTGTGGTTCTGTCTCCGTCATCTGGTCTGTTACCCATTGTGTTCACATGTTTTGTCTTAGTGCTTGATTATTTTGTCTATTTATCCTCTGGTTATGTCTCCAAACCTTATTTGACTGAGTTTGTCTGAGTTCATTGTACTTTCTGTTCTTGAGCTTTGCCTGCTTGATGTATGGATTTTAGATGTGTATGACAAAATGCCTAATAAAAGCAGAAGGAAAGGACAAACAATGAAAATAAATTTAAAAAATAACCCATCTCACACTTTTTTTTCCATTTTGCCTATGATCAGCATTCCAGTAAACACTCAAGCAGGGGAATGGAATAAAATGAACTTTCTACAGATTATCCAGGAAGTTGACCCAATTTATCTAGGTCATTTAGTCTTTAGCAGTGAACAGAAAATCAGGAATAGCAGTTCTGTTCTGTGTTTGTGCACATGCAGACAGTTTCCCCTCCCAACCAGTCAGGACGTGATAAAAAGTCTATGGAAATCATGACCTTATAATTTCAACACAGTGGGAGTGCAATAAAACAATAAACAGTGATGAACAAAGGTTATCTTCATGTCTTCATTTGGCCAAATGAATCTGTAATCTTGTATGTGATGAGTCAGATTCCTCTCTCAGACAAGTAGGAACAATAGAAGGTAAGAGTATGGGCGTAGGAGCCATCGTTTCAAAATCTTGGTTTTTCCCCCACTACATTTAAAAATCAAGCTTTTGTCATAGTCCCCCGCCACCCCCAATCTCAAATTTGGTTTAGGATTGCCTGCCTGTCTCTGGGGATTTCTGAGCTAGACAGTCTCCAAAGGTAACTGTAACAATGCAAGGTAACAAGCAAAACCTAGTATGGATTTTCAGAGAGGTGGCCACTATTACACAATAAAAGTGGAATGTATTCATTGGAGATGACTCAAATATTCCATGACCATCCATCGGAAAAAGAAAAAAAAACGAGCTTGTAAGTTGTATGGACAGCTACCAGTTAGCCAGCTAGTTCACAGCATGTTGGATGTTTGGGACGGGGGCCCCATCGTGTGAGGATCGCTCCCACTGTTGGTGAGTTGGAGCTAGGAGCTGGAGACTGTGTGTTTTCATTTTCTTTCATGATTCTCCATGGGGCAGTGCTGCTGCATCAAGAACTGTCATAGTAGGTCACACTGTCATCAAGCGAGAAAACTGGACAATGGAATGTTTTTTCTACAGCAAAATAGCCTCCAACTCATATTCACAGCTTCAACTCACCAACAGAAACAGCAATCCTTACAGGATTGCACCCACATCTCAACATGTATTGTGGCTAGCTACACTAACTAGCAGCTGTTCTTAATTATTATAGTAGCTAGTATTTTAAATGAACAATTCTCTGTTTGGAGTAATATTAATGAATAATTGAGGTTCATTCAGTGACATACACCAGAACGCCATATACCGTATCTCTATATTTCATCATTTTTATTTTAAAATAAAGTATATTATGCAGTTTATGGTATGCAGTAGTTTTTGTTGTAGTTATATTATAGTCCCTCTCTCTAACTGTGCACCCGAGACTTTATAATCTCTTATATCTTTATAAACTCTCTTACAACCACACAAATTAGTACATTTTGTGCCCAAAGGTCATTAGAAATGAGCATTTAAGTGCGTTATTTTATTTATATATTTATTTTAATTTTGGAGGGAGCATGCCCCCGAACTCCCCTAGCATTTCAGCATCGCCCTAGATCCAAAATCGCCCCTGGGTAAGAGCGTGAATGTATTGGCAAAAGAGAAGATGTGTGCCTGAAGGAGGAAAATAAGTATTTGATCCCCTGCTGATTTTGTACGTTTGCCCACTGACAAAGAAATGGTCAGTCTGTAATTTTAATGGTAGGTTTATTTGAACAGTGAGAGACAGAATAACAACAAAAAAATCCAGAAAAACGCATGTCAAAAATGTTATAAATTGATTTGCATTTTAATGAGGGAAATAAGTACTTGACCCCCTCTCAATCAGAAAGATTTCTGGCTCCCAGGTGTCTTTTATACAGGTAACGAGCTGAGATTAGGAGCACACTCTTAAAGGGAGTGCTCCTAATCTCAGCTTGTTACCTGTATAAAAGACACCTGTCCACAGAAGCAATCAATCAATCAGTTTCCAAACTCTCCACCACGGCCAAGACCAAAGAGCTCTCCAAGGATGTCAGATTGTAGACCTACACAAGTCTGGAATGGGCTACAAGACCATTGCCAAGCAGCTTGGTGAGAAGGTGACAACAGTTGGTGTGATTATTCGCAAATGGAAGAAACACAAAAGAACAGTCAATCTCCCTCGGCCTGGGGCTCCATGCAAGATCTCACCTCGTGGAGTTGCAATGATCATGAGAACAGTGAGGAATCAGCCCAGAACTACACGGGAGGATCTTGTCAATGATCTCAAGGCAGCTGGGACCATAGCCACCAAGAAAACAATTGGTAACACACTAAGTGGTCAGTGTTGTGGTCAGATGAGACCAAAATGGAGCTCTTTATCATCAACTCAACTCGCTGTGTTTGGAGGCGGAGGAATGCTGCCTATGACCCCAAGAACACCATCCCCACCGTCAAACATTGAGGTGGAAACATTATGCATTGGGGGTGTTTTTCTGCTAAGGGGACAGGACAACTTCACCGCATCAAAGGGACGATGGATGGGGCCATGTACCGTCAAACCTTGGGTGAGAACCTCCTTCCCTCAGCCAGGACATTGAAAATGGGTCGTGGATGGGTATTCCAGCATGACAATGACCCAAAACACACGGTCAAGGAAACAAAGGAGTGGCTCAAGAAGAAGCACATTAAGGTCCTGGAGTGGCCTAGCCAGTCTCCAGACCTTAATCCCATAGAAAATCTGTGGAGGGAGCTGAAGGTTCGAGTTGCCAAACATCAGCCTCGAAACCTTAATGACTTGGAGAAGATCTGCAAAGAGGAGTGGGACAAAATCCCTCCTGAGATGTGTGCAAACCTGGTGGCCAACTACAAGAAACGTCTGACCTCTGTGATTGCCAACAAGGGTTTTGCCACCAAGTACTAAGTCATGTTTTGCAGAGGGGTCAAATACTTATTTCCCTCATTGAAATGCAAATCAATTTATAAAATTTTTGACATGCGTTTTTCTGGATTTTTTTGTTGTTGTTATTTTGTCTCTCACTGTTCAAATGAATCTACCATTAAAATTATAGACTGATAATTTCTTTGTCAGTGGGCAAACGTACAAAATCAGCAGGGGATCAAATACTTTTTCCCCCCCTCACTGTATTAGTCAGTTCATTAATTTATCTTACACTCCCTTACACACACACACACACACACACACACACTTTTGCTCAGTTTCACAGAAAATGATAATAATTCTGGTATTGATTGTAGCTTCATTGATTATGGCATGAATATGGCAATACATGGTGATAGGCTAAAGAAATTAAGACATTAAAGAAATTTTGAAATTTCAGACACATTGTGCACTGTGTCATCAATACACATCATATGCATGTAGAGAAGAACAAAGCAAGAAATGTAATTGTTGCTTTTGGGTCTTTTAAAAAATATTTGTCTGCTGATTAGTTATAATGTTTTGGACTGTTCTATTGTTGAAGATGATCACATTTCGCCAGCTGGATTTCATTTTACTTGTAAATAAATTATGAAATAGAAGTACATCTTTAATTCTTTTTTTTTTTACATTCAGAAACAGCGGGCTTGTACTTAATTGTGTGTGACAATGGGTGTTTACCTGGAGCAGATGCTGCCCCCTTTTGGCTCTGTGCTGCAGCTGCAGCCTCCTGTGCAAGTTTCTTCTTTGCTTCTACAACCGGATTCTCGAATTGGGTTCTTTGGTTTATGTGACTGCAGCACAAAAAAACAACCCCAAAAAGCAGCAGAGGATCATGGGAGAGTTATGAAAATAAACAACCAGGATACATCATACGTAGCAAGTCTCACTATTTGCCTGATGCTTGTATACAAAAGACTTGTTTTTTGTATACAAAAAATGTTGTGTGTGTGTCTAAAAGATAAAAATAAACAGCTGAAGACCGAGTGTACTTACTCAACATAGTATGTGCCGTATTGGGCGTCCTCAATCTCCTCCCAGCCGTATGGAAGCTCTGAGGAACAGATGATGAATGACTTCTAAAGTAAGCAATCATGGAAATACACAACGCTCACACACAATAGGGCTCTGAGCAAAAACACACCTATGTGCATTTACACACGCTGTTTTGAAGAGTTAATTATCGTATCAGATTTTTTTTTTAATCTCTAAATGTCTTAGCATTGTGTGTGTTTGCATGGATGCACGTTTTTGTGTAGCAGTGTATGTGTCCACAGATGTGCACAATTTACCTCACATATACATATACACATACACACATACACACTGTCTTACTAGCCTTGTGAGAACCTTCCATTGACTTAATTATTATCTACACCTAAACCATAAATCATCAACAGAATCTTCAATTTTGAGTGTGTGCATGATATGAATATGTTGAGTGTGTCTTAATGCAAGTGCTTAATACTGTTATGTTGTTTTGAGTTACTGTGTATGTAATTTTTTATTTAAGTGTTTTAGTTAGATGTTTACACATCTACACATAGTTAGTTGCCTCTTACACCATAGCGGTTTGCCAACAATTACAATTTATTACAATGATTATGTGGAGTGGCTGGGAACACATCTCTGTGTACGAGCTCTTATAAAAACAATAATGTATTAGAACAAGTGCATTAATACAGTGAGGGAAAGAAGTATTTGATCCCCTGCTGATTTTGTACATTTGCCCACTGACAAAGAAATGATCAGTCTATAATTTTAATGGTAGGTTTATTTGAACATTGAGAGACTGAATAACAACAAGAAAATCCAGAAAAACGCATGTCAAAAATGTTATAAATTGATTTGCATTTTAATGAGGGAAATAAGTACTTGACCCCCTCTCAATCAGAAAGATTTCTTTTATACAGATAACGAGCTGAGATTAGGAGCACACTCTTAAAGGGAGTGCTCCTAATCTCAGCTTGTTACCTGTATAAAAGACACCTGTCCAAAGAAGCAATCAATCAATCAGATTCCAAACTCTCCACCATGGCCAAGACCAAAGAGCTCTCCAAGGATGTCAGGGACAAGATTGTAGACCTACACAAGTCTGGAATGGGCTACAAGGCCATTGCCAAGCAGCTTGGTGAGAAGGTGACAACAGTTAGTGCGATTATTCGCAAATGGAAGAAACACAAAAGAACTGTCAATCTCCCTCGGCCTGGGGCTCCATGCAAGATCTCACCTCGTGGAGTTGCAATGATCATGAGAACAGTGAGGAATCAGCCCTGAACTACACGGGAGGATCTTGTCAATGATCTCAAAGCAGCTGGGACCATAGTCACCAAGAAAACAATTGGTAACATACTACGCCGTGAAGGACTGAAATCCTGCAGCACCCGCAAGGTCCCCCTGCTCAAGAAAGCACATATACATGCCCGTCTGAAGTTTACCAATGAACGTCTGAATGATTCAGAGGACAACTGGGTGAAAGTGTTGTGGTCAGATGAGACCAAAATGGAGCTCTTTACCATCAACTCAACTCGCTGTGTTTGGAGGTGGAGGAATGCTGCCTATGACCCCAAGAACACCATCCCCACCGTCAAACATGGAGGTGGAAACATTATGCTTTGGGGGTGTTTTTCTGCTAAGTGGACAGGACAACTTCACCGCATCAAAGGGACGATGGACGGGGCCATGTACCATCAAATCTTGGGTGAGAACCTCCTTCCCTCAGCCAGGGCATTGAAAATGGGTCGTGGATGGGTATTCCAGCATGACAATGACCCAAAAAACACACGGCCAAGGCAACAAAGGAGTGGCTCAAGAAGAAGCACATTAAGGTCCTGGAGTGGCCTAGCCAGTCTCCAGACCATAATCCCATAGAAAATCTGTGGAGGGAGCTGAAGGTTCGAGTTGCTAAATGTCAGCCTCGAAACCTTAATGACTCCGAGAAGATCTGCAAAGAGGAGTGGGACAAAATCCCTCCTGAGATGTGTGCAAACCTGGTGGCCAACTACAAGAAACATCTGACCTCTGTGATTGCCAACAAGGGTTTTGCCCCCAAGTACTAAGTCATGTTTTGCAGAGGGGTCAAATACTTATTTCCCTCATTAAAATGCAAATCAATTTATAACATTTTTGACATGTGTTTTTCTGGATTTTTTTGTTGTTATTCGGTCTCTCACTATTCAAATAAATCTACCATTAAAATTATAGACTGATCATTTCTTTGTCAGTGGGTAAACGTACAAAATCAGCAGGGGATCAAATACTTTTTTCCCCTCACTGTATAAAACCTATCAATTATGTTGCAGTCATAAATATGCAGATGTTACAGAAAATAAATCAACACCTTCTGACTCAGTAATTCAGTCATGTTGGAGTATACGTATTCTAATCAGCAGACATTCTCTGCTAAAAGAAAAATTACCTGACCATCATTGGGGCGTAACCTCATAACTCATGCCACATTTATACTTCTTAAAATTCCACCACCTTCAAGCATCCATGCACAGTACTTTCCACAAATACCAAGGTTCTTAAAATATACCCTGGCATTTACCATGACATTTCCAAAAAGAAATAAAAATAACAATTTCAAGAGTTTTACTATGGTATTTTTATGATACTTTTTTTGTAGATACATTCACTCACATTGACTATTAATATTGTGTGTGTGTGTGTGTGTGTGTGTTATTTAGCCATTCATAATGACAAAAACATAAAAATATGTCCTCACAATGAAAGGATAATGTCACAATCATCCAGTCCTCATAAAAAAAAAAAAACATCCAATATATGTCTAAAGGACAGAGGGAGAGAGAATTACCTCCATCCTCACACTTTTCAGGTGGTTTAGCTTTCTTGACAAGACGAGGGTCCAGCCATGTGGTAGATTTTGTGTTATGACTGCAGAATAAAAAATACAGAGACATAATTTGAAATTAGAAGTATTTATTGGAATATAACATATATTTAAGTAACCTTCGTAGTAGAAAGAAATTAAGTATTAAGTAAAAAAGAAAACAGAAAGTAACTATCTGTTTCTATACGTAAACATGATACAGTATCTCACAAAAGTGAGTACACCCCTCACATTTTTGTAAATACTCAAGAAATGACACTTTGCTACCATGTAAAAGTAGTGAGTGTACAGCTTGTGTAACAGTGTAAATTTGCTGTCCCCTCAAAATAACTCAACACATAGCGATAAATGTCTAAACTGCTGGCAACAAAAGGGAGTACACCCCTAAGTGAAAATGTCCAAATTGGGCCCAAAGTGTCAATATTTTGTGTGGCCACCATTATTTTCCAGCACTGCCTTAAACCTCTAGGGCATGGAGTTCACCAGAGCTCAACAGGTTGCCACTGAAGTCCTCTTCCACTCCTCCATGATGACATCATGGAGCTGGTGGATGTTAGAGACCTTGTGCTCCTCCACCTTCCGTTTGAGGATGCCCCACAAATGCTCAATAGGGTTTAGGTCTGGAGACATGCTTGGCCAGTCCATCACCTTCACCCTCAGTTTCTTTAGCTAGGCAGTGGTCGTCTTGGAGGTGTGTTTGGGGTCGTTATCATGCTGGAATACTGCTCTGCGGCCCAGTCTCCGAAGGAAGGGGATCATTCTATGTCACAGTACATGTTGGCATTCATGGTTCCTTCAATGAACTGTAGCTCACCAGTGCCGGCAGCACTGATGCAGCCCCAGACCATGACACTCCCACCACCATGCTTGTGTTACACCACGGCCAGCAGATGGCACTGCGGCACGGCTTCTGAGCGGTCACGTGACTTTGTTTTGGTTCGCTCACTTCCTGCTTGAGCATTTATTATAGTTTAAGTGTCTTTAATTTGCCCCAGATGTCCATGGTTTTGGTTTGATTATGTTCACTATTAACCCCTAGTTTGTATCGTTGGGAGAGTTCACGTTGTTGATAACCCAAAGTCTTGTGTGTTTAGTGTTTATGTTTGAACACGGTAGCGAATGCGGTAGCATGCTACGCGGTCTTATTTCATGTCCTGCTCTCGTTTCATGCCACGATTCCAGTGAAGACCACGTTTTCTTTGTTTTGTTGAGATACGTGTACAATAAAGACTTTGATCTGCACCTGCATCCGCCTCCAGTCCCGTTCTGTAACAGAATACTGAGCCTCACAAGCGGAAGCAGCAGATCAAGATGAGCACTGAGTAGGGCCAAGCGTTCTGGGAGAGGAGTAGGAATATCGATGAAGCACTGGCTCGGATTGATCGCCAGCTAATGCAACGAGGCTGCTGCAGCAAACCGGTCCATGCTCCACGCCACCATCCATGCAATTTCCCATGCCCCCGCTGCCGGAGAGCTATGCCACGCCACACAGCCAGCCAAGCTACCTGGACTCCCACTGCAGGGGAATTATACTATGCCATGCAGCCAGCAAAGTTACTCGAACTCCTTTGGCTTCCCACTGCAGGGGATACATACAACGCCATGCAGCCGGCAAAGTTACTCGAACTCCTGGAGGTTCCCACTACAGGGGAATTGCACCACGGTGCCCAGTTCGGAGGTGAAGGCTGGCCCAGAACTTTTTTTGGGGGCGCAAAGACAACAGCAGAGCTCCAGCCTGAGGCCTGCAGGGAGGTCTCAGCTGTGGAGCTCCGGTCTGAGGTCAACATGGTGACCTCAGAGCTACAGCTTGAGGCCTACGGGGAGGTCTCAGCTGTGGAGTTCCTGCCTGAGGTCAACATGGCGACCTCAGAGCTACAGCAGGAGCTCCTCCCAGCTGAAGAATCCATCCCGCTGTCCTGCACAGCCAAGGAAGCTGTCCTGCTGTCCAGCCCAGCTGAGGGTGCCATCCCGCTGCCCTGCACAGCCAAAGAAGCTGTCCTGCTGTCCAGTCCAGCTGAGGAAGCCGTCCTGCTGTCCAGCCCAGCTGAGGAAGCCGTCCCGCTGCCCTGCACAGCCGAGGAAGCTGTCCCGCTGTTCAGTCCAGCTGAGGAGGCGTCCCACTGCCCTGCCCGGCCAAGTAAGTTGTCTCGCTGCCCTGCCCAGCCGAGGAGGCTGTCCTGAGCTCCAGCCCCGTGGAGAACGTCCCTCTGGGTTCTGGCTGAGTTCCAGTCCCTCCAAGTTCCAGTGCTGCAAGGGGCGGCATCCTGACTTTCAATCCCACTGGGGTAGTGCTCTGCCAGTCTGCTGCCCGGCCGCCTCGTTTTCCATGGCAGCGAGTGTCAGCTGTCACAGCGGCCCAAGACCCCCATTGGAGGGGGGTTCTATTACGCCACGGCCAGCAGATGGCACTGCGGCACGGCTTCTGAGCGGTCACGAGACTTTGTTTTGGTTCGCTCGCTTCGTGCTTGAGCATTTAGTTTAGTTTAAGTGTCTTTAATTTGCCCCAGGTGTCGATGCTTTAGTTTGATTATGTTCACTAGTTAAACCACTCGGTTACTGAGCACTTCACTCAGTATTATAGTTTTATAGTTCGCATTGTTGGTAACCCAAAGTCTCGTGTGTTTAGTGTTTATGTTTGAACATGGTAGCGAATGCGGTAGCATGCTATGCGGTCTTATTTCATGTCCTGCTCTCGTTTCCTGCCAGATTCCAGTTTCTCGTTTTCCTGTGAAGACCACGTTTTCTTTGTTTATTGAGTTACATGTACAATAAAGACTTTGATCTGCACCTGCATCTGCCTCCAGTCCCGTTCCGTAACAGTTTGACTGTAGGCAAGACACACTTGTCTTTGTACTTCTCACCTGGTTGCCGCCACACACACTTGACACCATCTGAATGAAATAAGTTTATCTTGGTCTCATCAGACCACAGGACATGTTTCCAGTAATCCATGTCCTTAATCTGCTTGTCTTCAGCAAACTGTTTGCGGGCTTTCTTGTGCATCATCTGTAGAAGAGGCTTACTTCTGGGACGACAGCCATGCAGACCAATTTGATGCAGTGTGCGGCGTATGGTCTGAGCACTGACAGTCTGACCCCCTTCAACCTCTGCAGCAATGCTGGCAGCACTCATACGTTTATTTCCCAAACACAACCTCTGGATATGACGCTGAGCACATGCACTCAACTTCTTTGGTCAACCATGGCGAGGCCTGTTCTGAGTGGAACCTGTCCTGTTAAACCGGTGTATGGTCTTGGTCACTGTGCTGCAGCTCATTGTCAGGGTCTTGGCAATCTTCTTATAGCCCAGGCCATCTTTATGTAGAGCAATAATTCTTTTTTCGGATCCTCAGAGTGTTCTTTGCCATGAGGTGTCATGTTGAACTTCAGGTGACCAGTATGAGGGAGTGTGAGAGCGATGACACCAAGTTTAACACACCTGCTCCCCATTCACACCCGAGACCTTGTAACACTAACAAGTCACATGACACCGAGGAGGGAAAATGGCTAATTGGGCCCAATTTGGACATTTTCAATTAGTGGTGTACTCACTTTTGTTGCCAGCGGTTTAGACATTAATGGCTGGGTGTTGAGTTATTTTGAGGGGAAAGCAAATTTACACTGTTACACAAGCTGTACACTCACTACTTTACATTGTAGCAAAGTGTCATTTCTTCAGTGTTGTCATATTAAAAGATATAATCAAATATTTACAAAAATGTGAGGGGTGTACTAACTTTTGTGAGATACTGTATATTCCCCAATATATGCACATATATCTCATAATTGGTAATATGTTTCCTAATGTATTTCCTTTCTTTTCTGAACAGCCATATTTGCTGTGAGGAAAATTGTATCATGTCAGTTCTAATGTCTGCTGTGCAAATTGTCTACAAATTTGCTGCTTTGTAATCAAACCATAAAGCAAAACTCTAACTTTATTATTGCAAATAGCAATTTTTGAATTATTTCTTTACGTTTACAAGCATATTTCAGAAATATTTTCAGCTTTACATATTACAGAACAATAACATTCATTAAACACACTGAAGTGAGTTCTGATGGTTTAAGAATAAGCAGGAACCACTGAAGTTTTTATAGACAAAAGGAACAGGGTAAGAAAGACTGTGCATAAGTCTCACTAATGAACAGAAAAACAGGCATTTCTATGAGAACAATAACATATGTTAAACTGTCAAACTCATACACACCACCATTATTTCTCACATACACCATCAAATGTTCCTGCAAACTATCATACCCTGCTCGCATACCATCCTATACCTCTAGCATACCATCATATACCTCTCGAATACTATCATACACCTCTCACAAATTATCATACACCTCTCGCATACTATAATACACCTCTCGTATACTATCATACACCTCTCGCATACTATCATACACCTCTCGCATGCGATCATATTCTACATTTTTCATTTAGCAGACGTTTTTATCCAAAGCGACTTGCAAATGAGCACATACTATCATACGCCTCTCTCAAACTATCATACAGTTCTCACAAACTATCATACACCTCCCGCATACTATCATACACCTCTCACATACTATCATACACCTCTCACATACTATTATATCCATTTCATATAATATCAAACTCCACCGCATGATATCATTCTCCTCCTCACATGCTATTATATTTTTTTCATATAATATCATACTCCATGGACATAATATAATAATACTTGCAAACTATCATACTCCTCTCACATAACATACTCATCTCACATACTGTTATATTTCTTACATATAACATAGTAAGTATCATATTCTTTGCATATTTCATACTCCTCTCACATACTATTATATTTATTTCATATACAACCCAATTCCAAAAAAGTTAAATAAAAACAGAATGCAATGATTTGCAAATCTCATAAAGCCATATTTTATTCACAATAGAATACAGAAAACATATCACATGTTTATACCATTTTAAGGGAAAAATAAGGTAATTTTGAATTTGATGGCAGCAACACGGCCCAAAAAAGTAGCATTGCCTCTTCTTTTAACAACATTCCGTATACGTCTGGAAACTGAGGAGAACAGATGCTGACGTTTTGGCTGAGGAAGGTTGTCCCATTCGTGTCTGATACAGGATTCTATCTGCTCAACAGTCCTGGACCTTCCTAGTGGTATTTTTCGTTTCTTGATGTGCCAAATGTTTTCAATTGGTGAATGGTCTGGACTGCAAGCAGGCCAGTTCAGTTCAGGATAGTTCATACGTCATCTGGATGGAAGCATACAGCGGCAAGAAAAAGTATGTGAACCCTTTGGAATTTCATGGTTTTCTGAAAAAATTTGCCATAAAATGTGATCTGATCTTCATCTAATTCAGGGTATTGACAAATATAATGTGCCTAAAAGAATAACACAAAAAAAAATTCTGATCTTTCATGTCTTTATTGAACACACTCATTCAACATTCAAAATGGCAGTGGAAATTAACCCTTCGAAGTGAACCCTTAGAATTAATCATTGGTTGGACCCCCCCTTGGAGGCAATAACCTCAACCAGGCGCTTCCTGTAGCTGTGGATCAGACCTTCACATCATTCAGGAGGAATTTTAGCCCATTCTTCCTGGCAGAACTGCTTTAGCTCGGTCATATACTTTGGACGTCTCATATATATGGCTTTCTTTAAGTCATTCCATAGTATCTCTATTGGGTTGAGGTCTGGGCTCTGACTTGGCCACTCCGAGAGGCGGATTTTGTTTTTCTGAAGCCATTCTGTTGTGGAATTGCTCCGGTGTTTTGGGTCGTTGTCCTGTTGCATCACCCAACTTCTACACAACTTCAGCAGACGTACAGACATTCTCACATTATCCTGAAGAATTGTCTGATATACTTGGGAATTCATCTTCCCCTCACTGATTGCTAGCTGGCCAGGCCCTGATGCAGCAAAGCGGGACCAAATCATGTAGTTTCCTCCACCATACTTTACGGTTGGGATGATGTTTTCATGATGATATGCCGTGCCCTTTCTACACCAGATGTGGTGCTGTGTGGTTTTACCAAATAGTTCAATCTTAGTTTCATCAGTCTTCAAAATATTTTGCCAATACCACTGTGGAGTGTCAATGTGCTCTTTTGCAAACTTCAGGCATACAGCAATGTTCTTTTTAGTAAGCAGTGGCTTCCTTTATGGTGTCCTGCCGTAGATACCCTGCTTGTTCAATGTTTTGTGTATTGTAGACTCATGAAGAGATGTTATCCAGTTCCAATGATGCCTTCAAATATTTAGCTGTCATTCGGGGTTGTTTCTTTACCTCATTGATGAGTCTTCAATGTGCTCTTGGTGTCATTTTGACTAGGTGCCCAATTCTTGGTAGAGTAGCAACAGTCCCAAAGTGTCTCCATTTGTAGAATGTTTGCCAATTGTAGACTGGTGAATTTCTAAAGTCTTTGAAATCACTTTGTGACCCTTGCCAGCTTTATGTAAATCAACAATTCTTGATCGTAGATCCTCTGAAAGCTCTTTTTGGCAAGGCATGGCTCACATAAGCATGTGCTTCTTGTGCAGAGCAAACTCCAAATGTTTGAGGGGTTTTTATCAGTCAAAGTAGCTGTAGTCCACACCTCCAAACTCATTTTCTTAACGAGACTTCAGGTGTGCAAAAAAAAGAGAAGCTTTTTTGAGGTCATTAACTCAAGGGTTCACATACTTTTTCCACAAGCACTATTAGGTTTTTTTGGTTGTTCTAAATAAAGACAAGAAAGAGCAGATTTTTTTTGCGTGTTATTCTTTTAGGAACCTTATATTTGTCAATACACTTGACTAAGATAAAGATCAGATCACATTTTATGACAAATTTATTCAGAAAACCATGAAATTCCAAAGGGTTCACATACTTTTTCTTGCCACTCTATGTTGTTCTAAAACTTGTATATACACCTTTCAGCATTGATGGTGCCTTTCCAGATGTGTAAACTGCCCATTCCATAGGCACTAATGCACCCCCATACCATCAGAGATGCTTGCTTTTGAACTGAGTGCTGATAAAAAGCCGGATGGTCCCTTTCTGAGCCCATGCAGTGATTTCCATTACAGAATCATGCCTGTTTTTAATGCAGTGCCACCTGAAGGAACAAAGGTCATGGGTATGCAATATTTATTTTCACCCTTGTCCCTTGTGCACAGATTCCTCTAGATCCTCAGAATCTTTTGATGATATTATGCACTGTAGATGGTGAGATTTATGTTGAGGAAAATTATTCTGAAATTGTTCCACAATTTGTAGACGCGGATGGGTGAACCTCTGCTCAGCTTTACTTCCTGCCTCTCAAGATACTCTTTTTATACCGAATCATGTTAGTGACCAGTTGCCAATTAAGCTAATTAGTTGCAAAATCTTCCTCCAGCTGTTTCTTTTTAGTAACATATACACATATGGGTTTATGAGATTTGCAAATCATTGAATTCTGTTTTTATTTACATTTTACATATTGTCCCAACCTTTTTGGAATTGGGGTTGTAATATCATACTTCTCTGACACACTATCATACTTCTCTGACACACTATCAAATCCTCTGCATAAGAAGTGTGTTGTTATGCCAGTCATGCAAATCTCTCGCATGCAAATTTCTTCTTGTGCTTATGGTGTGATCAAAGTGAGAGCAGATTTATGCATCAAAATGTAGCCCAAAAATGTACCCCTACTATTGAAAATGCTTGTGTTATTTATTAACATTTACAGAAATGTCGAACATTTTAAAATGCTGTAAAGCAATTCACGAACACTGATGAAGCCCAAACACTAAGATGCAATGTTAACTGACCTGCTAATGCAGCTCCCTGATATTAATGCTGTTAATAATTTGGGAATTTGTTAGAAATCCTGAAATATTTTTGAGCATGCACACACACACACACACACACACACACACACACCACTATCTCTTTTCATTAGAGAACATCTAGGCCACAATGTGGACTAAATTTACTCCTGCTCACTCACTGACTGCTTCTCTGCTGCTCTCTACTGTTCTCATCAAAAGACAAGATCCACTAAAAAGAACACAAAAGCAACTGTACAATGGACCTTTACACTTATGCTCCTTATACATTAGAACCAGGTTGCTCAAATCTGGTCCGAGTGATATACCACCCTGGACAGTTTACATAATAATTTGAGTTCTCTACTTTAAAAACAGTAATATGCCATAGAAAACTTACTAAAATGACATGAAAATAATTTTTATGCAACTTCCAACCTTGTTTTGGCTGTTAGAAGATCGTTTTGGGCGAGAAGCCAGTTTAACACAAAGACCAGTAGATGCAGTCAGTCTGCCAAAAGTTGTCAAAAACCTTGCTAGCTTAATGGGCTTTTCTCACAAAATAAATGCCATGCTTTGATATGCCTCAAATGTGCCATAGTGAAATGGACACAAACCTAATGAATTCATTTTAATCTGACACTGGTAATCTGAATCTGAGATAGTTAGCGATTATTTCCCCACCACTGTGGCAGACAGTGATCAGTAAAGTGAAGAGACCAATTCAGAAATACATTCTGCATGTATTTCCTAATATAAGTGTATTACATTTGGTCAGGTATAGTGTGTGACATAAAGCAGCATTCTGACATAAAACTAGTGTTTAATATGTTATTCGTCAGCCTTTTGTCACTGTTTCACAATGTTGCATTGTATTGTAATTATGTCCATCGGTGTTGTTCACTACAGTACACAGCATGCTTTAGGCTATTAAGATATTAATTGTTGGAGAATCCTCACTGCGATCAATTATATTACATCACTAGCATTACTGGTATTGCTCTATCATAACCTAAGCCTCTGGTTAATTAACAAGTTAACCAAACACAGACATTCAAACAATGCTCTAAAGAAAATTCAGATTAAGTTTATATACTACACAAAACTGAAATCAAAACCAAATTCATTATCCTTTCAACCTCAAAGGAAAAGGTTAGTAACCTGAGCTCAGGATTGAATTGAGGACCCTGGTGTCCTAGTGCTGCACCACACATCACACTCATATACAGTATACAGAGTCAGCCTTACTCAATAAAGTAGACCATGCCCGTTTCAGTGTAGGCCATCTCCCAGTTGTATGGTAGGGGTTCAAGGCTGTCGTCTCTGGAGAGAGAACTCCAGGTGCGAACAAGATCACTACTGCTGCTGCCACATCCACGAGTGACACTGCTGCTGCTGTTAGACTGAGTGTAGCTGGGCACCGGCCTCCTCCACTCCTCACTTCCCTCTGTGAGAGAGACAGAGACAGAGAGAGAGAGAGAGAGAAAGAGAGAGAGAGAGAGATATGAGAGAATGCAACAATGCATGACACATAACACAAACACATGACACAATGCATGCAAAGCACTATAGAGAGGCAGGGGAGTAATTTGTATATTAAGTTAGACACATAGACAAGGCAAGACATATCTCTCTGGTTTGGAAGATGGCCAGGGAGACAAGGAGCTGGAGAAATTGCAAGAACAGGGATGGCAAGCAAATGGCAATGCCAAGCCAAATATTTCTGATGCTTTCATTTTTTTTTATTTGTTATCAGAGGTGACTAAAATTGTGCAAATATTACATTTTGATGGCTTTTTTAACCATCTGCATGCATTAATTTGCCATCTGCCTCAATGTTTTTTCCCATTTCTCCAACTAGTCAAATACCAAAGCAGTGACTACTGAATACATTAATCTACTAGTCTATGCAACCAAAAAAACTAAAAATAAATAAATAAAAGTACTTTAATTAATATAATAAATGTTATCACCCAAAAATGCACACAGTTGAATAATTCATCCTATTCTACTTTAAGCGCCTGGAATATTGGTGTAAATTGATCGAATAGATAATAATAAAAACATTTATCTGTTGAAATACTA
Organism: Ameiurus melas; assembly: GCA_012411365.1. Taxonomy (NCBI): domain Eukaryota; kingdom Metazoa; phylum Chordata; class Actinopteri; order Siluriformes; family Ictaluridae; genus Ameiurus; species Ameiurus melas. The sequence continues at coordinate 16,815,680 of CM022767.1, forward strand.
ATCACCCCTTTTGAGTGAATAACAATTTTATTGTTGTATGTTTGAGATATAAAATAATTTCGCAGTGATTTGCTCATTTGCATTGCCCCACTCAGCTTCCATAGAGTTACTATTCCAGCAATGGTCAAAAATGGGACCTGCAACAAACACTAAGCAATACATAGTCAAATTTTGCACTGCCCCATGTCCATTAAAACAGACTGTATGCAGTGGATCAAATCACATCAAGATAGATAGAGACAGCTCAATTCAATTCTCCCTCACTTTCTCTCTCATGTTACCTCTAGATTTCTTTATTTATATATCTCTAGTAGCTTGGAGTTAATTACCATGATTACATATGGATAACCATATGCAATAAAGCATATATAAAAGTGTGGTGTTATTTCCTGATTGGCTGGGAAACAGCATGTGCATCCAGTATGACTAATCATGACAGCTTACTGTAGGATTGTTAGTTTGAGTGACAGGTATATTTCACTCTCCAATAATCAATTAAACATCATCTGTGATTCTTATGAATCAGTATAAATCAGCGAATCATTTCTCAGCACAACCGCATGCTGTGGCAATCTAATTTAAGGAATGGAGAGAACTGGTATCATAGTGCAGCACAGCTCAAATTTAAACCCCTTACTGAGGTCACTGGACTATATTCACTTCAAGGTAAACTTCAAGGTGTCAAAGTGAATCTGGCTTTTGAGGAGGAGCAAAACTGAGCATGCATAATCATTGTTGAGTTCTGACCATGCACCATTCTGTCCCAATGCAGGGATAATGTGCCACTAATTACCGCTTTTGAGTGATTAACAATTTAATTCTTTATATTTGACAGATATAAACTGATTTCCAAGTGATTTGCTCATTTGTAGATATTGTGCTATCATGGGGAAATGAGGGCACTGCCCCACTGAGCTTCCATAGAGTTACTACTCCAGTAATGGTCAAAAATCAGACCTGCAACAAGCATTAATAGTGATCCATAGAGTTAAGATTTGCACCGCCCCATGCTTGCTCTGTGAACATTTTCAGGGGAGGAGGAGGAACACATACAATGGTTAATGACAAGGTTTCCAGATTGGGCTGGTTAAAAAATACTCCACGGACAAGATCTTGTTTTATATCAAATCATTTTAATGAAATCTAATATATTTCTGCAAAATGGCAAGGTATAGGGACATACATTGTGCCTATGATGTACAGAAAATAATTATGTAGTGGATGATGTCTGTACATCAGAAATACACGTGATATACTTGTTTCCCCACTCAGCATGAGAATAAAAATGTGTCTTGGGCTAGTTATAGGTCTTTTGTGTGGTTTTTGGGAGGATGTAGTTGGGCTGGAAATCTTGCTAAAACCTGTCAACCCTAGTTAATTGGTATTGTCTCAAACACACTGAAGGCATGTCTAAAACTGTTCAAAATGAGCTTCTAGACTGTAAGATCGATGCCTATTGCTGATTCTCAACTACCTATTATGGGGTCACTCTACAATTTTTACTAGATAATACCATGCAAGTGTGTTAGCCTCTTGATTTCATTTTGTTTGAGACTATGTCGCTATTTATGCCCCAACAAAATCTATGGTCATAAGCCCCTGCTGGAAACCTTGTTATCTTGCAACTTCTTTATTTGTGAAAGTGGAACAAGCCTCCAAAACACATATTAAAATACTCCAAGGAAGAAGTACTTTTATTGGATTTCTTTCGACACAAGTCAAGGGATTATTTGCTTCAGTGAACATTCAGCAGCTATTTCCTCTTCACTGGTATCAGCCAAGGCCTCGATTGGGGCATTAGCCAGTCCCAACTGCAAGAGATAACTATGCAAATGCACAGCCACTCTGAGATTTAGACATTAATCAATAGCAGTACACTTGAGAGCTCAACCTACCACAGGCAACACATGCATATTCTGCTTGGTACCATGGCAACAATGCCTACTTTACAGATATTTTTTCTCTCGCTCACTTCAATAGATTTCCATTAAGATGACTATCGTTATGGTTTCCATTAAAACAGACTGTATACGTTGGATCAAAGCACATCAAGATGGACAGAGACAGTTCTCTTCAATTATTCTTATACTGTAGATTTCTCCCTCACTTTCTCTCTCTCACATTATCTCTAGATTTTTTTTATTTACATTTCTCTAGTAGCCTGGAGTTATTTGCCATGATTACATATGGATAGCCATATGCAATAAAGCATATATAAAAGTGTGGTGTTATTTCCTGATTGCCTGGAAAACAGCATGTGCATCCAGTATGACTAATCATGAAAGCATACTGTAGGATTATTAGTTTGAGTGACAGGTATATTTCACTCTCTGATAATCGATTAAACGTTGTCTGTGATTCTTAAGAATCAGCATGAATCAGCGATTCATTTCTCAGCACAACCGCATGCTGTGGCAATCTAATTTAAAGAACGGAGGGAACTGGTATCATAGTGCAGCACAGCTCGAATTTAAACCCCTTACTGAGGTCACTGGAATATATTCACTTCAAGGTAAACCACCCTGTCAAAGTGGATCTGGGATCTGGCTTTTGAGGAGGAGCAAAACTGAGCATGCATAATCATTGTTGAGTTCTGACCTTGCACCATTCTGTCCCAATGCAGTGATAATGTGCCACCAAAGGATTTTATGCAAAGCTGCACCAGGCTTAGCAAGAATCTCTCAGTGTCCATATCACCTCCAGCATATCAATGAATTGAGTATTTTGCCAGATACAGAGACATTGGATTCATTACTAACACATGATTTTGCTGAGAAAAAAAAGTTTCATCTACCATACTAAAGGATTCTTTGGTTTGTCCTGTGGGAAAATAACCTAGGGTTTGAAGTAAAACCTTAGACATCCAAAGAAGCCTTGCGAAATCCCTTTTGTGTAAAAATGAATAAGACGAATACACTCACTGGTACCCTTGTTCATTCATGCAAATATCCAATCATCCAATCATGTGGCAGCAGTGCAATGCATAAAAATCAGGTCAAGAGCTTCAGCTATTATTCACATCAACCACCAAAATAGAGAACAAAATGTGATCTCAGTGATTCTGATTTCAGTATTTCACTCTCTGAAGTTTACACAAAATTGTGCAAAAACAACAACGAAGAACATTCAGTAAGCAGCAGATTTGCAGTCAGAAATGCTTTGTTGATGAGGAGACGAGACAGGCCAGACTGGTTCAAGCTGGCAGGAAGGCTACAGTAAGTCAAATAATCACTTTTTACAACAGTGGTGAACAGAATATCACCTCAGTGGATTTAATATCCAAACACATCCGCAGTGTATATACCAAGTCTGTAAAATTCATTTTTTATAAACTGCTTAATGTACCAAAACATGATATTATAACAACAGTTGGGATACTAGTTCCACTTTTTATTAGGATCGAATAAAAAAAATAACAGAATACTGGTACATGTTTTCTGTCATTTATGCATGCAGAATTAAATATGCGCTGTTCTGAATTTATATATGTCAACTCTTTCTCCTGCAGTTGGAAGACAGACTACAGCATGTGCAGCTGACAAGAAAGCCAAAATGATCAAACATTGTGCTTGCCAGAGTTACAAATATATATGAAAAAATTATGTCCTGAACTGTCATGAACATAGACATGCCCGCTTGAAGGATGGTCTTCTGGCTAGTATTTAGTTTTAGCTTTTAAAGAGCCATAAATACACATTGAACTTTAGGGAGAGTGGATATGCTTTTCTACAGTGACCATTTTGCTCTTTTTCCATCAAACAGAGCACCCTGAACATTTTCATTTTTTTGGAAAACATTTTGGAGGACTTCTTCCCTGTAAGTATCCAAATCTTGCCTTGGGCACTCAGAAGTTAATTCTGGTTCATATAAATGTGAAATAACCTCACATGGGAAAAATGTTCACCCCATCATCAAGCATGTTAGTTCACATGTGAAAGCAAATTGAAATCTATGCTAGAAGCAAGTGCTTAAACAACCCTAGGCTACATCAACAAAAAATATAATAGCTGTTGAGTTAATACATAAAAATTATTAATATATTTTTGGGTATGTACATTAAGATGATTTTAATAACTGGCAAATGAACTTTGCTCCTTTCATCCTATTATCTTATAATTGTGTTGTCTCACCACTCACATATATGGATTAAGAATTAAGACAATTTAAACATACATATACATATATATATATATATATATATATATATATATACACACACATATATATATACACACACACACATAAATATGTATATATATATACATATATATATATAAAAATTTACGTTGTGTCTATTGTGACACATTTGCCTATTATACACTGTACTTGTGCACAGGACAATAAAACTTGAAACTTTCACTTGGCTTACTGTCTGAGTACAGAGTTTTTCCCCTGTGTCTGTGTGGATTTTGCAGGTTTACTTCCACTTCATAAAAACTTGTCAGTAGATGTACTGGCTACTCAATATTGCCCCTAGCTGTGAATGAGTGTGTCCATGGTGCTCTGTGATAGACTGACATCCCGTAATGTGTATTCCTGCCTCGTGCCACTGCACTGGGGAGGGGCTCCGGTTCCACCATGCGCATCACCCTGACCATGATAAAATGGTCTAAATATGAATTAATGTTTTTATTCTTGTGATTGTGCATAACCATTGAACATGATCTGAAATATGCCCTCCCATATATTTATATGGCAGGTCATTTCTGCCCTAAAAGCATTTGATAAAAATAAAGAAAAACAAAAAACTTAAATACAGTGAATATAAAAAGCTATCGATTTTCTATTGTTGGGGTAATCCATTAATTAGGATCAACGTCATCAAGGTGTAAATTAAAATAGATACTTTTAGCATCTGTTTGTAATTATACCTCAACAACATAAAAATAGTTCAGGTCAAGAGTTGCATGGTTGAGACTGTGGTTGACAACTAGATATACACACACACACACACACCTGGAAGGCCGTTTGGCAGCGCTGGCCGCTCCTCATCGTCCTCCTCCTCAGGGACAACGCTGTCATTGCGGTCCATCTTGCTGACGGAGGTGGTGCGCTTGCGTTGGACTTCTGTGCCAAATTCTTCCTCAAACAACACCTGATCAACCAGATCAGGCTGAACCAAGTTGGGCTCTGCAGGGGGTTTGGGTGTGCCATAGTAGTTTCCTTTGAAAAGCACAGCACAATCAGTTTTAGCCATAATTTCTGAGATTATTATAATGAGTTTCCAATTTCAATCACAGTGAAACTACGATTAATACAATAAATTAAGAACAAATCAAAATTCTGACTTAGTTGCTTAGCTTTGCTTTAGATGTTTACTAACGCACAGCTGAAAGTGTGTTGGCTTTGATGGTAGTTGCTTTCTAAAAGCATGGCTGCTCAAAAAAAACATGCTGTTCCAGTAACACTGGAGATACTGAGTCACCTTTCTTTAACTAAAAAGGCCCTGATGGAAGTCTCTGTCTCACATACTCATAAGACCAAGGCTGTAGGTGATGCTAAGTTTAAATTGAATCCACTGAGACATGCTCTGGTTTCCCCTATCTCACCTTCTTATTACAAAATCTAAAGCAGTCACAAAATCTGTAAATGCACAGCGTTGTTAGTCAAAGACATGGGCATGGAAGTCAACAGAGGAGTGAGTAGCTAAAGTAGATGCCAGAGGGACTGAGTAAAGAGCAGCTTATTTATAAATTTATTTATTTATGAAAATATTTATTTAAAAATATTGGGCGGCTGTGCCTCAGGTGGTAGAGTGGGTTGTCCACTAATTATAGGGTTGTCGATTCCCAGCCCGCATGACTCCACATGCCGAAGTGTCCTTGGGCAAGACACTGAACCCCGAGTTGCTCCTGATGGCAAGTTAGCACCTTGCATGGCAGCTCTGCTACCATTGGTGTGTGTGTGTGTGTGAATGGGTGAATGAGACGCAGTGTAAAGCGCTTTGGATAAAAGCGCTATATCAGTGCGCCATTTACCATTTAAATTAATATTCATTCAGATCAGAAAGCAGTGTTTTCAGGCTATGATGAAGTAAAATAAATAAAGGAGCTGAGGGAATGCTTCTTTGTCCCTACCTGGTTCTAGCTCTCTCATTTCAGACAATGGTTTTGGAAAGGACAATATATTGTGTAGATTGACACATCAAACATTCTCATTTTGGTGGCACACTGATAGCAATTACACTCTCCAATGGATTCAGTAATGAACCCCATCCTCCATGTTTTATTCGAATGTAAAAACAGTTCATTCATATTCAGCACCTATAATGGAGCATCTAATCAGTGTGTTGTATAATGTGCTTAAATGGTTTACTAATACAGTTGGGTGTGTGTGTGTGCGCATGTGTGCATGTGATCGTGTGTATATTATTATTTTGTGTGTTTCATTAGTCACTCTCTCAACATGACACTAGAATCACTCAGTATCCTTGTATCTATGCCAAAGGGGAAATAAATCTGTCCAAATCAATGGCTTAATCTTCATAAATTAAACCCAGATTAATTTAAACCATAGGATGTATTGTTTCTATTTGTTTATTGTCTTCATAATAATAATAATAATAATAATAATAATAATAATAATAATAAACCCCAGGGCACACAGTGGCTTAGTGGTTAGCTCTTGATTCTGATTAATGCAGATAACATTAGGTTAAGGTAAAATATTCTTTCTTTTTTTTTTCTCATCACTTACATTAAAATTTTCATTTTGAACCATACAATGAGCGTAATTAGAGAATAGAAATGGAACACGCATGAGAATACGCTTTTTTTTAACACTATGTAATTACTATCAGTAAATCAGTTCACCTCTTTCTGAATATGCATTGGGACCATAACAGCTCTGAGGGTACCATTTATTTTTTATTAAACCAGAAAGAAAGTCAAATACAGGACATTCACGGCTAGGTGTAGGTTAGGTTTCCTAATACAGTACGTGACACATTTATCTACAAATGGTGATTAATAACCAAACAAACAACTTCCTAGTATATAACTGTCATGAAGGTATGACCACAACTCAGCATCAAAGTACATTTGCTGTATCATTTGTCAAAGCTGAGCTACAGTGAGCTGAATAATGGGACTATGAGGGAAACGGCACCTCAGCGTTTTCTTAATGTTACTGAAATTGTAACTAAAGGAGAAGGTCATTTCCATGTTTACAAATAATGATAAGATGATGATCTAAATAAACAAATGGCATTATTAGAGAACTGTTGGTTGAAGAAAATAATCTATATAATTTAACAGAGAATTAGAATGTGACAACTTGAATATAAACAACAAAGATTTTAATGCATTTTCTATCTCCAACAAAGTCACAAAGAGACTGTAACACTTGTATATGAGTATGACATAAATACCACTGGCATTTGTTCCCTTTCTTATCAACACACACACACACATATATATATATATATATATATATATATATATATATATATATATATATATATATATATATATATATATATATATATATATATATATGTGCTCAACCTCTCAGGCATGGGGGATAAGGATAAGGTTTCCATTCTGGATGCCCAAGTTGAACGTTCCGGCCTGTTCTGACCTTCCGGTTAACACTGTTCCTGACAGGTTTTTGGAGATGAAACCGCAAACTGCAGTGTTCAGCCAGTTCCACGAGTGGAGGCCAGTCCAGGACTGATGTGAGGGAGGCACAGAAGGCAAGTGTGATTGCCTGCCTCCCCCCACGGAAAGCCAGGGGGACCTGGCACCCACAGTCGCAGCCTGTTAGTAGGCCTGATTTAAGAACTACCGGTAGTATCAGTGCCAAGCAGGTAAAGATGAAGCGATCCTTATAGGCCGTGGAGTTAGGTATCAGGGGACGAGAGGTTGTTAGGGCAGTTAGCCCCCAGTATGGCCTCCCTTAGTCAATGTCGTCCCAAGATTTCAGTTTTATCTGATCAGTAAATCTGATCCTTTCCCACCAACAAAATGTAGAATAGTTAATGTCACTAGATGACCATCTGGAAGTGTGAAAACTACTGCCAAATGCGTCTCCATGAGTTTTGAGCATATAAATCACATAGAAATGTGGGCCGTATTTCTAGCACTGAAATTCTTTATTCCTCAGGTGAGAGGTCACCATTTGTTAGTTGTGACAGCCAATACAGTGGTGGTCTCATATAGTAACCACCAGGGAGGGTTATGTTTGTGCCCCCTTTTCAGGCAGGTGCAATTAATTCTTCTCTGGGTGGAGGGAAAGATTTTGTCAATGAGTGCAATATACATTCCAGGCAACAGAAATGTACATTCCGGTTGCCCATACCAGACATCCTGTCGAGGCAGGGGTTGAGGCCAGGGGACTCCATATGGTGGAGGTTCGGCCAAGTGGTAGTGGAGATGTTCACCTCCGAAGAGACAACATATTGCCCTCTGTTGTCCGCCCTCAATCCTCCCGCACCATTAGGGCTGGATACCATGGTACACATGTGGCTAAGGTCACATCTGTACACCTTTCCCTCGATGACTCTATTCACACAAGTTCTAGCAAGATTTTCCAAGACCGTCTACATCTGCTGCTAGTAGCACCTTATTTACCAGCTCGAATATGGTTCTTGGAGATAACGGTTCTTAGAGATATCCCTGCTGGATGGCACTCCCTGGGAAATTCCCATTCACAGGGATCTATTGTCTCAAGCCAGAGAGTCAATTTATCACCCTCGGTTGGAACTACAGAAACTGTGGGTCTGGCTCCTGAGGGGCACAAACTCATAAATTTCAGTCTCTCAATCGAGGTTGTAGAGACCATGGTGAATGCTAGCGCACCATCCATGAGAAAATTGTATGCATTCACGTGGCAACTTTTGACTCATGGTGTGAGGAATGTGAGTTAGACCCAGTATAATGTGCAATAGCTACAGTCCTGGAGTTCTTACAGGGATGTTTCTAAGCAGGGATGGCTCCTTTTACAATCATGGTCTACGTGGCCGCCATTTCTATCAGCCACACCTGTATTGATGGAGCATATGTGGGGCAGCATCCTTTAACATTGAAATTAATGCATGGTGTCAGACAGCTGAAACCCATCTGCAGATGGCTGCGCATACCTTCCTGGGACCTTTCTGTGGTCCTGGATGGTCTGTCAGGCACCCCATTTGAGTCCTTAGAATCCGCATCAGTGAAACTTGTGACTCTAAAGGTAGCTCTTCTGCTGGCCCTGACATCTCTCAAGCGAGTAGGAGATTTACAAGCTCTCTCTGTTGCCCCTTCCAGCATTTACTTTGCCCCTGGATTAACGAAGGTCTTACAATATTCTAGGCTGTATTATATTCCTAAAAGGGCCTACATCTGCTGCCCAGCCAGTAGTGTTGCAGGCTGTCTGCCATCCACTGTTCCTTACACCTACTGTGTCCAGTAAGGGCTCTTCGTACTTACGTCCACTGCTAGTGGCATAATCTGAGCAGTTGCTGCTCTGCTTTGGCAGTGACCATAGAGGTGATGCTGAGTCAAAGCAGCACAACTCTAAATGGATAGTGGAAGCAATCTCTATTGCTTATGAGGTGCATGGCCTCGCTATGTCTCTGGGCATAAGGGCACAATCCACTAGGAGGTTGCCTCCTCAAAGGTTTTATCCAAAGGGGTACCCTTACATAATGTGTGTGATCGATAGTGAGGAATTGGAAGCGGCATCACTAGATCTAGACAGGAGCAGCCCTCAAAACTCAAAAACAAGACAGAGACTGGTGTGAGAAGACCCATTTGTCTCAAGTTTTAGATTTGTTTGCCTGTATTTCTCAAATAAAGCATTTACTTGCAAATGCAGCCATCTCTGCTTTACATTCAATTAATGTTATAAAGTGAAATATTGTGGTGGCAGCATCATACTTAGGGTGTTTTTCATCCTCAGAACCTGGGCTGTCCTGATCTGAATCCTATTGGAAATCTGTGGCATTTTTTATTTTTTATTAATGCCACAGTCAGTTAAATTGCAATCAACAAAAAACATCCAACACACCTGAAAAACCTGGAGCAAATCTGACATTGAAAATGGGCAAAAATCACTCACAGACAGTGTGCAACAATGGTAGGAACTTACTCCAATTGAATTATAGGTGTTAATGCAGCAAAGGTGGTTCTACCAAGTAAAGTATGAAGGGCTTGAATACTTATGCAAGCAGTATTTGTCAGTTTTCACTAATTTTTTTTTTAAGATCTGCTGACAAATAGTGAATTTTGACTTTGAAAAGAGCATACTGGTTTGGAATAAAAATAGTGACTCGAACAATCTGTGTAAGTATCAGTGGTAATCCAGTGAAATCTGAAATCTGAGGGCTGAACACTTTTGCAAGAATCACCGGAATAGCTTCTTGTGAGTATGAACATGCATACTGACAACTTCAACATGTCATGAAATGACTGGATCACGTGTCATATGGCCTTAATTTCCTAAAACCTTCTTGTTGAGCACCCAAAGGGTCAGCGCTGTTTGAGTGACCGCGAACACTTGAGGATTCCAATGTTCATAGGACCATAAAATTTTCCATCCAGCCATCCATTTTCTGTACCGCTTATCCTACACAGTGTTGCAGGAAGCCTGGACCCTATCCCAGGAGACTCAGGGCACAAGGCAGGGGACACCCTGGAAGAGGTGCTAACCCATCACACATGCACTCAAACATCATGGACAATTTGGGATGCCAGTCAGCCTACAACATTCTCTGTATTCATATTTGGCAAGCACCTTAACCAAGATCACTTACTTGCTGTTTAAAAAAAAAAAAAAAAAAAGGAAAAAAAAAAAAAAAAGGGGGGAGGGAAAAAAAAAAAAAAAAAAAAAAAAATTTTAAAAAAAAAAAAAAAAAAAAAAAAAATTAAAAAATTTAAAAAAAAAAAAAAAAAAAAAATGAGGAGAAAAAAAAAAAAAAAAAAAAAAAAAAAAAAAAAAAAAAAGGCTCAAAAGCCTTACACTATTCACATGAATGCAAGGCCAAAACAGTGAAACAGTAGCTAATATTATTGTTGTGCATATAAATCTACAAAATGTCTGCTTAGTATGGTTATACTTCTGTGTGCATATTTTTGACTTTTGGTATTTGTGTTTACGTGTGCATTTGTTTGTGTGTCTGGGAGCACAGCATCTACTCTCTAAGGAAGGATGCATATGGACATGTCTGTGTGATCTGCCAGGGCGTCCCAGCAGGCTTTCCCTGGAACAGCTATAATCACAGAAGCAACATGGGGATGCATTAACTACAGTAGCCTAGCACACTCAGACACACATTGTTTCTCATTCTGTCTTTCCACAGTACAGATTTATATAGATCTAAAGCCAAGTTTGTAATGCTTTGCTTCTTGTTTAAGCAGATGTGTAAAAAAAAGATCCACCCATATCAACCCAGATAGAGCAAAGAAGTGAAGACTCCGGACAAGTGCCGCACTCAAGTGGAAAGGATTAATTTAGTGCCATTGCCTTTTTTCATGCTGGTCAGTAATGATCTAATGTGTGACATTTCTCTAAGCAGGGCATATTTTACTGTGACTAAGCCCTCCCTCTGGTATATGTGAAGCTAATCCAGTGAGGTTTGATATTATTACAGTGGCTCACTTCCCTGATCCCTGTTTTTATGTGCGCTTTATAGCAGTTTGGTAGAAAGCTTTGCAAAACGTATTAACACAATGTAATCTCACACTTGCAGCTAAAGTGACCAGCTTCTATCCTTAAATCTATCCCTCTATCATTATATCTATCCCTTAGGTTAGCTGAAACTAAATGCTACATATCAGAACTTGCTATTAAGATTGCTATAAGATGTAACATGGTGCTGTATGTTATCAAATACATTTTTTTAAATATAATTTATTGTATCAATTATAAAATGCAATAAAATTCAATATTTTTTTTAGCATTTATATAAATTGAGAGTATAATCAAATCGAAGTAAAATATCTCTATTACCCTAAAACCAGTGCCCTAGTCTACATGCACTGCTGCCCACAACAGCCCAGGACAGTACCCCTCCCTGCTTATAGAGGTCAGTATCTCCAGTGTTCTAATCAACTGTTCATTTCCTGAGCTGTGATTTCCCTGTTTGCCTTTCCTATGATTTGACCATCCTGCTAATGTTTCCTCGACATATCTTTGGATTGTCATATTGTTTAATGATTATTGTCATTATTATGACAATTGCCTGGCTAAGAATAAGAATTTTGTATTGTGCTTCAATAAACACTACACATGGAGCCTCAGTTCTCTACCGAGTCTGGTTTGTTATACTTACCATCATAAATTCCACTCTCCAGGAGTAAACCACTCTCCTCCAAGATCCTGAAGTCACTTACACTGATGAAGTTGTAGTCCACTCCAGGAACCTCCCCCTCTCTAGGCAGACGGGTTGTACCTTTAATTTGGAGAAAATTATATGAAATGAATTCCTTTTCCCTGTATCAATTCACTTTTCAGTTCAATTTAAGTCCAATTCAAGTGATTAAATGAATCACTCCCAGTCACTTGTCAGTCCCAATCTGTTTGTATTTTTAAAAATAGCAGCTAAATAAAGCACCAATGAGATTGAATTATAACTTCAGATTATATGTACAAGTAGTTTGAATCAGCAACTTATAAAATACAAGAATACAAGCAGAGTCTACTTATTAAAGTTATTTGTCAGAAGACTGAAAGACAGCTTGTGCTTGATGACTCTAAAATCTTGGTTGAATGCTGTGAGACTGAATAAAAGAGAAAGAGAATACAATGAAGGCTTTGAAATGTGCCTAATTATCTAAAGTGAGAAGAACAAAAGGTTATTCCACCAATGCTAAGTAACATATTGACTCTCTTTTATTTGTTAGTCAAGCATGGTCATATATCCCAACGCACTGGAATACATTTGAGCGAAGACTGTGCAAAAAGTCAGCACAAAAAAAGAGCAGCATGGGAAATAGGAAATGTGACTGATTACATGTTCTGTTTGATGTACTAGACAATCTTTTACTCCTCCTGCAGTACACCTCCACTAGCTACTTCATCTGTTGTCACCCCAATATCTCTATACTCAGAGTGTATCTAGCAGATTTCAAACACAAATAGCAAAAGTGCATGATCCCGATTGGTTAATCTTGTTTGTAACCATAGCTGCTGGTATAAAATGTGACTAAACGGACACATTGCTTTGAGGTTTGGTGTGATTAAATATGGAAGTGTAATGACTTTGTTGACCTTTTATGAACATAACTATAGTGCAATTACTGTGCAAAACAATGTTGTTTGACACATATACGATCAGCTGAGCTGGGTGTATGTTATGTTACCCACCCACAAATAAGCACTTGGAACTGAAAATAAAAACTTAAAATCCCACCAGCTGTGCCTCGGTTCAGCAAGGGTTGTTTTTGTCGAAAAAATATTCATTATTTATGAAGTAATGTAATAATAAATTGCCATTTTAGGACCTTAATGAAATAAATATTCAGAAGAACTACATCTAGGCCTCATTTAAGGGCCTGTGTGGTTGGCCCTTTCCACCATTTGACAGCAGCTTTTAAACCTTAATTTGCACCACACGGAGCATCAGCATGCTCCCTAGTGCAGCTTGAGTGACATGTTACAGCCTTAATAAATTGAACGCTAGAATAATGAAGCATTGGGAGCGTACTTTGCAGCCACATCAAAAGGCGTTTTGTGCTGCACCTCCTTGTGTATGTAAACCGAAAGTACACAAGCATGCATGGGTCCCATTATCGCATGACAACTATAGACAGCTGAAGATATGAAGACAAGTGAATGTACTTGGCAAATAGCACTAACTGTAAACTATCATAGACTAACTATCCCTGTAAACTAACACCCACCATTGAGTTGATATTGTGAGACTGACTAAGAATTTCTCACCAAAGTAGAATTTTGTTCGTGTAGACTCCCTTCCACATTTAACTGTGGCATTGAATTTGGCTCCCAGCAATAGGCCACAACTTTCCTAGACCCTAGAATCCGTTCAAAGCTCAGTATAACCTTTTGAAAGACTCCAAGTCTTTTTCAAGATTCTAGAACAGAAGATAATAAATACAACACAGACCCATGTATCAAATATGTTGGGCAAGAGAGCATGGCTATTAGTGTGGATGTGGGCGTGAATATATTGGAGAGAATGTGTCTATATGTGTGTATGTATCTGCCATGTCCACTGGGACATTCTTTGGAGGAGAGTCTATTGTTTGGCTGCACACAAGAAGCATCGGAAAGTGGCATTTCTTTCAAATACAAGGCCAAAAATATGAGCTGACATTTCTCAGATTTGTTTGTGTGGGTGCTACAAAATGCCACCAGGCTTTGCTCTCATTTGAGGTACATTTACATTTGAATTTTCAATATTGAAATGGCAGTGACTTCAACAAGGTGTACTGTAAATGATATAAAAACCCAGCTATATGACACCATCCATGCAACATCACAGTGAAGCAGTCAGTCAAATAGGATATTTTGTGGATCTCATGAATGGATTTAGTACAAGATCAGAAGGTTAGCTGGGTGAGTTTATTAATTCTGCATGGAAATATTTAAAGTGACATTTTCTACAAATGAGAGGAAAACAGAGAAGAGAGAAAGAAAGAAGAGATGAGAGGAGTGGGAATGCTGAGTACCACCTAAGGGTGTTCCTTTTCTCTCTCCATCAGAGAGGCTTTTAAAAGCATCTATCGTGTGCACCCTGATGCTGCCTCCTGACTCCACCAGAGGTGCTGTCTTCCTCTTTTTAAGCCTTTTCTTCCTATGTATGTCCTCCTCTATACAATTTCCCTATCTTTCTTGCCATCTCACATCATCTCAGCTGAACAGACAGGGGGAGAGAAAGAGATGTGGGGAGAGATTTAAAAAAAAAAAAAAAAAGGAGAAAGCTGTCATGTTTTACTGTAACTAGGCTGCGTATGGAGTAACCTAAGGACAGCAAAGCACCATGTTCTGTTTAAATGTCACCACACAGTAAAGTTTTAATTAAGTGTCTCATTTTGGACTCAGGTCAAAGCGTGACACAGTGTTTTATCCTGATTGGGCAAGCTGTTAATTCAGTTTTCAGTATCAATCACTCCACAGTGTTCTGAAATAACACCTCAATTAAACATTTTGCCACAGCTATATTTTATACATAGAACAGACATTTTGTCTTTGGACAATAAAGGAATGGATAATCTTAAAATGTGAGAAATTACAAACATTTCTATATTGTTATTCTGCTTGGTATCAGGAATACAAACATTAACTCGAACAAAATCAGTTTAATTCTTTCCCCCCATAATTGCCTCATTTGTAGTTTTTGCCTTGTTACCTAAACAAAGACAAGAAAGGTCATGACGAGGAAAAAGCTTATGATTTCACTACCAAATTCAGCACACAATAAGATACCAATCCTCAACACCTTTGTAAAAGCTATACTACTTAGAACACTTCGTCCAAGAGTTTTCAAGGCCAGAAAGTCTGCAACCTTCTTATTCACATATGCTCACATGAAGGACGAGATAGCTGAATAATACAGTAACCCAGCTGAGAAGCAGTGTTTCAGCCTGAGGAGAATCACTAGCTTCTCTCTTCACAGCCAAACATCCTGACACGCTGAAGTGAGCTGAGGCAGCCGCCTACAATTTGACAACCAAATGAGAGGAGACTTTGGAGATAACAAACAGACTGGCAGATGGAAACGTGTTGTGTGTGTGTGTGTGTGTGTGTGCGTGTTTTACATGGTATTGTACGCAGGTAAAGGTTGTCCCGGATGACTTGCTGCAATTTGTGGTCCAGTGAACCCTTCTGGAACTGCAAGCTGAGGTAATGCCTCAAGTCTGTGTTTAGTACTTTGCCTGCAAACAGAAAGGAAGAAAGAAAAGAGGGTTAATAAAATATATTATGTTCAGAATGGACTGCCACTATAAAGCAAACATGCATACAATAGGTTGCCATAGGCTGTAAGGCTCTGACAAAAGGTACCAATTGCCTGATAAGACTTTGTAAGAATATATAGAAAACCAAGGTATACAGTGGTGCATGAAAGCTTAAATTTTCTATATACCTCCATAAATATTACCTAAAACATCATCAGATTTTCACAAAAGTCCTAATAAGTAGATAAAGAGAACCCAATTAAACAAATGAAACAAAAATAATGTACTAGGCCATTTATTTATTGAGAAAAATGATCCAATATTACATATTACATATCTATGAGTGGCCTCTAGGACCAGCAGTTAACTTGAAGGTAAAATTAATCTTCAATCATTGAGATGCCAATCTGATGTGAATGAGTGCCCTGTTTTATTTAAAAAAAAAAAAAAAAAACAGGGATTTATCAAAGTTTAAACCTCATAACATGTTTGTGGAAATCTCACAGATATCTAATATTGTATAATTTTTCTCAGTAAATAAATGACCAAATATAGTTTTTGTCACATTTGTTTAATTGGGTTCTCTTTATCTACATATAAATCTGTTGATGTTTTACGTCATATTTATGTAGCAATATAGAAAATTCTAAAGGTTTCACAAGCTTTCAAGCACCACTGTAAGTACATAAAGTATTTAGCAAGGGTAACACTGAACAGGCAAAAAAACGCAAAAGATAAAAACCAAACATAGACAGGACAGGGATAAAGACAGGACTAGAACAAAACATAGGCATGCTCGTCACCATGGAAACTGTAACATGAAGAGTGAATCCGTAACAATAAGTACCAAAATGCAGTACGGACTGTCCCTCCCAGGTTCAGTGTTCTAGCTAGCAGAATGGCTTTTTTGGCACAAAGTATTTTTTTTCACCTGCCTGTCAATCCTAAGATTTTGCTTTGAGAAATATATCTCTGCACTGCCACGGTCACATAACAGACACAGTGCATGTCCCATTTAGCTTTGCTTGCTTGATTCAGCAAGCACAGCCTTTTCAAAAAAGTTAACAATGCTGACAGTCTTACCGCACAAACAGACATGAAATGAAGGCCTCAGAAACAGAAGTCTTTTTGTCTCCAGTGTCTTTTCTCTCCACCAAACTTTAAAGTGTTGGTGAAAGTGGGATAAGTTTGTGGAGGAGTGGAGAAGAAAGAAATGCATATAAGAGACTGAATGAAGAAAGGAGTGATAGCAGAGAACTGGGGAGCAGACGGTTCACATTATCGCTCTCTCCCAGATGCCAACACACCTGAGCCAAACCACCAAGAACATTGAAGGTCTGGTACAGATATGTTGAGAACAGATGAAACAGATTTAAAAAGAAACAGCAATAACACCAATAGAAGGGAAAACCAATGATGCAAAGAAAGAGAAGGAATATAAATTATAGCACAACCCTGTAATACATATGGCATGACATGGCATAATCATCAATCCAAAAAATATGAAATATTATTTTAGATAAATCAATTTGTCACGTATCTAGAAACTCTGGACACCTGATTCATGTTTTGGTTAATGAGCACTCGTGTATATATAGTCTTTGTCTGCGCTGGTTTCTTGTCTTTCGTTGCCATAGACTCATGTCGTTTATGTCACAGTGTTTTGTCTCATGCCACAGTGTTTTGCCAAGTTGTCTTAGTTTTATAGTCTGCTTGTTTATTTTAAATGTTATATTCTGCACTTGCTTCTGCCTCAACCTCGATTCGTGACAGAACGAAAGACCTGTTTTTCGGAAGCAGCAAATCAACAAGTTCCAACATGGATGCAGCAGGAGAACGAGGAGTAGCTGGTCAATACCATCTCGGAAAATGCTCGGATTACTGGCCATGTTGTCCATCCGTGCATTTTCCCCAGAGGTATGACGCCAACCTTCCACTAGTGACAGCGGGATTGGGAAGTTACCTGCTGGAATTTCTGATGGACTGCCAGGTGTATTTTTGTAGCCTGGCATATCCCAAGCCTTATAAGAGACAATGGATCGGGTTCATGGTATCGAGATTTTGCGGTCCGGCCCGTGACTGGGCGGAGCAGATGTAAGTACTGGGTCACCAGCCCTCCATGATGTCACTCTGTTTGCGGAACTTTTTATTTATCAGTTTTCACAGCCCGGACAACTCCATGGTATTGACTTACTGGGGTGGAGAGTCAATGGACAGCCCCAGCCAGACCCGCCCTTCAACCTCTACTATGAGGAGATGGACAGGGCAATCACCACTCATCCAGTTAAACGAATCATGTTCATGTCGAAGTCTACTGACCCTATTCTCAGAGTTCCGCTCCTTGCCAAGACTCATGTTCCAGACGTTCAAGTCGAGTCTCAAGTGCCGACCGCATCTCAAGTTCCTGACATCTCACCAAATCCTATGGATCTAGACCTGCGCACGCCAGAGTCTGCTACGGCAAGCCGTGAAATTTCTTTGGGGGGACACAGAGGACAGCAGTGCTCCAGCCTGAGGCCTACGGGGAGGTCTCTATGGTGGAGCTCCTGCCAGCCGAGGAAGCCATCCTGCTGCCCTGAGCAGCCGAGGAGGCTGTGGTGCTGCCTGGTGCAGCCGAGGACTCTGTCCCGCAGCCGCAGCGGGTCAGACCATGCACCACGCCACACCCAGCTTTCATACAGGACTACGCCATGCCACGCCGACAGGAGGGGGAGTCTGTGGTCGGGGCTGAGACCAACTCCCTCCCTCCCTTCCCCATTATGGCTCGCGTTCAGCCTTCCTGCTCAGCTGTGGATGTCGCTCTGCCTTCCTGCTCGGCTGAGGTCGTCTCTCTGCCATCCTGCTCCACGGAGGACGTCGCTCCTCCCTCAGGCCTCGCAGGGAACCTCGTTCCTCTACCTGGCCTCGCGGAGAAACTCGTTCCCCCCATGAGCCTCGTAGGGTACTTCGCTCCCCCCTTAAACCTCGTGGTGAAGCTCGCTCCGCTCTCCTATCCCGTGGAGGTCGTCACCCCGCTTTCATGCTCTGTCAAGGACGTCACCCCACTTTCATGCTCTGCCAAGGACGTCCCTCTGCCCCTCTGTGCTGTTGTGGAAGCCGCTCAGCCAGGGGGGCGGATCTTCCAGATGGTGGACGTATGATTTGGGCACTCCGGGTGTAGCGCCCTTGGGGGAGGGTTCTGTCACGTATCTAGAAACTCTGGACTCCATTTTCCATCAGCCACTGCACTGCACCACCAGTCACATGACCACGTGCACCTGATTCACGTTTTGGTTAATTAGCACTCATGTCTTTGTCTGCACTTGTTTCTTGTCTTTTGTTGTCGTAGACTCATGTTGTTTATGTCACAGTGTTTTGTCAAGTTGTCTTAGTGTCTTTGTTGTTTTAGTCTGCTTGTTTATATTAAAAATGTTATATTCTGCACTTGCTTTTCCCTCAACCTCGATTCATGACACAATTTAATTAAATACATTTTTATTGTATTTGTATACATGCTCCATTGTCACAAAGGAAATCTAGATGAAGATCCCTGAAGAGTAAGCCAGAGGTGACAGTGGAAAGGAAAAACCTCCTGAGAGCACATGAAGAAACCTTGAGAGGAACCAGATTGAAATGGGGAACCCATCCTGTATACTGTTAGTAAGAGTCCTGGAATGAGTACATGACAGTCTTTATGATACAGCAGCAGTTGTTAAGTAAAAATCTATTAAGAAATACTTCAGATTAATGAACCTTACATTCCCAGAGGCACCCTACCATCCACCTTGCCCTGCACACTGCAATCTGATTGGTTGAGTGATAAATAAAAAAGGACTTGATGTCAGCAGTGCTTTGAGTGTTTCATTCTTTGAAAAGAAAAGTTAATGGCATTCTGGTTAAGGAAAAATGTCAATTGTTTATCCATCACAACATCGTCTCTTCTGATGATATATCAGAAAAACTATGACTATTGAGTAAAACATGACAGAAATTAAAATGTCCTGTTTTTGTATTGCTTTTTTACCCTGAAGGCAGAAGTGTATAAGTATGGCCAAACATTCATCCACACACACTCACACACAAGCTAACAGAAGGTTCTCACTCCTGTGGGTTTTTGAAAGCACTCAGAGCAGCTGTGATCTGACCCTTTTTTGGATCGGACAGAAGGAGAGATGGCACAAATGTATCACATTTTCAGTCTCTCAGTTACAGATTTATTTACACACCCACAAGTTGTTAATATCCATAAAAATGTTGCGTCATCATCTCTCTCCCTTTTTCTCTCTCTTCTCTCTCTCTCTCTCTCCATTGTTGATTGTGCGACTGTCAGGAGATGCATCCTGTGGTCAGACTTAGGGACTTCTTTGCTGAAAATATCAACCATCAACAAATCCCCGCTTCCTTTGTTGTCGGCTCTCTAACAGTGAGTGCCCCCAAGCTTTTATTTTTCCTGCTGCTATTGCTCGAAGCCTTACTTTCTATAATCGCACCCTGACTCATTCAACTTTTCTGAGAAAGTGGGACATGTGACAGACAAGAAATCATCTCCAGCCTTCAAACTGAGCAAACCTCTGACTCCAATGTGCACCTCTATCTCTCCCTGGGCTTCTAAATTTCTAAACAAATCAGCCCTTGTTTATCAGGACCCAGATTCACAAAAATCACAAAAAAATCATAAAAATCATAACTGATCATTCATAGTTCTTCATTTAAGTATCATCAGGGGAAACAACAAAAAGTGGTGAAGGCTCTGGGCTACTGATCAGAGGCCAAGCTGCTACTGTTGGGTTTCTACTGAACCTGTACTTGTGACCATAAAACGTTTTCCATAAAGTTTTTCTATTACACGTTAACAGCCCTTGATGTTAACTAGCCTCAAACCAATTTTACAATTATTTTTATAACAGCCCCAGAGAAGAACACTAGTGATATCTAATATAGTCTTTAAGGGTGTTATTCAGTCTGTAACTGTCTGTCCACTAAATTTACATCTGGAGTTGGTAATTAAGTTTATTTTTAGCACATCTTTTGAGGGCCAAAGTGGTGACCGATCTTATTCACCACAGGTGCGATAGGGACATCATTATCCCTGAAATCGATTCATTATGGGTTCTATTAAGCTACAGTCAGCAAAGGCTACACTGAAAACTTTCTTACAAAATGTATTTTTCTAAGCCATGCACAAGACAGAGGCATAATGAAAAATGGGAGTTTTAAAGACAAATGGAAAGAGAATTATTATCTTATTTTGCCATTATTCACCAGTGTCAAAGCCAATATGTCTGATGTATAATGTATCTCCAAAATTAGACAGGAGTACAATACAAAACAATATTTTGCTGGTAGATACACAGTGCACTTAACACGACTTTCCCACCTGAGTCAAAAAAAATTAAAAATAAACTAATGAATATGAACTAATATGACTTACTGCTGTCAGTTACTGGAATGTATTTGCAAGTGCAGGTATTTATACAAATAAGGCAAGTGTCTATGAACACACAAACAGAAGCGAGAGCAAGAACAATGTGTTAAAATTAAGCAATATTGCATAAGCAAGAGTGCAGTTATTCTGAATATCGGCAGGCTCAGGCTCATGCCTAAGGCTAAACCACAGACGTGCTGATATTCAGTATAACCACATAATGCTGAGTGGGATATTGCTTTTATACAACAGTTCTATAAACAAGAAAGTGATATACTGAAGAATAAGTGACATTTCGGGCACAATATGACTAAATGTTCTGTTTATTTTTGCTCCGCTAGTGGAAATAGATACTGAAGAAGCTACACTCACTTTATAGCACTGATGAGCTTTCATATTTTAAGTCAAAATTTATATTCCTGAAACGTTTGCCATGTCTGCTGATGGTGTCGCTACTACTACTGTAGTAATGGTTTTAAAATAGGAAGTGGAATTTTATGTGGCAAACACAGTGGAGTCAAGTGGAGTGATGCACACAGTGAAACATCCCAGTGCGGTTATAGTAAATATAAGCACTGTTGGAATGCTGTTTGACCAATCAAATTAATGGACCAGAATGAACTGGTGTATAATACAAGAATAACCAAGGTGAGACACAACAACACATTACAAAAGCTTTACAATTTAATTCATTATATTCAATTTCTATGTTTAATTTTTGCTTCAAGTAACTTTAAAACAAACAACTTTAAAATATTTTATTTATTCATCTTCAGTAACCTGGTCAGTGATTTGATGAATAACAAGCCTACTCCAGGAACACTGGGTACGTGGAGGGAATACAAACTGAATGGTATGGCAGTCCATCACAAAGCACCATGCACACACTCAACTCACACAACTGACAAATCAGAGTAGACAATTCACCTACTGGCATGTTTTCAGGAGGTGGGAGGAAACCCACACAGACACAGGGAGAACGTATGAAACTCTACACAGAGTGTAGAGTTACCTGCTGCCCCTCACTACCTGCTGCCCCTTTATGTTGCCTTAAAGCTCAGCTCTTTCCAGGAACTGGGGTTTAAACACATGAGTACATTTGTCCACTATGTTTTATGCCTTAACCATTTGGCCATCCTGTTGTAAATTCCATCTTGTGTTTAAAGTTGCAGTACTACACTCTGCTTCTCTATCACCATCTCTGTCTGAAATATAAAACTGCAAGTTACTTGCAGACTTGTGGCAGATATGCTTTCTTGGAGTAGAGTTAAGTTGCTTTCACTCAAAGCTAACAAAAAATAAGTGTAATTTACTCCCCTGACCATAACAAAAAAAAAATATATAGTTAGCTAGCTACCTATTGAGCCACTGAAATACCTTACATGTTCAGCAGAAAAAAGCCATCCCTGCATCAGTCTTCAAGCCCTTCAGATCTCGGAATTGTCGCCACCTCTCAAAAGCTATGGCGATATTTATTGTCATTTTAACACGAGCTCTGTTGCTTTCCCTTTTTGACTGCAGGCTCTCCACAGTTCGAGGCTTCTTATTTTTGACAACAGGTGATTCCCCAGATGTCAACGATGATTGCCATTTAGAACTATCCAGATTAAAAGCAGCCATCTAGACGACAAGTTTAAATTCTAAGCAGCTGTTGTAAGAACAAGCTACCTACACTCCACCATCCCTAGAACCCACACACACGATATCGTAATTGGCTCTTCTTCCTTCTGTTTATGGGCATGACATAATCACGCGAATGACGTCAAACTGACCTTTTCCACAAAAGCCATGAAGGGGATATAGAGCCAGCCTGTACTCTTCATATCTAACATGGTGACTCCATGGACTCATGTTGCTTGTGTCATAATGCAAAAATTGTCCCACAGGAAATCTGCTGTTTTTATACTAGACTGCTGTTTTCAGTAGCCTATTTGAGAGCCCAATTAGTGCTCTGACATGACATTCTACATAAAATAGTGAATTCGTATCCATTTGCTTTTCTGCTTGCATGGTTCTTGACATTTTCCTTTAACCCAGTTGATCCACAAAACTTGGTCCATATGATTTAACATCCTCTTCTATGCATGAGAATTTTAAACCCAATGTGAAAGCCAGTGACTGATGTTAAGTCCCACTGATTGACTTACACCTATATACCTACAGAAAAGGTCAAGAATAATAATGAAGTAAGTGTGGAGAGAAGAAGTGAGAGAAAGATGGGGAAGCAATGAATTCTGCATCATTAAATCTCTCAAAACTGTCAGGCGTTCCATTATTCTTTGGTTTTGGTGTCTCTTCTGTATCCACTTGTCTGAGACAATATTGTTAGTCACCTTCCAGAATAGGCATAAAAATAATTTCCCATCAATTTTTTTTTATAGAAATGCTTCACAATTGTGTTCGACAATACATACTTGACAACAGTAGTGAATCATGATTGTGAATCATGTAAACATACTATAACACCAGCATCATTGCATCCTTTTCTGCCTCCGGACAGCAAAAATCCAGCTTTCATAATTTAAAATGAGAAATTCTCAGAGCAGTCTCTGAAACTCACAGTATGTGAGTATATGTGTACAGTATGTGAATCTCAGTTCTCTTGCCTGCTCTGTAACTGCAAAAATCTGTAAAAATGTCAGGTTTCTGAACATATAGAAATTACTGAATTATGAAAGAGAAAGGAGGATAGACATTTAAAAAAAACGCAAACAACCAACAAAACTAGGATTTAGTACAGACATGAGTTATGATCACAACACGCAAACACACTCATACAGATTGTGCTCACAAAAAAAGTTGGAAGATGAGAAATAGGCAACTAAATGGCAATCTCTGTTAGAATTTAAAGGAGGAATGAGAAAGCAAGGAAGAGAAAACAACAAGAAAAAATGACGTGTTTGATCAGAGCACAGAAACTAGATTGGTAGTAACGAGAGAGAGAGAGAGAGAGAGAGAGAGAGAGAGAGAGAGAGAGAGAGAGAGCCCTGTCGCGATAGTGATGTTATCTCCAACCGTCTCATTTACCAAAGGAAGTATGTGATGTAGGGGAAGATGTACAATCAGCACCAAGAGCAACTGTAGCTATTAGAAATCAGGGACCTTATTCCGACCCATATGTGTTTATCTGATTTACAGCATTCCAAATAGTAGACACTGACAAAGGAGTAAAGTGAGTTCACTGGTTAAAAAAGATTGGAATAAAGTGCAAATCTCTACATAGGAGATGGGTGCAAACCCCACCATTTAATAAAAAGTGACAATATTGGCAAAGGAGATAAATGGAAATGACCAGGCCTGTCAGATTCTTACACTGACGTTTATACAGATTCAGGACATTGTTGTCTCCATGAAAGTCCTGACTGGTCCTCATACCAGAGATAATATTCTATATCTCTCCATGCCAATAATCAGAAACCAAACTTCACCATTAACATGTCAACTTGAGATTATAGTGTTATTACAGAGGAGATAGAATTTATTTTGGATTAGCTATATGGAATTATATTATTTTTGAAAACTGACAAAGATATTCTAATACTATTGGAAATAATCCATGAAAGCCAGAACAGATAAATATCAGTGTTAGCTACCGAGTGATAAAATAAGAGAAAGTTCTTCCTTTAGGTCACTACATGGGTCTAAATACGTAGCTCACTTTAGTGCACTACATTGGGGTTTAGAAGCTTTTATGCTTTTTTTTGCGGTATAGTGCATGTATGCAGAGTAGGAATCCAACCATAGAAACAGCTGTAAAGAAAGCGCCATCTAGCCTTAACCCACTTATTATGGAAAATGTGCATGCACAGTAGCTGGAAAAAAAACGAAGAAAAAAAAAATTGTCAATGGAGCTGAATTTTTCACAATTTTTTAATAAGATTTTTGTCAGATTTTTACCTATGATTTCAAAGCCATGTTTGAAACATCAGCTTGTCTATCAGTTTAAGGTTTATGGGTTCCACTGACAGCCTAATGGCTGCCAAGTGCACAGACTTTTCTATAAGGATTGTAAAGATAATAAATAATATGCCCAATATCCTATCCAAAAAATCTTTATGATATCTAAGGGCTTTGAATATATGCCATCAGCAAAAATATTCTGTAGTCCTTTCAGATGCTTCCCAATCCAACAGCCATGATTGATGCACTGCATCAGCTGCCACTGAGAGATTAATGAAAAGGGCAACAGAGTGATGCTTAGCTTTAAGACAGCTTAATTTATCATTAGGAAACAATACCGTACTGTAGCCACTGTGGCCCCATGAACCCTTAACACAACATGTTCTCCTTGACCCCTTAAATAGATTAACAACACATAGGCAAATTCCAAAGCAAATCTACAGTTGCTCAGAAAATCTCACCAATTAGGCTCAATTCAGCAGTCTCTGTAAAGCAGAGGTCAACACACAGCCTTCTGTACAACATAAGAGTGAATTCAAAAACAATTCTCTGTGTGCTCATAACTTATGTATTCTGTAGCTAGTATTTATAATGAGTTCCTGGTAAATAATACACATTAGAGTGGCCACAGAGCTGAGTGGGTCTCTAAGACCAGGCACACTCACATTAATGTCTAAAAAACATGCACATAATATGGTGATTATCTGCTACAAACAGCTTCCCTGAACTGAAATGCTACTGACAATTATTACCTAAGCACATAGACATAAACATATATGTTTCAAATAAAACGTATTACAAACCAACTGTGGGGGACAAGGTGGCTTAGTGGTTAGCAGGTTTGCATTGCAGCACTGGGGCTTAGGGTATGATTCCCGCCTCCACCCTGTATACATGGATTTTGCATGTTCTCCCCATGCTTCAGGGGTTCCGCCAGGTACTCCGGTTTCCTCCCCCAGTTCAAAGACATGTGTTGGAAGCTGACTGGCATCTATAAATTGTACGTGGTGTGTGAATATGTGTGTGATTAGCACCCCATCATGGGTGTTCCCTGCCTTGTGCCCAAAGTTTGCTGGGATAAGCTCCAGGCTCCCTGCGACCTTATGTCGGAGAAACAGTACAGAAAATGGATGGATGGATGGACAACCAATTGTGTATACTCTTAAAAATTTGGTGAAAATGATTTATGTACAACAAGTGCATAAAGTTACGTAAATATAGAACTTTTCTATCCCTTGTATGCAGACAAATTTAGGCCTGTGTCATCTGAACTGTACTCTTCGGACATACAGGTTGAAGATGCTGACGCCCAAACTTATCGTTCCACAGATTCAGTTTGAGGACTGGTTTGTGACATAGGACTGGTTTCCACATAGAAATATGTCTAGCTTTATCCCCTCACACCTTCACAAAGTGCATGGATGTCATTCTGGTGCAATTGTGACTCAAGGCATCCGTGTATTAAACTACCTGGATGACTGGCTATTTCTAGCACGATCCAGGGAACTGGCAGTTCAACATTGGGATGTTCTCTGGAGTGGCCCTCATCTGGAGCAACATATAAATTGCCTAGAAATGTGGGCCATATTTCTTGCACGGAAATTCCTTCTTCCTCAATTGTGAGGTCACCATGTGTTTACAGACAACACAGCAGTGGTCTCATATATTGACCACCAGGGAGGATTAGGTCCGCGCACCCTGAACAGGCAGGCGCAACTAATTCTTCTCTGTGCAGAGGGAAAGTTGTCAGTGAGTGCAATGTACATTCTGTTCAACTGGAATGTGGGGGCAGACATCCTGTTGAGGCAGGGGCTGAGGCCCAGGGATTGGTGGCTCCATCCACAAGTGGTGGAGTCCATATGACGGAGGTTTGGCCAAGCAGGACTGCATATGTTCGCCTCCGAGGAGATAACACACTGTGGTTCGCCCTCACTCCTCCCGCACAATTAAGGCTGGACCCCATGGTGCACATGTGGCCGAGGTCACATCTGCACGCTTTTCCCCTGATCGCTCTGCTCCCACAAGTTCTAGAAAGAGTTCGCCAAGACAGTCTATGTCTGCTGCTAGTAGCACCTTATTGGCCAGCTTGAATATGGTTCTCAGAGATAATATCCCTGCTAGATGGCACTCCTTAGATGATTCTGTGAGCACCAGCTCACAGATTCTGGTCCCACAACTGCGGTTGTAGAGACTATGTTAAATGCTAGAGCACCGTCCACAAGGGAATTGTATGCACTCAAGTGGCAGCTTTTTGTCTTGTGGTGTGAGGAACGTTAGCTAGACCAAGTGAACTGCGCAATACCTACAGTGCTGGAGTTCTTACAAGGACGTGTCTCAGCAGGGTTGGCTCCTTCTGCAATCAGGGTTTATGTCGCTGCCATTTCGGCCAGCCACACCCCTGTTGATGGAGCCTCTGTTGGGTAACATCCTCTAACTTTGAGGTTTATGCGTGGTTTCAGGTAGCTGAGTCCCATCTGCAGGCCACGCATACCTTCCTGGGACCTTTCTGTGGTCCTGGAAGGTCTGTCAGGGGCCCCGTTTGAGCCCTTATTGTCAGCCTCTGAGAAGCTTTTGACTCTAAAGGTAGCTCTTCTGCTGGCCCTGACATCTCTCAAGCAAGTATTAGATCTACAAGCTCTCTCTGTTGCCCTTTCCTGTCTTGATTAGCCAAGGCCTTCCTGTATCCTAGGCCAGATTATATTCCTAAAGTGCCTACATCAGCTGCCCACCCTGTGGTGTTGCAGGCTTTCTGCCCTCCTCTGTTCCTCATACCGGAACAAGAGAGGATGCACCTGCTGTGTCCAAAAAGGGCTCTCTGTACTTATGTCCACCATTCAGGCCAGTAGTAGTGTTGATGACAGTAGTGACAGTAGTGGTGATGCTGTGTCAAAGCAGCGTATCTCTAAATGGATAGTGGAAGCAATCTCTATTGCTTATGAGGCGCGCGGTCTCGCTATGCCTCTGGGCATAAGGGCTCATTCCACTAGGCCAGTCACCTTCTCGAAGGCTTTGTCCAAAGGGGTATCCTTACAGGATGTGTGTGCTTCTGCAGGGTGGTCTATGCCACACACATTCATTTGTTATTACAGCCTGGATTTTCATTCCACCACGGGCTCAAGTGCCTTGCAGTGACCCTCAGGCTTGGGTCTTTTGGAACAGGCCATACACTTGGTATGACGGAGTGGGTAATCTAATACCCATACTGTTATGCTAAATGCAATGTCGAGTTCCCTTTGAAATGGAACGTCTGGGTTACACATGTAACCCTGTTCCATGGGAAGGGAACAAGACTTTGCATAGCTTTGTCATACCAGGGCAGGCCTGTGAATTGCAATTTCACTTCAGATAAGAGAGTCTGATGGCGCTGTTCACAGTTGCCATATTTATATCACACGAGTGCTTAATTGCCACATCACCTGATCATGGCAGGCCTATAAATAGAGGCATGATTTTACATGGCACTGCCATACTGTTAGGCTAAACACAATGTCTCGTTCCTTTCTTAAGGAACAGGGTTACATGTGTAACCCAGAAGTTTTTGAGCAAAATTAATCTGTTGAAATGTATTGAAATGTTAATATAATGGTCACTGTAGTGTAAAAGAGGAAGAAAAATGTTTAAGAGAATGCTTGTTGTTTGCTTTCATGTAACACTGTAATATACAGTTAAGACAAAATGTAGCACACAGCCAAGCTTTTTGTTTTTAGTACAAGGGAATTCCATTCCAGCTACACATTTTTACATGGCCACATTCATGAAATCTATTTCATTGTGCCCCACTGCCGCTTATGCAGATGGCAGGCTGCTTGAATAAGAGGCGAATGGGCACTGATGGGAAGATACTGAGGAAAAGATAAGTGCATGTTGCATAAGTGACCTTATCAAAAGGTGTGTGTTCTGTAGCTGTGTAACCAGAAAGGAATATAGGCAGGGCAGAAATGTTTACTCAGTAAATGTCTCACATCAGGCCATGAATGTTAAGACAGCTTAAGACAAAAGGCTTTTAACTGCTGCATATACTCACTGACCACTTACAAATACACTATACAAATACTGGGTAGGGCTGCATTTGCTCTCAGAACTGCCTCAAGTCTTTGTGGCTGGATTCCACAACATGTAAGAAACATTCCTTTTACATTCTGGTCCATGTTGTCATGATATTATAATTGGTACAGGTTGGTCAGCTGCACATTCATGACATGAATCTAATTACTATCATGCCCTAAAGGCGCTCTAGAGGACTCAGATTCATGGATCTGTGCTGTTCTGACCCTACCCCCAGCAGTTGAGGAAAAAAATTTACCTGGCAAAGTTTGTCCAATCTTCAGCTGTCCATCTATTCCCTCTGTAGCCTTATATTCTTGTTTTTGGCTGACAGAAGTAGAACTAGATGTATGTCTATTGTAGCCCAGCTGCAGCCTGAATTGTTTTTCTGCTCACCATGATTGTTTATTTGAGTTACTATTGCATTCTCGTTAGCTAAACTCCCTCATTAACTAGGAGTTTCTGCCCACAGACCTGGTGCTTACTGGATGTTTTTTTGTTTGTTTGTTTTTTGTTTTTTTTGCAATATTCTGTGCAAACTTCAGAAAAGAACATTTTAAATGAACATCAATTGAATTTCTTGACCTGTATCTGCAGGATTTTATTCATAGAGCTACTGCCACGTGATTGGAACAGCTGGTAAACAGGTGCTTCTAATAAAGTGGCAGGTATGTGTGCTTAAGTACATCAGTAATAATGGTAGATGTAAGTGTGGCACAGGGAAACTTCCAGACAGACTTTTTGCCCAAAGTCAGATGTGTAAACAATGAACACCTCACCATCTGTCACATACCACCTTGTAGTAACCATTGACAACCAACTGTCCTTCTTACCTCACATTACTAAACAGTCACACACATGCAGCTTTCTCCTCTACAAAGTTAGGAGGTTCCAGCCATTTCTATCCATAGAGGCCACTCAGATGCTTGTTCAGTCCCATGTCATTTTGAGACTGGACTACTACAACTCGTTCCGGAAAGGTTTGCCCCATGCACAATCTGACCTATGCAAATAATCCAGATTGTAACTGCATGACTTGTTTTCAACCTCCCCAGGTTCTTCCAACACCAGCGTTGCTTCACTCTCTCCATTGGCTTCCTGAAGCTGCCCACATCAGATATACTACACTGATTCTTGCCTACAAAGCCAAAAATGGACCAGTGCCCACCCATCTTAAATCACTTCTCGTACTCCGCTCTGCACCATGCTCTTGCCGATCCTCTACAACTTCTTGATCATAACCACCATATCTCAAAGTACAAGGGAGACATGCATCAATGCTTTTCTCTGTTCTTCCAACCAGGTGCTGGAAACAACTTCTCCTGGCTGTCACTGGCTGTCTTCAAACAATTTCTAAATACCTACCTGTTCAAGCACTTTAGCACTTTCTTATTGGAAAAAAAACCCTACTGCTGAGCGCACTGCTTGCTCCAGTGCTCGGCATGAGAGGAAATCTGTGACGAGAATTAAGGTGTTACAGATAAGCAGGAGTTTTTAATGGAAATGTGAGGTAAAAATGAACTTAATGGATTATCTTTATGTTTTCAAGGTTGAGTTGCATACTTTATTTGTAAAGCCTCATTGACCTTGCTAGTCCTTCACACTTGATGGACACAGCCCCTTGCCAATCATCATCTGTCCATCTGCAACAAACATTCTGTAGTTCACATACATATAAGGAAACCAAAGCACCTTTAGTAGTTTAATATATAGAGGGGAAAAAACATAGAAATCTTCCATGGACGAAAACATATATATATATATATATATATGTATGTATGTATGTCATAATATTAAAAATCAGAAACACTCTTTAATGTCTTTATATTCTAATGAAGGTTACACCAAAATCAATGGGTTTTTTTCTAACATGTTGCAGGTAATGAAATTAATGAATTAAGGAAATCGAAAAGTTTAACCACAAGCCTCCTTCAAGACTCATCTGACTCTTTTCTCTTCTCAGACAAAAGAGCCAAAAGCCCCTCCAGGGGATTGAATCCATTAAACCTTAATTATACCACCAGAAGGTTCTGTTTATTCTGTCAAACAGCCCATGGAGAGGTGAAAAAGAATCACTACAACATTATTTTTTAGAGGACATGGTATCAAGTACAGGAGAAGTGACTAAATTCACACTTCTGAGCATCATGAATTGAACCCAGACAGACTGAGGCTACATCTACCGTAATCCGGATAGATCTGAAAATGGAATTTTAATTTTAAAACACGCTCCGTCTACATTGCCATTTTCAAAAGTTTTCCAAAAATTGCTCGTCCACATTGAAATGTCTGAAAACGCTTACATCCCGATACTGCACATGTGGAAGAACATAAGACGCTTGGCCCGGTCATTTCCATCAGGTGTTTGAAAACACAATCTGAAAATAAAAAGTGAAATGAATCTTTAGCAAACTTATATACTCACACTGGATAGCAGGCACAACAACTACAGTACAACATCATCCACCATCGTTTGTTTTGAGTTGTATGGATCACATGACTGCATTACATGACTAAAAATACATAATTGCTTTTGAGTATCTCCATTTTCTCAGTCCAAACTACAATGCGAAAACGGCATTTTAAAATGTATCAAGATTGTATGGGAGAGCACTTTCAAAAAGCTCAGTTTTCACTAGACAAAAAAGCCATCTTAATGTGTATGGAAGGCCAAAACGTTGTAGAAAAAGATACATTTTCGGATCTATCCGGATTAATGTAGCCTTACCCTAAAAGTCAGAGGCAAAATGAGAGGAGAGTGAATTACAAACTGCCAAACTGCACAAATCTGCATCAAATAGTATAACTGTAACCTTAAATCTCATGTAAAGTCAGCTGTATTTGAGTGGATAACTTTTGTATTTCTCGGCTTGTGATAACGTTTTGCTGAGACATTTATAAGTGGAACCTGTTTTCTGTTGCTGTGCATAAAGGGATTGAATAAAGGAAATAAAAGGATGGTGGAAGTACACTAACAAGTGTGTGGTTAGGTCTTGTGTGTGTGTGTGTGTGTGTGTGTGTGTGTGTGTGTGTGTGTGTGTGTGTGTGTGTGTGTGTGTGTGTGTGTGTGTGTGTGTGTGTGTCAATTTGTGTTGGTAGCTGCAGAATCCAGAGGAATGGAACATATTATCATGTTGCAATTCCCAGGGAACAGATGCTGTTGCAGTGACTGATCACTGCCAATGTGCCACACTCCCTTCAGATAACTGGGGTCTCTCTAAGGGGGACAGCAGGTACAAGTCCAGAACTGAAGCTGTTCTGCAACTATACTCTGTAGAAGACCAGTCCAGATGAACCTAATGATGGAACAATAAGAGCTAAAGAGCTTCTAATGGCAGATCTTCAAATAAGGAGTTACTATTGAAATTATGCACTTTAGTATCAAAGCTCAGAATAAACAAGAGACTTAAGTGCTGCTCAGGCAGGCACAACCATATGGCAGCTCGCATGTCCCAGTTACATGCAAGGCTGACCTTGAATGTACGTCTGTTTTTTGTTTTGTTTTTATATCAAGTCAGTAGCAGTATAAAGACTGGATCCACTGTCTGTCGATTTGCTGTAACAACAATATTTCTCCCTGACATACATGTCAGTTTGCATTGGTTAAGTCAAACACTAATTACCCAGGGCAATCTTAAATGTATTAATAGTACATTATGAAATAATCAATCTTGCAAATCTTTCATACTTCTGTGAAGCTCTGAGGAGGTTACAGAGGAGACAGCATTACAAGAATACTTCATGAGTCAGGACTGAATTTTATACAGTGTGTTAATTATTAAGATAAAATGAACTAGGCCTACTTAAAGTGAACTGTAACCATAGCAGATAAGTGCTTGGTCAACTTATCTATTGGGCAGGTTTCATTTAGAGAAGCATATAAATGAAACACGTGGGCACAATATATTAATTCAAGAACACAAAACTGCAAATTGACACATTTCATGGCATTGATGTTAGAAACTCATTAATAAATTACAACCCCAATTCTGAAAAAGTTCAGACAGTATGGAAAATGCTAATAAAACAAAGGAGCGATCTGTAAATGTACTTTGCCTTTTTTGAAAAAAACATATAAAGACAGGGTATTTGATGTTTTCCTAATCAACTGCATTGTTTTTTTTGATGATAAAACTTTTTGAAATTGTTCCATGCAACATATTCCAACATGTTTCCAAAAAAGTTGGGACAGGGGTAATTTATGACTAATTGAAATGAGTCGTATTTCAACTTGACAAGCTGAAATAAGAAGATGATATGTAACAGGTGAGGCAATCTTCTATTCATAATATATAAGGAGCATCCAAAAAAGGCCTAGTCCTTCAAGAGCAAGGATGGGTTGAGGCTCGCCAATTTGCCAACAAATTAGTCAGTGAATAATTCAACACATTGAGAACAGCATTCCCCAAAGACACATCGGTAGGATTTGGGGCATTTCACTTTCTACAGTGCACATTATAATAAAAAAATTCAAGGAATCTGGTCAAATCTCGGTGCGTAAAGGACAAGGCCGAAAACCACTTCTGAACGTGCGTGATCTCCGATCCCTCAGACATCACGGTCTAAAAAACCATAATGAGTCTTTAATGGATATCCTGACATGGACTTTGGTAAACCTCTGTCATCAACACCATTCGCTGCTGCATCCACAGATAGTTAAGTTAAGGCTTTACTATGCAAAGCAGAAGCCATATATCAACACTGTCCAGAAGCACTGCAGACTTTTATGGGCTCAGTCTCATCTGAGATGGACAGTAGCACAGTGGAATCGTGTTTTGTGGTCCGATGAGTCAACCATTCAAATAGTTTTTGGACTAAACAGCCGTTGTATTCTCTGGGCTCAAGAGGAAAAGGACCATCCAAGCTGTTACCAGTGACAGGTCCAAAAGCCAGTGTCTGTCATAGTATGGGGGTGTGTCAGTGCACATGGCATGGGGAAATTGCACATCTGTGACGGTACCATTAATGTAGAAAGATCTGTACACATTTTGGACCAACATATGCCACTATTCAGAGCAGGAAAACACCGAACCATATTTTGCCCGAATTACAAGCACAAGGTTGCGTAAGCAGAGAGTGTGGGAGCTAGCATGGCCCACCTGCAGTCCTAAACTGTCTCTGACTGAGAATGTGCGGCCCTGTACAATTGCTCAGCTCAAGAAATGCATAATGGATGAATGGGGGAACATTCTGCTTGCTAACCTTAACCAACTGGTGTCTTCCGTGCCCAAACGCTCACAGAATCTCAAGAAAAGCATGCTTTCTCCAGTGCAGAGGGCAACTTTTCTAATGGCTATATGGGGTTCTACTAGGATAAGGGCGTTTCTATCCACAAAATGCATTGGGTCAGTTCTATCCATATTGAGCAAAATAAAGCTAGACCTGGGCATCCCCACCAGTCTCCAAAAGAGACTGTTGGGGCTTATGGCAGCAGCCAATGTCATACTGTTGGGCCTATTGCACATAAGACCATTTCAGTGGTGGCTGAAAAGTGGAGGGTATTTTGTCCAAGGACAAAACCTCTGAGAGTAACCAATGTTATGCTATGATGCCTATATGCTCTGAGAATTTGGAGGTGTCCCCAGTTTCTAGCCTTTAGTCACACTCCAGGGGCGTCTCCTTATCGCAAGACGGTAATGACAAACGCTTCCCTGCGGACCATATTTCTGACACTGAAATTCTTTCTTCAGCAATTGAGAGATCACCATGTGTTAGTTGTAAGAGACAACACAGTGGTGGTCTCATATCAATCACCAGGGAGGGTTACTTTTGCACCCCGTTCAGGCAGGCACAACTAATTCTTCTCTGGGCGGAAAGTTTTGGTCAGTAAGAGCAATGTACACTCCCGGCAACCAGATGTCCTGTTGAGGCAGGGGCTGAGGCCCAGGGATTGGAGGCTCCAGCTACAAGTGATGGAGTCCATATGACAGAGTTTCAGCCAAGCAGAAGTGAATGTGTTCAACTCCAAGGAGACGACAACACTGCCCACTGTGGTTCACCCTCACTCCACCCACACCATTGGGGCTGGACGCCATGGTGCACATGTGGCTGATGTCACGTCTGTATGCCTTTCCCTGATCACTCTGCACCCACAAGTTTTAGCAAGAGTTCGCCAAGACTGTCTAAGTCTGCTGCTAGTAGCACCTTATTGGCCAGCTCAAAAATGGTTCTCATAGATATTATCCCTGCTTGGGAGACTTCCATCGGCAACAATCTAATGTCTCAAGCAGGAGGACTAATTTATCACCCTTGGCTGGAACTATGGAAACTTTGGGTCTGGCCCCTGAGGGGCACCAGCTCATAGATTCTGGTCTCACAACTGAGGATGTTGTCTCAGACCAGTTGGAACACTAGAAAATTATATGCGTTAACATGCCAACTTTTTGTCTTCGTGGTGTGAGGAACATCGGTTAGACCCATTAAACTGCGTAATAGCTACAGACCTGGAGTTCTTACAGGGATGTTTCTTAGCAGGGTTGGCTCCTTTTACAATCAGGGTCTACGTGGCTGCCATTTCGCCCAACCATGCCCCTATTGATGGAGTCTCTGTGGGGCAACATCCTCTATCACTGAGGTTTATGCATGGTGTCAGGCGTCTGAGGCTCATCTGCAGACCACACATACCTTCCTGGGACATTTCTGTGGTCCGGAAGGTTTGTCAGGTGCCACATTTCAGTCCGTAGAATCAGCCTCAGAGAAGCTTCTGACTCTATAGGTAGCTCTTCTGCTGGCCCTGACATCTCTCAAGCGAGTAGGAGATCTACAAGATTTCTCTGTCGCCCCTTCTTGCCTTGAATTTGAAAGGGAACGTTTGGTTTACCCTGTTCCCTGAGAAGGGAACGAGACATTAAGTGGCTTTGTCATACTGGGGCATGCCTTTGAATTGCGTCTTTACTTCAGACAACAGAGACTGACGGCGTGGTTCACAGGTGCCATTTTTATAACATACAGCACACTTAATTGCCACGTCACGTGATAATGGCAGGCCTATAAATAGGTGTTACACAAGCTTCAGATACAGGTCACACGCGAAGGCACTTCCCACAGCGTGAAGCTCATGCGACGTCTCGTTCCCTTTTAAATACACAACCCAGACATTTTCAAAATAGTACAGGGTGAATTTAATTTTCAAATGACACTTTTTTTTTTTTTTGCATTTTCTATAGTGCCTCAACTTATTTATGACCAATTTAAGTAGATTAAAATAAATTGGGCACAATCCAACCAAGGTTATATAGTAATTATATATATATATATATATATATATATATATATATATATATATATATATATATATATATATATATATATATATATATATATATATATATATATATATATATATATATATATATATAAAGTTTTGTTTATATAACAAGCAGTTTGAAAATCCAACACACAAATGCATCTCAATATCTCCAAAATTACACTTGCTTCATCTCTAGCTTGTACACTGACTGTGCATGTTATAGAACTTTGATACAATACAGCGTTATAAAGACCTATGGTATTTTACCACTATCACATCTGCACCAACAAATCATAATCAATTATATTATTATGGTCAATGGTTCTATTATAAGGGTGATTGTGAGCTAGCAGCTGCATGGCATGGAGTTGCTGGCGCAGGTTGATCAGTATCAAAGACCCTTCCAAACAACTGCCAAAGCTCATTTCCTATATCTTCTTCAATCATTTGAGAGGAGAAGCCTTTAGATGATGAAGAGCCAGAAGATGCACTGCTCTTTCTGTTTTCGAAAAGTTATAAAGAATTATATATTAAAAAAGGGAAAAAAGCCCCAGTAAATAAATAAGATAGAATATACTTGAATGATTTTGTAAGATAATAAATCGGTCCTAAACTGGTGGAAGGCTGTTTTTATTTATTTATTTATTTAAAGTGTAAGAACAACTGGTTTGAAGTATAGTGAGAAATTATTACACGGAGACAAATATGAAGGGCAGAGCTGTGGGGTTACTCGGGGATTGAAACATGTAGTACACACATGGCCATAGATCAATCAGTGGTAAGGGACTGGATAGCAAGGGAATGTGTGTGTGTGTGTGTGTGTGTGTGTGTGTGTGTGTGTGTGTGTGTATTTGGCAATGCAAGCAAATGGGGCACACCTGATATCTACTGCTGCTGAGGCATGAGGGCATCATTATAATGTCAGTTTTGCTCAAGGGCAACACACACACACACACACATACACACACACACATACACACACACACAAACAAGAAACCTTCTCTAAGTGTGTGTCAAAGTAAGTGTGTGTCAATGTTCACAGTATACACACAGGAGCCATCACAGCGTTCCCCACTGTGTATGAACGAAGGCCAGCCATGAAAAACCAAGCAGCAGAAGAGAAGCATGGTGTTTACAAGTCTTTATGCTGAAACCAATTCCCTATTCCACCATCTGAATCAGTAGTCTCTACCACAACGTCCTCACCAGACCTCAATTCCCAAATAATGACACGGTTAAGTATGTAATGTGGCTGAAAAAAAGAGTGAGTGATAAGGAGGGAAAAAGAATTGTAATGGTGTTTACCATCTAAATGTCAACCACTGTGTATTAACAAGATTGAGAGAGGATATGTGGGCGTGTCTCAAAGCAAAGATATGGCTTCTGAGATTCAACAGTAGAAAGCAGGTAGAAAAGTTCAAACTGGCTTTTTTCTGCTAATTAAAGTGGCATATTGATCTCCCTTCTCTTGAGTGTGTGTGGGGGTGTTGTGCCTGTTGTCCATTATTCTCATTAACAAGCTTTACAGGCTTGTCAGATCAAAACAGCAATTATAGAAAAGGGCCATTATTATGAACTAGACTGCGATTCATGTACAGAATGTAACAGAGAAACATTTTGGTAAGAGTAAGTTTGTCAAGGTTCTTCTTTTTTTTAAGGTTGATTACACATACACACACATACATATATACATATACATACATATATACATATACATACACATCTATACATATATACACATATATATATATATACACACACACACACACACACACACACACACACAGGTATTCAAACCTCAGACATAACTATGGATACACTGGGAAAATACAGAACATATAGTAAACTATTAATATGGTGTGGAGGATATACTAGAAGCCATTCTATTCAGCAGTAAGTGTGGAGTCATCAAATTTTCTATATGGACGCATCATATTTATAAAATTAAAAGCAAAAAGGTTCGAGTTTTACAATTGGTCTTTATTCTAATGGCAGCTGTTGTGGCACTATTTCATTTGAAGTAGTGTGTGATAACTGTGTGATGTTGCTTTTTCAGTGCAAAATTGTGAATCACTTAAGAGATTATTACTCTATAAAAATCCAGGTAATAGATAGTAAAGTTCATATTGCATAGAAATGAGTTTGAGACATGGAGTGCACTAAAACCTCAGGATTGGCCCTGAGGTTCCTTAAGGCAGTCGCTCCAGGTTTTTGTAATTTTGTGATTGCAGAAATGAACACAA
Organism: Ameiurus melas; assembly: GCA_012411365.1. Lineage (NCBI taxonomy): Eukaryota > Metazoa > Chordata > Actinopteri > Siluriformes > Ictaluridae > Ameiurus > Ameiurus melas. The sequence goes on from CM022767.1 coordinate 16,854,356, forward strand.
AATCAAGGAACACTGCAATATTCACAGGAGCTTGCAATTTTTTCAAATTACCACAGATTTTCTGCAGATTTGGGCCAAGATGCGTCATGTGACGTCATCACAACGCACATTCAGACAAAGTCCTCTTCGATTTATGTGCGTCAAACATGAGTACAACTAAAAGGTCTCATTTACCGACGCATCACTGCAAAAGATTGCAATTTTGTGCAATTCATGTAGTTTTCCACAAAAAAAGGACAACAAACTCTGCAAGCTACATTGCAAATTTTGAAAAAAAAAAAAGCTGCAGAAAAATCAAGCATTTTTGGCAACAACAATCACAAAAAAAAACAACTGCAAAATCCTGTATGCACTGCCTTAAGGGTACTTCACAAATTCAAACACATGATACATCACAAACTTGATTAAATCAGCTGATCCAAGGCTCAAACAAAACAAATGTGGTCTTAGCATAGTACTAAATGGACCTAATTCGATTTGATTCAAAATCTGTAACAAATACAAGAAATACAAATATGAATACAACTGTTCATGTTGTGCCTGCTTTGTTTTGTAGCAAGGCAGCATGAGCTGTGGTTCGACCTGAGGCTGTGACAAGGTGTGCTGCTTGCTGGCTATTTTGGGTGGCAAGCACATAAGCCAGGTTTTACAGAAACTTTTCAGTGAGAAACTGAAGGACCCATGGGACTGGATCCATAGGACTTGTACTGAATTAAGGTGAAAATCCTCAATATTTAAATATACAAATATGTACAGTAAATGTAAAAAAGAAAATCATACAAAGATTGAGATAGAATTTTATAGAAAACAGTCAGATTCTCCTGTCAACAGTCACCCTCATTACTGTTTATTGTAAACTCTTTTTTTTTTTAATCAGTTTGTGTTTTTCAGACATCCAGACAGTGTGAGCCATAGTGATGTAAGTTTGTAGCTTGAGATCATCGCACAATGAGTAGCACTAGAAACAGATTGTCCTCTCCTCTCAGCTGTTCAGCATCTCTGTCTGAGTCCCACTGGTTGCATCACTGCATGTTGAGTTCTCTCTATGCCTGCAGTGCTCACCACACACACACACACACACACACACACACACTATTACAACAACCTGCACTTGGATGTCTTGCATCAGCTTGTTCTCTAATGAGGGTCAAAGCTGATTGTCCCTTGCATATGGTGTGTGTGTGTGTGTGTGTGTGTGTGTGTGTGTGTGATACGGAGTACTATTCCCTGGACTACATCAAAGTGCCAGACCTGATCTTACTAGCCCTGGTGCTGGCTCCAGGGAGACCCCTCTACTGTACCATACATTATACATGAGATTAGAGTGGAGCGATCCAGGCGAGGGAAGTTTAATGAAGAGAGAGAGAGAGAGAGAGAGAGAGAGAGAGAGAGAGAGAAGCTAAAAGATAGAAGTCATGCTGCTCCTGCGCTTTAAGTGCGCCACTCTCACACACACAAATTTTAGCACACCTCTTCCATCTATGAGGGTGAAAATATGCATTCATTATGAATTAGTGGCTCATTAGTAAGGAGCTTGCAGCATTGTGTCATTTATGTGGATAAACATGCCCAACAGTCCATTACATCACACACACACACACACACACACACACATAATGTGGATGCTTTGAGAAGATCTACTGGAGAGGTTTGAAAGCAGTCCTAAAAGTAAACATGTTTAAAAATGCTGAATATTATTCATTCATTCATCTTCAGTAACTGCTTCATCCTGGTCAAGGTTTCAGTGGATCCAGAGCTAATCCCAGAAACACTCGGCATGAGGTGTGAATACATCCTGCATGAGCCACAAGTCTATCATAGGGCACCATGTGTACACATTCACACACTTTTACACCTGGGGCAATTTAGAATAGCCAGTGCACCTACTGGTGGGGACCCAGAGAAAACCGTAGATCCTATAAAAAATTTTCAGAGGATCTACGATCAAGAATTGTTGATTTACATAAAGCTGGCAAGGGTTACAAAGTGATTTCAAAGACTTGAGAACTTCACCAGTCTACAGTTAGGCAAACATTCTACAAATGGAGACACCTAGGGACTGTTGCTACTCTACCAAAAATTGGGCGCCCTGTCAAAATGACACCAAGAGCACATGGAAGACTCATCAATGAGGTAAAGAAACAACCCCGAATGACAGCCAAAGATTTGAAGGCATCATTGGAACTGGATAACATCTCTGTTCATGAGTCTACAATATGTAGAACATTGAACAAACAGGGTATCTACGGCAGGACACCATGAAGGAAGCCACAGCTTACTAAAAATAACATTGCTGCACGCCTGAAGTTTGCAAAAGAGCACATGCTCCACAGCTGTATGGGCAAAATGTTTTGTGGACTGATGAAACTAAGATGGAACTATTTGGTAAAACCACACAGCACTACATCTGGCGTAGAAAGGGCACGGCATATCATCATGAACTCATCATCCCAATCGTAAAGTATGGTGGAGGAAACTACATGATTTGGGCCTGCTTGCTGCATCAGGGCCTGGCCAGCTAGCAATCAGTGAGGGGAAGATGAATTCCCAAGTATATCAGACAATTCTTCAGGATAATGTGAGAATGTCTGTACGTCTGCTGAAGCTGTGTAGAAGTTGGGTGATGCAACAGGACAACAACCCAAAACACCGGAGCAATTCCACAACAGAATGGCTTCAGAAAAACAAAATCCGCCTCTCGGACTGGCCAAGTCAGAGCCCAGACCTCAACCCAATAGAGATGCTATGGAATGACTTGAAGATATCCATACACATGAGACATCCAAAGAATATGACCAAGCTAAAGCAGTTTTGCCAGGAAGAATGGCAGCTACAGGAAGCACCTGGTTGAGGTTATTGCTGCCAAGTGGGGGGTCAACCAGTTATAAATTCTAAGGGTTCACTTACCTTTTGCACTGCCATTTTGAATGTTGAATGAGTGTGTTCAATAAAGACTGATCAGAATTTTTTGGGGTGTTATTATTTTAGACACATTATGCTTGTCAGTACCCCTGACTTAGTTATGACAAATTTAGGTAGAAAACCATGAAATTCCAAAAGGTTCACATACTTTTTCTTGCCTATATACACACACACACAGTACTCTGCAAAAGTTTTAGGCATGTGTAAATGCTGTAGAGCAAAGATGTCTTCAAAATAATGAAATTAAATGCTTCTACATTTAAAAAAAAAAAAAATAAAAAATATATATATATATATATATATATATATATATATATATATATATATATATATATATATATATATATATATATATATATATACACACACACACACACACACACACACACACCATAAACCGCATTAAATAGTAATAAAATAAAAAAAATTAAAATAATAGTGCAAAAACGCAGCAGCCTTCATTGTGTTTTTTGTCTGAAAGTGGTCTTTTCATAATATGCTGCTTTCTTTAATGCCATACAAACATTTTTCTGTAACATTTAATTTAGTGCTGGAAAACTAATGTTTGGGTATCTAAAATGTTTATTGTACTGACTTGATAATGTCATAAAAAATAATTATATAACAAAGTTTATACAAAAAAATAAAGGGTGCCTAAAACACCAGATACTGACTGTTCTTTTTGATGTTAACATCCCCCGTCTGGAGGAAGAGAGGAGAGACACAGAATCTAAGTTGTTTGAAGTCCAGTGTGAAGTTTCCACAGTCAGTGATGATTTGGGGTGCCATGTCATCTGCTGGTGTTGGTCCACTGTGTTTTCTCAAATTGAGAGTCAAAGCAGCATCTACCAGGAGATTGTAGAGCACTTGTTCATGCTTCCATCTGCTGACAAGCATTATGAAGATGCTGATTTCCTTTTCCAGCAGGACTTAGCACCTGCCCACCGTACCAAAACTACTAGTAACTGCTGACCATGGTATTACTGTGCTTGATTGACCAGCCAACTCGCCTGACCTGAACCCCATCTATGAGACACCCCAGACCCAACAATACAGATGAGCTGAAGGCTGCTATCAAAGCAACCTGGGCTTCCAAACACCTCAGCAGTGCCACAGGCTGATTGCCTCCGTGCCACGCTGCATTGATGCAGTAATTCATGCAAAAGGAACACCGACCAAGTAGTGAGTGCATAAATTAACATACTTTTCTGTATTTATAATACATTTCTCTATTGTAAATTATTTATTCTAATATTTTTGATATACTGGATTATTGATTTCCATGAGATGTGAGCCATAATCATCAAGATAAAAAAAAGTCTTAAAATACTTAAATTTCAATATATATAACACACAAACACAAATTTCTGTAGCTGATATACACTGCACATGAGGCTTGCGCTGGACCAAGAGGCTTGCTGCACTTTATCCCATAGGCATTATGAGACTCACATCACCACAACCACCAAATGCATACCTTAACATTAAGCACTAGGTGCAGGCCAAAGACAATGCTCAATTAAATGTAGAACAGTAGGGCTGTATTACACATCACTTATATATTTACATCACTAATATATTATATACCACAGTTCTGCTGAATTCTCAGAAGTTTTGGATTAATTTGCTACATCAGCAGAGTACTGATGTCATATCACAGCAAGCCAGACTACATTTCCCATTCTGCACTGCAGAATACAAACATGGCCACCATAGACTGCAATTCCCAGAACACTCACATTCATTCTAACCATGAACACCTGCATCCAATTCACAGCACTCACAACCACAGTATAAAGAGACTGTTTGTACACAATACCTTTACAAAGTATTGAGTGTTATCACCATACCAAGCATTTGTACCCTGTTCCTAGTTTTTGATTCATGTTCTTTGAACTTGTTTCTCGATTCTTGTTCTTGATTCTTTCCTTGCCTTGTTTATGCCTGTTTGCAGATCACCTGACTCATTGCCAGTTTTGACCACGATATTTATTAAATATAATCCTCTTTATTAAAACCTCATATCTGCACTTGCATCTGTCCTAACCTTCAATACGTGGAATATGTAACAAATGACAATAATTCTGACTGTTACATAAATTATAGTATCATATTAATGTGCCTGTAAAAATAAGTTATCATTTCTTTAGTAAGAGATTATATGCAGGGACTTGTATTGCAGACACTCCATATAATATAAGGCTAATAATAACCGTTTAAAAAAAAAAATTATAATTAAGTGCTGTTATTTAAGAATTTTTTTTTATATATAATTGTTAATGTGGTGGGGCTTTATGTCAGGAGGTTTATTTTGTAACATCAATGAAAGATTTCCCATAAAAGTAAATGCAAGTATAAACCCATTATTTAAAAAAGTATGACATGTCATTAATAAATTAAACATTGTAATCATTGGCAAATTGCTTTTGTACAAGAGGAACAACACACTTCGTGCCCTGCTGTTAAAGGAAAATAATCCACACTACCTTCATGTTAGGCTATATCACACCATGTATGGGTTATTTCCTAAAACTGTCATCTGCTTTTGTCATTGTACATTTAATTAGCTTTTGACAGTGATGTCTGTGTGACCTTAGTTCACAACTTTAGAAAGGAAGCAGCCACACTGCTTCAGTGGGATCCTGCAGCATAGTCGCGATCAGTTTGTTTTATAAGGCAAAACTGAACATTTATTGGACTATAGACTTTTAAAGCATTTTGTTTTTCACTTGGATGCATGACTTCCATTGATCACCTGAACTGATCTGATTTTACAGAAATTCTTTGATTCATTTACAATTCTGGCATTTGGCAGACACCCTTATCCAGAGCAACTTACAGAAGTGTTTTGAAGTCTCCATCAATAAATACATCACGATACTGGTTAACTAGGACACAGGCTAAGAATACCATCAGTCTAAAAACTCTGCTGGGAGGTAATATAGTAAGAAAAACACAGACAACGCAACTTTTCTTTTTTTTTTTTAATTGATAATTTAAGTATTTTTGGAAGATGTAGGTCTTTAGACATTGTTTGAAGACTGCCAGAGACAATGAAAAGTTCATTCTACCACCTCAGTGTGAGAAAACAGTCTTGATGCATGCTTTCCTTGTACCCTGAGAAATGAGGGAACAAGTCTAGTGGTGCTAGAGGATCGGAGGGAGCATGGTGCAGTGTGGGGTGTGATAAGTGATTTGAGTTGAGTGGACGTTGGTCCATTTTTGGCTTTGTAGGCAAGCATCAGTGTATTAATTCTGATACAGGCAGCTACAGGATGTCACTGGAGGGAGCAAAACAATGGGGTGGTGTGGGAGAACTTAGGAAGATAAGCAATTGAAAACAAGTCAACTGCATTCTGTATCAGTTGCAGAGGTTAAATGGCTCTCATTGGCAGACCTTCCAGTAGTGAGTTGCAGTAGTCCAGTCGCAAAATTACGAGAGACTGAACCAGCACCTGAGAGGCCTGTCTAGATAGAAAGGGACGAATCCTTCTGATGTTGTAAATGAGAAATTGACATGAATGTGTCAGATTAGAAATGTGAGAAGAAAAGGACATTTGATTATCCATGGTTGCCCTAAGGTTGTATGCAGTAACCAAAGGTGGGATCAGAGCTTTGTCCAGGGAGATCACAAGATCCTGGCATGGTGATAAATCATCTGCGATGAACAGCAATTCAGTTTTACTATGATTAAGTTTCAGCTGATGAGCTGCCATCCACGATGAGATGTCTGCTGAGATCTGAGTAGAAACAAGAGGATCTGAGGGAGGAGAGGATTAGTGGAGTCTCATCTGCATAGAAGTGGTATGAAAACCCCTGTGAGGATATGACCTCACAAAGAGATTGAGTATAGGAGGGTGAACAGCAGAGGACCAAGTACTGAGCTTTGTGGGACACCAGTGGAGTGTTTCCAGCTTTTCCTTGTAGATGGCAGTCTTGGTAAGTCACTTCAGATGAGAATTTGGACATGAGAGTGCAGTAAGAGTAACAATCTGTCCCAAGTTGTGATTTCTTCCACTTTCTCTCTGCTGTTCTTAGTTCTCTCTGACTGTGACATAACACATCTGACAGCCAAGGAACAGGGTAAGAAATCTTCCTGGGTTTAGAGAATAGTGGGCAGAAGAGGTCCATGGTTGACGATAGTGAGGACAGTAATGAGTCTGTGGCTAACTCTGATGGTAGGGAGGAAAAGGAGTCGGGTTGGAAGGGATGATAGAGTGTGGGAAATTATGGAGGAAGAAGAGATAGAACAGAGGTTTGTTCAAGTAGAAGAGAAGAATTAATAGCTGGATTGTGGATGATTTTAACAATTTTTGTCTTCCCATCACAAATCTTCTGTTTTTGGTAAAAATGCTTGATCGTGTTGTTGCCTCTCAATTATGCAATCGTTACAATTACAATTAATAACCTCTCTGAACCCCTTCAGTAAGATTTTCATAAATTTCACACTACTGAAACAGCATTGGTCAAAGTTACCAATGATTCGTTGATGGCCTCTGATACTGGACCTACTTCCATTCTTATTCTTCTTGATCTTAGAGTTGCTTTCGAAAGTGTGGATCATGGTCTTTTACTTACCTGCCTTGAAAGTGTTTTTGGAGTGTCTGGGATAGTATTAAACTGGTTTAAATCCTATTTTAGTGACCATTCCCAGTTTATTTCTATGCGTGGTTACAGGTCTGACACTAGCTCTGAGCTCTCTGGTGTTCCTCCGGGTTCAGTTTTAGGCCCTCTACTCTTCAATATTTATTTATCTCCACTAGGGCATCTGCTGCGATCGCTCGGTACCCATTATCACTTTAATGCTGACGATACCCAAATCTACATTCGTGCAAAATCAGATGAAAACCTTGATGTTTGTTTTCTTTCTGACTGTATTTCTAAGATAAAAACGTGGATGAATAATAATGTTCTGTGCCTGAATAATGGGAAAACTGAAGTTATTCTTATAGGTTCCCGTCACCAAATTCTCAAAGCTGGTCCATTGTCTCTGTTTGTTGATGGCTCTGTTCTAGAGACTAAAAAGTAAAATGACCAACCTTGGAGTAATTCTTGATACCAGCCTCACATTTGATTCATTTGTTCAGAACACTGTTAAAGCATCCTTTTTCACCTCACAAATATAGCTAGACTGCGCCCTATGCTAAACTTCTCTGTGGCTGAAAAGCTGATAAACTCATTTCTTGTCACTCGGTTGGATTACTGTATCGCCTTTTTAGCCAGAGTTTCTAAATCCACAATCAACAAACTGCAATATGTTCAAAACTCTGCCGCCAGGATCCTAACGGGAACCAGGAAATGTGAACACATTACTCCTGTTATGGAGTCCTTGCACTGGCTTCCAGTCAGGATCCGTGTCGATTTTAAGATCATGATGTTGACATACAAGGCATTACATGGCTTGGCTCCTCATTACTTATCTGGTTTATATATCCCTTACACCCCAAATCGCTGTGCTCCTCACAGTGTAATCTGTTAATTATTCCACAAACACATTTAATATATATGGGTGACAGGGCTTTTTCTGTCTATGCTCCTTCCCTTTGGAACTCTCTTCCTCCTGAACTCAGAGAAGATTAGACCTTTGGCATTTTTAAAGCTCAATTTTTAAAACTTGCATTTGACTGCTGATGTCTTCTTTTAATATTATTATAATTAAGGTTGTTATTCTTATTAATTTTTATTAAAAGTAAAAATTTTCTGTGTACTGCTTATTTTGTGTACAGCACTTTGAGAAACTGCTTTTAAAGGCACTTTCTAAAATAAAGTTTATTATTTTTATTATTTTAGGCAAGATAGGGAGGGTGATGATGAAGGATACCAAATGATTATCTGAGGTATGGAGTGGGGTAACATTTATGTCTGAAGCTGGAGAAGGATGTCTGAAGACCAGGTCCAGAACATTTCCTCCCTTGTGTGTAGGTGGTCAGCTGTTGAATGGCAAGGAAAAGGAATGCAGAAGATGGATAAGGCAATACGACTCAAGCTTGTCAGAGGGGAGCTTGAGGTCTCCAACGACTGTAAGTGGGGTGCTGTCGGTAGGGAAAAGAATGAGGAGCATGTCCATTTCTTTAAAAAAGGCTCCTAGGGAACCAGGAGGGCAGTAGATGACAATGATGAGAAGGTTGATAAAGGACATAACTATTCGAAGGATGAGATGTTGAGATGAGACATGGAGCTAGGTGTGAAGCACCATCTCTGAGACAACAGCAGACCTGTACCACCACCCCTGCTAGTTCCTTGTGTAGTGTGAGAGAAAGCATAAGCTGAGGACACAGCAGCCGTTGTAGCAGAGTTCTGTGGCGATATCCAGGTTCCAGTTAGTACCAGAAAGTCAAGAGAGTAATGGGAAGCTAAAGCTGAAATGAAATAAGCTTTCTTTACAGCAGACTGGCAATTCCAGAGCCCACCTACCACTGCTGTTTGAGACTGAGACAACAGAAGAGGGTAGATAAGATTATTAGTAGATCGACCTCTGGTTTGTGGAGAAGAGCTTCTGGGTCTGAGAGAGGTGACAACAGAGATAGGCTTGAGGCACATGTCTGCACCCTAGTCAGGAATGAAGTTGGTGAAGATGGTACAACTCGACTCAACTGAACTCGGCTCGCTTTACTTTTCTGAGCTTGCTTTTCCACTGAAGTTCTGTGCTACCTCAACATGGGTGCCATTTTCCACTCGCCTTCACGCAGGAATAATGTTGTATTATAGAAACCCTGTACAAATACACAGACAGGCCGTATTCAAAATGCCTTTCCTGTTCATTGAACATGGACCCTATTAAGGATGTAAAATAATGGCGTTCTAGAACCTACCTAGTGCTCTATATAACTAAGTTAGATTCAGCTGTAACAGGAGTGACTTCAATAAATGCCTTTTTGGAATGAAAAAATCCAAGAAACCTTTCTTATAATTTTGTCTGTAATGAGATAAATGATACATCATTTTCAATTAATAGAATATTACCATACACAAAGTATGTATTGGATGACACATTTATTCAGGCACAATACTGAACCACTCGTTAAGGACAATTCCCTACTCCCTCAGTGCGTGGCTTACATTTAGTATTGGCTCGGCTCGCTTGGAACCTCGGCCGAGATGGAACTAAAAAAAGTACCAGGTACCAAGTACTATCCACAGTGGAAAGCCCCCAAAAAGTGAGCAGAGTCGAGTTGAGCCATACCATGCAGTGGAAAAGCGCCGATAGTAAGCCCTGCCCACAATTCACACCTCAAGGGAGACTGAAATAACTCTTGATTAACCACTAATTAGCATAGACTAACAGACACGTCCAAGCAACATTACAGAATCAACAATACTATACAATACAGCAATTCTAGTAGCAAGAATCTAGATCAAACTAGAGTCAAGTAGATAGTACGCAAAAGTCATAATGCTACCTTACCAGTAGAGAATAAATTAAAGAGAGAACAACTTAAAGCACACCTTCTTGTGAGGAAAGGCTCAAAATAAAGCAGAAAAGCCGACTAATATCCAAGATTTAGTTAAAAAGACATGGATTTTTTTTCCACTGCTTTGAAAAACAGCTTAGACCATGAACGAATACTGGTTCAAGCTCGTTTCGGCTGATTAGTGCTGGGCTAGTGCGGGTTTAGTTGCTCTGCCTGACTAGCACACCTTGCAAGTGAAGCTGGATGTGCTGGTTGTATGTATTCTGTTGACCGTTCTAGTCTAGTCATTTTTGTTTGTTTTTCATTAATAATTTTTAGCAGCGTTAATATGCTAATGATGATTAGATAACTCATTTGAGAAGACAAGGCATGCTGGTATAACCATGGTGCATAGTAAGGACAGATACATCATTGCTCTTTTGGGATTTGAACTTTAACCACTTTATAAGTATTTCTACCAGGGCAGCACTTCAAATTTAATATTTATTAATACCATATTCAAGACATTTCCAAAACATGTAAGACGTCACTTCAATCATGCTACATGACACATCAGCTATAATAGATTGTGTTCATGCATATACATCCATTTGTAGGTTTCAGTAAACTATAGCATGGTAAACTTCTATGGAGGTATATGGGAGACCACAGCAAATATCCTTTTGCATTACCATTTGCTCCAACAATGAAAGAAAAAAAAATACAGTTTTTCCTTTCGATGACTTTCCAATACATTTTTATTTGGGGCACAAATAGTAATATAACAATAGTAATATTTTTCTGACTTAGATGACTTTCATAGATGACCTTTTATTTTGGCGGAAAACGAATGTTGTGTTTTACGTGCTGTAAACTTCTGCCCACAAAAATGTCTGAGATTATGCTAACGTCAAACCAAAGTGACTCTGATGCATGTTGTGTCTAAATGCAGGTTAAAAGTGACTCAAACTCACAGCACAGACAGAGATGAAGTTGGTGTGGAGCAGCGTTTACTGTGAACCGAGCCGCTCTAAAACACTGTACACACACTCTGAGTGCAACACAGCCGCGTGGTTTTACCATCTTAAACAGCAATGAGCCAAAATAAAATCGAAATCTTCTTTATGGTGTCGGTTCAGTTGCATTTGAAAGAACTTTGAATTTAAGACATTTTAATGCTTATTAAGGCCTTATTTTTAATTAAGGAATTTAAGACATTTTAAGACTTTTTAAGGAACCGCAGACGCCCTATCTACTTCACTAAATTTTTTAAAAAACAAATAAAATATTTTACATTAGTGACCGAGTTTACAAGTTAACTATTTTCCTGTTATGTAGTGGTGGTATCAGCATCGAAAGCGGTGATTGAGTCTTTCTTCTTTATTTACTGTAGTCAAATGGATTGTGGCTTAAAAATCATATCAGAAAATTAGTTAGTTTTAGTGTTTGGCAGAAAGAAGATCAGAAGTGGGTAGTAATGTGCTATATTTACTTTTTTATTGGAAAAAAATTTACTAAATTAGGTTTAACAGCACGGTGGCATAGTTGTTAGCACTAAGTGGTTCACCTCATACCTCCAGGGTCCGGGGTTCGATTCCCGCCGGGGCCGTGTGTGTGCGGAGTTTGCATGTTCTCCCCATGCTGCGGGGGTTTCCTTCGGGGACTCCGGTTTCCTCCCCCAGTCCAAAGACATGCATGGTAGGTTTGTTGGCGTGTCTGAATTGTCTGTAGTGAATGAATGGATGTGTGAGTGTGTATGTGATTGTGACCTGCGATGGACTGGCACCTTGTCCAGGGTGAACCCCGCCTTGTGCCCGATGCCCCCTGGGATAGGCTCCAGGTTCCCCGCGACCCTGAAGAAGGACTAAGCGGTAGAAGATGCATGGATGGAAGTTTCACTGGCCATACTTATACTCTTACTCAAATTCATTTTTAAATCACAGATAGGTACTTTTACTTCGCTACATTCGTTCGCATTCCTCTGTTACTGTTAAATATTAATGAATATATGTCGTTTTAATAATTAGTTTATATCATGTATAATGAGGTCGCAAGTCTCATGACATGCTGCAGTCGCTCAAAATGCCACATTTTTTGCTGGGATTTTTTACATACTTACACACAAACACACTCTCTCTACACACACTCTTTTTTCTGTTCTGTTTCATAGTCTTATTTTGTTCTTTCTTGTCTTGTTTAAATGCAGATGCTGACATGTTTGTGTTGTTAACATGTTGTGAAAATGTTTCTTTTTTTGTGATGAAAATGGCAGGTTCTGTGTTATTGTACACATCACAGGATTGGGATATGTTGCTTCATGTGAACCCAGGTTTTATATCATAGAAACAGAACACAGACTTTTAAGGAGAGGTGTGACTTCCAGTTCTCCATGTAGTCTGTGATTCAGGATTTTTCCTTCATTTGAATCAGAGCCGAAGTAACTAGTAACTTGCTACTAGAGTGGTCTTATTGGATACTTTATTACTCTTACTCAAGTATTTATTAATGTTATTAGTGTTACTTTCACTATTACTTGAGTAATTGTTTTTATAAGTAGTTTTTCTTTTTTTTACTTGAGGAATTTTTTTTTGACTACTCTACCATCCTGTGAAGATAAGACTTGAATTATTTTCCTCCCAGTTGGAGGAAGCTTAAAAGCACAGAGGAAACCCACAGAGACATGGGGAGAACATGTGAAATACTACACAGATAGTAATCAGAGCTCAGGATAGAACCAAGGTGTGAACCAGCTACTTAAATGAGTTCTTTGGAGTTCACATGGGTTACTTTAACCTTTGTTTGAGTCATTGTTCAATATAGCACCTTTACTTTTACTAGAGTATGATGATTGGGTACTGTATACAACCCTGGGTATGACAGACCATTTTGACTCAGAGTGTTGTTGTTTTTTCTGAGTACATTTTTGATTGTTATTTTCCATAACACTAGTGCTTCATCTTTCACTATAGTACAGAGCAACACACCAACCTACACTGCACCACTACTTCCTGCCCTCTGATTCTGCTTTCGCTAGCAATTGAAAGAGCAGACGTAAATCCCAGCCTTGTGGTAAGCAGAACCCATTAGCTATGATATATTGAATTATGATTGACTGGCTTCGGTCATCTCGGTGAACTACACTGCTCTCTTCCATGACCTTGTTCAAGCAAAGGCACATCATAATCCAGCTCACAGGGAAAACATAAATAATGCACTCAGAGATGTTAAGAGATACTCTAAATGTTCCACCATTCAAGACATTTTCAAAATATGAACACAAGGACTACCACAGTAAATCCAAACTCTCATTACTCCAATGAGATAGCAGTTTGAAATTGTAGCAGATTGTAATAGAGTACAGTGGATGTACGGTAAGAAATCTATACTGCAGTCCATTTAGACTACTGCTACATAAATCCACCTACTCTCTCAGGAGCTTAATGGTTAGAGTGCATGTGTGTATGGGTGTGTGTGAGTGTGCGCTCAAGTCTTCCACAAAGGCACTGACTCATGGGATTTCCCAGAGAATGAAACCATCTCCAAATCGACCTCACTTTTACAGAATGGTCATTTTTCTCTCGCTCTGCTCTTATATAGGTTGTGTTTAAAAAAATAAAATAAAAAAAAGATTATAGGCTGTAATAAAGAGCTTTTCTATATTGTAAGAGACTGTTGAACAAACACACAAACCTAGATTATTGTACATTCAGCACTCAGTTTACACCCAGTTCTATAAACCACACCACACAAATGTCATGCAGTGTATTCAAAAGGTACACACTACACTGTGAGACGATTGTGTCATATTGTTGTTGTTGTTTTTGTGTGTGTGTGTGTGTATGTGTGTTTGTATGTGTGTGAGAAACCAGAGCATCCAGAATGGACCCCTGATGCACGAGGAGAACATGTAAACACAGACACAGGGCAGGAGGGAATCAAAACCCCAACCCTGGAGGTGTGAGGCAAATGTGCTAACCACTAAGCCACCATTGTGTGAATAGGTTTATTCCTTTCTTTTCATTCCTTTTTACACACACAGCCACATGGGTGGCTGGCCGGGAAAAAGGACTGAAAAGAAAGGAATACACCCATGTATGGACACACCCATATATTCAGTTGCAATAAAAAAAAATATTCAACCCCCATCGCAAATCAGGTTTATTGTCTAAATTTACAAACTTTCAGCTGTTTGCAATGAACAAATTAAACAAAAGCAATTTAAATTGATCAGCACAACGAATGCTTCAATAGTTTCCCCAAATTCAACTGAAATTCAACTTCTCCAGTTTCAAAATTATTCAACCCCTTCATGGCAAGTATCTAGTACTTAATAGAGCACCCTTTTGTTGTTATGACCTGCTGCAAATGAGATGCATAGCTTCTGCCAGCGTTCCTGAGGAATCTTAGCATTGTCCTGTTGGAAGGTCCAATGACCCCCAAGCTTCAGCTTCCTTACATACAGCATAATGTTTTCTCCTAGGATTTCCTGATACTTCAATGAATCCATCTTGCATTCCACATGCTGCAGGTTTCCAATGCCTCAGGATGCAAAGCAGCCACAGAAAATCACTGAGCCATCATTATGCTTGACTGTGGACAGTGTTCATGTCTACTTTCTTCATTCTTCTTCAAGTTCCAGTTCTGTTTCATCGCTCCACAGAATCCCAAAACTTCTGTGGCTTATATATATGATTTTGAGCCAACTTGTTCTTGTACTTTTGGGTCAGTAGTGATGTACGTCTTGGAGTTCTGGCATGAAAACCTTCTGCGTTTAGTACGCACCATACTGTGTTCACTGAAACCTCAGTACCTGTTGCCACAGAGTCTTGCCCAGGTCTTTTGCAGTCCTTTTTCTTCCCCGTCCAGGAATTTCATAAATTTTTTTGCCCCTAGCCAGTTGAATTATTTCATGTGTTCCAGCTCAAGCACATCTTGTGCAACTAATGAAGCCCTTGATTAGTTGTATCAGGTGTACTCGAGACAACATCTGTTTTGCATATTTGTGGTGTTGTGAGGGATTTTATTCAGTGGGTTGAATAATTTTGAAACTGGAGAAGTCATTATAGTCATATTTTCAGTTGAATTTGGGGAAACCACTTGAAGCATTCGTTGTGTTTCAAAAAAACAATTTCAATTACTTTTGTTTATATTGTTCATTGCAAGCAGCTGAAAGTCTGTCAATTTTGACAGTAAACCTGATTTGCAATGGGGGTTGAATAATGTTGATTGCAACTGTAGGTCTGTGTGCAAATGTCTCATGGACCTTTGAAGTATTGTCCCCTGTAATGGGTAGGCTTTGCTGATCTTTATTGGGAGAGGCTGCTCTGTGCCTCGGAGGCAGTGGTTTAGTGTGAATCTATTAAAGCTGAGGGTACCTGACCTACTTCCGGAGCACATGGCAGTAAACAGCAAGAGCACTCTTTATTTCTATCTCTCTCTCACACACAGTATATGAATTTCCCTTATATAGGAATTAATTACAAATCATTTTGGACTCTTTTAAGAGAGCCATTATGCCAGTTCTGCCGCTCCCACCCCTATTCCACTGTACCCCAAATCTCTCTCTCCCCAAGTAACAGATATGAGGTACCAGGACCATTGTACACATGGGAGCCCATCAGCCCAGTTTGGCACCTACTTCCTGATCTACCATAAAGCCATCTAAGTACTCCAGCATTTCCAAGCATTGTGCTTAGTAAACCGGCTTTTACTGAACATCAGCCCTAAATAGACCTAAAAAAAAAAAAACAGATGAAGATCGCGTCTGCCTGGCGTTCCCCCTCGCCTCTCTAACCTCTCTCCCATGAGATGCTATTAGCTGTGCCAGACAGTAGATGAAAGCAAACTACCTCCTATTTTGGTATATAGGCACCTGCCATCACCCTTAATAGCATGCAATATGCAAAATGGGCGTTTGTTCCAAATACAGAATCCAAGAGTGGTACAAGAAAGCACAGATGAACAAATAAAATGCATACAAAGGCATACAGCTGTAGTTCTACTGTGTACTGTAGCTCTGCAATCTTGACAGAAACACCGCTGAGAACTTAAGCATTGCTTTGCATGTGCAAGCTTGTGCAATCCACTTCCAAAGGAGCTTTGGTTAGGAGGCTGGTGGTAAAGTGTTCGACAATGCACAAATCAGCTGAATAAGAGGGGCCAATGTACTTCAAAAGTCTCCTTTATTACACAGTGGAGAACTGTGAAGTTTCATTGAAAGTTCTGCTTTAGTGCTTCAGCGGTCTCCCAGTTGACCTTCCTTCAAACGATCTGACCTTTTCATCTGGTGTTTAAAAACTGACAGGGCAGAACTGGTTTGTGTGAGGACAGGTGCAGCAGGACCTTAAAGGCTAGAAGTTGAGCTGCATCACAGCATCCTGTCGGGAAGCTTCATCCTTTCCCATAAACAGGTCTCTGTTCAGCAGACAAGAAATGTTTCAATTAACACCCTGCTGCTGTGCCCTTGCCCCATTTCCTTCCTTCACCCCCCTCACACTTATTCACCTACTTAACTGATTAAGCCCTGTGCCATTCCACTATCCCATACTATCAGCAGCATGTCTAATTAAAGTCAAAATACAGTTTAATTACAGCAGTGCTTAAAATCACACACCCCATCACTCTGAATCTCAGCTGGTTGAGCAAGCACACATACACATGAACTCATACATGTAAACTCATATGCATTTTGTACGGCTTGCTAGCCTGTGCTTCTTAAAGTGGGATCCATTAGAGGTCTGCAGTTTGATAATAATAACAACAACAACAACAATAATAATAATAATAATAATAATAATAATGTTATTAATAATAATAATAATAATAATAATAATAACAATAATAAATAATAAAGAGGCACGATGCATCTGCCCTGTTTGCGCGGAATTAGCATGTTCTCCCTTGGGGAAGTCTTCTTCAGGGGTTTCCTCTGGATACTCCGCTTTCCTCCCCCAGTCCAAAGGCATATATTGTAGGCTGTTTGGCATTTCCAAATTGTCTGTATTGTGTGAATGTGTGTGTGATTGTGCCTTGTTATGAGTTGGCACCCTGTAATTATTATTATTATTATTATTGTTGTTGTTGTTAATACTATTATTATTATTATTATTTCAATCACATTAGTATTTAATCACTATTGAATACTAATACAGTCATTGTAGTAGTTATGCTATTATTTTGTTATTATAATTATCATTCAATTCAAGTATTCACTTGAATTGAATGAAAAAAGGGTAAATAATGGAATAATGAAATAATTTGATCTAACTGCAGTTCTAATAAGACTGGGGAAAGTGCTGTTAATACGATACGTTTCAAATCTGTATTTTAAAATAGTTTGGGTTCAGGACTATGTAGAACTAAAGTCTAGTTTAATGGCTCTAGTAATAAATATGCAGGTACATGTTTGCCAAACGTGCCTGTTATGTGAGTAGCTGGATTATGTCAGCAAAATACCAACACACCCACAAACAAAACACAAGTGCACCATGAAGCAAAATAATAATAATAATAATAATAATAATAATAATAATAATAATAATAATAATAATAATAATCATCTTCTGGAAAAGAAATGCAAAAAGCATGCATACACTTAAACATAATATGCTTTTATATATACACACACATACACACACTTGGCTTATGGGCTCAGTTGTACTCTTTTAATGTGTTCTGTTTTTGCTTTAGGGAGCTGCTTGAATGGTGCATAAACACATGGCACTATGGAGATGCTGTGCTTCTTTATTAGATGCCAGCTGTGCCAATCATATGTCAGGCCTATAGTGCAACATTCATATCCTGCGCGCACCACACACACACACACACACACACACACACACAGGCTCAAAAACTCACATGCGCGTGCTAGCTACAAAGGGACGGATGTGCACTAACTGATCGAGTGTTGTTTACCCACTGAGAGCGCCAATCAGCCTCGTCAACGAAACTGGCACAACTCTCAAACACTAAAACTGGCTCCCCTTTCCTCTCTTGCTCTCTTCTCTCTCTTTCTGTCAGTGCCAGAAGAGATAGTTATCACTCCTCCTATAGGGAACTGCATATGAATAAGTCGGAAGCTTTGAATAAAAAATAAGCCTGTAGACGAAAGCCTGATAACTGAAGGTTTCAAATCCCAGAAAAAATGGAATCTGCACTTCATAACTCACTGGAGATTGAGAGAGAGAAAGAGAGACAGAAGGAGTGTGTATGTGATGGAAAGAATCTCGAAAGACATGTTGTATGAGTGACAGGACCTTATTGAATTGATTTGTCTTGTTCTGTGTCTCAGATGAATCTCATTTGCAATAGCCTGCTGTTGAGGGGGGGGAGGCATATGAGAGAATGACACATGCAGGTAAATGTCTTCTCTTAATAATGGATGAGAAACAGGCACCCTCATGAGACTAAACTGAAATAACACAACGCACACCTGCTACAGGAAAAATTAAGGATGCATATTAAAACCTGCCATAGCTCTTACCATCTGAGGAAGTGCTGGTTCAAATTATCTTCAAAAGCTAAAAACCAACCTAAAATATTTAGACCGATATTTCCTAAATTCTGGAACTGAAAAATTTCCTAAACCTTTTTAATCATACAACAGTGAGACAGAGTTACACGGAAAGCTAGAAAGTTTCAGACAACTTCAGCATTCATATGTGACTTTATGTGACTTCCATAACAGAGACAATTCGGAGTATTAGTTCTTTCAGACATCCCTTCTGAAACACAGAGATAGTATAATGGCTATAAAAATTGCTCAAAGGATCAAAATCCTGTCATTACAGAGGAAATAAAACTCTCTCTGGACTCATCTAGGGAAGAAATATGAAAAAAAAAATACTTCAATGTGTGGAGGACTTTTGGAAAAGATCTTTCGTAATGTCAGTGTGACAATAAAAACACCACACTGTGCACTAAACACTAAAAACTACAGTTATTACAAACTGCATCTGTGGCTGGAAAGCAATCAATCAGCATTTATATTCTTATAACAGAACACTAAAATTACAATCATTTAAAGTTGTTTCAAACCAGAAGTTATTTTTTAAATCAGATTATCGCTTATAGCAATTGGCAGACACCCTTATCCTACATTTATCTCTTTTATACACCTGAGCAGTTAGGTTAGGGACTTTGCTCAAGGGCCCAACACTGGCACTGCTGGGATTTGAACTGACAACCTTTTGAGCAGTAGTCCAACATTTTAATCACTATGCTACCACTATCATTTGACATAAGAGCTGAACTAGTCCTGTATTTAAACCTACCCTTTACAACTTGCATAATAACTTTATAATTAACGTGTGACTTTAATGGCATCCAGATTTGTTTTATTTGATATTATATATATATATATATATATATATATATATATATATATATATATATATATACACATATGTTTGTTTATTTATTTATTTATTTATTTATTTATTTATTTATTTTCATTCATACTTTCTTCATTTTGATCCATTTTCATTTTGGTTAAGGCTTTCCTACAATACCTGTTTGATAGTGATAGTGGAGCTGATAGTGGTGCCGGCCCTCATTTCCTTCATTTATAGTTAAAGAGACTGAAACAGCAGCACTTTAATCTTTTAGTCTGTCCAGTTCTCTCATGTCCTCATCTGTACACTCTCATCTGTATGTTACTGTGTAGCATATCTCATAGATAATAACATTATTATTATTATTATTATTATTATTATTATTATTAATCATCATCATCATCATGTACAGTATAAAACACCTTTCATACAAATAGCAGTTCTATTAAGCAATATCACACAAGCAAGGGGGTGGTTATACTAATATTGGCATGGCTGTTATTCAGCTGTGGGCATGATGCCGCAGACCATGCTGATTCAGTATAACCGCATGATGGTGAGGTCATACTGCTTTTATACAACTGTTCTATCCTTTCAGTTAATTTCATCCATTTTCTGTACCGCTTATCCTACACAGGGTCATAGAAGAGACTGGAGCCTATCCCAGGGGACCTGGGGACACCCTGGATAGGGTGCCACCCATTGCAGGGCACAATCGCACACATACTTGCTCTACAGACAATTTGGAAATGCCAATCAGCCTACAAGCCTGTCTTTGGACTTTGGAGGAAACCCCCAAAGCACGGAGAGAACATGCAAACTCCGCACACACAGGGCAGATGCAGGAATCAAACCCCCAACCCCAGAGGTGCGAGGCAAAAATGCTAACCACTTACAACAGTTCTAGAAACAAGAAATTAACAGTGAGCAAACTTACTCATTAATATGACTGAACATTCCTGTAAAATGGTGAGTGAAAAAAAAAGACTCTTGTGCTGTCTTCTTTTTAGGAGCTAACAGATTAGTTCAAGATAATTTTTTTTTTTTCTCCTTTTACACACCATTGTAACTGTGCACGTTTTTCCAGAATTGCTAAACAAATCACAAACATTTCAATACAAACATTTTTTTATTTTTTCTGGCTGTAGTTTTCCTAAGTTGTGAATCTCATATACTACATCTGCTATTTTTTTACGCAAATCACTGTCCTTGTCCTCCAACCTCTTCCGAACATCTTGGTATAATTCCAGGCAGCTAACATCATTTCTGCCACTTAACTCCTAATGATTAAGCCTTCAGCAGTGGAAATCTGTTTTATGATTCAAAACATCACAAACATCTACCCAAGCCTAAATCCCTTAATCAAGTATATAAATAGCATTTCATTTCTCTGTGTGTTAATGCATATGTTTATATAGATTCATCTCACCTGTATACAGGATACAGTGTGTGAACATGAGAATACATAGACTCTTGGAGTTTCTCTCACTCTACAGTGGCTGTGAAGGCAGCTTGCCCTTGAGAAGAGCATAGAAATCAGACATCTGCCTGTAAAAAGCACTCCACAGCTGCACAGGTTTTGTGCCAGCAAAAGCATAAACTTAATTAACTTGTATCTTAGAAGATGTGTGCGGGTCTTTTTTGTATAGTGCTATAATGTATAATCACAGAAAGGCCAGCTCTAAGAGCTACTGCAAAAAGATTGTATAATAACAAATAATTCAGATATTTTCAGAATAACAATGCGTGATAGTGTTTTAAGATTAACCACACACTACAAGTAGAAATGAAATGAAAATGCTTGAAGTTATTGTGAATGTTACTAAAAAAAAAAACCAGTATTCTCTAATACTTTCATGATGACTACATAATGCCTTGAACACATTTTCTCCTAATTTAATCATTGCAAAGTCCCATCCCATTTTCTAGGTTTTTCTCCATCAAAAGATTGCTGCCAGTCCTGGAAGATGAGTCCTTGGCTTGTGACATTTGGAGAAATCTACCATCAACAAAATGGTATTCAGAAAATGCTGTACCTCCGAGCTCTCAGTTTTATATATACGTTTAAATTTTGCTGAAATAAAACATGAAAAAATGGGTCAACTATTTTCTGTTTTCAATAAAGGTTTAAAAAAAAAATAATGGCACAATCATCATTGGCCAAATGTGCTTAGTTCTGTTGTCACTATTACCATGTGAGAGAAACAAGCAATTTTTTTTACCTTCTGAATGAAAACCTGTGCTGAGCGAGAATTCTGAAGCATGTGGAGTGAAAAGCAATTTGCTATCTGCTGTGTGAAAAACCCTTAATATTGCAGGCAACACTTTTCTGGCATTTAAATCATCAAATTTAAATAGCGATTGTCAATGACAACTGGTGGTGATATTAGATGGGAGCACTAAAATAACGCAGACATGCAGCTGCCATAATTATTTTTATTAATTTTGGAAGTCTGTAATGCCCTGTGTTGTATTTAAACTGAATGCAAAATCAGATAAACAGAAAAGCTTTTAAGTTTTTTAAAACCAAAAATACAAAAATAATGGTTCTGTTATCTATTTGTGTAATTTGTTGCTTGACTAAGCAATGTGTGCTTAGACTATCTACTTTTAGTTTCTCCTCTAAAGGCATTTTGAGGGAAAATATGATAGAGTAAATAATCCACCTCTTCCTTACACCCACAACTGTGTGCCTTGTCTATCACTGTTGATTATGTGGTACAGATGTGTGGCAAAGCAGGCTGAAACAGGGAGAATCAAATGTAGGGGTCATTTGACTCTGCGTAGTCACCTGACATGACTGTTACTAATGGACTGTATGACTCTACTGTCAGGGGCACAGTGGCTTAGTGATTAGGACATTTATTTTGGGGGTTTGATTCCCACCTGCATTTTCTCCCTGTGCTTCTGGGGTTTCCTCCAGGTACTCCTGTTTCCACTTCCAGCCAAAGACATGCATTGTAGCGTGACTGGCATCTCTAAATTGTCTGTAGTGTATGAATGGGTGTGTGAGTGTGTGCTACTGTGCCCTGTGGCACCCCACCCAGGGTGTCCCCTGCCTTGTGCCCCAAGTCCCCTGGGATAGGCTCCATGCTCCCCATGACTCTATGTAGGATAAGCAGTGGAGAAGATGAATGGATGGACTCTACAGTCTGGGCTAGAATGAATTTAGCCCCAGCTTCACACCATTCTGTGTATTTTTCCACTGGTGATGCTGTTGTGCTTTGTTCCAGTCCAAAATAATTTGTTAACAGCAATTAATCTGATGTGGAAGCGCAAAATTAAATTTAATATTCATCATCTTTTTATTTATTTATTTTTATCTCGGATGGTTGTCATTGCGTTTATATGTGCTGAAAAACTGTCAGCATTTCTTGTAATTCTTTTATGATTTGCTGTGCTGAACTGTTGCGAGGCAAATCATCTACTAGATGTAGTGCAGTGTATCAGTCAGACTCACAATTTTTGTCAGGAACAGACACAGATTGGATACAAGTGCAGGGTTTATTGAGTGACGCAGACAAATCCAAAAGGGCAAACCAAACTTAATGTCCATACGCAGGCACTATCAGGGGATTAGCAGACAGATATAACTAGGCTAGACAGAACCCAATGTTCAAAACAGACAGGGTCAATACTGCAAAGGTGTGTACACAAACAAAAAGCTTAGTATCCTCATGTTAGGAGCAAAACACGACAAAGTCGGTATGTTTATGGAGAGCATGTGAATTTTGGAACATTTGGTTGTGATTAGCAGTAGAAGATCATGTGACTGGGTTTGTAATTTGTTGTTTGGCTGTTGTTTGGTTTCTGTAAAATGAAGTTTGTTTTGGCTCATGGTGAAGAGTGAAATTGGATTAGATCAAGACATCAGTATAGAAGTCATTGCAGCTGGAACAATGGAGACAATTCTTCTATTTGTTATGCGATTATGAGGATAATGAAGCACAGACTAAAGGCACGTAGAGGTGTCGTATCGCAATATAATAATATTCAAATTTTTGGCATATAATGCTTATTATTTATCCTGTTACACTGTTAATAGGATGTGCATGCTTTGAGCAGCTTAGCAAGAGCAGGAATGATTGAATACGAGAAAAGCTGGACTGCGGAAGACAAAGAGATTATATAAGAGGTTATGAAGCACATATCTAAAATACATTACACCCAGCACTTCCTGAGTTTCATCCTCCAGCTAATTTATCCCTTTTATATTCCATAAAACATGCATCAGCTTATGACAAAACTCACTCTATCTATCTATCTATCTATCTATCTATCTATCTATCTATCTATCTATCTATCTATCTATCTATCTATCTATCTATCTATCTATCTATCTCTCTCTCTCTCTCTCTAGCCTTTCTCACTCTGATATTCAGGAGTGGTTTCCAACAACATTTCATTTCATCATGACAGCGGGTTTCATCAAGTCATCGCTGCCTTCTGCTTCACATTATGCAAAAACCATTGAAACTACAAAGATTTCATTCCCCATTACCAAACAATAACCAGGTAATAGTGCTGAAACAATGATCCAAAACGACAGGAGGGAGAGAAACGAAATGGGGAAGCCAAAGGAAAGAGAGGGTGACAAATGAGAACTCAGCAAATTGGTCAAGGTCATAGAATGTCAGAGCAGGTCCCAGTGCTGCCAGCGAAATTCCCACAAGACAGTAAGCAAAAGGAATACATATACGGAACAACTTGTGCTTGCTGAGATGACATTTCCTGTGTCTTTTTCTTCTTTTATCCATCACATCAAGTCAAAATGTAGACATTCAACTTCACCCTCTGAGAAAAAAATGACAGTAAGTTCAGATATAGAACGAACCAAACCATTAGAAAAGTAGTACAGAATAGAAATACAGAAGTATACCCCAGTATAGAAATATACTATCAGTCAGGCAATTTTTTTGAAGATGCTACTAAAAGAACATCCTACATGGGTAAATTTGAGCAATTGTAAAATGATCTTGTACCACAAAATGTTTACATGATGAATCTGGAGCTGGCCAAGCGAGTGTGGTAAATGTCTTACAAGCAGACATACAACACAAAGCACAGTGAAATTATAAAAGAGATTATAAAATGACAGGCTTTCTGTCGCAAAATGGATGTAGTCTGTTAATTAATAGCGGTTTGTCAGCTAGACTTTATAAGATGGAGACATGGTATTCATTATCACTCTAAATAGTATTCATTATCACTTCGACGACAAAAAATATCTATCTATCTAACAAGTTTTCATAATCCTAACAAAAATATATATTTGATTATTTTAAAGATTCTGTACCAAATTTCAAAATTCATTTTAAAAGAATTAAGAAATATACTGATCGTGTTATTTATTTGATAGAAATTTGTACATATTAGAATTAATAATAAAACAAAAATTTCAGAATGACTGAATTGTGACCTTATTATAAGGACTGGCTGGCACTTTAATAGAGGACAGACACACACACACACTAGAGCTCATCTCATCTCTCTCCCTTATTAAAATCTTTTCCAAACACTCCTCGTCTGACACCTGTGATATATGACTTTCACAGCAAGCTATTCATTTGTAGGCATTTCAGGAATCTACTGTATCAGCAGCTCACTGTGTGAGTGACTTATACCTTGATTTATGAAGCTGTGAAATTCTTTAAATTAGTTTATCTATATATACACATTTTCATTGGTCCACTTAATATGTCTAGGCATTGATAATGATATGGCTTCCTGTGACTAAAAGAATAGCTTTACATGATGATGTTTATGACTGGACATCATTGGAATGTGTGAAAAACGAATTGCAGTCAGCAGTGAATACACCTTTTGTTTTTCATGTACTACTATACTGGATCATATCCATCCCATTTCCTACCCAAATGATGACTTCAAATCATGTCTGAAAGAACTATGACTGCTTTATAAATGGTCTCCACTTATATAGCACTTTTATCCAAAGCGCTTTACACTGTGTCTCATTCACCCATTCACACACACTCACACACCAATAGTAGCAGAGCTGCCATGCAAAGCACTAACTTGCCATCGGGAGCAACTTGGGGTTCAGTGTCGTGCCCAAGGACACTTCAGCATGTGGAGTCATGTGGGCCGGGAATCAAACCGCCAACCCTACGATTAGTGGTCAACCCGCTCTACGACCTGAGCCACAGCCACCCATCATGCACACATTTTTTTGAATGGGTTTTTGGTTAAAAAAGCCATTATTTATTCTCGTGCTCTTGCAAACTATTCCAACTCAAACTTCCTAACTTGTAGGTTTATAAATTTTTCATATGTTCCCATTGTGTTTTTTAAATAAAGATTGGCAGAGTTGTTGGAAGCTCCAACAAGCTTGTTGGAAGCTCCAACAAGCTTGTTGGAAGCTCCAACAAGTGGTGACGTTGAAGTAAGGTGACCGTGGTGTAGTTCGTTTACAGCCTAACTTTAGCATTTTACTTTTGGTGACTGTATTTAGGCTTCAAAATTTGTAAAAGTTGTGTTAATTTGTGAAGATTATCTTGATGAACAAAACGTGTAAGAATCATAAACCTTTGTTAGTCACAGAGTATTTTCTGCAATAATCCAAAAGCCAATGGGAAAAATCCTATTGAATTTTTGTCGAGGGAACCAGGGTGATGCTAACATCCAGGTTGGCCTACAAAATAATGTCATCCCTGCAGCACTGTGCCACTCCATACTGCCAAAACTTGCCATCTAAAACAAATCAGGTTCTAATGGCAAATGCTGCAATGCTTCTAACGCACGATGGAGAACTTCCTGAAAGAGATTACTTTTTGGATGCTGAATAGATCATGGAGTGAGTCAAATAGCTTAAACAAATGCCTAAAACTGAACTGTGAACCCACTGAAGTGCAAAGAGGAGGTGGCCAAAGTGGAAGCGGCAGTGTTGTCACCTTGCTCCTTTGTTCCCCACCAAAAAAATAAATAAAAATCTCAGATACGCCACTCCTGTACCATTGGCAAAGACCACCCTTTCAAATAACTTCATTTCAGAAACATTATTGTTCTGGTGGCAGCTCTTTGTATGGGGCATGTGAAAATGACTGCTACACATATACAATAAATATTCAGCAAACATCACTAAAACTCCTCTTTGTTTGGTAGATGGTTCTGTTTAATTATAGCAGTAGTAGCCACCTGCATCAGTATTAGTGCTAAGTTTCAAACAGTAAAATAATCTAAAGCTTTCTGATGAAACTCATACAGTTTTGAAACAGCTCATTTAAGCACCAACCATGCCGGGTAAAAAAAAAATACAAATAATAATTCCTCAAAGGACCTCAAAGAGCCTGCAGGTTCTCCATCATTGACCCCCTTAAAAGAAGTCTTCAAGATTCCATAAAGGGTTCTGCCACAATGGCAAACTTCCATAAATCATAAAGAAACCCCAGGTATCCTCTCATTTTGACAGTGTGGGATGTTTACTCACCCAGCTTGTGAGCTAATTAACACATCATATATTAGCACTAAACGTTACACAACCTGTCTATCAGTTCCCCATACTGTGGTGTTGTAATATGCTACAATCCCTAAATTTTTCTGTGCAATGAACACATTACATCATGAAAAAAAATCATATGTAAGCCATAATGATGTCCTCTTTCTGGTGAAATATAATAAATAATGAAATGCACTTTACCCTAATGAGTAAAATCAGAAGCGATGAAATGCCCACGCATGTTGTAAATAAACAGCTCATTTACATCAATATATTCGGATAAAACATTAGTAGTCTTTGCCCACACATGTGGTTACTGGTGGGTGGAGGTCAAATACAGTCAATATTCAAAAGTGCTTCCCCAAAGTGTTGCAGTGATCACTCTTTACATCTTATAATGAGCTCTGTGCTATGACACAAAGCAATGATATTTTAATTGGGGGTGGAGTAATCCATACCCTTAACCAGTTTATAGCTCTTGCGTAGGTCTGTGAGAATTATTAATCACCTTATTGCAATTATTTGAACCAATCCGCATTATTTGAGCTATTAACAATTAATTGACCCCCTGCATAATCGTGTGGTTATGTAAAAATGTATGTAGGTGGCAACCACAACATTTATTCGTTATTGCATTTAAATTGATCATTATTTGCAGAAATATTAAAGCTTTGATCTAGAAATGGCTTGAAACTATGCTTATAGTGCAATAATCCTAACTGTAATTGTACTTTATTCACTTACTGAAATGTCTTGTTAAAAAAGGGGGGTGGATTATTAGATGAGTACAGAATAGCAGATTGTTTGTTTTATTTTGTTTAATTGATTTATTTATTTATTACAAATTTTACAATAGTACATAGTTGTGCAACCACATACACAAATGGTTTTAAATGTTATCACTGGCACTGTGTTATTATTCTATTCTATTATGCAATATTTTATTATTTAGTCAACAGAATGGGCCATTAAACAGTTAATCGCAATTATGTATACAAGAATTAATCTTCATCTTCAAATAACCGCTTTATGCTTCATGGTCAAGTTGGATCCGGAATTATGGCTAAACCTGCAACTATTGATGCCTGGAAATCCTTTTCATCAAATATACTGGACATTATAAAGAAAGTGCATTAGACATAACTTATTAGCAGTGAGTAGATGCTTTCCTCTGCTTTGCAATTGTTTTGTCTATTTTTTTTTTCTCCATGGATCCAACTTTTTTTCTGATATGCCTGTTGCCCTCCTTGACCCTATTTAGCTTTAATGATGGTTCCTTACATGTTTATATTGTTTTGTGTTAGAAAAGGAATAAAAAAAATTTGATCACAAAAAAAGATGCATCCGGAGCCTGTCCTGGGAACACTGGAATAAACAATGGATCGGATGCTAGTTAATTGCAGGGCACCATACACACAATTTTGAGTCAATGGGCAATTTAGCATAGGCAATCCATTTACTGGCTACCAAATATATTTTTGGGGAGGTGGGAAGAAATCAGAGAAATCTCACAAGTACATGAGGAGAAAATCCACAGGAACTCCACAAGAAACTCGAGCTCAGGATTGAACCTGGGACCTTGGAGCTGTGAGGCAACAAATACCACCCACTGCACCATGTTAACTGTGGCAATTAATATTCAATATAAATTTCATAATTGTGGTAAGCATACTCTCAGAAACCACTACAGTACATCTTGAGCTGGCTGCAACCTGATTTTCTACGGAGGTCAATATGATCAATATGGTCCTTTCCAAATTGTTATTCTCCTGGGTACGTTCAGAACAAACGTCACTTTAATTATGTCCTTATAACTAACTCCTTTTTTTTCTTTCATCTGCAGCCCATATGTGACAAGTAAGCAAAAACAAACATGCACGACCCCAACAGATGGCCTCAAGATCAGTGCACTGGTGCAAGTGAAGAATGCTGTGCATGCTAAGTTGAAGGCACTTAACTCTAGCTTATGCGTCCAAGAACAGTGATCAGTATATGATTACACGCAGTCAATCATGCTCATATTTGCAATGACATGTGCTTATTGAAGAAGATAAGCAACAAGGCATGAAGGACAGCTGAAATGGGAGAGTGAGGACATGAGAAAAGGTGTCCATCAGCAAATGATTGCACTGAGTGAGTGTATTATTGCATTTTGGTGAGGTGTCAAAGTGTGTTAGTCCACCGATCTGATTATAGTGCCATACCCGTGTATAAGTTAAAGTGATTCTGGCATGCCTTTAAGTCTCCAGTGTACTCTGGGTGAATGGGAGCTGCAAGTAAATAGCCTTTACAGTGTGATATTTCACTTAAATGGAAGTGAGGCATCTAAAAGGCAGTGAATAGAGGCCGATATTGCATTCGACAATTAGCATGACATTGTTTCTGCATTTGTGTACAGGCAAAAAGAACTACAGTGTATAGAGAAAGGAAGGAAGGAAAGATGGAAGGGTATTTGAGAATTTTAAGAAACATGTTTATGTCTGTTCAAGAGCTCCCACAAAGAACAGCTCTGGTAATGAGTCATTCAATCGGCTTTTCTATTTTTTTTTTTCAACATCATAAATCAATAAACTCCCTCAAAATAAAGGTCTTTCACTTTAGAGATAAAACTAATGGCGTGCACTGCAGTAGAAACCCGTGCAATAGGAAAATGGCCTACAGCAGCACATTCTGAAGTTTGTGACCTACGAAAATAAACCGACCAGTCCAATAAGTGGGTTTTTTTTTGACAATGAACAATGCTTTAAACCCAACTGCCCTGAACAATCCAGTTTGCCAAGTCATATGTTCCACACTAATACTGACCACAACCTTCTGTACAAGCAATAACACCCTCAAATTGACTCCTATTCTCTTTGGAAGCTTGGGATTTCAAAACAAACAGGGACAGGTTCTCGGTCTTCTTACTGCGACTCTACAAAAGTAATGTGATTATGAACGAGCTCCTGGAACAATCAACCCCCTTAGGAGATGAGACCAATTACTCTGTTTGCTTGCTAGACTAAGACCACTTCTGAGTTTCTTAAGTGATTACAGGAGAGAAAGTCAACCTATACAACACTATGACAGTTTGCTATAATATACCTTTGTTGTTTGTTTATGTAGTAGGAGTTGCTAAAGCCTCTTAGTTTGGTCAAGGTCATGAAAAACCTCCAATCTTGTTTGCTTTGAGGCAAGACCGAGGGCACAGATAGAGAATGAGAGAGAGAGAGAAATGATGGATAGCTTTGAGGTCCAACAAGCCACTGAATAAATGTAGATAGATATTAAGCCAAATAAGCATTACCACAACACAGCAAATCTATCCGACTTGTGTAGAAAGGCAGGAGATCAGTCAAGCTAGAGTGAAATACCAGGTAGATAAACAGCTTCAAAAAAAAAGAGAGCTATGTTACTCATAGAGCACATAGCTTTATGATGGCTACACTAAGCCGTACAAAAGCTTTAGAGGGCATAGTCAGGACCACATCAGATGAAACCAACAAGCATCCATAGTTTCCTCTCTGACCCCATGTTGGTGTTTATCTGCAGGGAGACAGACACTGCCAATACTCTTGAGACTGGCTAACTCTCCGAGCTGAGCAGACAGCACACACTCATGCACTTCCAGGAAGTGTAAAAAAAAAAAAAAAAAAAAAAAAGGAAAAGGCAAAACACTCCTCACTCCCGGTCCTTCATTTCTTACCACCAAACCCTTTAGGAATGCAATTCAGGACAACTAGCCCCTCTATTATCACAGCAGCAATCCAACAAATGGTGTTCGTGCAGCCAACAAGAAGTCATTATTTCACTGCTGATGATGTTCTAGGAGCTGTGTAATGATTGATTTTTCTACAGAGAGAAATACAGAGGGAGAGAGAGGAGAGAGAGAGAGAGAGAGAGAGAGAGAGAGAGAGAGAGAGAGAAATAAGATGATTTGGGCATAGGGCGAAAAAGGTGCAGCATGAATAAAGAGGTAATCGGGACCGTATGACCCCCCCACTTTGTAACCTCAACATGGTAAGACTACAGCAAGGTTCTGCTCTGGTTTATGTGAAGCTCAGCTGGGATCTCACTGCTACGTACATTACGCATTCCATCAATAAGCCTGTCTAAGATCACATCATTACTACTGGGAGGCACGGTTGCTACCAGCAGAGGATATGCAGTGGTCCTCAGCTACCCACAGTCAAATACATGGATGGGTTTTTAAAATATGTAACCTTCTCCTAATAATGAGATTTCACAACCTAGTAGAGCACACGCTGCTTCCAGAATCTTCTTGTTCTAAATTCTTTTTAGAAAACAGATAGTTTTAGTTTTAAAATCTGATTCGTCTGAGATGCACTTGAAGTCATTATAAAGTCCTCAATATACTCACATATCATATGCCTTCTTATCGTTGACAGCATCACCGTTGAATTCTGTATTTATTGTGGCAAACCAATAAAAATGTTACACTACAGATGTTACTCTGTCCATATACAGTGGTGTGAAAAAGTGTTTGCCCCCTTCCTCATTTCCTGTTCCTTTGCATGTTTGTCACACTTAAGTGTTTCGGAACATCAAACCAATTTAAACAATAGTCAAGGACAACACAAGTAAACACAAAATGCAATTTGTAAATGAAGGTGTTTATTATTAAAGGTGAAAAAAAATCCAAACCATCATGGCCCTGTGTGAAAAAGTGATTGCCCCCTAAACCTAATAACTGGTTGGGCCACCCTTAGCAGCAACAACTGCAACCAAGCGTTTGCGATAACGTGCAATGAGTTCAGTTACATTAGAGGGTTTTCGAGCATGAACGGCCTTTTTAAGGTCATACCACAACATCTCAATAGGATTCAGGTCAGGACTTTGGCTAGGCCACTCCAAAGTCTTCATTTTGTTTTTCTTCAGCCATTTGGTGGTGGACTTGCTGGTGTGTTTAGGATCATTGTCCTGCTGCAGAACCCAAGTTCGTTTCAGCTTGAGTACACGAACAGATGGTCAGACATTCTCCTTCAGGATCTCTTGGTAGACAGCAGAATTCATAGTTCCTTTTATCACGGCAAGTCTTCCAGGTCCTGAAGCAGCAAAACAGCCCCAGACCATCACACTACCACCACCATATTTTACTGTTGGTATAATGTTCATTTTATGAAATGCAGTGTTCCTTCTACGCCAGATATACTTGGACACACACCTTCCAAAGAATTCCACTTTTGTCTCATCGGTCCACAGAATGTTGTCCCAAAAGTCTTGGGGATCATCAAGATGTGTTGTGGAGAAATTGAGACGAGCTTTGATGTTCTTTTGCTCAGCAGTGGTTTTCTTGCGAACTCTGCCATGCAGGCCATTTTTGCCCAGTCTTGTCCTGATGATGGAGGCATGAACGCTGACCTTAACTGAGGCAAGTGAGGCCTGCAGTTCTTTGGACGTTGTTGTGGGGTCTTTTGTGACCTCTTGGATGAGTCGTCGCTGCGCTCTTGGGGTAATTTTGGGCGGTCGGCCACTCCTGGGAAGGTTCACCACTGTTCCATGTCTTTGCCATTTGTGGATAATAGCTCTCACTGTGGTTCGCTGGATTCCCAAAGCTTTGGAAATGGCTTTATAACCCTTTCCAGACTGATAGATCTCAATTACTTTCTTTCTCAATTGTTCCTGAATTTCTTTGGGTCTCAGCATGATGTGTAGCTTTTAAGGATCTTCTGGTGGACCTTACTGTGTCAAGCAGCTCCTATTTAAGTGATGCCTTGATTGTGAACAGGTGTGGCAATAATCAGGCCTGGGTGTGGCTAGAGAAATTGAACTCAGGTGTGGACAACCACAGTTATAGTATGTTTTAACAAGGGGGCAATCACTTTTTTCACACAGGGCCCATGATGGTTTGGATTTTTTTTCACCTTTAATAATAAACACCTTCATTTACAAATTGCATTTTGTGTTTACTTGTGTTGTCCTTGACTATTGTTTAAATTGGTTTGATGTTCCGAAACACTTAAGTGTGACAAACATGCAAAGGAACAGGAAATGAGGAAGGGGGCAAACACTTTTTCACACCACTGTAATGCCCTAATCGTTGCCTGTTACTGTTAACAAACTCCACTCCACAAATATATGTTTAAACATTTATGGAAGGGATCTTGGCTGTTTATATCTCACGGACTCATTGGCTTTTTAACAGTCACTGTGCAATGAGAGAGAGAGAGAGAGGCTGGTGAAGAATGTTGATTGCAGCTATATAGGAACTAACTTAACTCTCATACATTGCACAACTTTAAATCTAATTATAAAACGTGCAACATTTTGTACATGTATTAATTAAGCATTGTAATCATTGGCTAATCGCTGTGGTATCACACAACATACGGCACAGTTATACGAAAATACTCAATGTATTATTCCCCTCATACTACAGTTATTTTCCAAAACGAGTAATGAAGGTCATATTGTACATTTCTTTGTTTATAGTTAAGTTTAATGTTGTGAAACGCCTGCAAAATAAGTTAGTTCCTGTTAGCACTTATCTTACAGTAGCTATAAATGGTTTTTCTTCCCTTAGCACTGGCTATGTACCTAAATCTTTTAAACTAGCAGTTTTCAAAGCCCTGATTATTGACTCCAGTCTTTCATTTAAAACTCATGTGGATAACATTAATAGGATAGCCTTTTTTCATCTCAGAAATATTTTTAAGATATGAAATGTCACTACACTATGCAGAAAAACTAGTTCATGCTTTTGTTATCTCTAGGTTGGATGTTCCACTAAGTGCATAAACAAGGTCCAGTTAGTCCAGAATGCAGCTGCTAGAGTCCCTACTAGAACCAGAAGATATCACCTCATCACCCCAATCTTATCCACACTGCATTGGCTCAGTCAAATTTTGCATTGATTATAAAAAGCCGCATAGTTATGGAACAGATTTCCAATTAGTGTCTGGGACTCAGACACAGTCTCAGTGTCAAGTCTAGGCTATACACATATTTGTTTAGTCAAGCCTTTTGTGAATACTTCTTTTCTTAGGCAAAGGAGCAGATCTGGAGGGTTTGTGTATATAGAGTGTTGTGGTAAACTGAGATGTTTGGATGCTGTCACCTCCCGCTCTCATGTGTTCACTCAGATTTGTTGGCAGAGTGGCTGACCATTTTGTTTCCCAGGGCGCCCTCATGTCTGTGTTTCCTGCCTGATCCAGCCTGATGCCCTACTTCTGGTTGAGTCCTCATCACTTGGAAATCCCTCGCTGTTGCTGAGGATGACCCAATATGGACAGACCAAAAATCACTGAGATTACTGAAGATGGTACCAATTAAAAATCATGAAAATGGCTTTGAACTGCAATTTATACGAGTAGTTTTGCTACGATTTGATTACAATTGCCATGAACAGTTCTACACTCAAGTCTCCTGGTTATGAATTTCCTGGTTACACAACTGCACTTTTTGACCCTGTAGTACACAGTTATACAAGGGAATTATTTATAATCACACTATCCACTGTTACAAAGATGAGGATAGGTTCCCTTTTGAATCTGGTTCCTCTCAAGGTTTCTTCCTCATATCGTCTTAGGGAGTTTTTCCCTTGCCACCGTCGCCTCTGGCTTGCTCATTACGGCTAGTAGTGTTGGACATGGAAGTCATTGCTCACACAAATCACACACTGTTCAAAAGCAGCAAAGGACATAAGGAAAGAGAGATCCTGTTATAACAAGACTCAGGGCTGGACTCTTGGCTATTATGTTGTTTGCAGACTAATTACACATTAAAACAGGTGCAATCTACACAAAAAAACTTGTGTGATATGTAGCAACATGCAGTGTTGCAGGCAGAAACATGCTAATTGTTCTGCTCTCCCTCAATCACATGCATCTGGGCAAGGATTACACATAAAATGGGAGATAGGTAAAAAAAAAAAAGGGGGGGGGGCTTGGTAGACAAATAGAAAGTGCACTTAATTACATATTCTGATCATTGTTCTGGTCCTATATAGTATTCTGTTCATAGCAACTGACAGTTCTGTGCATAATTTTGTCTACCTCCCTAACCAGGTGTATATAAATGCCATGCATGCTCCTCTGAGTGATTGTATAGACAGTGCTTTCAAGTGTGCAGTTAAAATCAAGTGGGTGTTTTGCATTCCTTGTTCATCATCTTTCATGTCATTTCGTGTAACTCCAATACACTGGATAAGAATGGTGTTTCTTCAGGAGAACAGTGCAACATAACAGTGCGTTAGCATGGCATACATGACTACAAATAAAAATAGGGCAAATAAATGACAGTGGGAGAGGAGTGCAAAATGCACAATAAATACACAGGTCAATAAAAACTCAAGAGAAAGACATGCATGCTAACTAGACAGTATTCCTATAGGAAACCAGTGCAAACAACTGTCTAAACTGTGGACACTACCCTATCATGATGTACAAAAAAAAAAAAAAAAAAAAAAGAATTGTAGCACAATAGCATTATCCATAAGATAATGAGTCTTCCCAA
This sequence comes from Ameiurus melas, assembly GCA_012411365.1. Lineage (NCBI taxonomy): Eukaryota > Metazoa > Chordata > Actinopteri > Siluriformes > Ictaluridae > Ameiurus > Ameiurus melas. The sequence continues at coordinate 16,889,911 of CM022767.1, forward strand.
AGTATAGACATATGTTTGGACTCCAAAATAAGGTTTTGTACACAGAATAATTTTTTTATTAATGCCAAAATGTGTGATAATGCAAGGCTATTGCATGACCTTCATGAAAGAACTATTCAGAAAAGCTAGGTCATTGAATACAGCTTCCCTAATGGAAGCTTTTATAGAGATCTGGCAAGCATGATCATTGTTGCGTGTGTGACAAACTGGTACAAATTCCTCACATTTTATTGAAGAAATTCAGCAGACTAAAATGGAACTTGTGTGACACTGCTCATTATTTACATTTTACAGCAGCAGCCATCAACCACATGAAAAATAAAATACAATTTAATTGCACACTTTTATATGAAGTAGATTACTCTGCTCAAAGTCTTTTCATTAGAGCAAATCTAATGGATGTACGAGTCGTATTAATGCCCTACACACCGATTACTTATTCTGAAATGAGAGTCTTCATTTAATAACTTCACTTATTAACACATTTATCTCTTCCTTACTGAACTTGCAGTTCATTATTAGTCCTAAGTTTTAGCACAGCTCTATGGTTGATAATTTCCACCACAGTGTTTAGTAGGCATCCCAGGCTACAGCCTCAGAAAATAGAACATGAAAGTCTCAAGTACAAAAAAAAATCAAAAATAAATAAATAAAGGGGGAGGCCTTTGGGGAGAGCATTTTGTGGCCACGTCAAATAATGTTTTGTGACTTGCCTCTTCATGTATGTACATCTAGCACTCCATGAGTAATGGGATATTCATACAAATATTATGCATGCATGGCTGTCAAACAATTACAATAAATAATCATTATTATTTAATGTAATAATCACAATATTGACTCAATTTTTTTTTTCTATTTTCATTATGCTGCTGTGGGAGTTCTGTAGAATTTTATCTTAGGATTTGGCTTTAAGTCACTAACAAGCACACTGTTCTGAAGGGACGCTGTGTGCAGTGCAGGGCAGGTGTTCAAAATGCAGCATTCATCAATATAATGAGCTGTAACCCAGAGTTAATTATGGCTACTTGCAGACATCCAACAGTCTCCAATTAGGACACTAGGCACAGCTTTCTCCATCATTTAATCATAGCCAGATGTGGTGCCCAATGGAATTAGGCTAGAAAGGTGTAGGAATGATTTTAAAGAATAAAACAGTGGTGCTTGAAAGTTTATGAAACTTTTAGAATGTTCTATATTTCTGCATAAATATCATCAGATTTTCACACTCACATATGTAATATTGGATCATTTTCCTCACTAAAAAAATTACCAAGTATAACGTTTTGATCTCATTTGTTTAATTGGGGGGTGGGGGGATGAGGTTGGTTTACATTTACGACTTGTGTTAAAATCTGATGATGTTTTAGGTCATATCCTGCAGATATATAGAAAACTCTAAAGGGTTCACAAACATTCAATCACTACTGTAGAACAATGGCATTAATAGCATGAAACAAATTGTGGTGTAATATAGGGCTATTCGTACATGTTTGCTATTTGATAGACTTTTTTCAATTTAGCTAATGCATTCGCTTTCATTAGTTTGTGTGTGCTGTGCCACTTAATGCGTTTATTTATCTAAGCTGAATGAAGTAGCAGAGACTGTCCATTCACCCAGTAATGCCACATTCATTGTGGTGGCACAATCAAATGCCATCATCTTTGTTGAAGTTCTCTCTCATATTCTCTGTGTATTTTAAAACTACAGAATGTCAGATTTCAGAAATTCACTCTCTCTGGTCAAGGAATGCTATTGCAAACCTTTCGAGAAAAAACCTTTGGATTAAAAACTTTTGGAAAACTTTTGGTTAAAAACATTTTGTAACATGGTTTGTGTTGTGACAGACTGTTTAGTATAATCATATGCAGTTTGGGAGGTAGCCCAAGTACTTAGCTCAATGTTTTAGAAGTGTAATAAGAATAAAGTAACTTTATTCTAAACATCAATGGGACCTAGATACTGAATATCAGATGAAAGAGCAAAATCTCAACAAGAAACAGCCATGTGAAGAAAAAAGTAAATGGAAAGCAAACATTTGGTTCTCTTTGAAACAGGGCCTATTAATAAAGTTGATATACTCTACCAAATGGCATGAAAATGACATTTGTAGTCATTTTCACAATTTAAATTAACAAAAAACAGATCACTCAGATGGGAAAATTATTTTTTTCCCCCTACATTTATCACACTTTCAAATCCATAAAATTAGAATCAGGTGTTCCAGATCAGGTGCCAGTGATTAGAACCTGCTTAGGGAGTGCAGGTGGAACCAGCCTTATTTATACCCCTCTCATATCTATTGTCTGGAGTTCCCTTTGCTATTGAGGTGTGTGGTGTCATCATGCCAAAATCTAAAGAGTCCTGTAAGGCCTTCAGAAAAAGATTGTGGATGCCTACGAGTCTGGCAAGGGATTTAATAAGATCTTAAAACTATTTGAAATACATCATTCTACTGTAAGGAAAATAATCTACAAATGGTACAGATTTCAAATGACTGCCTATCTGTCCAGGACTGGCTGTCCCAGCAAATTTAGTCCAAGATCAGACCGTCTGATGCAAAAAGAAGTCTCCAAGAAGCCCAAGATTTCATCACAGGATCTGCTAGTAAGTCTTGCAGCTGTTGGTGTCAAAGTGCCTGCTTCTACAACCAGAAAGAGATTGCACAAATTTGACCTGCATGGGAGGTGTGCCAGGAAAAAGCAAGAATACAGTTTGCCAGTGAGCATATAGGCAAAGACCAGGCCTTTCGGAATAATGTGCAATTGAGAGACGAATCAAAGAATCAGAGTTCTTGAAGATAATGTGTCATCTGTTCGAAAGTTGAACCGAAAGTGGACCTTTCAATAGGATAATGATCCTAAGCACACTAGAAAATCCACCAAGGAATGGCCCAAAAAGAAGAAATGAAGGGTTATGGAATGGCCGAGTCAAAGCCCAGATTTGAATCACATTGAAATGTTGAAGGGAAATTTGAAAATGCATGCAAGAAAACCCTCAAACATCTAGTAAGTGAAAGAATATTGAATGGAAGAGTGGTCAATAATCCCAGTAAGCCTGGTGGACAATTTATGCAAAATGCCTACAGGAAGTTATTTCGGCTAAGGGGGCAATGAGGACAAGTTTCTGAGGGTAAGTGTGTACTTAATTTTTCCACAGAAGAATATCACATCTATGATTATTTCTTTTGAATAAATGATTGAAAAAGCTAATTTTCCTCATGGAAACTTTATTAATAAGCATTGTTTCAAAGATGATCAAATGTTTGCTTGTCAAAATATGTTGAAAAAAATAAAAATAAAAACTATAATGGCAGCAAATTTTCAATGGGTTTTTTTCCTGTGTTCTCTGGTATTGTGTTAGATAATCTATGTATTTTGTTCTAAATCCTGTCAAATGAGATGGTGTTCTAGCTACAATCCACATGGATGGAAAACACAGACTGGAATGAGCCAAGGGCTCAATATAACCACAAAACAAGAGACAACTACTGAGAAACTCACAAACATCTCAAATTACTCACAAGTCAGCGATCATGTGCTCTCTAGCGCAACCAGTTCACATCAATACAAACTTCCCAACAATATTATCTATCATATCTATTATCTATTATCTATCATTCAATAGCATTCCACCAAATTAGAGAACAAATAAATGCTTTACTATGAGCAAGGAAAAAGCTAAAAACTCCTGAATCCTTCTAGCATTGGACTGTTTTACTCTCTGACTCCTGTTTACTTTGTACACACTCTTTTACTCTACTCCCCTGATTGGCTGTGGCTCCTGCCACTAACTGTGTAGCAGACTTCTTTTATTCCTTAAATTGGAACATAAGGATGTTTGACGTGTCTGAGCTGATGCACAACATGCATACAAATTTCATGACAGTGAATTAATATTACAGAATTGCCTTGCTGTTTCACTGCAGCTCAGGAACATCAGATTGTACTGCATTTTTCTCCCCAGATTCAATAATGATTCATTTGAAGCACAGAATCCTTTAGCCTTAAGCATGTTGCATGATGACCATCTGTAATTAAAAAACTGATTGCTTATGTTGTAACTGTGTGAGATTGTGTGTGTGTGTGTGTGTGTGTGTGTATGAGAATGTGGGTTGAAAGAGACACAGATAGAGACAGATAGTCATGCAGAGAGACAGACACACAAGCTGCATGTGGGAACAGAAAAAGATGGAGCTCCAAAGGCATCTGAAATCAAGAGCTTAGAAATGGATTTATAGAGGCTTAGACTTTTTCATATAGACATGGTGTTATAACTCTCAAGACACTGTGACACATTTATAAACATTCAGGAGAGAAAGAGTTACTAAAGAGAGAGAAAAGCAGCAGTGGGGGAACACGGAGAGAAAAGATAGAATTGGTTGGAGGGATATTTATGCACATGATGGTGAAGGTCAGAGTGTTACCATCTACATCAACCCAATAAACACTGACATGAATTTACACAAGCGCACACACACAAACTCACAGAGCAAGGCTTTACGGTCTGCTAGCGTGAGGCTGAACCACTGATTAAAATGGGAATTTGTTTATCTTGTGTGCACGTGTAAAGAGAGCCCACAGGATTGCTGATGAGAGAACAGGGCAGATGTGGGGTTATGGAGATAGAGGAAATGATAGGCAGTTCAAAGATAATGCTGCAAAATAAATTTTAGCTTTTCTGCAAGACAACCTCGTGTGTGTGTGTGTGTTTCATGCATTTATTTAAAAGAAAAACATCAAACACACGAAAACATGCACATCTGGAGCTCTGTGCCTTCATGCAAATGTTAATACAGTTTATTCCTGATATATTAACATCATTACAGAGAAATAAGTCACAGGGTCACAACCTGGCACAGCTTGAAATCTGCCTTGATTCCAATCACTGACTAAAACAAGCTTCACTGCAAAATCATGCAGTTGAACGAGCTGTACACAGACTGTGTGACATCCATGGCAAGAGAGGATGTGGCAGCTTGATTACTTTGCTCCTAGCTTGACATCACTTTCGGTTAATCCATCCGACACCCCAACCATGCAACTATTCCTGTTCAAACATCAGGCTTCTTTTATTACTATTCAGCGCTAGCTGCAGTTGTACCTGTGAAGGAACAAACAGCCACCCACACTCTCCCAATTACATGCCGATCGCATGAGTGCACTGGGCTAATGTGAACTGCTGCGCTAATGCATAGTGCAGGTGCTAATTGGACTGCTAATATTGGCAAAAAGGCAGGAGGTTGGGAATACAGCGGCTAGTATTGGATGTTTTTCCAGGTTCTTTATGTATAAAATTATCTTCGCTGACCATAACAAGTGAGTCACTCACAATGAATACGCAAACTACACAGGCCATGTGACCTTGACGCAAGGAGAAATGTGACCCCATTTACATCCTATAATAGACAGAGATAAATTAAATATATATTTGGTTAATTTTTGTACCTACACTCAATGGCCATATTATTGGGTATACTTAACATATAGGCATATTAAATATATGGTGCCAGCATTGCTAACAACAAAACCAGAGCAGGCAAAGAGAAAAAAATTACCACACAAACCCTAGTGTATGTCTGTGGATGGGACGTCTCCACTGTAATAACATAAATGATAAAACATTTCGTGTTAACTGCAATCTGCAGGAACTTTTGATTTTATAAGCAACCAGTTGAAGGTATAAGCCTAATTTATAAAAAAAAAATGTATAAAATTAACAGAAGTGCACATCCATTCTGCAGTATGCTGCATATCAATAATGCTGCACATAATAAAGATGAACGATATTTACTGCTGATTAACTAACTTATTTGTAGATATTTGCAGATGTAATCTTCAGTAAAATCTAAAAATTGTTCTTCACACTATTTTATTGAGGGGATAAAAAGTATTAGCTCAAATCAAACAACTCATCCAAATAGGAACACAAAATACACAATATATTTAAAAGAAGAAGAAAATTCGGGAAAATAAACAACAACCTGATGCAGAAATTCATTATACTCATTAACCCTTTTCTTGCAGTACACTGGCGTTCCATTCACTGGCAGAATGGAAATCAACTTATCGGACATTTTCAGTCAGTAAAAACAAATGAATTATTTTATCGCAGCATGTCTGTAATGGGGGCATGGGGCCTTAGTGGTTATCACATTTGCCTCACACCTCCAGGGTTGCATGTTCTCGGTGTGCTTCAGGAGTTTCTACCGGGTACTCTGCTTTCCTACCAAAGTCCAAAAATTGTCCGTAGTGTATGAATATCTATTATGATCTGTGATGGGATGGCACACCATCTAGGGTGCCTAGGGTGTCCCCTAGGTAAGCTCCAGGTTCCCTTGAGATCCTGCGTAGGATAAGCAGTACAGAAAATGGATGGATGTCTGTAATAAGATTAGTCAGGACACTGTTGGGTTTCTGTGTGTAGAGTATTGTGTAATGGGAACAGGCAAAGAATTCACACTTCTCCACAATATCATTGGTACAGAGATCAAACAGACAGCACAACTAAAGCTTTTTTGATAGTAAAACACTGTATACAACTGCCACAATAAAATTATAAACCTAGTACGCTAGGCAGAAAAAAATTAATTCTTATGAAAAACTGCAAATTCTTAAAGCCCCGAGTGTCTACTTTTATATGAGCCATCAACCAATAGAGTGGTGTAAAAATTCATTTTGATACCTAACTGATGATGGAGTTGCACTCATCAACAATATGTTGGTTGCGGTGGGTGTGAAAGTTTTTGAGGCCACAGTTCTGTCTTGTTTCTTGGCTCACAAGATTAAGGTTCATGAATTCATCTTTCAAAGTTCACATAGATAAAGACAGCGCAACACGAAAGTAACCCCTACCTGAAACAAATGCACGTCTTTTAGGTCTCAATTTATTGCTCCTTCAGTGAATTGATTTTTATGCCAGGTGGATTTTATTCACATTTAGTCTGACCTCTGCTGGTTTCAGGTGTCTCCCGTATCGTCTTAGCAAAAGTTCACAATCATAAATGCGGCAAAATGGTCGAAGGTGGCTTGAATACATACATTGAAATGAAGAAATTACATTTGCCCAATAAATCCACAGGAAAATCTCTTCCATTCTCTACAACACATCTCCCTTTCTCATATTATCTAATAATATCTATACAAACCATGAAATGAAATGAGACAAGACGAAGGGATGGGCTCAGATTTTAATTATTGTCACTTGTATGCATGGTACTTGTTTGCCTCTTTAAAAAAAAAATTAACAAAAGTTACAACTGAGTGAAACTGGTCTCTGGCTTGCTCCTTGGTTGTTAATACGGCTTTTATACAGATCGCTTCTATCCTGTTGCAGAGGGCAGACATGGGAAAAATACTCACTGCTGACACTATAAACTATCAACTTTGTCTTCACAGTGGGCATTGTTACTGCATAAAGCAACAAAGCATGTTAGCCGTGCGAGTTTGGCCATGAGTAGGAGGAGCAAAGACTGAAAGAAATGTAAGCTTATGTAATAAAGAGTAGCAACAAAGATACTACAAAGATAAAATGACAACATGGCTACTGCTGTGCACATTTCTGTCTCAGGAATAATGAGTAGGTGTGTGAATATGTGTGAGATGCCTGAAACAGCACCTCAGCATGAGAACGATAGTGAGCAAAAACTAGCTTTAAAAAATAGCTTCACACTCCCAGAGCAGAGCTGAAACTTTCTAAGGCATGCTCTGCCGATGGTAAAGATAACGCCATGGACCTTTGAACTTCTTTATGCATATGCCTATGAAAAGCATATCACAAAATATATACTTCAGGACTGTGGCTCAGGGATAGAAACATTATGGAACTCTAGGATACAACTTGCTGCACATTTCAATGTGTGTGTATTGATTCACTCATCTTTCATAAATGTTTGAGGTAAAGTGGATCTAGAAAACTCTGTGCACAATATACATCTCTTGGAGGCACTGCCTCTGTATAAAGGAAACTGTACTTGCTGACTTCATTTCTCTACTGCTGAGATACGGTAGAGAAATTAAGCGTGTGTGAAAAAAGAGGCTTGAATGGCACTACAGAGAACCTATTAAACAATTATGCACTTAAATCCAAGTAAAAGTAAAAAAAAAAAAAAAAAAAAGAATATATCTCAATAAAGTCTTGCTTTAATCTTTAGCAATAAGAAATTGATACAGTCTCATGAACTTCCATTAAGCAGAAAATGACAATGCTGTAGAGCTGGGACCATCAAATGGATCAGGTTTTATCTGGCCTCAACCCATCCTCAACACATTTTTCTTTAAAATGACTTTAAAATCAAATTGAATCTGTAAAAAGTCCTGTCTGAGTGTGTGTGTAATCAAAAATGCTGCTGTCGTCAGACTGAAAAAGATGAGTGCTTTTAAACTGAGCATCAGAAAAAACAGCGAGGAGTGAGAATGGAAAAAGGAATCACTAATGAAAAATGGACCCATGTGTCTATCGGCAGTTCGTTTTTAAACAAGATGACCCCCGCAGGTAGAAGTCTTGTCTAAAACGTGTCGAGCAGCAGTTCTTGAAGAGTAGTCTTACTTATTAATCCTACTTCAGCGAATACATTAGTATTACATTTCCATCACATTTTTTTTTCTGTGGATGAATATCAAGTGACCTGCACTACATGTCGTGTACTACGTAGGGTGTACAAGGCATTTATGTAACACCCTAGGTAGAGCTCATGAATCAAATATTGCACCTGATTGGTGCAACAGAAAAGTATTCACCCTATCATCAGGAGTTCATGTTATCCGTGACTGGAAGCCAAAAAAGCTAAATTGTTCGTGCGCTCTGGGTGATCTTATACACATTCTCTGCTGTCAATCATAATGACACTAGACAATCGGGGGTGTTTGTGAGCCCATGTATGTGGAAGAGGGCAGACAGTGCTTTCCTCCATGTTGCGCTGCTCTGTGACATAGCATGAGAAGTGGTTGGCTGGTTTCACATGTCACAAGGAAGCAAGTGCTAGTATTCAAACTCAACAGTTGGTAGATGTCATAATAAAGGAGAGCTGACAGGGGCATGGGAATTTGTAGGTGACCAAAGTGAGGAGAACAATATAATGAATTATACCATGGTCGGTCCAAATACTTGATTCTGATTGGCTGGAAGGTGTGAGTTAAAACTGTCTATACCATAGGTAGTTCCGGTCAGTTTAATCACAAACAGTACACCTGCTGTAAACACAATGCAGAATGAAGAAACAAGTTGAGCCAGTTCCACTAACACACACACACAAACACGCATATACAACCTATTCAACTGAACATAAACATATCCCACTGAACTCCACCCACCCACACACAAACTCATACTACCCAGCCCAATACAATGAAATATCTCAGAAGCTGTGAACAAAAGCTGGAATTCCTAATGGATGAGTGACAACAGTCATAAGTTTTAGGAAAATAAGACATAAGTATGTATGTGTTGATAGTTACATGATTGTGATTCATGGTGCTCAGCGCACAGCATGAGCATTTTCCGCCACGCAAAGGAAAATAGATCATATAAACACACACGTGTACACACACACACAAACAGACAAAACACAGCTCCCATCCTTTCAGAATCACTGCCCTCTGCCTCACCCTTGGGTCTGTAGCCCATAGCAACACACACACACACACACACACACACACACAAAAACACACACCTCAGGTACCATATGCATCACACAACGAGAACTTTTGACTCTGAGTGGGGTCTGAATATATTATAACAGTCAAGCGTTCAAATACATACGTGCACTTGCGCACGCTCACTCACACACACACACACACACACACACACACACTAAAAAGCCAAGGAATCCTGTACGTCCTTGGATATAAGAGCTAGCACAGTGAAGCGAAAAAGGATGCCATTCAACTGAAAGAGAAAGAGGTCATTTGAGGGGGAAAAAATGGTGAAATCTATGTTAGAGAAAAAAGCAATAGATAGAGAGAGAGAGGGAGAGAGAGAGAGATAAAGCGCACTTGAGGTGGAAAGCTAGCGACCACGTCTGTGTCCTGTCACTTTGGATCAAGCGGTAGCAGCTGATAGCTCAACGCAAACCTTTCGTGTTTCGCCATGAGATTGAGGAAAGAGAAAAAGAGTAGCTTTAGCTCCTGTGGGTCATTTGTGGTGCCCTTTTTCACTCTGTAAACAGAAATTGGGTTGAAGTTTGAACTCTATATTTTTCTCACCTCAACTATAACATGAGTTGCCTGTGGCACCAGTTGCTTTAACTGCCATTTTACTCCAGAGTCCTTTTAGACATATCTATACAGCTCAGTGCTACAGATAAGACCTTTACACAGTGCTCAGCACTAAATTATATGACCAGCTTATGCTGTCAGCTTCAAACCCTAAGCCTGTAGCAAACTTAACAAGGACACTCGAGAACGCTTCACTTAAAATCAGATCTCCCGGGCCCACTGTTACCTGCAGTTGAAAGGCTTTGCTGACACACTTTGTCACACATCACAGGAAAACTGTGACATTCAGAAGTTGTGTATATCACATTATGCAGTCTCACAATTATGGCCTTTGCAGTTTGCTACTTTTTTCAGCTACTATTTCTCAGGTTCCACCTCAGTCTCACTTTTCCCATCAGTCGTATTTAAGTGTTCTGGTAAATCACAGGCATCTTTTTTTTTTGTGTGTGTGTGTGTGTGTGTGTGTGTGTGTGTGTGTGTGTGTGTCTGAAAATAGGGCGTTATGAGTTTATGAGCTCACATAATTGCTAATATACAGTATGTGGTGCAGTATGTCTTCCTCATGATGCAAAGGCAAGATGAAAATGAAAGGTGGGAAGAACAGTATATTCTGTTCAGATATATGGCACAAATTATATGAACGTGAAGGGGGAAAAAAGTTTTTGGAAGAGAGATGAAGCAAAGAGAGATCAAAATGCCATGGGCTCCAGCTGGGATCTTGTTGGTAAATGAATGTCAACTCCAGAAGTGCATGTTCATCACTACGGGGAGTCAGAAACACAGGTAATTTTCCAGATATTCATCACTTACTCACACATGGAGACAAAAACAACAGAATGACATTTCTAACTTTTAGATACACAGTTCTGGGCCCTCTCAATTTGGTCAAATCTCACCAGGATGGGAAAACATGTGTTTAATCAGATATGTGATGTGAAGCCAACCATCATACATTTTCAAACTGCTGGATCACAGGGCAGCATATCACGCTCAGAGGAAAGCGATATGCATACATGAGATCACAGACAAACAAAACTGGCTAATGTCGTTCTGACTGACAGGTGAGAGAGAGGATGGAACCCCTCCCCCCCAGAGAACACAGGCAGGTTTGCTCTCTAGAATCCTGGTCACAGACGGCTGTGGCATAATTGTCATTTAAACTTCCAATAATAGGGTGAACTCTGTTCTGTTGCACCACTCGAGAGCCAGGTTTCCTGGTTTTATTAAAACCAGGCTATGGTCCAGGCTAAGGCTATGGACAAAACATGAGACAATATGAGCACATAAAGTCTTGGACTCACCTCAGACACGTTGCTAGAGAGACACTCAGTAAAAATTGCATACTGTGACAATACCTACCGATTCGTGTACCTACTGCTCGACCGTTGATACAGTAGGTACTGATCAGTATATGTGCGTAATATGAATACAATCCAGGTCATCTGGGGATTTCTCTCTTACTGCTTTATGAATAGTGAGAATTAGGGTATAATACTCCTTCTATGTACTGCTTTTCACCTACTGTATAGTAGGGTAGTAGAGATATTCAGATGCAGCCACTGAGTTGTATAAAAGATGTAGTGTGATTGTGAATAGGTGAGCGTCATTAGTAATCAGTTCATGTGATGTTATTGTATACTGAGAAAGTTGGGGAATTTTAGTCTGCAACTTTGGGAGTTGAAGACACAGGTGATACTTTCGATGGCCATTAAACACAACAGTCACAACATTTAACGTGAGCAATTTGGACACATGGGTTATCAAATGCCAGAAAAAGAGCAATATCTTGCTCCTAATGAATTATTCATGTGGACTAATCATAGTCAAAGTAAGGGACAATTCTTCCCAGACATGTTGAACAAATGTGGTTGGAATCCCATAACTATTAACTAATGCAAGACATCTCCCATCTCATTTCAGGTTGAACAGGTTCATGTCTGCTTTCACACAGGCATATGCATACACACCTACAGACTCGTATGGCGAGATTCCAGACATTCTCAACATGAGTGTGAAACTGCCAGCCCCGAAAGTCCCTTTTTCAACAGTAGCTTGTGATACGTTCTCCCAATCATGCTCTCTCTCTCCTCCACCTCTTTCCTTTTCTTTAATCCCTGGCTCAGACATTAGAGCTGTCATACAGTGTTCTCCTGTCACAGCAGATAACTCGTCTCGGCATCTCCATGCATCGCCATCCACCAAGCAGTCTTAAACCAGTGAAAGTGTTGGCCACAGCATCAAGCCGTCAGCCTGTAATGGTTTTTATAGAGTGCCCAAGAGATTATTTTGATTCAATATGAAATCTAATGCAGTAGAAATGTACATGCATGATAACTTGTCTATATCATTGTAGACAGCAATAACTGTAATAAGTTTGAAATAATGTGGAGGGTGGGACAGACTGCACCTTTTTCATACAAATGCCAGGCAGCTGTTTTAAAATGTAGGTCTCGAAAGGGGCCAAAAGCTCCTTCTATCATATGTAGGACATTTCCATTGACTTATTTGTTACTCTAGCTAAATTATGTTATACATCTAACAAAAACCTCAAAAACTTAGAAATGGGTGATAAATTAAAGATAAAGTATATATTTTCATTTATTCATTTAGCAGATGCTTTTATCCAAAGCGACTTACAAATGAGGAAATACAAGCAAAGGCGATACATCACGCAGAGAACAATACAAGTAGTGCTACCATGCAAGATTTATAAATGAGTTATAGACAAGCAAAGTGCACAGAGTAATGGTGCAAGTCTTTTTTCTTTTTTTTTTTTTAAAGATAATGTGGGGTTGGTGTTTTAGGGGTTAATTACATGTTCACGGAAGATGTGGGTCTTTAGCTTTTTTTTTCTTTTTTTTTTATAAATACTGAAAGATTTAGTGGTCCGGATTGAGGTTGGAAGGTCATTCCACCACTGAGGGACAGTTAATTTGAAGGTTCTGGAAAAGGACCTTGAGCCACGCTGAATAGGAACTACTAAGGGTCGGTCGTTAACCACTCGCAGATTGTGTGAGGGAACGTAAGCCTTAAGGGGCATATTGAGGTAGGAGGATGATGTTCCATACAAGGTCTTGTAGGTGAGCATCAAGGCATTGAATTTGATACAGGCAGCTACAGGAAGCCAGTGGAGGGAAATGAAGAGGGGTGTGACATGGGTTCTTTTGGGCTGGTTGAAGACTAGGCGTGCTGTTGCATTCTGAATCATTTGAAGGGGTTTGATGGAGCTGTCTGGAAGGCCCAAGAGTAGTGCATTGCAATAATCCAGCTGTGTAACCTGTTCGGTGAGATAGGGTCTGATTTGCTTGATGTTGTACAGAATGAACCTACAGGACCCTGCAGTTGGTGAAATGTGGTCTGTGAAGGTCAAGCTGTCATCAAATGTTAGCCCAAGGTTCTTGTCTATCCTAGTTGGCTTGATTGTGGTTTAGTTGAGCTGTACAATGATGTGGTTGATTGAGGGGCAGGCTGGGATGATGAGAAGCTCAGATTTTGCCAAGTTGAGCTTAAGATGGTGTTCCTTCATCCATTTTGAGATGTCAGACAGGCAAGCAGAGATTCGTGCAGAGACAGATGGATCATCAGGCTGGAAGGACAATAAGACTCGGGTGTCATCAGCAAAGCAATGATATGAGAAGCCATGAGACTCAATCACCTGCCCCAGAGATGTAGTATAAATAAAAAAAGAGCAGTGGACCCAGAACTGACCCCTGAGAAACCACAGTTGTGAGTTGCTCAGTTTCAGAAATACTTCCCTCCACAATGCCTCGAAGGATCTGTCTGAGAGATCAGATTCTGCCCAGCGCAGAGCCGATCCAGTGATGCCTAGGCTGGAGAGAGTTGACAGGAGGATCTGATGATTCAGTGTTGAAAGAAGCAGAGAGGTCAAGTAGGAAGTGGACAGATGATCTTGAGGTTGATCTTGCTAGTCGTAAAGCTTCCCACAGCATAACAAGGCAAAGTTTATATAAGGTTACGGTTAGGGTAAGGTGCCAGCCTAGCATAAACATGTATGATCACTGACTTATATAGAATAGGAATATCATAACTGAAGCAACAACTTTTCGACTATTGACTACTTTGAAGTATTTGTACAGCCCAAATACATTTATACAATTACCTTCAACAAATCTGCAGAACAGAACAGAAAGATAAAGTTATTTACATCCTTAGTGAAGGAATTATCAAATTACTCACTTTTTAATACTTACTACATTATAAACACAAAGTAGTTTCAGACCGCCTGGTCAGTGGCATTTTTCCTGATGCAATCTATTGCAACACAAGATGTTATTTGGCCTGAATGAGCCCCTCTGGACCTGATTAAACAGTTTTTGGGCAATACCAGATGAAATTTCTGATGAAAGCACACTGCATGACATAACTGGAGCGCATTGATTGGCTTTTACAGCAGCCTCAACAACCAGTCCATCATATCCCTTAAGAACTTGTGTCTCTCAGTGTGTAGGCTGACAGCATGTGCATATAGCCATGGCACTTACTACATAAACTATGCCATACAAGTTATTGTATTTTTCCTGCAATGAGAAAATAACTATTCCAATAGTATACATTCAATAAGTATTCATTCATTCAATAACTGGTCATACAGTATTTGATAGCCCCATACACACAAAAGGTTTTATTTGGCTCAAAAAACCCTACCATTTTATCTGTGTTTAGAAACGCATTTATCATCATAATGTAAAAACTAGCAAAGCATTTTTATATAGTAAAGTATTTTTGAGTATTAATTAACAGTGATACTAATTTTTATAGGAAGATAAAAGCTTTTTTTTGTTTTTTTACTGAGCATGATTGTACACCTATGGAGTGATCATGCTAGCATATTTTTGTGAACTTAAGATGTTGACTTAGAAATGCTGAATTATAAATTAGAGGAAGGATTGTTGCAATTTTTACTACTAAATGCTTGCTTTTGTTTTTATTCATGCTGTTCTAAACCAGCGAATATAGCCTCAATACTCAATATAGAGTATGTACACTTTCCTCTAGTGTATAATATGTTCTGGCATTTTCCATTCTTAAATTATGCTTGAAGTAACACTCAAAAATGCCTAATTTATTCTTCACATTTTTTTAAATCTTAAAACACACACACACATATATATATATATATAGAGTGTACACACACACACACACACACACGTGTACAAGTATACATCTTTCATGTAGTTATCTAATCAGCCAATGCATAATATCATGACGATACAGTCTAGTAGCTTTGGGTAATGTTCACATCAACCATCAGAGTAGGGGTTTAAAAAAAAAAAAAAAAGTGTGATCTCAGTGATTTTTGACTGTGGTATGACTGTTGCTGAAAGACGGGCTGGTTCGAGTATTTCTATAACTGCTGGTGTCCTGGGTTTTTCACACACAACAGCCTCTAGAGTTGTGAATGGAAATGCCTTGTTGATGAGAGAGGTCAATGAAGAATGGCCTGACTGGTTCAAACCGACAGAAAGGCCACAGTAACTTAGATAACCACTCTGTACAATTGTTTTCAGCAGAAAATCCTCTATGCACAACCTTGAAGTGGATGGGCTACAACAGCAGAAGACCACGACAGGTCCCACTTATGTCAGCCAAGAACAGAAAGCTGAGGCTGCAGTGGGTATAGACTCACCAACACTGGACAGCTGAAGACTGGAAAAACAGCCTAGTCTGGTGAATCTCAATTCTGCTGAGGCACACAGATGGTTGGGTCAGAATTTGTCTCCAACAGCATGAGTCCATGGACCCAACCCACGTTGTGTCAACATTCCAGGCTGGTGGAGGTGGTGTAATGGTGTGGGGAATGTTTACTTGGCACACTTTGGGCCCGTTAATACCAATAAATCATCACCTGAATGTCACAGTCTTTTTGAGTATTGTTGCTGACTAAATGTATCCCACTTGCATGCAATTTACCCATGTTCTAATGGCTACTTCCAGCACGATAATGCACAATGTCACAAAGCAAAAGTTGTCTCAAACTGGTGAACAATGAGTTTAGTGATCTTCAGTGGCATTCCCAATCAATGGATCTGAATCCAATCGAACAGTAGTTTTCAAAGTGGGGTCTGCCAGGGGGCGCCCATGGGGCCTCAACAATTTGGTGTTCCCATCTCTCCCACTAGTATGTTTTCTCTTTATCACTCTCAGACAACCACACACAATCAATTCTTAATGTAATTTAATGCAAATGTGTGATTATTAATATAAAAGGGGGATATATTCAGAAGTCTGTATTTTTAATCTGTTTTAAAGACATTTTGCAAAAGGGGGGTCTCGGTGAAATGTTAATGCCATCAGGGGGGCCTTGCCCGGGAAAAGTTTGGAATAGAACATGTTTGGGATGTAGTAGAACAGGAGATTCACAGCATAAAAGTGGACCTGAACAATCTGCAGGATTGCATGATGCAATCATGTCAACATGGACCAGAATCTCAAAGGAATGTTTCAAACATCTTGTAAAATCAATGCCATGAATAATTGATGCTGTTATGTGAGCAAAGGGGCGCCATACCCAGTATTAGTATATAATTCGTAATAAAGTGCTCAATGAGTGTATATTTATCCCTACATTAATATAGGTTCTGTCTCGGTCTAACTCAACACTCATGCAGATTACATTAGGACAGGGGGCCACAGGACGTCTGCAATATTAGGGTTACATAATACACAATAATCCCCAGGCTGTGTGTACATTTGCACATGAACATGCGTATGCGAGTCAGTGTGTATGTGTTTAATGTGAGATGGAGAAATACTTAATTAATTCCTTTCTTTCAAGCATAGGCAGTCCCTTTAAATCATACTGTAGTTAATGCAGTGTCTGGATAAACATTATATCTTATTGACTGGCTCATGATGTATTCACTCTGAGGGCCAAATGTATTAAACTTTTTGCACCTATTTTATACGTAATTAAAATTTTGAGTGTTGTGAATTAACCGGCATACACTGGAAAGAGCAACCTAACCATACACACGCAAAATGCACCTTTCTGCATAACATATGTGCATCTATGGGAAAATTTTAAAAAATGGTGGAGAAATGAAAAGTGCGTTGATTACAGTAAATATTCCATTCATTTTCATAGGAACTAAACCTTGGGATTTAGTGACTTCCAGTTTTAGTGCATAATTTGGACAACCGCCTAAAACCAGGAGTAAATTATCACCATGAGTGTGTCTTTGAGCTTTATAGGCAGAATCAACCTACTTTTAAAATGCCAGTGTGGGTTTTTATTTATGGTCATGCATATTTTTATTTTACGACAAAATGTATAGTAATACGAGGCAAATATTTAGGGAAATTACGGTATGTCGTTTTTATTACTGTTTGACAATTTGACTGCTTTTTTCGAGAAGCTCTGGCAACCTTCATCATAACACATACATCAGGAACACATATGTCCATTTTGCTCTCAGATAACAAAGAAATTCAACACATTAAACAGGACTTGTGTGATATTATAATTTTTTTTAAATGCCAGTCAACCTCAAGAATATTTGCACACTTTTACGCAAACGAACTACATTATTCTGAACAAAACAGCTTTGTTCATTAAAACCAATACATGTATCGCCATTACGTAATCAGGATACAAAAAACTGGTAACTGTAATCCGTTACATTTATGTCCAAAAACAAAGTAATCAGGGCGCACGGTCCGTAGTGTATGAATGGGTATGTGATTGTGCCCTGGCGATGGACTGTTGTACCCCGCCTTGTACCCGATGCTCCCTGGGATAGGCTCCAGGTTCCCCTTGACCCTGAAGAAGGAGTAAGCGGTAGAAGATGGATGGATGGAACAAAGTAATCACATTTATTTTTAAGCTCTAAAGTAGGTTTTAAAAGTAAAGTATTTTAGATCATATTGCTTTTCTCTTGACTTTATTTACTATGTGACCTTGAAGTAATGAAAAAATAATCGATTACATTAATTTCATATTGTGATACTTGGATTACGTTACTGATTACATTTTTATGAAGTAATTTGTAACTGCAAGGGAATACATTTTTAAAGTAACCCTCACAACCCTGGTTATCACGTATATTAATGCCCTCTTCACCGTTTCAACATACTTTTTCTGACGTGAGAGCCAGAACAACTTCATTTACGACATTAACATGCTATTTCTGTTGTTGAACTTGCAGTTCTACGATATTTCCAAGATTTTGACTGCGGTTCATTTCCACCACTTCACCTGTGTTTTTAAACCACAGTTTGTCTTGCACGCAGAGCATTTAGTAAGCATCGTAGGCACAGTTAGTGCGATGAGCTATAGCCTTCATTTCACACGCATCTAGCCCCGAGTGTGTTAGAACACAGTAATGCTTTTCCATTTTTTCTGAGCTCTGAGTTTATTCATTTATGGTAGAAGATTGTTTGCAAATATAATAATCAACACACACACACACTCTTAGCATTGTATTTGCCAGTGATGCCGACTGTTCAGCGAGCACAGCTCCTGTCCAGTCATGGTGCTGCATAAATAAGCAGAGCACTGGGGAAATTAGAGGAAACCACAGGGATTGGTCTGGCATCATGCCTGTTGCTGTGCCAACCACAACAATAAGCCATACCATCCATCTCTCTCTCTCTCTCTCTCTCTCTCTCTCTCTCTCTCACACACACAGGAGCTTTAATACTGGGATACACCACTTTTGTCAGATTCTAATTCTGAGATTGCTTGTTGGTGTATTGCCCGATATTCTGTTTATTTTTTTTAATCTACCTGCTGTCATTGTAATGAAACCCAAAATAAAACTGAATTGTAAATATCATGTGTTACGGGATGGGTTACAACAGATTCCAGAAGAATAAGCCAGGACATTAGGAGATGGCTAAGCGCAGCACAGCAATACAGAAATTAAATTCAGTAAATTAATAATGGCTGGATGAGAGAGAACGTTTTTTGTGTGTTTACCAGATTTTCAGCAAATCCATAAAATAAACTAAATAAACTGTCCCACCTACCAGCTCTTACTTCATCTATTCAATCTATTCAATCTGCCCTTTCAAGGTCCTTTTTTTTAATCTACATGTGAAAAAATAAGTATGCCTCATGGAAATGGTCGGGTTTTTGGACATATATGGACAAGCAAACATTTGATCCTCTTTGAAACAGTGCCTATTAATGAAGTTCATACACTAACAAAAATACAAGGAAAATTGTATTTGAATTTGAATTCTGTTGGGTAAATGATTGAAAAAGCTATAGATTTGATATTCGTCTGTGGAAAAAATAAGGACACCCTAGGCCTCAGAAGCTAGTATTGTCCCGTTTAGCTTTAATTGTAAGCGTTTTGCATTATTGTCCACCAGTCTCGGACATCGGATTGCTGGATTTGTTGGCCACATTTCCATGCAATATTCTTTTAGTTCCAAAACGTTTGAGGATTTTCTTGCATGTACTACACGTTTCAAATCCCCCCACAACATTTCAATGACATTCAAATCCAGGCATTGGCTTGGCCATTCCAGAACCCTCCATTTTGAGCTACTCCTTGGTGGATATGCTAGTGTGCTTAGGATCATTATCCTGTTGAAAGGTCCACTTTCAGACAGGACAGATGGCCTCACATTATCTTCAAGTGCTCTTTGATATGATGCAGAATTCATAGGTGAATCAACGAATGTATGCTGTCCAGTCCCTGAGGCATCGAAGCAACCCCAGACCATAACATTTCAACCATCATGCTTCACAATTGGTAAGAGGTGCTTAATATAAATAAGACAGGTTCAACCTGCACTTCCTAAGCAGGTTCTAACCGCTGGCACCCAATTTTAAACACCTGATTCTAATTTTATGAATTTGAAGGTGTGATAAATGTCAGGGTGTACTTAGTTTTTCCATCTGACTGATCTGTTTTTTGTGAAAAATACTACAATAGTACAATAGTGTCATTTCACAGAGTGTATCAACTTTATTAATAGGCACTGTTTCAAAGAGAATCAAATATTTGCTTGTCTAAATATGTCAAAAAAGCCAACAATTTCCATGGGGTGTACTTATTTTTTCACATAACTGTAAATGCTATTTTATTCCCTTCATCCCTGCCATGCTGTAAAATGACATGTAGCTATACCCACAAACCCCTACCTGGCACTCACCCCGACTGAACTTGGTCCTGTCCCTCATGAGGCTTTAAACGAGTTGTTAAGTGTCAGCTTATAAAAATAGAGTCAAATTATGATGAATGGTATTGCATGGCAATGCTGTTTTATTCCCAAGCACTCAAGGACAGCCTCTGGGACAGGTACACAAATTAGATAATCATGGGCACTAAGCTTATAATACTGTTAAACGCTGTGGTTTTTCCAACATTATAATATTTTAATATAGCCTGCAATATTAAGGCGAGAAGAAAACTGAATCAAAGTTAATAATTCTTCCTCACTGAGGAATTCTCTGATGGAATGCAGTTATAATTATAAACTTCAGGGAGAGGAACAAATGAATGTTACTAAACATAACCTATATAGTACATTTCCAGTTTTACAATTTACAATTTAAAATCGCATACATCATTCACTATTATATGCTTAGAAACTGAATCAAATCTCAGGTTTCTATTCAATTTTTTTTTCCTCAGGAGGTCAGGGATTCAAGCCACAGCACTGCTAAGCTGCCACTGTTGGGCCCTTGAGGAAGGCCCTTAACCCTCTCTGCTCCAGGGGCACTGTATCATGGCTGACCCTGAGCTCTGATCCCAACTTCCTAACATGCTGGGTTATGCACTGTGCTGTATATGTGACCAATAAAGTCTCATTATTATCATTATTATTCTATTATACTATATGTGCTCCTTCTTATACTTTATCATCTCTTTAGTAACAGCTTATTCACAGGGACTTGTACAACAGGCACTCCACATGTGAAGTTTAGAAAACTTACAATAGTTTTTTTCCAATGTCAGCACTTTGTTGCAGAGGAAAAGCTGTGATATTTCTGTAATGGAGAAGTCTTTAAGACGTATGTCTTTATGCTTTCATGACAAGCTAAAAACTAAAAAAAATGTTGTCTCAATAGCTTCAACAGAGAGAAATAATGAGAGGATGATGAGGGATCTATTTATATTGTAGCTGCTACAGTATATACCTAAGTGATAACATAAACGTAACTATAAACTGATAAAAAGACGTGATGCTATTTAATACATTAAAAAAATGTAATAGTTGTCAAATTACTATATTATAACTGGATTTATACAGTTTGCAGTTGGATCAGTAACACCGCTTCATGTCAAGCCACAACATCCCATTATTTTCCTATATCACATTGTTAAGTGTTTTATTACTTACATGAACAATTTCTGTCACTACAATGATAAAATACATATTCATTTGACTACCTGTCCCAAGGATATTTTTGAGTAGTGATTAATCCTGGGTCGAAAATTAAAATATAAAAAGCCTTGCTCAATAATTAACTGCTGAATAACTATTTAATCAAAGATCAGACCTAATCTGTATGGGAAACAAGCCTCCAGGGTTCAAGACAAGAGCAAGTGTAAAGGGGGCAATGTCAAACACAGAAAGATCTAACCAACTTCCAGAGCCCTCTGTTTTGAAATAAGGTTTTAGGAAAATCAGGAAATTAGGAAAATCTTTCTCAGTTATCTGGTATATTCACCCAGTTTCTCTTCCACACAGCAATAAACAAAGTAAGTTCACAATTTAATCTTACTGATGCAGTATTATAGAAAACAAATGCAGGAAAGTATTTCTGTACACAAGGGCACTCTCATGCCATCAATACAAATGCAATGCATGTGTCATATTTGTTTACAGTCAAGCTCTCAATATGTGCCCTGCCTTTAAAAAGACAGTTAATATACTGTCAGATGGAATTGTTGGCATCGAAATGATTCACAGAGATGGAATGCTTGCATCTAAAGAGGACAGATGAAGGACGGGGAGGTGGATGAGCAAGAAAAATAACAACAAGGAGAACAGGGACCACCAATAAAGGAAGCAAAGACAGAGAAATTAGATGAATTCAGGAATACAGGACACTTAAATATTCAGATTGTGCTGCTGTAGAAACACACATGCACGCACATATTCTGTGAGTGCTTATGGAACTTTTTTCATATGCGAATGATTGTATTTGCTAGTGATGGAACTCCAAACAAAGTCTATACAAAGTGTCAAGCCATTCGTTATGTTTTTTTCTTTTTGAATTAATGTGGGGATAACAAGTATCCAACAAACCCTGCTTCATATAATGAGCTGAATGATATCTTAACAAGTGAAAATACCTGAATATAGTCAAATCTGTCTAGTATTTCTTATTATAAAGATTACAATAAAATAAATAGAAGATTATCAAACCTATTTCAAGCCATTTGTACTCATTTCAAGCTTATATTTAGTTTATTGTAATTTTATAATAATAAATACTAGATAAATTTGACTATATTCAAGATATTTTCACTTGCTAAGATGACCTTTTTTGCAGTGTATAATGTCTCTTTAAGAATGCGGTCAGTGCCATTATTGGCACTCTTCAAGACAATGTCCAAAATGACTGAACAAAATAACCAAAAGAAACTACTTAGCACATAGGAAAATAACTAACATCTCTAAAGAATACGGTAAAAATGAAAAGAAGCTAAATAAATATTTTTAAAAGCCTCCAGTCTCTAGAAACACTCTAGTTGCCTTTGACTAAACATGAGGTTGTACAAAATCACCTTCATCATCCATTAGCAATAGAGAAAACCAGAAAGCTTTTAAAGAGACAGACCTCTGTTAATCTGTGCAGGTAATGGATATAAAAACACATACTGTAAGCAGTTAAAACCATCCTTAATCAGAGACATAATACAGAAGTTTTCAAAGCCTGGAAAAGTGCCAACATTACTAATGAGAACATTCTAGCATGCAGAGAGAAAAACAATAAGACAATACAAAAAAATAAATAAATAAATAAATAAATAAATAAATAAATAAATAAATGTATGTTGGTGGATGGTACGGCTCCATGTTTACAGCATGACAAAACATGCACTGGTTGAACTGATAATTAACTGCAATCTGAAGAATTGTTTGGTTTTATAAGCAACCAGCTGAGTGTATATGCTTACTTTATTCAGTAGCTTAGTAGCTGACGGCTGATTTTGATGACAATATAGGGTTAATTGTATCGAGCTATAGTCTCCTTCAATGTACATCAAGCAATAGTGTGAAAATAGTGATGCTGAAGACAAATATTTAAAAATTATTTTTCCAAACCAAAGAGCTCACAGTACTGCCTACATGTTCATTTTATTCACATAGATAAAGTTTGCATAAAGCAAAATAACCACTATCAAAAGCAACAACAACAAAAAAGTGAATCGAACCTTGTTGTCAGATGAGACCACAATTAAAATTTTTGGCCACCAACACCAAATGTATGTTAGAAGAAAAATGATGACTGTATACAAGAAACTGTAAGCAAGTACTATAGATTCTGGCCAAACATGACTAACAAATGGGAAAAACCCCTACATATTAGGGACCACCCACAGTTTCTCTAAGATGAAGGTCAAGCACAGTTTTGGGTGGACACATGAGATACCTTGGTAATTTTCTTTCAGTGTGGCTGAATCTATTTCTGTTAGGTGACAAATTACTACCAGTGTCCCATTTCTAACAGTAAATACCACCTGCTACTATCTAAACACTCAGACTATAAAAATAACAATAACTATGATAATAATTCACTCAATCAGCTTAACAATACTGACATAATAATGGGCATGCAGATCCCAACTTAGACTTACAAGAATAAAGAAATGGAATTTACTTTATAGCACCTAACACAACAAGATTATATACTACCAGCACAAGGGTCTTCAAGATTAGAAAATAAAATGAACTTAATTATTCATTTTTAAAGCTAAATGATTATTAAGACCTGCTTTTGGGGCCACTCAGAACGTCTTGCAAGGATGGTTTTGTTCTACTCAAAAAGATTATGTTAAAAAAAATTGTTGATTTCATTTTAGTTAGAGCCAATTATTGCAAAAAAATTTATTGGAATTCCTAAAATGTTGTAGGTCGCTGCACCAAGCTGAAGGCTAGTGACTTGGCTTGTGTGAAACCTGGTGTGAAAGCAATTGGTGCAGGTACAGGAGGAATAAAATGCTAATGAGTTTGTCCCCTTAATCAATTTCACAGTGCACGAGCAACTGACCAAGACATGTGACAGGAGAGATTTTCTCCATTTTTTCTTTTGAAAAAAAGCATAATGAACTAAGTGTTAACTGATCATTTCTAGATCAGTTTCGTATCCTGTATATGGACACTTTAGATCAGTGACTATGCTAAACTTTCCTGCATGGTATTGCGTGTTTTTATCAAAGGTATGAACAATCTTACATGCACTTACATAGTGTGCCAAAGAATGGATGTTTCTGACTTTCGTTTCATGTCAAAGATTGCAACCCACCTCCATATTAGGAAAATGAAAATAACAATACACAGTAACGCAGTATGCCAAGATTCCTCCAAACCACATTACAAAACAGACATTAAAATAGATGTGTTATATATACAGTGGTGTGAAAAAGTGTTTGCCCCCTTCCTCATTTCCTGTTCCTTTGCATGTTTGTCACACTTAAGTGTTTCGGAACATCAAACCAATTTAAACAATAGTCAAGGACAACACAAGTAAACACAAAATGCAATTTGTAAATGAAGGTGTTTATTATTAAAGGTGAAAAAAAATCCAAACCATCATGGCCCTGTGTGAAAAAGTGATTGCCCCCTAAACCTAATAACTGGTTGGGCCACCCTTAGCAGCAACAACTGCAACCAAGCGTTTGCGATAACGTGCAATGAGGCTTTTACAGCATCCTGGAGGAATTTTGGCCCACTCATCTTTGCAGAATTGTCCTAATTCAGTTACATTAGAGGGTTCTATGAATTCTGCTGTCTACCAAGAGATCCTGAAGGAGAATGTCCGACCATCTGTTCGTGTACTCAAGCTGAAACGAACTTGGGTTCTGCAGCAGGACAATGATCCTAAACACACCAGCAAGTCCACCACCGAATGGCTGAAGAAAAACAAAATGAAGACTTTGGAGTGGCCTAGCCAAAGTCCTGACCTGAATCCTATTGAGATGTTGTGGTATGACCTTAAAAAGACCATTCATGCTCGAAAACCCTCTAATGTAACTGAATTAGGACAATTCTGCAAAGATGAGTGGGCCAAAATTCCTCCAGGACGCTGTAAAAGCCTCATTGCACGTTATCGCAAACGCTGGTTGCAGTTGTTGCTGCTAAGGGTGGCCCAACCAGTTATTAGGGTTTAGGGGCAATCACTTTTTCACACAGGGCCATGATGGTTTGGTTTTTTTTCACCTTTAATAATAAACACCTTCATTTACAAATTGCATTTTGTGTTTACTTGTGTTGTCCTTGACTATTGTTTAAATTGGTTTGATGTTCCGAAACACTTAAGTGTGACAAACATGCAAAGGAACAGGAAATGAGGAAGGGGGCAAACACTTTTTCACACCACTGTATATATATATATATATATATTGTGCCTGCTGGCAAGGAATTTCAAACCTCAGCAATAGAAAAGTTAAAGATCTTAACCTTTGACAGTTTCCTGTATTGCTGTGTTATGGAGCTGGGTTACACTGTGAAATATGGCGGTGGATCTGGTATTTTTGCAGCTGGTGGTCCAGGGGCTCTTGCCAAGATTGATAGCATCATGAATTCTGCTAAGTACCAGGATATTTCAAACCAAAAACTGGTTAAATGAGGTTAAAACATGGCTGTAGACAGATCTTTCAACACAATAATGACCCAAATAGGGCTGCAACTAACAATTATTTTCACAATCTATTCATCGGCTGATTGACTGTCAATCAATCAAATGTCAGGGGGAAAAAAACTAACTTCCAGTACCATTATATATATTTATATTAGTTAATATATATATATATATAATATATATATATATATATATATATATATATATATATATATATATATATATATATATATATAAATAAAATGTATGTATGCATAATTTTTTATGTATACACAAAAAAGCCGTGATAATTAAACTACAGTTTTAAATTAATAATGAAATCTCCCTTTCACTGTACCTTATGGTTTCTATTACTTGCTGTCTTTAGGAATACTGTTTTACTTATGTTTACTTTGATTTTACCGTTTCAATTTGGCATCACAGAAGATCTTACTCACGCTCATCCTGTTCAGCACCGCGTTTACATTAAAAGTGAGGAGCAACGCGGCCTCGTTACAAATAGAGTGCTCCTGTTTTAATTACCTACAGAATTTACACTGTATCGTGCCAATACAACATATAATGACAGTAAACTTGAACTAAACTAAACCTTTTAAGCAACTCGCACCCGTTTCCCAAACCTCTTGCAAAAAGTGGCGCATTTTGGATATAAACACAAGTTAGTGCATGTGCATCGCTGTCATGCTTCCCTGCTACACAAGCTCCACTTTGTAAAATGTGATCATCTTTGCAGAATTTTATATAAAATGCTCCCATGCCTTTGAGGACTTTGGTCGCACACTTTTTTCTGCTGTCACTTGACCATTACGTCTCCGTCTGATGATGACTGGAGTCATGTTGGCCATAAAATGTAACACTGACAAACAGCATTGTATTACATACGTTTGATGTCATGTAACGTCGACTGAGAAACGGCTTATAGAGGATACTACTCTTCTAAAAGTTAAAGATTAGACGGTAGAGTATATAATGCATAGTGTAAGTGTCTAGTACATCATTTGGGACACAACTTTAGTGTGT
Source organism: Ameiurus melas (assembly GCA_012411365.1). Lineage (NCBI taxonomy): Eukaryota > Metazoa > Chordata > Actinopteri > Siluriformes > Ictaluridae > Ameiurus > Ameiurus melas. Next base: position 16,916,933 of record CM022767.1, read on the forward strand.
ACTCTCTGATGCATGTTTTTGGAACAGAAGTAATACAATGAATAAACGTACCCCATACCGAGCACAGACTGACTAATCGATAATGACATTCGTTGACAATGATTTTCAGAATCGATTATTATCAATTTGATCAATTAGTTGTTGCAGCTCTAGACCCAAAACATGCATCCAAATCAATACAGAAATGGTTGCTTCATTGGTATGCAGTGGCCATTTCAGTCTCTGGATCGGAAGCCTGACGAAAGCCTGTGGTCTGAACTGAATAGGGATTTCCACATGCGCAAAAAGTATGGAGAATTTATGTAATATTCATTTTATATAACTTTTTGCTTCTTTTCATATAGCGTGCTGCAAACTAAACCAAATAAAAAAGTGGTCATGCTGCAGAAATGTAATGTGTTCTTCACACAAACAAAAAATAGAAAATAAACACTGTGTTCAAAATCTTTATAATTGCTTACTTAATAATATGCTGCTAATAAATATCTTTTAAATAAGTATGTTTGCTCTTCCAAGTCATTCAATCCAAGTCATTCAACTAATTAACTAATAAGAAAAATAATCAATAGTAATCATTTATCAAGATTATTGTTTGCATCCCTAATTATATGCATCGTGAAACCAAACCACATGGCAAATGAGCAAAAAGTATCAATAAAAGTGCAATGAAGTGCACTTAATAATTGGTGTAAAGTACTATATACTAACGCACTAATGATTGGGACTAATGTACGTCTTTAGCAACTTTTATTAACGTTTTAATCTCCTCTGAAAGAATTGGAACAGCAAGGCCAATTCTGTTGTTTTTGCTGTACACTGTATAATACATCTGGGTTTGAGATCAATAGATCAGAATTTTAGCTTTTATTTTCTTATATTTACATCTAGATTTGTTGAACTGCTCCAGGGACACCGTATCGTGATTGACCCTGCGCTCTGACCCCAGCTTCCTGACATGCTGAAGTATGCAAAGAAAATAATTTCACTGTGAAAATGTATAATTGATCAATAAAAACACATTATCATTACCCATTACCATAAACATGAAAATGCACCTGAAAATTCCTGAAAATTCTGCAGGAATTGCATGATGCAAATGGACCAGAATCTCAAAGGAATGTTTCCAACATTTTGTGAAATCCATGCCATGAAGAATTGAGGCTGTTCTGAGACCAAAAGGGAGGCCCTACCCAGTATAGTGTTATTTATAAAGTATTTGGTGAGTGTAGAGGCCATTCCACAAGATACAAACCACTCATCAGCAGTAAGAATGAGAAAGCTATACTAGAACTGAGGAAATTCAGAGATGAGCCACAAAAGTTCTGGAACTGGTACTAAAGTAATGGAAAGGCCAAAGTGTGGAGAAAGAAAACATCTGCTCATGATTCAAAACCTACAAACTCATCATTCAAGCATGGTGGAGGTAGTGTCATGGATTGGACTTGTATGGCTGCTTCTGGATTAGGCTCGCTAAACTTCATTGATAATGTAACTCCAGAAAGAATTCAGAAGTCTACAGAAACATTCTGTCCATCAGTTTACAGAGAAATGCATACAGTCTAATTGGGATTGCATCTAATCTTATCTTGCAGAAAGACAACGAGCCAAAACACACTGCCAACAAAACATCTACTTTTTTTCCCCTGACTTCATTAAGAGAAGGTTAGACCAGCCATGTCTGTCAATACAAGCCTGGAAAAGCAACACTAAAGAAGAATGCAACAGTTTGGTGTCATTTGGTTGTCGGCTTGATGCAGTTATAGCAAGCAAGGGATATTAAGTGTTATTTACTTTAATTAACTTGAAGACAATTAATTCCAATACTTTTGCTCACATAAAAATTGGGTGCTCTGCCCAAAGATGGCATGCTCTAAGCTGTTTAACACATCTAGATGTAAAGATCAGGAAATGAAAGTGGAAATTATGCTGTCGCATACTCATCTTTTGATCTCAAACCCCAAATTCATTAGTGTGTAGCAAAAAAATAAAGAATTAGTTTTGCCGTTCCAAGACTTTCAGAAGAGACTGTAACTGAGTGAATTGCAGTGTAGCATTTGCACTTGTAGCATAGACTGCTCTATCATTTACTATTAAAAGCTGATCCTCTTGCCTGTTTACGTCTGTCTGTGCACAGGCATCCGACTCAATACATCTATTATTTATAGACACTAAATTACTCAATAGTGCAACACACAAACAGGAGACGATTTCCGCCATAGTCAAACCTCCACATCCAACAACTCAAATTTGGACTCTAAAGAGACAGGCAAAGTTTATAGAAAGTCTCGAAGCCTGATTTTTGTGGAACTAGAAGAGATGGCGTAGGTCAGACATGAGATTTAACAAGTCAGTGACATCCGAAACCCTACTCACACACACCCACACACACACACTCATGCATGCGTGAACACACATGACCGTAAGGCCTAGGTCTCAGCTGGCACTGCAGTAACACGTCCAGTTGTCTGTTATTCACAACCCCAGGCCAATTTTCCTGCCACACACCATCTCCTCCCCACTACACATCACCATATTTACAGATCATACATCCACTCTGACATGGTATCAAATATTCATAACTACACAAATGCATCATCAAAAAAACTGTAGACTGTAAAAATATTAAAGCCATTCCAAGTATGAATAAGGTTTTATTACAAACCAAATCAGACCAGCATAAACAATCTATGAAAATCATACATACACTATGTGGCCAAAAGTATGTAGACACCTGAGCATCACACACACATGTGGTGTTACATATGGGTGTGATGGTCACTTGTCCACAAACTTTTATCTATACAGTTCAAGTTACATTTTCTATTCACAGGAACATGAATAGCCTCATTGATATCATTTCCATTATAATATTAGACCCATAACTGGATTTAAAAATGTGTTGGTAAAAAGAAAAAGAATAACCATTGATACGGTGACGTTTTTTGCACTTATGATTTTATTTCACATTTATGGATGTGTCAGCGCGTTGTATTGTTGAATATTCTGCCACGGGAAAGTCTTCAGGGCAGAGGAGTTTTGAGCTGGTGGGTTTTTTTGAAAGAGTGAAAAAAGAGAGGCTGCTGAGGGAACAATGGTTTAAAGCTGCTATTATGTGATATTAAGTGATAACAGGAATTGCCTTTTTGCAGACGTTCTATAATTAAACGGTTAAAAAATATGTTATATCAGTCTTTAAAAATATGAAAACATTTTTTGCAGATTACTGTGGTATCAATGGAATAAAACACTTTGGGACATACAGTCCAGTTGTATTTTATATTGAAAATAAAATATTATTCGTGAGAAATGACTTGAATACTCGATACTTGAATGTGTGTTTGCATGTGTGTGTTGTTATGTGAGCTACTGGAAGTCATAGTCAAATTCCTTATGGTTTCATTCATACTTCACAAATCAAACTTATCCTGATTCTGGCCCAGTCCTTGCAAAACACTCAGACACCCGTTTTTAGTTAACTTTTAGTTATACTAATTTACACATTTACTCTTCCAAATGTATATAATAGTCTACAGTTTATGTAGCTTAAGATTTCAACATCTTTTCTGCATCCTGTAATTTAGGATGTGGTTTTATCATTATTCACCTCCAGGATATAATAACTGCCTGCAAAACGTATTATGAACAAAACGTATTCCTCTAGGACTGAAGCTGGGACGAGTTGGTCTAGTGCTACTGTAGATTTTAACAGTCTAGTGCAGTTTATGGCCTATGCTTAGATTTAGCATCATTACATCACTGACTTAAGTTGAACAGACAGTTTCGGAATCTGAGGTATTTTTAGTTTGCGATGTGAAGCAGCCCATCATTCTCACCTCAAGACTAGAGCTGTCCCTGTTTCTCCAACCATGATGCATATGCTGGTTTTACACACGTGTTTGCGCGCACACACACACACACACACCGCATGTTCGATATTTTTGCCCTGAATCTTCATACACAACAATTATGAAACTTCATTTTATTTTACCTTCACCCATCATGTGTTCCTGAAATATTGGTGACCTTTTCTACAATCTCTGTCTGTTGTTCTACCTCTCTCCATGGACCCACACTATTTTTAATACCATTCATCATTTCTATGGTGATAACACACTTTTTGCACTGTTCCATAGCAACAGCCATACTACCATTCCATTTCGAACACTTTAAAGCCTCAGTAGAAAAAAATCTATCTTGCAGAATTGAAATATATTTTTTTTTTACACCTTTCATAAGAGACCAGCTTTTTTCTCAGTGGGAGCAGGTTGGACATGTTCCACATACACTCACTAAGACTGACTTAAATATCAACACAAACGGACCTTAATTACAAACCTACATGCACAGAAAAGTGATGACTATAGTCTGTTAACAATAGTATGGTGATGTTGCCAACAATATTTAATAATACATTAAATTTGTGATATTGGTATAAATTTTCATTATTGCTGGCCCAATATCCTTGTTCCATCCCACGCAATCTTCCTCTCAATAACATTGATGCCTTTTCAGTGAATTGAAACAGAAGTGTACAGATTTCTGCATATAGTTATTAGTCAGGCCAACTCTGTGTGCGTGCTTTAGGTATTAGCTGTGAGATTTGGATCTAGTAGGCTCTCTGACACACCTGATTCACCTTTCATGAACTTTTCTGAGCTGGGGAACTACAGCAGTATAAACCAGAGTAAGAAGCAGGGCAGCAGTTTCCACTGATATATCACTGGCTCCATGTACTGCAGAGAAGGAAAGGAGCAAAGGCCTTTCATTTTTATCAGACCTATATCCACAGCTGAATCCCAAATATGTTCCTACTCCTTAGACATGTGTACTACATCGGGTATGAAATAATACCTCCTCTGCTTGTGTTCAATATGGAGCTACAGTAAATGAGATTCAGCCGACAAAAACACATTTGACGGAGCTTCACAGTGCAGATGGACAATGACTTGAAGCATACTTTGAAAGCCACCCAAGACTTGTTTAAGGCAAAGAAGTGGAACATCCTGCAAGGGCCAAGTCAGTCACCTGACCTGAATTCAACCAAGCATGCATTTCACTTTCTGAAGGCAATGGCAAAATGCCCAAGAACATGCAGGAACTGAAGAAAGCTGCAGCAAAGGTGTGGCAGAGCATCAAGGAACTAACTTAAGTTAGGATTAACTAACAGTGTCTGGTTATGTCTATGGGTTCCAGACTTCAAGTAGTCATTGCGACACAAAATGACAATTTAATTTATGATTATTAGTTGGTCCTTACAAAGACAGGACCACATATATAAAAGTGGTGTAACGCCTACACCATTCACCCGATTTGAATTTAAATACTTAAAATTATGTCTGACACTTGGCACTTTGAGCTCATATTCATTATATACTTTCAACTCCTATATGCGATGGGAGACGGCTAAAATAACCAATTTCCAAATATTTATGGACTGAACTGTAAGGTGTATGGCTCTCAAGCTCACTTGTGGAAAAAGGACTCGCTAGCCGCAGTCCATGGAAACTCCACACCTTAAACATTTTCCTACTCTGACACACCTGCTTCAGCTCTACAGGGAAGACTGTGTTTTTAAGTGTCATATGTACAAACAAATGTCAGTCATGTGTGAGACTGGAACCACTTGAGCAAAGCTTCTGACAGACAGAGAGAGACTCAAACCTCAACCTGACTCAAAAGATTTTTTTTTTATGCATTCAAACAAAAACAAAGGAAAAGGTAGAGCCACTAACCACACCCCTTACGTTTCAAAGCCTTTTATAGCTAGGAAGTAGACAGCTCTGTACGTTATGAAAACATTGGGAAATGAGTTCTAACCCAAATCCCGGAGGTTGCCATATTAGATATACAGTATAGTAGATATAGAAAGGGCAAACACATAGAATTCTTTATGTTCAACTTTCACGCTTACTTCACTGGATCTTCTCACCTGAATACTATAGAACCCAAGAACTGCTGCTGTAATCATAAATACTGCCTTGTGCTAATTTCCAGGACTCGTATTAATAATGTGCTCATACTGAACACAGTACTTTTTTTTATCTTTAACACTTTACACCTGTATCTCTACACTATCTCTAATCACCCTTTTAAGTCATTGAACATAACATGCATTGTAAACACTGAAGAAAGTGTTCACTGTGAAGGGTACCTGGCTGGGCATTCGGGGCTGTAGCCCTGAAGGTTTTTTCTTTAGCCCCGATTAATTCTCCATTTGGAGCGGTTTGTCTATTAATTCTCCACTTGTCTGTTTCTCCATCCATCCATTTTCTATACCGCTTATCCTACAGGGTCATGTGGAACCTGGAGCCTATCCCAGGGAGCATGCGGCAAAAGGCGGGGTACACTCTGGACAGGGAGCCAATCCACCGCAGGAACAATCGCATTCACACACTACGAAGGAAACCGTAGTACCCGGAGGAAACCACCGTAGCACGGGGAAAACATGCTAACTCCGGTGGTAATCGAACGCCCAAAATTGGCGGTGTGAGGTGAGCGTGTGAACCACTAAGCCTTTTGTCCAGTTTTCGCATTTTTTTAAGCAATTAGTCCTCACATGCAAGAAACAAAAATGTATGGAAACGGTCTATTTAGAAGTACGTTATAAAAAGCTTTTTTTTTGTGTGATGGACAAGAATCTGGGCTCAGCCCCAGATGATTAACAGTCCATAACACCCTAGTAAAACAACAACAACAACAACAACAACAACAAAACAAAAAAAAACATGTATTTAATTCCATTCTAAATATCTCCTGAAAATAGTTCTTCTTACTCTAACATGTTCTGATATGCAAATAACCATGACTGCTGAATGAATATGCAAATTAGTGCAGGTCACCTGGCGACTTCTAGCGACTTTTTGAGCATGCACTAGCTACTTTGTCGTGAAAAGAGCCACATACGGACACGAAACAACACACTGACTGTGTGATGAATCCGTATGTAGGAGAGCATTGTACCTGGTTTGACGGTCTTTATGCGGATGGGCTCTCTGAAGTGGCGGATCACGGCGTGCGTGTCTCGGTTGGTGAGGCCACTCACGGGCGTGCCGTTCACCTCCAGCAGCACGTCCCCGTAGTACGGCAGCGAGCCAACGTGACACACGAGTGCGTCCAGGTCCATGTGTCCGAGGAAGGGGAAGAGGCCATGTTCAGCTCCTCCGAGCAGCTCGACCACGGAGCCGAACTCGCCCGCGCCGCCCCACGACACGGCGCACTCGTGCACTTTGGCCGACCAGTGCTTCTTCCTCTTCAGGGCTTTGGACATGCTGCTCCTCTTCTTCCCTCAGTTCAGCTTTCAGTAGGAATCTGGTGCTCTGCTTTCAGCCCAACATCAGCGCACAGACGTCCAGATGTTTCTCCTCCAACCTCATCACTCACAGCCGAGTCTTACTACATGATATCTGCAGCTATACAATCGAATCGAAACATGCGATCTAATATAATCTAAGCAGAATTAGATCAATGGGTTTTTGTTTGTTTTTTTTTTAAAAAAATGCTTTGGGATATGATTATAAATTGAGCAAAATGATACAGAGAAAGGCGCGCGCTACGACTTAATCTATTCTCCCTGGTTGCTTCCAAGTTATCCAAGTTCACATCAGTAAACAAAACTGATGAGTGAAAAACAGGTTCCCTTTGCGAGCTCGTGAGCGTCAAGTAAGCTGTGTAGCAGACATTTACCAGCACATGTAATGTCTCTGTGTTAAAATGACATCACTACAAACAGATCGCTCAGTCGGAATAAATGAAGAGCGTGACCATCACATCTGTCGCCGCTGGAATTCCGCTTTCATCCGGTCTCCACGCACCTGACATCACTGGCCAGCAGCGGATTATCCACGCGGACACGGAACGGGAATGAGCTGTCCGGTTTATTCTTCACCAGCAGACGTTCCTTCTAATCGTCACACCGTGCTTTGCAGTTTTGTCTACCACAGGCGATGATTCCATACAGCCGCTTCCGACGCGCGCGCGCAGTCAACTACCGGTGAGGCGAGTGCGTGTGTGTGCGCGCGCGCGCGCCTGTCAACAAACACGTAAAGAGCAGCTGACGCGGCCCTGTGATTGGCTGTCTGGCGGGCGTTATGTAAATCAGCCCGGCGATCAAAACCCGCGTATAGTATACAAAACAGTGTGGCAGATTAGCCTGCCACTACTTTAGCACTATGTAGTGCTTATGAATGCTACGTCTATAACCTGTTTACAGCATTTGGCAGACGCCCTTAGAGAAGCGCTTTGGTATCTCCATCAAATGTAGATCCTCATGTTAGTCCAAACAGGGTCAGGGTCTGCTGAGTCAAGTTAAAACCCATGTTAGAGAGACGTTAGTAGCTACAACGTGTAGGCCTACAAACAGAAGCCTGAGTGAAAGCAGCAATGTGCCACCACAGGTGACATTATTTTGCCATAGTTTATTTCAGCACATCTTTTACTAACTGAAGTTATGGTCGAAACTGTACACTGTCGGAAATAAATGTCCCAAACTGTATTTGTGCTTATCGCAATGGTGGTAAGATTACATTTGGGCTTATCATTTGTACCTTATGCTTAAAAGTAAGGGGACTATGGTGGCTTAGTGGTCTGCATGTTCGCCTTACATCGCCAAGGTTGGAAGTTCGATTCCCGCCGTGGTCCTCTGTGTGCATGTTTGCATGTTCTCACCTTGCTGTGGGGGTTTCTTCTGTGTACTCAGTACTCAGAGTACTGATTGGCATCTCGAAAGTGTGTGATTGTGCCCTGCGATGGGTTGGCTCCATGTCCAGGATGTCCCTTGGATAGGATTCAGGCTCCTCTCTGAACCTGGATAGGATAAGCAGTACAGAAAATGAATGAATGGATAGATTTATAAATGGATGTATAATTTACAAGGTGAATGTGGTGTACCTTTAATTAGCTTAAAGTAAAGCTATCAGTGTCCTTAACCCTCTATGTCAGGGATGTCCAATCTTATACGGAAAGGGCTGGTGTGAGTGTAGGTTTTCATTCCAACCGAGCAGAAGCCACACCTGAGTCTAGTGAAAGCCGAGATCAACCGATTAAACAGGTGGAATCAGGTGTGGCTCCAAATAGGTTGGAATGAAAACCTGCACCCACACCGGCCCTTTCCGTATAAGATTGGACACCCCTGGTCTATGGTATGCATTATGATACTAATGGGCTGTACTGGGATGGTTGTTTTGTTTTGGGTTTTTTTACTTAAAAGTGAATACTTAAGTATAATCAATATTTCTTTCTTTTTTTCTTGGAATTTGTTTCCTCAAGGCAACATTCTACCATAATGGGAAATATGGTTTTCATGTACAAAAATAAACAATGTTTAAAACATTAATCTGCAATGCCAACAATGCATGGGGAACAATGCACAAGTAAAATTTATTACAAATGGATTGTGTAATAAATTTCCAGGTCTAATCTAATAAAATTATTTTTTAATTGTAATTCTAATTAAAAAAAAAAAATATTGTAATCGTGCCTGCCATTACAGCTCCTTGTTCTCAATCATCATCATCCTTATCACATGTAGATTTGATACACACTTGTCATCATCCTCACTCTTACTTTCTTCTTGTAGTATTGCTCATCACTAAATGCCAACTCATTCACACCATCATCCACTGGGAGTATTACCTCTGCTTTCTACGTCTTTGAAATTCAGTAGAACAAAGAGGGATATACATATTGACTTATCAATAAAGCTGGATCAAATTTTTATGTATGAAAAATAACTAGATCATTTAGATTGACTAAAACACAATTGTTGCGGTATGTGGTATTGCTGCCAATGGATCATATGACCAATTATTGCATTTCTATTGATTAGTATGTAGTAGGGTCCTTCCCTCTTGATTAACTTGATGCAGCAAGCCAAAATTATTGTTAAGTTCAAATTATGTACCTTTAATTATTAAAAAACAAATGTATACTATATTCACATTTCCAGGTCAACGATACCTAGTACAAAAGATCTACAATGCCACCAACTCAGCAACAAGGAAGAGTGTACTACCATACTAAATACGCAAATAAATTACAGCACCATAGATTACCATAGGCTGTGTACTATTTTGACATACTATTACGTTTATAAAAGAAAGACGTAAAGTATAACTTTATATTCACAAACAGAACGTTAAGAAAAGTTTTACTGCGATGGATTGGCACCCTGTCCAGGGTGTACACCGCCTTGTGCCCGATGCTCCCTTGGATAGATAGGCTCCAGGTTCCCCGTGGCCCTGAAAAGGAGTAAGCGGTAGAAGATGGATGGATGAAAACTTTTAACTGAATTTAATGTTTAAGACATATAAAATTGCCTACATGTTGATATATATATATATATATATCAAATAATTTCCCCTACAAAATGCCAAAAGTATTTGATTGAGCATCATGAAACCCGTCTATAATTGAGCCCAGTTAAATAACTCTCCAGAGCACTACCTTGTGGTCCACTGCGGTAACTAGTTTTTCATACCAAACCTCCTGATCCTTCAGTTTGCAGTGACTTAATGAGGCACTTCATTGGCACCCAGACAAACCTCTGCTGATTTCATTTGGCGCTCTGTAAATTAGCTTAATCTTCTGCTTAATTAAAGACATGTAAAGACAAGCTGAATTTAAGACCTTCCCCTCTCCTCTCAAACCCAAGTGCATAAATTTGTCTGCGTCGTCACTCAAACAGCCACCTGAGTCATCCAGAACAGTGTGCATTTCACATATAATCAAAAAAAAAGGGGGGGATAGAAAGTCTGAATGCTGGTGAATCAAGAACGAGCAAAGCCGTCATCACATATTTATAGATTCAAATCATTTGGGAGTATTAAATTGATAAATTTCACATGGTTGGAGATTTCATGCAGTGCAGGGTTAGTTTGCATAAATCACCCCCTTGGTTATATAGGAAGGGTGCAGTATGTTGTTGGTTGATGAGGGTAATAAAAACCACAGTGAACTCAGTGTATGCATGCATTATTGATGAGGTAGGAGGTAGTAGCTTTGATCCCATCACCAGAATTTCCTGCACAGCACTTCATCCATAAGCCCGGAATGAAAACTGTCAGGTAGAGTGTTTAATGGGAAATGTAAATGTATCTAAACTTTAAGCCAACCAGAACGTTACTTTTGGTTCCGCTGTTTTGACCTGATTCAGTCATGCTACTACAGAAGTGCTACCTTGCTAACCAAGCAGCGGCATTTCTGTAGCATGCAAAAAGAAAGTCATTAACACTTAGTAGTAAGAATGTGAAGCTTCAGAACGCAAGTCAGAATTAGCATTTTATTGTGTAGTATGCAACATTAAAACAAAAGTTCTTTATACATGCTTTACAGAATGTACAGGTACAATATTGAAAAAGAAAATATACGCGCAAAGTACATTAAAGCAGCACTGGAATAGTGTCAGAGAATTAATGCTGAACTTTGGTTTAAATTCAGAAAGACATATTGGTAGATGTGTAATTGTGAACCAAATTCAAACTTTTTGCTTACATTTGTGCCCTTCAACTCAAACTCTCAGACCAGAGAAAAAGGTCTGTTGAGAAGTTTTTAATTGCTCGGTAAAAGCCATTAAAACTTTATCAAACGTATAGAACAGTGAATTTACTTTGCTTTACATTTCTTACCGCAAACGTGTGCAAGTAACTGCAGTGATATTCTCTACGGCAACTAACCCCCGATCTTAACAGCTTTTAATTCCTGGAAAACTTCACAAACCTCTCGCAGTACACACCCTCTGCTCCCATTCATAGAACTGCATAAGCATCATGGCTCTGCTCTAGGATTTGTAAAGTGGAATGAAGGATCATGTGCAAATCATAAAACAGCTGGAAATCAGGACAGCAAGCTGCAACAAATGCAATACATCAACACATGTTCATTATATTGATTATATCCTAAAATAAAAACAAAACAACATTTCAAACTATGTGGAAAGTGTGGCACCAGAAGACACTTATCGGTAAACAACTGAGCAACGGCATATTCACTTCAAATAAATACAACATAACATTACGTGATACGTACTGTATCTGGCTGTAGTGACGCAATGCTGCAGTGCACTTCACAATACACACATTTTACAATTACATGTTAGAGTACCTCAGTTTCATCTCAGTCTTTCACTCTCTCACACTCAGTCACACACACACACTCTTTGGAACAAATTATCCTCCTATGGGATGTGCAGCATTTATAGGATTGTACCAAGTGTGGGTAAAAATCCCAGGTAAAAAGAAAGAATAGGACATGTACTGCAATGAACATCAGTCTACGTACTACAGACAAAGTGCTAACGATCAGAACAAAATCTACTGTTAGGGAAGGGAATCGTTCTGTTTATGGCCCAACCATACAGCTTATTTAATGGTGAAATTTCTCTGTAAGCTGAATAGAGAAGAAGTGTCCCCCCACTACAGCACTGTCCGTTTATAGAAGTAGCTATTAGACACCAAAATCTGAAACAAAGGCAATTCAGCAATGTGAGGAATATCAGTCCAAACAAAACATTAATAACTGGATTAGCTGGAAGAGTTAACTTGGCTAGAGCGAGAACTTGTTTAATGTGTCTTTTTACTTAAAATGCAAAATCAAGAGACCTTTCGTTTCTAAGGTCACCATGGTGAGAACGATATTAATACTGACAACGTCACCGATACGGACGTATCTGATGTGGTCACTAACTTGGGCGTGTTAGTGGTGCTACAGAGTGTCCACTTTATACAGTATCACACTGTTAAAAACTGATGAAGTGGGTGTTGCAGATAGATGCAATCTGATAATCAGCCCAAGGCCAATTGTACAAATGAATTTAAGAATTAGACAGAGCAGTAAACCGGGTCTGATGCACACATTTAATGCCCATGAGGCTTTAAAATGCATGGGAGGAAGATTGAAATTAAAGCTACTGTGTACATATATGTACTCGTACATATATTTAACAGCACAGTGGCTCTTCTTTCGGAGTCTTTCAGATTGTACATAGTGAAGAGAAATGGCTTCAAAGCGAGAGCAACAGCTAGAGGCCCGCATAAGAATAAGAAAAAAAAAATTAAATACAGGAATGCACTGTATTTGAGAGAAGGAAAAAAATAAAGGTGGCCGTTGACTCTACACACATGGAGGACCCTGCAAGACTGCTGTAGCTCGATTGTCAACGTTGCAAATGTTCCACATCTTCTGTCAGATATAGTGCCTTTTGTAAAAACAAAGAGGGAATGGCGTACATGTCTGGCTTTGTGGGGTCGACAACAAAACACCACACACACAAAAAAAAAAAACATTATCTGACAAAGAGTAACTTCATCTTACCATATTCCACTCGAATAAAGGAAAAATATTCCTACATGCCAGCTTCACCTGCTCGATGCTTGACCAACAGGAAACAGTAATGCAGAGTTTGTCTCCAAGACCGCATTCAACTGCCTGAGTGATGTCCTCCTACATGTATTCAACAATACAGACACTGAATCATACAAGGATTCCTACAAGGACAACGATGAGCACTTTTTCAAAGCCAGAGCAGCAGAACAGAGGGCTGGCTCGATGCTTTGGCATAAACATGGGAGTTCATGTTCCCCGCAGTAGAGGGGGGGAAAGGGGCAAAACAATCCTTAAGACAAACGGCAGAGTGAGCAAGACTCTCTACAAGAAACATTACATTCAGAGTCTCAACTTAAACCAGAGGATCCGTTTGTATGGAATCAGTGGGAAGATCACCGTGTCCTAGAAAGGGTTGTTCACAAGAAACACACACAAGGATCCAATGAGGGGACGGTACAGTTTGTAAACACAGAAGAGAGTGGAGTTTGGTTTTTTTTTTGTGTTTTGTTTTTTTTGAGTGCGAGTTTTCTTGGAAGAGGTAGTGGGATTGTAGGTCACGCTGAGCAGGGCGTAAACGCCGGGTGTTGGTTGGGCTCTATGTGTTCAGAGGGTTCTGATCCTGAGGGTTAGTCCTGTACGAGGCTTCCTCTAGCCCTCCTGTTCTTTCCTCATGGTCGTTCCCATTAGAGGGCCCTGTTGGTGGCTTGTGGACAATCACTGAACCCGTGGACAACTCAGAGGAATGAGGGTCTACACCACTCCAAAATGATCTGCTTGGAACATCTGCAGACAGAGAAACAGACCGTGATAAAGTAGAATGAGCAGCAAGTGGATATGCAAACTGCACTTTATGCACAGATGAACTAGTAGCACTGCACTTTTTTCCCCATCGTTTCACCCACCCCTTTTTTTTCTCCCCAATGAGGTCACCTGCCAAATCACACCCATCCTCCAGCTCTTCCCAATTATATGGGACATCTTAGGGAGTTTTTCCTTGCCACCGTCGCCACTCAGTGGCTTGCTCAGTTGGGATAAATTCCATTTGTTTTATACCTGTTTGTTTCTGTTTATCTGTTCCTGTTTGTCTCTCTTTATCTGTTTGACTGTTTATACCTGTTTTTTATTTCTGTAAAGCTGCTTTGAGACAATTACTATTGTAAAAAGCGCTATACAAATAAAATTGAATTGAATTGAATATGGCAGCTGCCAATCAGAGAGAGTAAAGGCTAACACACCCTTCCTCCAAGACACATGAAGCCAGTCGATGGCTTCTTTTATAACTGTTGCTCATGCTGTCATGGGGTAGTGTATACACCCACGGTTGGCTAGTGTTGCTGTGTTTGACAAGGGAGAGTATGATACCCATCCTACCCAGACAGCACAACCAATTTTGCTCCCTTGACTTAGAGCCATTCCTGGACAATGCATTTATATTTGGTTTAACAATGGAATGATCTACAGGGATTCCCTGATTAAGTACTATTCTGAATATAGGGTATAGAATAATGGCACCGTAAATCCTACTTAGCACACTACAGGTTCCAACTCCGTTTAATGTCAACCTAAGAAAAACTACATGATGGAAATTGGTATAGTATCACTTTTAGGAAATTTTTTGTTCATTCCTTACACTGAATTAAAAATTGATAAAAATGATAACAGGGACCCTAATGATTAATCGGTGATCAACTGATTGTCATTAATAATTTAATCAAAAGTTCTCGATGGTTGATTAAGGTCATATAGAGTGTGTAGTTTTGAGGAGCGTGCTGGCTCATGCACAAAACACATGCAGCAGAAAAACCAAGCAAGCACGCTATAGTTACGTTTGGGATCATTTTAGTTTAAATGGCAATAATGTTCATTGCGATTGTGTTTTAAAATACAATACAACAAGCACCATGATATACCATTTGAAAAGGTGCATCAAGCAGCCTCAGTCACAGGATAAGAAACTGCACAACCAACAAGAACCTCGGTTTTAGTCGGGGAGGGGGGGGGTGAAAAAAATTTCATTCAATATTGTGTCAAGAATGGATTCCGACAGGGGGTGTGTTTTTCTGTTCCGACAGGGGGTACTTTTAATTTTTTTTTCCTTTGTTAGTATTACAAGAAAAAAGGATTGTGAATGTTTACTGCTGTGTGGCTCAAGTTTTTTTTCTTCTCAATGAAATATTTGGGAAAGGGAAAGGGAGGAGAGAAGAAAAAAGGTAAATGAATCATATGAAAATGAATAAATAAAAGATAAGAAATGGGGAAAAGAAAAAAGAATGGATTCCGAAATGGATTAGCATATTGTCTAACAGGTATGTTTAGCTCCTGAACATGTAAAGTACAAATAATGAAATGTTGTTCATGTGAAGTTTGTAAGTCTCCGCTTCAAGCAGGACCACCAAAGTAATAACTAAATAGTGTAGGCCTGTAACATGTTATGGACATTCATGAGTAAAAGTAGGTTTTTGTGTATTCTCCAAATTTCTCAATATGCACAATATCCTATGCACATCTGGGAAGAAAATAACACGTATAATGACCAAAAAAAATGTATTTGCTCACACGGATGCACACAACATGAATAGGCTCACACGCACTCCATCTTAGTAACAATGTGTACTATAGTCACTATATTTGATTATGATCATTTGATAAAATTACATATTTGATAATCACATCGATTCATTTTACAGCCATACTGGCCTATTATTTAAAGTAAAAAAAAAAAAATCTTTTCATTTGGGTGAGGAAGCCGGTGTTTTGATTGGGATTGTCATGCCCTATATTGCACCGCAGTGGACGCATCTCGCGCTATTAGGTTTAACGATTAATCGATTGTTCATTGGAATGACGATCGATCATGGGAATGCGCGTAAATAGACATCACTAATTGATATGGAATTTAATGGGATTATTAAGAAATGTTTGACAAAATAATTCCAAAAAGGGGTCACAGACAAAAATCTAAAGAAATGTTTCAATCGACTTTAAATGAAAATACATCAATGTGGCATCCTAAACATTTAAATATTGAGTTCTTGCCTTCAAAGATGTAAATATTATGAAGACCGAAGTACCATAAAAGTGTAGTGACATTGGGTCAGACAGCCCTAGGAGAAATAAATTAGGCTTAATGTTTTTCATGAGGGATGAAAATTGTGTGTTTTAAAGCAGCATGGGTTTATACCGAAAAAAAAAAATAAATCTAAATGCATCCTTTTTTTTTTACCCCTACTCACTGCTCTAAAACATGCTCTTCATCCGTGTGAGTGTGTGTGCTCTGACCTTTGCTACGGTAGTGGTGTAAAGCGTGGTGCTGGGGCTCCTGAGAGTCTCGAGTGATCAGGTCATGCAGCGCTGCATCCTCATGCTGCCCCTCTTTTCTTGTGTCTCTGGGCAGCTGGGCGTCCAAAGCATCTTCTTCACTCAGATACGAGTAGTGGCAGTAGTCCCGTGTGCGAGAGTAGATGTTGGCGTTGTCATAACAGTCTGAGCAGATGACCAATGGGGCACTGCCACCTGACAGATCAGGACAAGACATCAGTGTTAACATCTGATCCGTACATCAAGTCATGCCTTTTCATATCCCAAACCAAAGAAAAATCCAACAAAAAAAAACTATGAAAAGTTTCCTCCATGTATAAATATTTACTGAACAATGCTGCTAGATAGCTATAGAAGTCAAAATGAGCATTAAACATGTTATTAAATATCTGTATGAACCCACATGCACACAGACCATTGGACATATGCACCAGACTGTCCCTTGGCTCTCCCGGATGGAAGCTGCTGCGCCCAGCAAACAGGGACCCAACACGATTAACCAGCATCCCACTGGTCTCTGGGTCCATCTCTCCTCCCACATCACCGTAACACACACCTATGGCGAAACAGAATTTCACAAATATATCCAGTTCATGTTAAACAAGATGAGCATCTAAATGCATCGCTATACTGATTTTATGAATTGTTGTGCTGCCACATGATTGGCTAACTCCATGAATGTGCCAGTGTTCCTAATAAAGTGGACGAACGAACTGCTTTTTATTTTTACGTTTCTAATCACCAGAGGGAAATACGTGATTTATAGTTCAGGGAATACAGCAACTTTCAAAACTGTAGCAAATGCCCTGTGTCAAAAGGTATGCACTCTAATACTTACATGAGAAATGTCACTTTTGCTAATACATCTGTTCACAAGAATAAATGATGCACATCAATAAAGCGAGTCCTGACAACTCACCATCAGTTCCTTTATGAGCATAGCCATTAGTCAGGGATGGCATGAGCTGTTGATGACTGCCGGCCTCAGAGTTGCTGTAGCCTTCCTGAGGCTCTGACAACGTGCCCTGGGATGACAGGTAACTAGGGATGTCTGCTGGCAGGTTCATCTCATCTGAAACACACAAGTTCACCAGTTATGTTTGTCTGCGAACAGTAGAAGAAACATTTGGATAGCTGCCAAAAAGCGAAAGAGCAATCAATCAATTGTGCGCTTATGTGCAATCTGAAGTCAGGTCTGCTAAATATAAGATCCCTTTCCTCTAAAGCACTTAAGTGAAACTAACTGGACATGGATTTCATGTACTTTGTTGAACAGAGGCTGAGAAAATGAGAATGTAGCTTTAAATGAGGCTAGCCCTCATGGACTACCACTACACACACACCACACTAACTTGTCTATGTAACTGAGGAGATGGCATCACTCCGATGTTCTCACTAATTAGTATTTACAGGTCACGGGGGTGCAGTTTGGAATTCCTTCAGGAATTATGCACATTTCCTCTAAAATGTGATTATTTCAGTTGAAAAATCAACGATCATCAGGAGACTTCAATATTCATCTTGATACACAAGACCATGTGACTTGATGTGTTCTAATAGACCCATAGTGAGTCCACTCTAGACAACAGGACCTACTCGCTATGGCGAGCAGATTTTTTCCACAGATGACACAAACATGGTCTGAAATGATATGAAAATTACAATATTTATTTCTAACTAATTTCACCAGAATAATCCAACAATTCAGCTTTGTGTATCAGTCAAATAAATAATACTCCAATACCATAGACACTGAGCTTCTTCGAGCCACTGCTATATAATAAACTGCCGCATGAATACCCCAGGGCTCCAATTTACAGCAAGATCATATCAAATATTCTGAATTCCTTCAAAACACACAGTTCTGTAATTATTTACAATCTCATTATCGGGTGTTACCCAGAAGAGAACTGGTTCACTTTTGAGACAGCTCTGCAATTCAAGCATAAAACAGGAAGATTTCGAAAAAAGAAAAACATCAAGTTAAAGTATTTTCAAGTTGATTTAAACTTTGCTGCTAAATGAACTTCTGGGATTATTACACATGTTTTTAATAACTTTTTAAAGCTTTGAAGGCTGGTCTTTTGCCCGAATTAATCTTCTCATTTTGAGTTTCCTCTAAAAACCCAATCCAACATTATTACTACTACTCTGAATTAACAGACCCAGCTGCTCCATCCCTCAAGCTTCATGGCCTTATCCCTTTACACTCAACGCTTAGCACTTTATGCATAGTTTCAATTACGGCTGTCACGGTTTTGATCCGTTTAAATTAGGCCGAATTATAAAAAATTACTTTCCTAAAGGGTATAGAAAATGAACTCTTTAAACAGGATAGTTTCCGAGTTAACGGTGGAATGGTGAAAATAATACTTGAGAAATATCACCCTTATATTTTGCCCTCTTTTTATTTACACACACACACACACACACACAAAACACCAATCACCCAGAACATTAAAACCACTCACAGGTGAAGTGAATAATATTGATTATCTCGGTACAATGGCACTTGTCAAGGGGTGGGATAGATCAGGCAGCAAGTGAACAGTCAGTTCTCAAAGCAGATGTCTTGGAAGCAGGAAAAATGGGCAAAAGTAAGACTTTGACAAGGGCCAAACTGTGATGGCTAGATGACTGGGTCGGCTAGAGAATCTCCTAAATGGCAACTCTTGAGGAGTGTTCCCGATATGCAGTGGTTATTACTAGTGTTGTCATGATACGATGAACATATCTTACGATACTATACCAGGTGAACTATCACGATACCAAACAATATTGTGTTAATTCATAATTTAAATCTATAAAAAGAACCAAATGTACAGAAACACCTAGATATAAATGGAAACGGACAAACCAGATCCTCCTCTCAATTAACTTTATTAATGAGGAGGAATAACTGGCTGTTGGGAAAACTCGAACAATTATACAACTGGCAAGCAACTAATTCAATGTGCCACATATTTCATCTATTGTTCCCTAGAGCAATGAAAGCATGCAAAAGGAAATTGTCCTCAGAGTACTAAGAATGAACACATCATTTGGAATAAATAACTGAAATTGGAAAGGAACTCACAATCAAACACGGCCAATTCGTACAAACACGTCATAATTCAATTCTAGGACTTTTAAAGCACTATTTCTTTTGTTTCCAATGACTATACAAGAAATACAGTCAAACTGTCAGACAACGGAAGGAGCATGAAATAGTGAGTGAAATGTGGCCCATTAAGAGACTACATGTTAACTAGCAGGCACTTCCAAGCTGCTAATCTGCATTGCTAAAATCCTGATTTTATAACCATGACAAAACCACCATACACAAGGTAAAGACAATGGCTGTGCTGTGATTTCAGTTACAGGTAAAAGGATCACAGTGAACAGCGGGAGGGGCTGTAGCAGAGGGTAATATTTTAAGTGAAAGGATTATTTTTGATAGAACACAAATACAAACACGACAGTTATTTAACAATTTCGTATTTCATTTAGACTTTTTTTCCCCATTGAAGCCCTTTTTAGACACAATTAGATATAAAATGACTTAAAAATGGCGATTTCCAAGGTTTGCAAGAACTTAAGTTTCAAAAAGCCAAATTCAAGCACCTTGTACAAACCTTGATTTTCGTGTTTAGACAGGGGTTAGTGTAGCATTAGTTCACTTTGTAGCAAACAGGAAATCTTTAGACAACTGGTAAACATGCATCATGGTCCTGGATGCTAATTGATGCACATGGAGAGCAAAAGCTAGCTTTAATGTTATGGCTGATCAGTGTACACCTAAACTTTTCCAGCTGTATTTGTGTGTGTGTGTGAGAAAGCATGTGAAGGTGTGTGAGTGCAAGTTGCATTACAGAAATATTGCAGCACAAGTAAGGCTTTGTCTTCAAGACGAACAATATTACTAAATAACTTTACAATTTTACAGCTACTGTGGCAGCAAAGATTTAAAAAACTTGCAATAGCTCCCTTGGGGGAAAAAACTGCGATCTACTGTCCAAAACAATACATCATCGGTCACGTCTCGGCTAGCCACCTACCTGTGTTCGTGATGCTGTAGTCCTCGCTTTTGCGTCTCATGTGGTAGATGACTATCACCCAAACCAGCGATGTGCCCACCACACAACACACAACCACCATCACCACAATGCCCACTGTAGTCCAGCCATCCGGGTCATAGCCACCGCCAGCCTGCTCACAGTTGGGAGAGGACGAGACACTGAGGTAGATGTGTCCTCGCTCCGTGCCCAGCGTGTTGGACATAATGCAGGTGTATTTCCCTGCATCCGAAGACCTGGCATCCACGATAATAAGGAGTTGATTGGCTGCTGCAAAAAAGTGACGCTCTGTCAGTAACAATGGGCCATCATCTTTTGTCCAGTTGAGGCGGGGGGCGGGGCTACCGCGGGCTATGCACTGAAGAACAGCAGTCTCGCCACGTGCTACCGTACGATCCTCTAGAGGGCGCTGGAATGATGGTGTCTCTGTACAGTGGAGCAAAAGAAAGGAATTAACAGAACTGTTCATTAACATAATGCTTTCTAATTACCCAAAGAATAAAGTTACCAACGCTGAATGTTTTCATTAGATAAGGATGACGGCATCATTCAGCATGTTGTGATATCATTTATGGTCAAAAGAGTAGCACTTACCCAGCACAGTGAGTGTGGCATTGGCTGACAGACTGCCCGCCTCGTTTTTGGCAGTGCAGCTGTACACACCCATGTCCTCTGCCTTCACGTTGGCGATGAAAAAGGTGTCATCTTCGGGCATGACATGCATCCTTCTCTCACGAGCAGCAGGGAAGTTGATGCCCCCATCCTTCTGCCAGGCAATCTGCGGGGGAGGGTGTCCCTCTGCCGCACACTCCAATCGTGCAACGGTGCCAGTCCGGATCGTCAGGTCCATGGGTGTCTTCAGGAAGGAGGGCAGCTCTGGAAATAGTGCAATTATGAAGTCAAAGGAGAATCTGAGCCACTAACTACAAATTATATGACTTACTGATAAAAAACTAACATCTATATCTATACAAACCACCCCAGGCACACGGAATGCATACCGGGCAAGTCACAGCTTTGTTGGAATAAACACAAACTTCACATTCCTATTAACCCCATCAATATTAGGGATGAAACGGGTTACTGGTTTCACAATGAACCATGATAAAATTCCCAGATGGTTAGTATTAACGAGTCACATTTAATTATCATTAAAACTAATAAAAAAACCTCTAAATGCTGTCCACACACAGCATGAGTCTGACGCCGCCGCAGCATTGTTGGTTTTTGAGCGTGAAAACATGACGGAAGCCAGTGACGGCGCTCGCGAGAATTTCCAACCTTCCAAGAGGACCAAATCCAAAGTGTGGTCACATTTTGGATTTGATTAAAAAAAAATGCTGAGGGAAACTTAATAGAAGATTAACTTCATCTGTTGAGCTTGCCAGAAGAAAGTCAACACATGCAATCTGCTGAGTCATCTTCGTGACAACCATCCATCACTTTATAGTGGAATGCAAGGTACGTTAACCTTTGGCTCAGCGCATCAGTTGAGGAAAAGTAAATAGTTGGACACAACCTATTGATGTGGGTTGAAATAATTTCTTCTCACTTGGCTTTGAGTCAAGACAAACGAACAAGTTCAAACAAGACAGTAACAAATAAGTGCGACATTTGAGGAATAACGGACAGTCATACCACTAATACATGGCTTTTCAAATAATTATGGGGACATGAAATAGTGATTTGCAATGAATGTTGTAAATTTTTACCTGTTCTTTATTATTTTATAATCGTCCAATACAAATACTGAAGTCCTCCGATTTCATTTTCAATACAATCGATAACTATAAACACACGATGGCATCAGTTGTGTTCGTATGAAAGAGAGCATGAGACATGAAAGAAGCTGGAGTTTCAGGATGACCATATTGTTCTAATGCGTTGCTATTGATGGTCATAAGCAGGAAATATCAGACTGCGAATTGCCCAGAATCAAGAATTTCAGAGAGCCATGTAATAACATGTTACGTAATTTAGTCACCAAACCAACATACTTTGATCATTTAAAATGTGTGAGTTAATAATAATAAAAATTATAACAATATTATTATTATTATTATTACAACCATTACTACTACTACTACTACTACTACTACTACTAATAATAATAATAAATTATTATACTACTGCATTTGCTATTCCCTTGTTTACAGCGTGAGCGAGCAGCAGGCAAACCCAGTGATGCTCCTGGTTCCTCGTCGACTCACAGCTCATCTAAACCTGTGACACAGACACTTGAGCAAGCACTATGCTGATAATGTATTGTTTGTTGATTTTCAAATACAAAACCTGTTTAAATGAGGAGTGTGTATCAGTACTTTTTGTAAATTTTTTAGCCCATTTTAACATTTCGGTGATAATACTGATAACCGTGATAGTTTTGCAGGATATCTGCAGGTATCATCACTTCAAATTTAATACCATATACCAAGATACAATATACTATAAAAATGTAAGACTTGCACATCACTTCAATCATGCTACATGACACGTCAGCTATAATGGATTGTGTTCACATACATACATCCATTTCAGGGTTTAAGTAAACTATAGCAGGGTAAACTTCTATAGAGGTTTATGGGAGACCACAGCAAATATCATTTTTGTATTATTTGCTCCTACAGTGAAAGGGAAAAAAAAAACTAGTATTTCCTTTCCATGATTTTCCAAGAGATGAAAAAAATATATAGGGAGATGGATTATGGCAGTCAGAAGAGAAAAATGTCAAATTTGCCATCACTCCCTCAGCAGCTATATTAGAAACCCCCTCACTGCAGTGTTTTTTTTTTTTTTTTTGGAATTTAATGCCAGAGTAATGTAACAAGTAGTGCTATAAATGTACATACATTTGTGTCAAGAAGAAATTATACATCTCTCTCATATATAACACAAAGCATTGCCATTTTGTAATATTACTATTGCACTGAATAATAATGGTAAAATCTTATTTGAGGTACAGTAATATAATGATAGTAATATATTTCTGACTTAGTTGACTTCTATGCGTCAGACCTTGTGGCTTATATTTTAGCAGAAAACCGCAGGAAGACCTCCTAGTTGGCAACAGTTTTTTTTTTTTTTTTTTTAAATTCACTTCTCATTACCAATCAGGTTAAATGCTGTAAACCTCTGTCCACAAAAATGTCTGAGATTAGGTTAAGGTAAAAGTGAATCTGGCACGTCTTGTGTCTAAATGCACTTTAAAAATGACTAGTTTGCCATTTCAAACAGCAAATAGATAAAATCGGTTCAGCTGCATTTTTAAGACCTTTGAAACGTGAATTTAAATTTTTAATTTTAATGCTAATATAAGGCTTTATTTTTACATTAAGGAACGCAAGACTGTTTAAGGACCCGCAGACACCCTGTTTTGCTCATGATCATCGGGATATGAAATTTTCATATCGTTACATCTCTAATCCATAAGCATTACTAACTAGGGACGTGTTTTACGTCCCTCGTTTGTAGTGTGATGATAATCTAATTTGGGTCTGAAACTTTTGCTTCAGAGTGCTTGCTGCTCGATCACAAAAGCCCCTCACACCTCTGAATTACAGAATGATCACATCACCCAGGCTGGCTTCCCAGAGGGCTACATAATCTTTCCTCTACTGAAATTGGAAATTAAATTAGAAGAATCCAGAAAACAACCAGAGAGAGAGCGAGAGAACACGAGAGAGAGAGAGAGAGAGAGAGAACTTATTTCACAACCAACAAAAGCCAAGAGTGGAGGCAGCAAAACATTCTGCTAGGATTGACACATTGAGAAAATAAATCCGCATATACACTATTCATAGAAAGCCTAGGGCTCTTTGATGTGTAAACATCACTGCACGTCATTTGTAACTAAAGATGTGATGTCTTATGAGTGAACATACCATTAACAGTCACTTTGGCCTCAGTGGAGTAGTTGGCACAAAAGTTGTTTGAGATTACGCAGTGGTAGCGACCTTCATCGGTGAAGTTAACATTAAGCAGATGGAGAATGCTGGAGTAGATGAGCTGCTGGTCCTGGTAGCGGGCATAGTTTTGCACCTGCGCATCAGACAGCACCTCTTTGTCTTTCCTCCATGTGGCATTCATGGAAGAGTCACTAGTGCTGAAGGCAGAGCAGTTGAGAGTGACATTGGTGCTGCGCAGGGCCACCACTGTCCTGGGGTTCCCGCTAATCTGTGGCCGAGGGAAGCCATCTGAGGAAGAATGAAGAGTTAAACAGAGGCAAAGAGTTCAATCCACTAAGATTAAGTGAGAAGTTAGTGGCTGGCCTGTATGTTCCTTAGTCTTATTTGTGGTTAATGTAATTTTTGGCTTCTTTGGCTCATTGGTCTCAACGATTAATATCAGCGAGATTTCCCTACTTTAAACCTATGCCAATCACATGGATTTAAAAATGATTCACCAGAAGGAAGCTTGTCAAGAACAGATCTTTTATTTCATTTACTTTCTCCCACCTGACACAAAATAAATAATAAAGGAAAATACTTCTATTCTCTGCTTCAGAGGTCATCTGTTTAGAGTCCATGGCTCTAGTCAAAAGTGGTAATGTGATACAGTAGTGCGAAATAAATCAGACACATGATCCAACCTTTAGCCATGAACTTAGCATTAAAAGGAAACTGTTCTTGGCATTCAGTAATATTTGCTGTTTATCTGGATCTTGAGAAGTAAGAAATTTTATGTAGGTGGATGTTCACATATTTAATGGAATACGCCTGCACTAAACTGCAAAAGCCACTGGCAAAATTGGATGTACAGCAGTGATGTATATGATCTCACTCACCACACACAAAATCTTCCAGGGGGACACTAAAGACACCCCGGCCTGCCAACGGGGTGGGATATGCACACACAGCGGTGCAGGACTGCTGGAAGAGACCGTCAACGAGCCATTGGCTGAGCCACTTCAGATTGCAGTCACAGAGGAGACCGCTGGTGTTCAACCCACTAAGGGAATACAAACACATAACAATGTATGAAGGGCTTTGTTTCTTATAGTGTTTCTTCTGCATCCGTGCTAGTTCTTTTTGAGCTTTTCAGCTTGTAGACATTTTGCTGAGGAAAAAAATAAAAATACTAAAAACAGGAAGGAACAACCAGACAGGCACGCCTACTGGTGTGGTCTCGGGAATGTGACATCATGCTGATTCGTTTTTTAGGATGTAAATCAGTGGTCACCAACCCTGCTCCTGGAGATCTACCTTCATGAAGACTTTATCTCCAACATTAATCATTTCAACTTGACCATATAATCATTGCCTTCAGGATCAACTAAAACATGTTAGATTTAGGTTGGAGATGAAACCTGCAGGAAGGTAGATCTCAAGGAAGAGGGTCGGTGATCACTAATATGAACAGCTAGAAGACATTAAATAAGAGATTTTTTTAATAGCCAGCTGAATCTAATGAATTAGTTGCCATTAACAACCTAGCTACTATTTGGGGTCATCATTTTTAGTATATAAAAAAAACTATGGAATATTTTATTTTATATGGCTAAAGATATAAAAAGTGGGGAGCAATAAGGTCTCTGAGAAGACAGAAAGACATTGAATGACTTGAGATTCAGGAATAAGATGTAAAAACTTTACTTTCCAAGCATTTCGGAAAAATCCTTTAGCTGTTAATGAATGAACAAACTACATTAGGTAATCAAACTCAAGTCTGCACTCCTTTCCACCTCTCGCTTTCTCTCTTTCAGTCGCTTTCTCTATAAAAGTATATAGTGCTTATGGATAATTAGCATGGATTGACTTCCTTAAGATTATTTTATGTAATTCTTTCAGATCCTTTAAAATGTTCTAAAGTCCCTCTACTCCTGACCTCATCCCAGCATGCAAGTACTAGGTCCACGTCATATATTTAATGTTGGACATTGACTTTAAACAAAGAGTCCTTGCCAACAGTATATTGGATCTAGCAAAGTAACTTGGCGTGATGCCATTACCTAGAAAACCCTCTGCACCCTCTCCAGCATTGATCAACTCTGTTTGAAGCATCCAACTGAAGACGCAAATGACATTTTCACAGATTATTTGTAAACTATTACTCTGATTAAAAATGCTAGCAATTTACCCAGTGACCCCCGCCACACCCCACCCGCCTACACGTTCACTATAATAAAAATCTATTGTGGAGAAGGAAAAATTTAATCCATGCATCTTAGGTAGTGATATGTGCCCGTAGCTCAGATGGTATAATATAGCACAATACACACACCATATGCAAGACATGATGATAGAAGAAAGAATATGTCCACACTTACAGGGATTTGAGTTTCAAGCGAGATAATGCCTCAGGGTGAATAGAGATGATCCGGTTCATACTCAAATCTCTGAAGACACAATTCAAATTTATATAAGACATTGATTCATATAGTAAAAAATAAAAAAATAAAATAAAAAAAAAGATATCCCATAATATACTCTAAACAAAGCATAAACTTAAATTTTTAAGGAACATAAAAAGAGGCATACAAATGCTCTAGTTCTTTCAGACCCTCAAAAGCCTTCTCCGTGATGGTTCTGATGTTGTTCTTCTGAAGTACCCTGAGACACACACAGACACACACACGTTTATTTGCATATAATGTGAACAAGACTACTATGGGGCTGAATAATGAAAGACTTGTTTTTATGCTGCACATGACTAGAGTCATAAGAATTTTTGACCTCTGACTACCAAAAAAAAAAAAAAAAAGGCCCCTCTACTCGGAATGTCTCCTCAACCTCGGGCTAAACATGGCTGCTCAAAACATCAACTGTACATAAAATGTCACTCCTCTAGTTTAGACTTTACAGTAGAATCTACTTTAGATCAATTAACATTAGTTGGTTAAATCTATAACATACACATACAGCTGACCACACAGTTTGCTGTTTTGAGAATGTAATTGCATCGTAAAGTCGATCGCTAATGGTAGCTGGCTAGCCTGTTGACAACAAAATGCACGTTTCCATGGATGCGTCCATAAGTTTTTCGACATTTTGTAGCTCGAATACACCTAGCTCAAAAATGACCTTCAGACTTCCCAACTTCTGAGTCAAATATAAAATGCAGCACTAATCCACAATGAATGGTTTGAAGAAACAAACTGATACTTCCTGGTTCGAAATACTGTATTATTAGACGTTAAAGTCAACCAGAAGTTTGAGACAAGTGTGATCATCTCATATTTCAAAAGAATATATGAGAAGGACCTAAAAACCCCGAGAACTCAAATGTGACATGCGTACTCGACATAGTTGCAGGTTTTGCCACTAGGTAGGTAAATGTTTACATTTTATATTGAACAGCTTAGGCATCTATGGGAAAACATCAGGGGAAGAACATCCGGAGAAGTGGTGCACCCAGAACTGGATGTTGCGCCATGACGAGGCACCTGCACACAATGCGCGGTCAACCAAGGACATAGCCAGAAATTAATGTGGCTAGAGGTTCACGTTCACCGTATTCGCCAGATCTCACTCCCTGCGACTTCTTTTTGCTCCCGAAAATAAAAATGAGACTGAAGTGGAAAAGATTCACCACCGCAGAAGAAATCCAGGAAAAAGAACACAGGAGGCTCTAAACATGATGACAAAAGTTGACTACAGGAAATGTTTTCAGGAATGGGAGAAGCGTTGGAACAAGTGTATCACATGTTTCTTTGGTGGAAAAAAAAAAAGCTGTTAAAGGGGCCTGAAAAGCGGACCAGACCCGTTTCTGTTCAAATGAGTACGCGAACACCAGGAGGAGTGAGAGGGACTGCAGCGTAGAGTCATATACCGAGTGACAGGATTGTATTCGTGTTCTATCAAAAATAAACACTTTAAAGTACCAACATTTCAAAAAGCTAAATTCAAGCACAGTGTACAAACCCTGTTTAACACATTAGATTTTTTTAATCAGTTCTTGGTATACTAAGCTCCTATTGCACACCATCTCAAACACGCACTTGTTAACAACCCTATCAATTTAGCTAACTAACATGAAATGAAAGACTGTTATTAGTTATATCCTTCATCACAGAAGTATAAACTCCTCTTAATACATCATTCTGACCCCACAGGACTCCACACAAAAACTGATACATTTTATAATTTCTTTTAAAAAGGTAGCACTTACAATGTGTTGAGCTTTTTCATGCCTGCAAACAAGCTGACCGTGTCCTCAATAACAAGAGATATGTCGTTGTTACGGATATCTCTGGGGAAGAAAAAATAAAATAACATCGCACTGTTAAAACAAAAGTTTCATTTTACCAAATCAATCACACTTTAAACTTCAATTCACATTCAAGTGAGCTTCAGGTGAAAACTCAATTATCTGCTGTGCATCTAGAAAGGAAGGTTTGTGATGGTACGCATGTAGAAGTGTGTTGTGAGGATATAGTTAGGTTCTTTAAAAAGTAATGCAAATTCGACCACATGAGCAAGTCCAGTATGGAATAAAATGCCTCTGTGTGTGATAATCTAAGACATTAAACAGTATTGCAAAACAGCAACAAAAAAAAATCTGCATAAATAATTTAAAAAGCCTAACATCCAGGAGTGTTAACATGACAAGTCGAATATTTTGAGCTGGACAGTGACGCATGGTCAAGCAGATGTCCATGGTATACACCAGACTGCATTTATAGTAAACCAAAATTGACACATTCCCCATGTCTGTCCATTTGAACACATTAGGTTTGGCGCGAATATTCTTTGTATTAGCTGCAAAGAGTATCACAGGAGAAATGTGGCTACTCAGAAGTCGACAGTTCGCCCTCAGCACCTCAGGGCAAAGTCTCTATAACAGCACGTGTATGTGACGTTTGCTGAAGACAGAGTCCATGGCATGAGCACTAGCTTTAAACTGTGTGTGTGAGAGAGAGATGCGTGTTCGTACAGCGTGCGGACGTTTGCCAGGCTGTCGAAAACTCCCTCTCCCAGGTGCGTGATGCGATTCTCGCCCAGGTTTAGACTCTGCAGCAGCCCGAGGCTAGAGAAAGCCCAGTCCTCCAGACGACTCAAGTGATTGTAGGACAGATCTCTGATAAACACACACACAATGATTAAAAAAGTCATCACTAAGCTTTATAAAGGAGTACTCCAGCACCTAATCAATCTAATCTCAATACAGCACAACTGTAGCATCTGTGAGATCCCATGAACAATAATTCTAACTCGTTTCCCGCTAGTAAGAAACAGGAAATCTGTTTACTCAAAACTGAATTCGAATGAATATTTAGGGGCAGGTGTTAGGGCAGCCCAAATCATGTATGCAAAAAAACTGGTTTTAAAAGCACTTTAATGAAACGTGGAGACAAAGGTATTTGTAAATTAAGCATAAGGGACAAATTTCTCATAACGTTTTGGACACAAGTAACCACAACTGGTAAGACTTTCTCTTGTCTGCTTCATGCTTTATTTTTTATTTTACAATGTAATGATTGCAGCTTCAAATTTATTTTGTATACACTTGATTATTTTAAATGTTTCTCGACATCCCTATCTACAGCATAACTGCCCCTAGGGTTTCATTATAAGAGTTTCAACAAGCTGTTCTTTTCTCTTTATAAGAAAATATATCAAACACTTTAATCTATAGTAATAGTGAAAACGGTACAGATGACATAGATCGAAAAACATTGATGATGATAAGTAATCATCATCTCCCACCTGAACAGAAAGACGTCTAATATAAGCTCTCTCAGCTCCAGCACCGTAACCTCTCCTCTTGACTGTTTAGTACTTTAACATGCCATTAGCTCTGTAGCCACTAAACAAGTTCATCTATTAAACTGGGTACTTCAGACTGGAGGGTCATCGAGAGTACACCTGAAAACAAAGAGAGCAAGGGAACATGTATACGACTCACAGTTCTTCCAGGCGCCGGCAGAACTCCCAGGCATCGGCTCGGACGAGACCGATGTTGTTGTGGCTGAGTCGGAGCGCACGGAGCATGTGCAGGCCATACAGCCAGCCCTTATTTAGCTCGGTGAGGTTATTGTGCTCCAGCTCCCTGAACAGAGAAACATCAAAACACTAACCAAACATTGAAGATAAACATAACACCGGAGTCTACAATCCCAATCCTGGAGAGCTGGATATTCATTACCAGGGTTAGTAGAGGAGTTAAAGCAGTGAAATCAGTAAACTATTGATAGGTCTGGAATTGATGACCTGAAATCTGACTTGTGAAGTGTAGCATCCACTCACAATTCCTCCATATCAGCAAGTCCAAAAAGAGCTCCATCCATCAACTTCGTGATGCCGTTCCTCTGCATCTTCAGAGACTTCAGAGCCTTCAGTTCTTTGAAGATCAAACTGTCTACTACTCTGATCTTATTGCGCTTTAACTCCCTAATACAGAGACAGATTTCATTCCACAGTCAGTACATGTTTACCCCAGCGTACAAAAAAAAGACCAACAGCAACAGTACTAATAAGCAAGCTAAGAATCTCTTAATAAACTTGCATGTGATGCAAAGAAAACTTTAATGCGGAAAGATGTTTTTAAAGCAAATATTTAAGCGATAACAGCAGAATGATGAATGATTCTACTTACAGAATTTGCAGTTGAGACAGAGTGAAAACTTTAACGGACAGTAGTGATAGCCGGTTTCTGTTTATCTTCAGCACCAGGAGTGAGCTGATGTTATTAAAGCAATCAGGCTCTAGAGAGCTGATTTTGTTGTTGCTCAGATTCCTGAATAAACATACCAGATACCATCAAACCATACAATCAAAAATGCAATATTGGCTATTAAAACATTATTTAAAAATAATAAATAAAACAAGAGAGAAAAACTACAAAATACAAATTACTCCTCAAACAAAATGAGAAACTTTAATACCTTCTTCAGAACTTTAACATGATCCATTAGATGAAATAATTTGAGAAATTAATACCAGACCATTTTTAAATCACCATAATAGCTCCACTCAACACCTGTTCAATACATTGCAAAGGCAAACTGCAAATGCAGTATGCAGGAATATAATCACTATGTAATACCTCATGATTTTAATATTACAAGAGCCAGTCTGGTCAAAGCCAAAATGCCTGAGGGATCTTAATAATAAGAGCAAATTACAGAAATTAAGAAAGCCTTAATTTTGTCTAGAAGGGTTTTTATTCTGCTAGAGATTGTGATATTAGATTTTGAAAGACAGATGGGGGGGTAAAAAATAAAATAATAATAATAATAATAATAATAATAATGTATAAAAACGTACAGGTATTTTAGCTGCATAGGAGGAAATGATCCAGCTTTCAGCTCTGAGATGGAGTTGGAGCTCAGATCCAGACTTTCCAGGACTGAATAGGGCAGAAGCTGTTCAGCAACCACTTCAGAAATTCGGTTATAAACCCTGAACACACAAACAAAAGGGCAAAACATCATGTTCCTAATCATTTCACCCAAGTCTTTGATCATTTACGCATTTCATCTGTTTTAATTGACAAAGCTATCAGAACAGATTAGTTCTTTCCAAACATGAAAACAATTGATTCATTCAGTAAAATGCCTCTGACCCACACAAAGCTTGTTGTTGTTGGTTTTTTTTTTTTTAACCACATTACTCCCAATTTGGTCATTTGCCAATTCCCACCCAATTCCCTCCCCTTTTACACGACAGCTACCAACCAGGGACAGTGAGAGCTAGCAAAAGCTTTCTCCGAGACATGAGAAGCCAGTAGGGCTGGGCACTATAGCGATATAATAACGATATCGTGATTACACAATACACTTTTCTGAGATATTGTTGGTATGGTGATGTATTATTCATGTTTTTAATAATTACTGATTAAATGGTACTGAATGGATGCCATTAACTTGTCTATTTTTTTTTTTACTTAATATTCTTTGTATTTGTAGGCATTAAATTGTTCGCTAAATTATAGATCATGATGCACGTCGTGTATCGTAGAAACGTCCTCAAGTATCGTGATATGATATTTTGGTCATATCACCCAGCCCTAGAAGCCAGTTAACGCATCTTTTCAAACTGCTTCTAACTGCCTCCAATACACAGAGCCGTGCAACAGACTCAAACAAAAGCGCTATCTACCATCCCCTGCATACGTGAGCTCACAGATCCCCACGATTGGCTAGGGTCATGTTAAGAGAGCAGCCAATTTTGCACTCTTGAACTTCAGGTCACTGATAGCTGTGGTGTCATTTGGTTTCAAACCCAAGATCTCCCAGCAATACAGCACACACTTGGTAATGCTTACACAGAAGCAAAAAAAAAGATTGCAGGATATTGCATCAATCTGATGAAGGGTGATTAAAGAGGTACTTACAGAGACAACACCGTGATGTTTGAGGAAGCATCTCCAAGAAAAGGCACACCTGAGAGCTCATTATTATTCAGAGACCTAAAAACAAAGAACAGGTCCACATTATGAATAGAAGGGAAATAAAGACAGATTGATATGACATATTAACAGTACGTTAATGATCCAAATCAATCATGGTATAATGTTAGTCTTTGGATAGAACAACCTCCTAAAAGAACTCCACTTCAGTAGTTTTTTTTTAACGTAGAAACATTGGCCCTATCAATCAAACTGTGCCGAAACAAGCAAGATAGATCAGAGAACCAGAACTGACAATAAAACCTATTTCACATCTGATACAAAATGTTAACTGGAATCTCACGTATTAGGTCATACCCACCAATCCTTAATTTATACACTTAATCAGAAAATAAACATTCAGCACACGCTGATTTAAACATAAGCCCTAAGTGGCCATGCATTATTGCTTTTTCTTTCGTTGTTTTCTCATGATCACAACTTAATTTTCTCATGATCGTGACGTAAAAAAAAAAAAAAAAAAAAAAAAAAGCATCTTAAAAGCATTTAAATGGCATCTTTCAAACATCATCCTGTAGCCATGCACAAGTCCTGGTCCCTCAGTTTAGCTGGTAACGAAGGCTCGCTATTATTGTCTTTGCCGGGAACGCTTTAAAGCCTTCACACTTGACCCAGATCTTGGATGAATAAGGGTCACCGTCTATTCTATAAAACGTCGCCCATCAATAACAAACACACTTCATGGGAGGAAAACCGTCTGAAATTTTCATTTCTGATATCGTCGGTAAAGATATCTTGGGTTATTGTATCGCGGTATACCGTCAAACTGGTTTATTGTCATAACCTTATACTGCAATTAAAAGCAGAAACGAATGCAAACTACAAAAAAAAAGTGTAAGGCAAAGTGTAAGCGAAGCTGGTTTTGACTAGTGCGTCTGTGTACATATTTTTCACTAAAGTATTTGAAAAAGGAATGCTTCTGCGTGACCATCCCGAAGAATAAACACTGCAAAGAGAAAAGTTCCCCCGGTCTGTGTACTAGCGTTAGCCACGAGAGGCTCCACCGCAGTCCAGCCTTCAGAGCATGTAAACAACCACCGCGTTCACCTCGGCCTGGGACTTACACATGAGTCACCCATGCTGGGATTCCCGCAGGAGGGTCAGACAGCGTTTTCCGACTGCAGTCCAAAAGCCTATTCCCGTCTGGAGTTTGTGAACAGGTACAGGCTGACGGACACGGGTCCAGGCCCACAGCAGCACTCAGTATGATCATGAACAGGGCCTGGGGGATGGGCCAACCCGCCGCCATTTTGACTCCCTCACTCACGAGCACTTTTTATTTTTATTTTATTTACGGCATTAATTGGGAGAAAAATAAGTTTTAGAATGCCTCTAAATACAATGCTGGGTTTCCAATCTAACCGACTGCTGTAGTAAATCCGCTTCGAAATAAAAACCAAAGCATCTCGGATCCATAGCTGGGCTTTTCCCCGTTCTTTCCTTCCCCCGGAATTCCCTTCTCCTTCTCCTTCCGCCTTCCAGGCTGCAGCAGCTCGGAATACCGTTTCTTCAGCGAGGCGTCAAACGGCCCGCAAAGTACCAAAGTCCCTGCGAAGTAGCGCAAAACAGTCCATCATATATAAACTTGCCCGAGAGCAACATAACGCGTCCGCAGAATGGCCGTTGTGTTCAAACACGCTTCCATGAGTTTTCTGCAAAGGAAAACAAAAGCGATTTTCCCCCCCTCAAGACGACATGCGATCTCCTGTGCGCTATAGCGCCCCCGCTCCTCCGCGCATGCGCACTGCAGCTTAGTGCCATGCGCCAGTTTCTCTGCAGATGGCGATGGAGAGGCGTTAAGTGTTACAGTTCTACAGCATGTCTGAAAACGTGTTCATTCTAAAGCGGTTATCGGATAATTGATCAAACCGACGGACATACAAAGGTAGCAACACTACTGTAATCTTATATTTGCCACATCTGTTGTAATCATACACCAGTAAATTGTCATATTTCAGATGGAAGCAGTACACTAAGGAAAAGTAGAAATTGGGGGTCACGATTTCGATTGTTGGATTATATTTTCAACAAAATTTGAATAAAGAAAAATTAGGACTGAAACAACGCTTTTTTTAAGAAACAATTTTTTTAATTATTTTTGTATGGATAAAACTAAACTAGAAGAAAATACCAGAAGCATTGAAATTGCCCTTTTCTACCATTAGGGCGATTAATAATTAAGAAGTTCCAGTCAACTGGAAATGTTATGAATTAACCTGGAATTGGACATGTATCTATATTATCTCAACTCATTGACTGCGTTTACATGGACAACAATAATCCACTCTTAATCTAATTAAGACCATACTTTGATTAAGAAACTACCATGTAAACACCAACCTTAATCTAATTAAAGGTCATAATCTAAGTAAGCTCTAATCGAATTAAGATAGGTGGAGTACTCCTGTTTTAATCGTATTATGGACGTGCATTACAGACATGTAAACACCTTAAATCACATTATTACCTTACTTAGATTACGGTCAATAATTAGATTATTGCGTCCATGTAAACGTAGTCATTGTGAAGAGGATGGTTTGAGTGGTTAAAAAAATCTCCAAGGATCACAGCTGGAGAATTGCAGAAGTTAGTTGAATCTTGGGGTCAGAAAGGTCTCCAAAACTACATTCCGAAGTCACCTACATCACAAGATGTTTGGAAGGTTTTCAAGAAAAGAAAAAAAAACACCTCTACTCTCATCCGGGGTGGCTGTGGCGCAGTTGGTAGAGTGGGTTGTCCACTCATCGTAGGGTCAGTGGTTCGATTCCCGGTCGGGTGACTCCACATGCCAAAGTGTCCTTGGGCAAGACACTGAACCCCAAGTTGCTCCCGATGGCAAGCTAGTACCTTGCATGGCAGCTCTGCTACCATTGGTGTGTGAATGGGTGAATGAGACACAGTGTAAAGTGCTTTGGATAAAAGCGCTATATAAGTGCACATTTTTTTTTACCATCCAAAAACAAACTCAAGTGTCTTCAGTTTGAGTTCCAGACACTACTGGAACTTCAAATGGGATCGGGTTCTAAGGTCAGATGAAACCAAAATAGAGCTTTTTGCTGCACAAAGAGAGGTAGCCATAAGGAAAAGTATTTCATGCCCATGGTTAAATATGGTTTTGGGTCTTTAATATTTTTGTGGCTGTTTTTCTGTCACAGGCCCTGGACATTTTGTTAGGATACATGGCATCATTGACTCCTCTGCCTGAAAACCTGACTGCTTCTGCCAGAAAGCTTAAAATGGGCCGTTGTTGGATCTTCCAGCAGGATAATGATTCAAAACTTTTTTTTTATTTTACTGACCACAAAATCAGGGTCCTGCCATGGCCATCCCAGTCCCCTGACTTGAAACCCATAGAAAACCTGTGGAGTGAACTAAGGAGGAGAGTCCACCACCATGGACCTTGAAATTTGAAGGATTTGGAGAGATTCTGTATGGAGGAATGGTCTCAGATCCCTTGTCATGTTTTCTCCAACCTCATCAGGTATTACAGGAGAAGACTCAGAGCTGTTATCTTGGCAAAGGGAGATAGCACAAAGTATTGACTATGAAGGTGATATAAACAGTGATGAGTGTCTAATTGAGAACAGGTGCAGACAGTCATGTGACATGGTCAGGTTAGGTGCGGTGGTTGATGGGAATCATAGTCTCTAGTCCCTTTTCCGGTAATTCCATGACAGGTGCCAATATTAGTGGAGGGCACTATATAATGTAAGTAATAACAAGAACTAACTTGTGTCATGGACATTCTACTGCATTAAACTTGATCTATAAATGGTTAAAACTATGAAATTTAATATTTTAATCTATAAAAAAATAAATAACAATTGTAAGGACTAACCATCTCAGTACATGCTGTTAATGGAAAACTGTACTGTGGCCATATCACACCACCCTATTGTTTATTATTATTTTCTTACAACAGCATTTGTGATTGTGTTTTATTCCTTACTTAGATTTTTTACTTTTTTGCAGAATTTCTCATTTTTGTCTATGATTCAAAGTACATATTCTCAGGTCTTAGAGTGGAGGCCTATGATATGTAGCTTAGGTCAGACAAATGCCAAATTATTACATTTAATAATTACAAATTACAAAAGTTTCCAATTGCTTGTATTCAATAAAAAATAGTTTTCATGTAAATAAAAGTTCCATGTTGTGAGTAGCCTTTTACATAAATATCTGAAATACCTAATTATTAGGTCATTATACTGTTGCACTGTATTTTATAGTGTGTATCATTGAATATGGATTGGGTATGTGGACCGATATGATTTTATTTCTTACCAGACGTCTAGATATGGAAATGTGAAAAGTTTTTATACGGAGTTCTAAACTGAAATGGCAGTAGTCTGCTTATGAATATGTTTGTTCCATTGAACTTTGTTCCAATCACTGATACTCATTGTTCAATTTTTTCCATTGTTTTACTTTGTCTGTTTGAGTAGTAAAGCCATTACACTTTTGGACTGTAGATTGCAGTAATACTCTTTCAAGCATACAATCCATCATGCAGTCCAAGAGGGAGAATATGTGCTCTTGCATCCTGGCTTAACATCATAATATCATTAAAAAAAAAAACTGAATTGTTAATGATCCTCCCCAGATACCAAGGATGCATCAGGTAGTGACAGGCCAATAAGCACAAACCTCCAACGTGCAACAAATTTTTGATTAGGACACAGAAATGTATAAAATCATTTACTGGACTATTTTCCCCTCAGTCAAACGACAGAGAAGGCATGCATAGCATTGTGTGCACTTAAGCAATGAATCCCTTTTCAAATATCATTTCCAATTTGTCTCAAATAATTCGAATCAGTCAGAGAACTGTCTGCAGTATTGAGGTGTGTGTCCCAATCACCAACCAAAACTTAAATAATTGGGACATACACCTAGCCAGAATTCAACATGCAGAATTTTGTAAAAGCATTCTTCATGTAAACAGAAACATAACACATAATGACTTAAGTTTATTCTCCTCCTAGATGCTTATTGGTGAGTTATATAAGGTCTATATTATATGAAGAACCAAATGAAAAAAAGTGTGATTTTCAAGTGCTACAATTTTAATCTCCAAAAGAAACTATTATTATTTAATTATTAAATAATGAAAAGATAACAATATCATTTGTGATTTGGCATAATGTTTTTTTTCACTAATATTTAAATGAAGAAAATGAAGAAAAACAGGGAAATGAATAGTGTTTAGTCATTATTCAAAACAAACTGGTTTAGCCACTTAATATGTACCTGTGATAACTCAGTTCTGTGATCGCAAAGCTGGAGTATTCTTCCTTTGGTTTCTCTTGTCATATTATTCCAGTGTTGTGTAGGACTACAGATGCCTCAATAATATCATGTGCTCCTTTTGATCCCACACTGGTACTCGACCATGGCCATGGTCTATAAGCATCTCAACCCTCACTCTCGTCCACTAGTCAAAGAAAGCAGACAGAGGAAGAGGACAGTCTTCATTTGTAGTATAAACTGCTGTGAAAAAGTATTTGTATTATCTGATTATCTTCTGTTTTTGTGTATCTCTCATACTAAATTGTTTCAAAGAAATTCCAGAAATGATGAAGTAAGTGATTGAAATTCATCAGTCTGGGAAGGGTTACAAAGCTATTTCAAAGGCTCTGAAACTCCAAAGAACCACAGTGAGAGAAATGACAGTATCTCACAAAATTGAGTACACCCCTCACATTTTTGTAAATATTTGATTATATATTTGAATGTGACAACACTGAAGAAATGACACTTTGCTACAATGTAAAGTAGTGAGTGTACAGCTTGTGTAACAGTGTAAATTTGCTGTTCCCTCAAAATAACTCAACACACAGCCATTAATGTCTAAACCGCTGGCAACAAAAGTGAGTACACCCCTAAGTGAAAATGTCCAAATTGGGCCCAAAGTGTCAATATCTTGTGTGGCCACCATTATTTTCCAGCACTGCCTTAACCCTCTTGGGCTTGGAGTTTACCAGAGCTTCACAGGTTGCCACTGGAGTCCTCTTCCACAAAAAGAACATCATACCTACGGTCAATCATGGTGGTGTTGGTGTGATGGTGTGGGGATGCTTTGCTGTTTCAAGGTCTGGGCAACTTGCAATAATTGAGGGAAACATGAATTCTGCTCTCTACCAGAAAATCCTAAAGGAGAACGTCCGGTCTTCAGTCCATAAAGTGAAAATGGACCTAGAAGTAAGTGAAAGGCTGATCTCTAGTTATCAGAAGTATTTGGTTGAAGTTAGTGCTGTTAAAGTTAACTAATGTATTTTACATTTAAGAGGCAATTAGTTTTTCACCTTGGTGATGTGTTGGATAAATAAAACTATTTAGTATAAATTATACAAACATAATATACACAAGTACATTTTCGCAGCACTGTTTTGTACATACATGGAAGGAAGCAGCTTATTTTATGTACAGTTAGCAAGGAACAGACTTTTGTGGCACAATGAGGACTCATGAGCTCAGAAAACAATTATCATCTAGGCCTATTTAAAAAAAAAAGTGGAGAAGCTGGATTAGATGCTTTGAATTGGAAGCAAATTGTTTTCTACACATTAATGTTGTGGACAGATCTCCACCTTACATTTTGTCCATCTTTTACATTTGAAAGTACTGTATGACAAATATAGCACAAAATGGTGTTAAATCACTCACTGCCTGTGAGTGTTTTAACATAAGTTTTTAACGTAAGTGTTAACATAAGTTTTAATTAACTGATAAACCTGCATATTTATTTACATTTCTGAATATGAATTATTGTCATATGTCTGTGCTAGAGAGATGTACATGACATACATGCATATGCTTATTAAAAGAACATCCTTTAAGGGACTGCAATCAGTGTATCCAAAGTCCATTGCTGAAGCAAAATACATGTATAAAAAACAGGGCAATCCATACTTGAAATCCAAACCAAGGGTTGAAATGAAAATCCAGGAACTAGAATGTAGAACAAAGGACTAACACATCTTGGTATAAAAATACATACATACATCTACACAACTGATAACAAAAGCAGGATGCACCAAAAGGTTACAAACAAGGCTGGAAGTGCACAGACTGTGTAATCTGGCAACATGTACAGCCATTGCCCTGTGTGTGCGGAGTTTGCATGTTTCGGTACTCTTGTTTCCTCCCCAGCCCAAAGACATGCATAGTAGACTGATTGGCATGTTCAAAGTGTCTGTAGTGTATGAATGGGAATTTGAATGTGCCCTGCCATGGATTGGACCCCCGTCCAGGGTGTATCCCGCCTTGTGCTCCATTCCCCCTGGGATAGGCTCCAGGATCCCCGCGACCCTGAAGAAGGAACAAGCGAATGTCTCCCACAGGCTATATACACTGTCTGACTAAATAGGCCTTATCTTGTCTTGGTTTGTCTTGTTTTGAACAACACCTACGCTTCAGGTGCAGAAATTAATGAGGCTTAAATGCCTTGTTGAAGTTGCTTTTATCTGGTCTTTATCTTGTTGTTTTATCTGTTTCTACAAGGAGGTGTATATGACAGCATATGGAGGACATCATTGTCAAATGTAGCATTGTCAAATGTAGCTTATTCTGTGTAGATTCTACAAATGCTACTCAGGTGGACAAATCGCCAACTGTTGTACAGAGGTAGAGGTGTGAGGCAAGCCTGTACATGCACAACCAAGGATTTTCTACATAGGTTAGACTGTTATTTCTGTTATAGAGATTTAATCTGAAGAGTAGACTCCAACCGTGGCTTTGCATATCTCACATGTCCTGGCATGTTGATAATTTTACTGAAGCATTACTGACATTCACATGAATTCTCTGCAGTCATAAAGAAGCTTATTCTCACAGCTCTTCTTCGGAGATGTTTCACATCGAGTACGGTATGTAAACAGACATACAATTCCCAAATCGACAAGGCTCTGGAACTGCCAGCAAAACGCCCCCACAGAGCCATCTCTTTTCTCTTTAATTTGTAGGCAGGTGACAAATTAAAGGGAAAAAAACCCATTATGTTACGCTGGTTACTCTGGGGGGGCATTTGGTTTGGGTTGACTTGTCCCCTTAGATGAAAGGGTCAATGCAAATCAGTGGTGAAGACTCTCTGAAGTCAACTTGACTTTTTGGACTGCTGCTGTAATCTGTGAATTTCCCTTCTTCGATACATCCATCCATCCATTTTCTGTAATGCCTAACTTACACAGGGTCGGGAGGGGGGCCTGGAGCATATCCCACGAAACTCAGGGCACAAGCATGAAGGGGGGGATGGCACGGGGTGGACCACCACACACCCCACACAAAAAAAAAAAAAAAAAAAAAAAAAAAAAACCCACAACGCAGGTGTTTTTTTTTGGAAAAAAAAAAAAAAACACACCCACACCCCCAAGCCCCGGAAAACAAGCACGCCCTCCCCCCCCCCCACCCCCCCACCCCCCCCCCCCCCCCCTTTTTTTTTTTTCTATTTTTTTATTTAAAAAAATACAAAAAAAAAAAAAAAAAAAAGGGGTTTCACAGGTGTATAAGAAGACCTGTGAGGCATAGCCAGGCGGTCCATGAAATATACAGAGTGTCCAACATAGCGGAAATTAATATTTTTTTAGCAAAATGTAACTTTATTTACAAAACCTCCTCTATATCAGGGATGTATCACACTGGGAAGGGCCAGTGTGGGTTCAGGTTTTCATTCTAACCAAGCAGAAGCCACACTTCTCCCACATTTCTGGGTTTATGTATGTATTTGCCCTGCAACCTTGTGAGGTTGTAATCATAAATTTAATGATCTTTTGGGGGTTTTTTTTCCCACCAAACACTCGTATTGCTTCATAAACTCAGTTAAGCCACTGGAGTTACATGGATTACTTTTATGATGCCTTTATGAACTTTTTGGAGCTTGAGAGTTTTGATTACATGGACTGTAAATGAAGGGACAGACATCTGCCAGATTTCATTAAAAATGTCTTTATTTGTGTTCCAAAGATGTATGAAAGTCTTATGGGTCTGGAACAACATAATTTTCATTCGAGCCCCCAGGCAAACGTGTGAACCACTAAGCCTGTTAAAACTATCCTGTTTACTGAGCATGAACTAGAGGACAGGTGAACACACGCCCACGCTTTTATATTCACTCAAACAGACTCCGATTACACACAACAGCAGGATACCTGAGAGTGGAGAAGAGTACGTGGCACTATGGAGCAGCAAAAAAAGACTGAAACTGTGTTACTGCCAAAGAGCAATGTTCCTCACAGCAACACTAATGTGTCCCAGAGAACCTACCGCCTAAACATCAACAACACATTAAGGGTTGTTTATGTTGTTGGGACCAAGCTGAAGATTAACCTGAGCAGGTATGTGTGTGTGTGTGTGTGTTGCATGTCAACTTATCAGCCGCACCCAAAGCATTAAACAGCAGGTAGGCTTACATGCAACCAAATAATCCGTTAGTAATCGGTTTGATAGCTCAGTCGGACTGAAAAGTTTTCATATAAATACCTCATTCGATTTGACTGAGCTCAATCAGAATTAAATTTTTGATCGGAATAGGAAAAAAATTAGCAGAGTAAATGCTTTAAGTCGACTAGTTTCTCAATTCGACTCCAAAATACCTTGTGCACGTTCGCAGTTCAGTGAATGCGACTACAGACACTTGTACAGAAGTTATGTTCGGCATATATGTAATGTACATGTGAACGAATCTTTGAATCGGATTGCAATGTTTATGGTGCCTATAAACAGTACTTTCTGTATCTGCAATTGGATTGAATTCATTCGGATAAAAATTTGATAAAAATGGCCACATGTAAACATACTGCTTGTGTTCTCTTTGTGCATGCAGGTAGAATGGAAAGCAGCATGGCTCGAAAAACAAACTTCTCTAGCATAATATTCCACCTTGCCGACATTATTAAAGCTGGGTAAAATGTGAGATCATTTTACAAAGAAGTTTGTAAGTACAGTGGTTTTCAAAGTGGGGGCCGCCAGGGGGCGCCCGGGGGCCTCAACAATTTGGTGTGAAAAATAAATTCTCACTCTCAGACAACCACATACACAGACACACAATCAGTTCCTAATGTAATGTAATGTAAAGATGTAAGATGTACTAATTCATTTTAAAAAGGGGATATATTCAGAAGTCTGTATTTTTAATGTGTTTTAAAGACATCCTGCAAAAGGGGGGCCTCGGTTAAATGTTAATGGCATTTGGTGAGCCTTGCCCTGGAAAACTTTGGGAATTCCCCCCACCTTTTTTTTCCTGAAAGTGAACTGTAAATAATCAAGTTGAACATAATGTGTTGTGTTGGTGGAAAGTAAAGGAGTAAAAACCTCTAATAAATAGCCAGAATATTATTGCAGGCTACATATTGAAAAATTCTCAGTTAAAGAGGTCCTTGGCTGCAGAAGGTTTGAGAACCCATGGTTGTATGGGGTAAATGATGTCACCGTTGAGACACCCGACTACCCCCCCCCCCCAAAAAAAAAATAAAATAAAAATAAAAATAAAATAAAAGTTGACATCACAGACATTCTGACGGTTTCCAAATACCATACAAACCAGCAGCTAGCAATTAACTCCATTACCATTATCGGTCCTTAATGGTATCCACTAGACATAACATGCCACCAATAGAAGGCAACAGATGATCAGTAGCGACCCACAGGGACCATTACAGTTTCCATTAAAACCAATACAATTCCCATTATAGCCATTAAAACCCATTATAAATTCTGTGAGGTTTTCTATTTTGTATGTTTACATTACCAGTTGAAAGAGCGAATTAAAAAAAAAAACATTGTACTTAATGTTATTTCTTTTTTGACTTAGATTTATGTAAGAGTAACTATTGTGTAAAATTAATATTAAGTAGCCTAACATGTAAATAAAGCTGGCATGTTGACTTGAAATCGTGTGTGGACAGTAGTCTGAGTGCTCAGGTAGACTTCAAAATAAATCTAGTGCCCTTTCTGAATGAAACATCCCTCCTGCTGTAGTATGTGGAAGTTTATCAAGTACGGAACTAGAGGTTAAATTGAGACAGAGCCACCGTGTCAGTGAAGTCAGCGGAAATGTAGCTGCCTTGAAGAACCGATAGTAGTCGCAGTGGTGCTGTATAAATCCAGAACCGGACGGAGAAGCTTTCCGTCCGTTCAAACGGTACTGCAGATGATCGCGTAGTGTAGCGTAGCGACAGCAGAATACAACACAGCACCATGACTTCACTCAGAACTGTCCGGCTCGATGTTGACAATCTTACAAGGACGCTGTATGTGCTGGGAAGGAAACTGACAGTGAATTTAACACGGTAAC
Organism: Ameiurus melas; assembly: GCA_012411365.1. NCBI lineage: Eukaryota > Metazoa > Chordata > Actinopteri > Siluriformes > Ictaluridae > Ameiurus > Ameiurus melas. The sequence continues at coordinate 16,961,261 of CM022767.1, forward strand.
ATTTACCTTGTAATACTTACTCTACACCTGTAGCGATTTATAATCCCTATTCTAATCCCAGGACTCACCCAGACCTTTTCTTTTCTAAATCTGGTGAAGGTTTCTTCTGTTCCTCATGCTGTCTTTGTCGACTCTGGTTTGCCCATCAAGGATCTATTTCTGTACAGTAGCATGGGGACACTTTGTTTGTTTGTTGTTTAAAAAAAGAAAAAGAAAGAAGCTGGGTGTAAATACTTTTGAACCAGATGAATATGTGCAGTGAATCTTCCCTCACTTGTTGCTGTGTGTATTGAGACTGCAGTTCAAACCTTTAATACACATGGATATATAGACCGTGTAGTGAAGTTTCCACACACAAGGAAGGACATCTCAGCTTCATATATACCCATTGTAAGCATGTTATTTTTTGATATACATTGTGCATTTACATCGATTAAAAAAAAATGTTAACCTTTTTGAAATTTAATTTCTAGTTTTGTCATAATTTCGCATCACACCTCCAGGGTCCGGGGTTCGATTCCTGTCTGGGCCGTGTGTGCTCCGGTTTCCTCCCCCAGTCCAAAGACATGCATGGTACACTGGAGTGTCTAAAGTGTCTGTAGTGTATGAATGGGTGAATGTGTGTGTGTGTGTGATTGTGCCCTGTGATGGACTGGCATCCTGTCCAGAGTGTACCCCGCCTTGTTTCCGATGCATCCTGGGATAGGCTACCGGTTCCCCCGTGACCCTGAAAAGGAGTAAGCGGTATAGACGATGGATGGATATATAGACAGTGTAGCAGTGGAGTCTGGGAAGCAGTGGAGTCTGGGTATTTGTAGTGGAAACCATTAGAATTTCTATGATGGTTTCTATTGTTTTTTTTAGGGCCCAAGCACTGAAAGTTGGAAGGGCCCTATTGTGTTTTTTTTTTTTCCTTTAAATGTTTGGGGATTTTGGGGCCCTTGTCATGCTCAAAAACTCCTGAAATTTGGCACACATATCAGAGTTGTTGATCATTAGGGCCAGGTAAAGAGTAGCACGTGGGCATAGTGGGGAGGCTCTGTAGCGCCCCCTTTTGCACGGTACAAAACCTTGGGGCGTAAATCCTACGAATATGTACAAAACTCGGTATAAATATTGTACTTGTTGACCCGAACAAGTTTTGGGCTGGCATCGTTTTAGCTGTGTCCAACTGGAAGTTGGCCATTTTGGATTTTGTGAAAAGTGCATGTGGTGAACTTTTTAAATCCTCCTCCTAGGGGATTCATGTGATTGTCACCGAACTTGGTCAGCATCATGGCTAGACGATGAGGATGCAAAAGTGCGAAGGGAGTTTTGATCTCTCGAACGGTTTCGCAATGGCGATGCAATAAATTTATGTTGAAAAAAGGGAAACAGGAAGTGTCCCATATCTTCTACATGCAATGACTGATTTAGTTGAACCTTATGTGGTATGTTTGTTACTGGGGGCTGATCACATGGATGTGACTATTGTGAGTCATGGTCATAACACCACCAACTGGCAGAAGGAAGTGTGTGACTTTCAACAGACCTTGCAATAATTATCTTTACCCGAATTGCCTCAAACTTGGTCAGAATAATGTCAAGACATGGCTGATGTAAAATTGTTTTCAGTAGGATATCAAAAAAATATTTTTTCATATCCTAAATGTCCTAATTGTGTCACTTAAAACTTTTAAATAGTACTCTTATATTTACCTGAATTGCTTCTACCTTGGTCAGAATATTGTTGAGACATGGCTGATGTAAAATTACAAAAGGAGACTTGATATCTTAAAAAGTGTTGCCGTGGTAATACATCAAACATTAATACTCTTTTCTTTGTATTTTCAGGTGTTTTACTCTACAGTGCTCACTTCACTACGCATTGTTTTCATACACCCACCGGGCGACGATGGCACCATGGTGCTTGGGCCCGTCATTGCTGCTTGCAGCTATATTTCTTCTTCTTTTTTTTCAGAAGGGTGTTTGTTTGCTCTCTTGAATTAAAATAGTTTAATCCAAACTTCAATAAAAAAAAACATGTACACTATTAATAATGCTTTAACTTGGACATGATGTCTTCTGCATGGCTGTAATAAATACACAAAAATATTACAGTACACATTTAAATAATGATCATGACATAAAGTTGTATTGATGGGGTGTATGGAATTCAGCTGACCACTAAAGAGTGTCTTTTCATGTATATCCAGGCTTAAATTGTAATTCTCTTTAGTATGGACTGCAGCATAGACTAACCATAACCCCATAATAGTAAGGTGATTTGCACTTGACCATGTAAATCGATCGTACTGACTGTTTTATATTCTTTTATGAGCATGAGAATAGCAAAGGTCACATGTGAATATGCCTTTTGTTTCTTGCCTTAGAACGTTGCACTGGTTGAAGAAAGCCTCCGTCTTGTTTGCAGACTGAAAGCTATTGTTTGTATTCGCACAGCGTTCTTATCTGTAGTAGGCTGCTTCTGCCTCGTCCTGCTCATTGATTCCTAACATTGCACTGATGTACTGGACAATACTGCTCTATTGTTAATATATATTTGATAAGGTGTTCTTTCTGTGTCTGAAACATTTCCTTTTCTCTTGTCAAATATTCCTTAGATCTTCTTGTCTTTTACAGAAAGAGTTTATCTTTGATGTGGGCTCAGTACACATATTAAAATATAGCCCTACACCCTGTGACTATTATGTGCGCAGACAGTTATAAACACGCAGTACGCCAAGCCTGTTCTAACTGAAATGGGAAAAGTGCCTCAGACAATATTTCCTGCTCATGTGCAGAAAGCGTTTAGCAACACTATAATCTAACAATGAAGTCTGCTTTTAAGATCCGTTTATCTTGTTCGTGCCATGCTCAAGAATTTGCTCTTCCACAATAGTTCAGTGTCTGGTGCAGTGAATTTGATCAGGTCAAGTCCATGTTTGTGTTTTCTGTCGCCAGACTGTTGACATTCCCCAAAAACCATGACTGCAATTTCCTGCAAAGCTTTCATTACAAAAATGGGGCTTTCTTAAGATTTCCTTACCGTAAAATCTGTTCACTCACTGAGGCAGTGTAATACAAGATCCTACAGTTGCTTTTTAATTTAAGAAGTGATGCAACATGCGGAGAAACCTGACCTAACTTCCTTGAAGGTGATCTCTGTGTGTGTGTGTGTGTGTGTGTGTGTGTGTGTGTGTGTGTGTTTTTTACAGTTGTGCACCATTACAAAGCAAGTTCTTCTCAGTAAAATGCACCCCCAATGTGCAGTGCCAGGTTTTCTCTCGGATCCAGGCTGGAAATTTGCTCTCCTCGCCACAGCCGCTCGGCAGAGACACAGTGCTTCTCATTTCCATGGAAGCTGCCAGCTTGCAGCCCAATGACAGCAAGGTAACCCTGTCTAGTAAACCACTCGTCCTTCATGCTCCATTAATCGAAGGCTGGGATTGAGTCCTAAGGCTGGGATTTCCAGTGTATAATCTGCAACCACCTGTACAACACATGGCTGAGAGAAGCAACCTGTTCCACCATAAAAAACACTATGCTGTTAGTGAGTCATACATTCCAGTGTAATCTTCAGTTATTCATCTTAAAGCATATCAATCAGTAACTATTATGACTTCTAATGGGAATGTGTGTCATGAGGTTCAGCTTTTAGTATTATAAATTTAGATATCTGAGGAGGGGCTGCATATTGCCATGAGGATCCCTGGTTCAATTCTGATCTCAGGTTACTGTCTGTGCATAGTTTTGTGTGGAGTTCTTCTACCTATGTGGGTTCTTCGGTTTCCTCCCACCTCTGAAAAACAGGCTAGTAGGTGGATTGGCTACAATAAACTGCTTATAGTTGTGAATGAGTGCGTGCATTGTGCCCTGTTATGTTTTGCTATCTCATCCAGAGTCTCATAAGATGGATGGGGTTGGGCCTTGCATTCATTGTGTTCCCATTGTTCCTGGGACAGGCTCCAGTTTCACCATGACAATGAGCAGGAAAAAGTGCTTAAAGATGAAGATGAATAAATGAAGAGATAACTGAGTAATTGTAAGAGATTGCAGCCAGTGTCACTTGTGTTGCTTAATGTGTTTGCTCAGCCTATCAGCAGACTTTTTGCATAACCAACAAGTTTGTGATTCACAACCAAAGAAGTTTGTAATTCAAAAAAAAAGTGTCATGACTACACATTTTGTAATTTGTCAATGAGGCATTTTTTTGAACGGGAAATTTAGCAATGACACATTACCGATCTTTATTAATATTGCAAGGCAAAATGTATTTGTGATGATCAATTATTCTTCTTAACATAAAATATATATATATATATATATATATGTGTGTGTGTGTGTATAGCGTGTGTGTGTGTGTGTGTGTGTGTGTGTGTGTATTATATATTTTATATATATATATATATATATATATATATATATATATATATATATATATATATATATATATATATATATATATATATATATATATATATATATATATACACACACGTATGTGTGTGTATATAATGTGTATATATAATGTGTATATGTGTGTGTGTGTGTGTATTTCAGCTGTCTGTGAGATTCTATGGAGATAAGTCAGAGATTCTTGGAAATGCTCTGCTGCATCTCACAGCTGTTGGTATGCCCCGGAGTTCATCTTATACACAAACACATGCATATGCGCACACACAGGCATGACATGAGCTGGCATAAATTTACTGTAAAACACAGCCCTAAGGATACATCTGTACATATCCCAAGCAACAGTTTTGAATCCTACAGTATGTTAAGTATCACAACTGCCTTCAAAAATCAGTTATAATTAAAACAAACACAAATTTGCTTGTTTTTACTCTTACTTAATTTAATACTGGTGATGAAGTAACTCTAATTATTAGGGAAGTGTTTGCTGAGCTGTTAAGTCGTTGGACTTAACTCTGAAGATCATGAGTTTAAATCCCATCACTGCCAAGCCTTGCCCTTGAGCAAGACCCTTAACCCTCAACTACCGTAATTTCCGGACTATAAGCCGCTACTTTTTTCACACGCTTTGAACACTGCGGCTTAAACAATGATGCAGCTAATTTATGGATTTTTACGAGCTAACGAGTTTCATGCCGCCAAAACATTTAGCCTCGTCACATCGGACCAATGGAATTATCCAACAGGTCACAGTGGACCAATGAAACTGTTCGGATTAAATCTAACGAGCTCACACTACATTCTTCAGATCAGTCGTTTTGCTCTTCATGCACACCCCCTCATCAGGGAAAACACACGAAGAAATGCAGATTGGTTGACGTCATGTCTCCGCCCCCGTCTTGTCGTGTGTTTTGGTATTGCCCGCAGCTGTTAGCAGCTTGGCTGATGTGTATATATACCGGGAGCCATGACACACACAACGCGGGTAATTATATATAGAGTTAGAATTAGCGAATATAGTTAGTCTTTGTTCATGCCATGTGTCTTAGTTCTTGTTCATGTTTCCTAGCCATAGTCCATGTCTGAGTTCATGTCGAGGCTAGTTAGCTTATAGCATAGCATTTAGCTTAATTCAATTCAATTTTTTTATTTGTATAGCGCTTTTTACAATAGTCATTGTCTCGAAGCAGCTTTACAGAAATAAAAAACAGGTATAAACAGTCAGAAACAGATAAAGAGAGACAAACAGGAACAGATAAACAGAGACAAACGGGTATAAATGGAATTTATCCCAACTGAGCAAGCCACTGAGTGGCGACGGTGGCAAGGAAAAACTCCCGAAGATGTTTTTTGAGGAAGAAACCTTGAGAGGAACCCGACTCAGAAGGGAAACCTATCCTCATCTGGGTAACACAGAATGTGAAGGTAACACAGATAATGTGAAAAAGAGAAGTATGGCCGTGGGAGCAGCCGTAGTCCCAGCAGAAGATTTGGGCTCATCCAGAGGCAGAAGGGATCTGGATCTCCAATATCTCCATAAATTCGTGTGAGGCTCGGCAAAAGGAGAGAGAGGGAGAAAAACGATTAGGACTGTGAAGTAGTGAGATAGAATCTAGTCAGGGTAAGCTTGAGTAAACAAATATGTTTTAAGCCTAGACTTAAACACTGAGACTGTGTCTGAGTCCCGAACACTAATAGGAAGGATGTTCCATAACTGTGGGGCTCTATAAGCGAAGGCTCTTCCCCCTGCTGTAGACTTCACTATTCTAGGTAATATCAAATAGCCTGCACCTTTTGATCTGAGTAGGCGTGGCGGATCATATAAAACCAGAAGGTCGCTTAGATATTGTGGTGCAAGACTGTGTAGTGCTTTATAGGTTAATAAAAGTATTTTAAACTTAATGCAAGATTTTACAGGGAGCCAATGCAGTGTGGATAAGATCGGGGTGATATGGTCGTATCTTCTAGTTCTAGTAAGGACTCTAGCAGCTGCATTCTGAACTAACTGGAGTTTATTTATGTTCCTACTGGAACATCCAGACAGTAAGGCATTACAGTAATCTCATCTAGAGGTGACGAATGCATGAACCAGTATTTCTGCATCATGTAGTGACAATATGTTTCTTATCTTAGAAATATTTCTGAGATGAAAGAACGCTATCCTAGTAATATTATCTACATGAGCATCAAATGATAGACTGGAGTCAATAATCACTCCGAGGTCTTTACCTGCTGTACATGATGAAACAGAAAGTCCATCCAGAGTTACTGTGTAGTCAGGAAGATTACTTCTAGCTACATGTGGTCCTAATAAAAGTATTTCTGTTTTATCAGAGTTAAGTAGAAGGAAGCTTAGCCTGTAGCCTAGTAGCTTGTAGAATAGCTTATAGCCTAGTAGCGGATAGTATAGCTTAGAGTTGTATAGACTTAGTTTAGAATATAGATGTAGAAGTGGTTTATAGAGTATAGATATAGAGTCTTTGTTTCATGTCCTAGTTAATTTTTAGGTTAGTTGGCTTAGTTCATTGAGTTGGTCATGGTTCCAGTTTCTCTTGAGTCTGCTCTCCTCTGTTTCAATAAAAGGTCTCGTCCTAACTGCACTGGCATCCGTCCTGCTTCGTTTACGTCCCGAATCGTGACAGTTACAATGTGGACACCTTCCGGCTTATAGAGAAGTTCGGCCTATATATGTACAAAATTGTTTTTCTTTTTAAAGTTAGCGGGTGCGGCTTATATTCAGCTGTGCTCAATAGTCCGAAAATGACGGTACTCAGTTGTATAAATGAGATAATTATAAGTCACTCTGGACAAGGGCGTCTTCCAAATGCTGTAATATAATGCAACCATGTTCTCCAAATGACCTGCATGTATTATGCTGCCTTTAGTTTTGGCTTCCATACTGTAATTTTTCTACAAAGTTTAGAATAAGGAAGAAGACAACCTTACTGTCACATATACATCTACTGGACAGTGAATGTTTCTTGTAAACACTAAGCCACCTTTCCCCTGAAGTAAATAGTAGCTATTCATGGAATTGTCCACTTCCTTCAAAGTGTTTTTAGTAAAGCACTAAAATATTCAATATTTAAAATATTCAATGTGTGCTATTTTGTAATGAATGAAATGCAAGTAATAAATAAAACACTCAATGCTAATTTATGTGTCTGTGACTTGTAGTTGAGTAGTAACAGTAGGACATGTTCTCATCAACTCTCCTCTATTCCCTTACAGAGATCTCCCTAGATGTGGACGCAGATCGAGATGGTATTGTTGAGAAGAACAATCCAAACAAGGTGTATAGCTGGGTTTTTTTTTTTTTTTTTTTTTTTTTTTGCCTGTGTTGCTTCAACCTTCTCAACAAGAACTGACCAGGAAGACATTATGCTTTTAGAATATCATTTTTTGAATGAAACAGTAGTCAAGTACTTAATTCTTAATCATATTTTCAGAGGTTCTGCGTTTTAGGGAGATGGGTTGATTTGTGGTTGGACTTCAGAAACATTTTCTCTCTCTTTCTCTCTATAAGGCTTCATGGAAGTGGGGTCCTAATGGACACGGTGCCATTCTGCTGGTCAACTGTGACTCTGAGTCTTCCTACTTTAAGAAAGTGGACAGTGAGAATGAGGAGATTACTAAAGTCTCAGGTAAGCAAGTCTACTGAAGGTCATCCAAGTCCAGTCAATCTTATTTTCATTATATAGTGCAACATGATATAAGATTTATGCAATTAAATATGCTTTAATGAAACGTACTTAATAATTTTACACATACACACCGCAAAGTCATTTGAGACAGAAGAAAAATACAGAATGCTGTACATTTTGACATTAAGCGATAAAGAAATTGGGTATAGGTTTGTCACAAGTCTATAATTGCATAATCTCAATTATCTGAACTGATGGGGATTATTAAAGACGATTGCAATGAATCATATGTTTACGTATAAATACATGTTAAACACAAAGTTTATTCCCAATTAGTCTCTTGATGTGATCAAATAATCATATTGCAAAATTATTTCTTAAGCATTATAATCAGGCAAAGGTTTGTTGTGATCATATAACCTTATAGAAAATTCTAGACGAATGTGACTATATCCAAGATTTTCCCTGTCTAAGATCGTTGTTTTTGTCATATATCAACGTAGCTTTTTTTATTATACTGTATTGTGCATTGTCCAGTAATCTATATTTTTGTTTATAAACCAGAAAGCGTAACGTCTCTTGAAGACTTTCGTTGACAGAAAAATGATTACTGACTGTTAGAAAGTGGACACTGGAGACCCCTTCCATAAATATTCATTAATATATGGTCTAATATCTAGAAGAGCACATTAATATAAACGGTAAATGGCGCACTTATATAGCGCTTTACACTGTGTCTCATTCACACACACCAATGGAAGGCACTAACTTGCCATCGGGAGCAACTTGGGGTTCAGTGTCTTGCCCAAGGACACTTCAGCATGTGGAGTCACCCGGGCCAGGAATTGAACCGCCAATCTCATGGCATGGAGAAAGGACAACCTTTCTACCACCTGCGCCACAGCCCACAGCTGGCAATAATTACAATTTCTTGGCATGTGAAACGATTAGAAAAGTGACAAAGTTTCTAGAAATTACACTAGTTACACTAATATTTGCAGTTGTGTATGACAACTAATGATCAACCCAAACTGCATAATCATGACACACTTAGTTACTGTAGATGTTAAGCTCTTTGATGTGGAAATTAAAAAGTCCCATGCCGCGTGGAACACAAAGTTACAGGAATGGAATTCTGGTGAAACGGTCGTATTGTCTACACTGAGTGTGACTGGCTGTACTGAACACTTATCTGTTTGGCAAATGTTAAAATCCTCAACCTCAACAGAATTGGTGTGCAAGCGATTTTTAAAAGTGACCTATATGTGCTGCTGATAAAAGTGGAACTGCATGTTATATGAATATAAGAGTATGCATAATGATAGTACAGTATTCTAAATAATTCAGATCCATACTGGAGGTTTTTCTTTCAAATTCCAGATTTAAAGGACATGTCCAAGATGATCTTGCGTACCAGTGGCCCACCTGTGCTCCCAGAAGGCTATAAACTGAGCTTGCATATCTCTCAGACAGACGCTGAGAGAGTGAGGATCTTCAGGGCCAGGTCCACCAAGCAGGCAGAGGCCACTCTAAGTGAGTGACAACAGAATCACATACATGTTTTAGTCTTAAATAGCATGAACATTGATATTTTAATGTAATGTGGTCATGAAGTCAGTCCCAAATCAAGTTACACTCATTTTTTAAAAAACTTTTTTTTTTTTTTTTTTTTTTTTTTTTATAAATAAGTAAAGTTTATAGTCATAAAGAGTTTTATTAGATCATAAAAACAAACTTGAGTATTACTGTTGTTTTTATTTTTATTTTTATTTTTTTTGGGGGAGTAAACCTAGTTTCCACAGGCTTACAAAAACACTGCATGGCCAAAAGTATGTGAGCACCTGACCATCACACCCTAAACCGTTGGAAGTACACACTTTGTATACTGTAGCATTACAATTTGCCTTCACTGGAACGAAAGTGTCCAAACCTGTTTTATCATGACAATGGCCCTGTGCACAAAGCAAGATCCATGAAGACACGGTTTGTCAAGGTTGAAGTGTTGGAACTCGAGTGGCCTAAACGCGAGCCCTGACTTCAATAACACTGAACACTTTTGGGATGAACTGGAATACAGGCTTCACCCCAGGTCTAATCACCGAACATCAATGCCTGACCTCACTAATGCTCTTATGCACCAATGCTCACTAAGGCTAAATGAGCAAATCCCCACAGCCACACTCCAAAATCTAGTGAAAAGCCTTCTCAGAAGAGTAGAGGTTAAGTAGAGGCAAAGGGAGACTACAGCTGGAATGGGATGTTCAACAAGCAATAGGTGTAATGATCAGGTGTCCACAAAGTTTTGGTCATATAGGGTATCAATCCTACATTATTTAAGTAGATGGAAAACTAGATATGACCAGCAAATTCAATGGGAGTACCTGTTAACTGATAATTATTAAATCATCCACTCATGTTTTCAGCAGTGTAATGCACAACATCATCCAGATGCAGGTCAAGTTCACATCAAACATCATCTCCCTGACTTTGACGGTAGCCTGGTTGTTGGTGCCACTCTGGCTGGTTAGAGTATTTCAGAAACTGCTGCTCTTCTGGTATTTTCGCACACAACAGTCTTCAGAGTTTACACTGAATTTTGTGAAAAACAAAAGGCTATCTATTGAGCGGCAGTTCTGCAGGCACAAAAGCCTTGTTGATGACCGAGGTCAGAGGAGAATAGGCAGAATGGTTCAAGATGACAAGTCTACATTAACACTAATCAAGTGAAGTCAGGTTTTTGTCATTCCTCTATATAGCTTGTATACACTGGAACAAAAGCTTATTTCTACAACACACATATAATAATACACAAGATTACATAAAGTGCAAATACACAACAGTGTGAGATACACAGAACAATATGTGCAATAAGTAATGTAGCAGCAATAAGTGTAGCAGCAATATTGGCAGCAAAAAGAGTTTCATGAATCGTGACTGAGGCAGCTTTGTAATGTGTGCAGTGCTATTGAGTCATACTGGTTTAGTTGAAGAGAGCCAGCCTCACCACCTTCTACAGAGGGACAGTAGAGAGTGTCCTGACTAGCTGTCTCACCATGTGCTACAGGAACTGCACAATCTCTGATCACATGATCAGAGACTGTAGAAGGTGGTGAGGCTGGCTCTCTTCAGCCTACACAGGAAGTGGCTGAAGTTGGCTAGGCAGGTGGTGTTGAGATTGCAGGAGATGTCCTTGGTCATGTACACACCAGGAAACTTGGATCACTGAACTAACGAACACCATTTACAGTAGTGGTGAGCAGAAAAGCATCTCCGAATGTACAGAACTTCAAACCTAGACCTACACCTAGTCTCTTATCACCTATAAACAGGAATATGAGGCTACAGGATCCTGGTCTTGGATGTCCCTGGGATCACATTGTTAAAAAAAATCTCATTCCGAAGTTTGATGTGAACATTAACTGAAGCTCTTGACCTGTACCTTGACCCTGACCTGCTCTTGACCTGTATGATTTTATGGACTGTGCTGCTACTGAATAATTGCATGAATGAACAGGGGTACAGTTGTTCCAATTAATGTGGCCAGTGAGAGTATATAGTAATGTCAAATATAATGTGATCACATATCAATATTATAAAATGTACATGGTTAAAATTTTAAATCTATAAAATGTAATTTATCTATATGTATCATCAAAAGTTCATCTCAAAACTGCACAAATTAAAGTAAATTGATCTTTATTATTTGCTTTATTCCAGAAAGTATATTCCTCGGTTTGTTCCAGAAGGAATATCCTTTAGTGCTGAACACAAAGCAACTGGCTAATGCAGTCCCCTATCAAGGTGACAAGTCTGAGCTAGTGTTCTATGTAGAGGGCCTTCACTTTCCAGATAAGGACTTTGATGGGCTACTTACGATCAACCTTAGTCTTTTAGAGCCTGTTGCTAAGGTCAGTGCAAGCCAAAACCTTGTCCATATTTCAGTGGCTTTTCTGTAGCATGCAATGGAATACTGAAAACATAGATAATTTATACCTTACTATCAGAATGAATGTCCTAATGTGTACATAATCTGCTGTCTGTCTCATTAACTGCACCCTGTGGTTTTGGCAAAGCAATAGAAAGTAATTGTTAAGGCAGGATCTGTTCCGGGTTTTCTAGGGTTTCCCAGAGACCCCGATTTTCACAGACAAGGTCATGTTCCGTGTTGCTCCTTGGATTATGACACCCAACACTCTTAAACCTTTGGAAGTCTTTGTCTGCAGGTAAACTGACCAATTTGTTAATCATTATTTAAACTATACAATACACACTATTCTGTTCATTACTTATTATATTTAATCGTTAACTAATCAAAGATAACACTTGTCGAACAGTCTTGAGTACGTTTCCAACTGATAGTATCACTTAGTGCTGGACGTGTGCATTGGGATCCCACGGGACCGAACAAAGAAGTTGCATGAACAAGAAGTTTTTACTTTCGTCTTGTTGCTAGCCGACAGTCGGATGTGAGCTTGCAGGACAAAAAAGGGCCACATTTATTAACATGAGAGAGTACTGGGTTTTCATTTCTGTGGGATAAATTTTGGTGTTCATTCATTCTTAATAACTTAATATCTGCATTAGCATTGCTGTGATTTAAATAAATACTAATTCGTTTACATTTTGGGAAATGGAACCAGCCAAGTTCATTAGAAAATATTGCTAGTAGGAGTGGGTGGGATTGGTCAGGTATGCTTGCGGGAGTAGGTGGGATTGGTCAAGAGTGTCAGTGGGAGTGGGTAGTGAATACTGGCTGAATTCTTTCTTTCAATGTGCCAACAGCACATCTGATAACTATGAGTTTCTGAAGGGCATAAAGCAACTGGTACAGAAAAGTGGACTCAAACTGAAAATATGCCATGAGTACATGAACCGAGGAGATCGCTGGATGCAGGTTTGCGCTGATCAGTTGTTTGTCACTGAACTGTGAACTTTTTTAAAATGCATTTAAATTTGCTAGTTTAACTGCAAATGGTTTGCTGAATATTGACAGGATAACTGGATATGTTAAACTTGCAATCATACTGTGTGTATATATATTTTATATATACGTGTAAGCAGCTTGAGTAATCCCCGTTGCTGTTGCTCTGCAGGATGAGCTTGAGTTCGGCTATATTGATTCTCCACACCACACATTTCCTGTGGTCTTGGACTCGCCACGAAATGGAGACCTTGACAATTTCCCCTATGATGTCTTACTGGTATGACTGATAAGTTGCAGCATTCTGTGTAGTTGTACTGATGTCCATTCAGGCCACTGAGAGGAGGTCAATTTAAGTTTACTTGTACATCAACGTCATGTTCCATTTAACTGCACTGCATTTTGTTTCACTAAAACTTAAAAACAGCAACAGTCAATGACAAATATATCTACATTTTTATTACATTATCTACACACCATCTAGCTCATTTCAGATTTCAGAAAATCCATTTCTGATCTTCACTAGTTTGCTGCACTCGAAACGAAAGCTGATTTTACTTGACAAAAACAACAACTTTAGAAACACTAAATCTGCCTCAGGGTCCAGACTTTGGCTATGTGACCCGCTATGCTTCAAGAAAAGAGGTGAGCAGCTTGGATTCGTTTGGTAATCTGGAGGTGAGCCCCCCTGTCACTGTGAATGGGAAGAACTATCCATTCGGCCGGATCATCATTGGTGTGGCCTTCCCTACGTGAGTAATAACTCAAAAGCCTTAAATATGTTGCAGATTAGATATTGGGCCTCATTTATCGAGCTGGATATAAACTTTTACTTTATTTGTAAATTGTTTGCAGGAGCATTAACACAGGCAATGATGTTCATGAAAATCTTAGTTGTTTGAATAAAAAAAAGTTTAGCAGACATAAATTTAGTAGACTCCCCAATATCAACCTTGACTTCAAATCATATAATTGGCATGATCTCCTGCAATTTGTCTTTATAGATTATACGTAAAAAAAAAAGTCACTTTATATATATATAAAATAATAATATATATTTTATTTTGGAAACTTCACTGTTTCAAATTAATGACTTGAAAGAACACTAATCAAATAAATTGATCAATTAAGACACAAGACCTAGCTATTTCCTGGTATCCTATTTGCAGTGAATTCTCCCACCTTGTGCCAAGTGTTCCTAGGATTGGCTCAGGATCCACTGCAACCCTAACTAGGATTAACATTTACACACCGCATTACTAAAGGATTGATAAATGGTGCCTGGTGTTTGTGCATTTATACAAGTATAGACAAAGAATGTCTTGCTGTTTCAATAGCACAGAGGATGGCCGCAATATGACCAAAGTGGTGCAGGACTTCCTGTGGGCTCAGAAGGTTCAGGAGCCTATTGCTCTCTACTCTGATTGGCTCGTGGTGGGCCATGTGGATGAGTTTATGAGTTTTGTCCCAGCTCCTGACAGAAAGGTACATATTAAAGTCAACGTGACTTGGAGGCTTTATTTACACATCAGATCTTGTGCCTATTTAATCTGCTGCCTTTGTAGCTCCTACTTTAATCCTTTCATTATTGTTCAGGGATTCAGACTGCTGCTGGCCAGCCCTGATGCAGCATATAAAGTGTTCAGGACATTGAAGAATAAAGGACATGGGGATGCTAAGATGTTTCCAGGTGAATGTTGGCTGGTGTTCTTTTAGATATTCAATATTTCGGTCATCTCCTGTAACGTTGTTAGTAAACATCACTTATCTGCTACTTTAACAGGGACTGGGGAAGAAGTCAGTGTTGATATGATCTTGAGTGACCAGGGGTTTCAAGCAGAAAACAATTATGTCCAGGTTCGTGATCTGGTTTAAATCAGCAGGCCTGTGAACATAGAAGCTCACAGGTGGTAAAGTTAAGTACTGTCTTTGACTATGTACATGTGGTCCTGGACTAAATTAAATGGAAATAAAGTCCTGAAAACTTTGTTTCCCTAAAATTCTCTTTTTTTTTTTTTTCCCCCAATCAGAGCTGTATTGACTGGAACAGGGATGTACTAAAGAGAGAGCTTGCACTGGATGATGAAGACATCATTGATTTGCCGGTCCTGTTTAAAGTGACACCTGAAAAGAACAAAGCTGTGGCCTTTTACCCTGACATGGTATAGTCTGATCATTCACTGAACAAATAATACAGATACAGCGAAGTGAAAAAATAAGTACACCCCGTGGAAATTGTTGTCTGTTTTTGTTTTTTAACATATTTGGACAAGCAAACAATTGATCCTCTTTGAAAGAGTGCTTGTTAAAATTGATACACAATCAAATGGCAAATAAAATCGACACTTTGTAGACATTTTCACAATTTAAATGAAAATAATCAGGTCAGTCACATGGAAAAAATAAGTACACCACTACATTTCTCACACCTTCAAATACACAAAATTAGAATCAGGTGTACAAGATTGGGCGCCAATGATTAGAACCTGCTTAGGGAGTGCAGGTGGAACCTGTCTTATTTATACTCCTCTCATATCTAGTGTCTGGTGTTCCCTTTTCTATTGAAATGTGTGGTATAAGGCCTTTGGGGGGTTGTTGATGCTTATGAGTCTGGCAAGGGAATTAAAAAGATCACCAAATTATGTGAAATACATAATTATACTGTAAGGAAAATCATCTAAAAGTAATGCAGATTGCAGATGACTACCATTTAGTCCAGTACTGGCCGACTCAGCAAATTCAGCCCAAGAGCGGACTGTCTGATGCAAAAAGAAGTCTCCAAGAAGCCCAAAATTTCATCACAGGAACTGTAAGGATCTTTCATCAGAGGATCTTTCTTCACATAAGTCTTGCAACTGTTGGTGTCAAAGTACCCGCTTCTACAATCCGAAAGAGATTGCACAAATTTGACCTGTATGGGAGGCGTGCCAAGAAAAAGCCTTTGATGTCTGAAAAGACCAAACAATATAGGCAAAGACCAAACAATAATGTGCTCTGGACAGACAAATCAAAGATAGTTGTTTGGCCAATGGCAGCTTATCAGGAGATGCACCTAACCATCATACTAACTGTGCAGCATGGTGGTGGAAAAAGTAAGTACTCCCTTGTCCTCAAAAGCTAGTACTGCCCCCTTTAGCAGAAATAACTTCTTGTAGGTGATTTGCATAATTGTCCACTGGTTTCTGACATCAACTTGCTGGATTTTTTTTTCCCACTATTCCATGCAATATTCTCTCAGTTGCAATATGCTTGAGGTTTTTCTTGCATGTACTGCCCTTTTCAAACCCCCCCAGCCCACAATATTTTCAACCTTTTTGAAACATTCCTTGGTGGGTTTGCTAGTGTTCTTAGAATCATTATCCTGTTGGACAGATGGCGTCACATTATCTTCAAGCACTCTTTTGATATGGTGCAAAATTCATAGCTGAATCAATGAATGCAAGCTGTCCAGTTCCTGAGGCATCAAAGCAACCCCGAACCATAACATTTCCACCAGTAGAATATCACGTCTATGGTTATTTCTGTTGAACAAATGATAATTTTCCTTGTGGGTTTGTTCTTTTATTACTAGGAACTGTTTCAAAGATGAGCAAACGTTTGTTTATCCAAATATGTCAAAATGGCAAACAATTTCTATTGGGTGTATGTATTTTTCACATATGTGCTGTCCTGGGAAATCAATTTAAATATATTCTGTAATATATTCATGCAGTAAACAAACAAACAAAACACAAATAAATAAATTGTACTATATAGTTTAGAAAACATTTCCTGAAATCTGTTTGGTTATCTATAAAAGTGAAAAGGGGAAAAAATTAATTTAAGGTTGCATTCTGTCAATGGCACAGGAGAATCAGTCATTTTGACAGCTGGAATCTTATTACTGTCTAACAACTTTATCAAAGCATGATGCATATGATGTATGTGATGAAACCACAAGTGTGAGGATTTCACAAGTGTTCTCTTTATTCATACTGACTATTTTTACCACCAGGTTTTTAAAACTGGCTTCTTATCCAACATGATCTTTGCAGGAAGAGAAACCGCAAAGGCATGATTTAAAAAAAAAAAAAAAAAAAAAAAAAAAAAGTGGTGAAGTACATTTTATGACTTCTTAAATTTGAGTTCTCAAAGTGTGTCATAGGCAGAAAAACCAGTTTTGACCAGATTTTTTTTTTTGGAATTCAGCCTCAGCAATATCGGACATGTTTTCCCAGATCACACGCAATAAATTTAAATTCATAGTTAAACTTGACTGTCTCGCCAGGTTATACACACATTTGTGTTTCATTTGAACAAATTCAACTTTTAACCATTTCAGTATTTCATGTCTAGTCCTAATACCAAATTTATTCAGTTCTGATATTTAGTTGTATTGAGTATCTTCTCCTTAAACAACATTCTTAGTATACTGTTTTAATGAATTTAGTTTTGACGCATTTTAAACAATGGTCCTTGTAAGCGGGTTAGTGAACAACTTGATGTTTTATACTTGCTGTATGATGTTTTAAACATTACCTGTTTTTCTTGCAGGTGAATATGATAGTACTCGGGAAGAACCTTGGCATTCCCAAGCCTTTTGGGCCACAGGTGAATGGTAAATGTGCCCTTGAGACTGAGACGTGCTCTCTGCTTGAGCCGCTCGGCCTGAACTGCAGCTTCATCGATGACTTTACATCCTACCACAAGCTCTTGGGAGAAGTGCACTGCGGCTCCAATGTCCGCAGAAAACCTTTTGCCTTTAAATGGTGGAACCTTGAGCTGTGAGAATGTAGAGTGCAGTAGGGTTATAATAAATATATAACAAACATAGTAGGGTTTGATAACTTGTGTACAATACCAAGAACTGTTATTTCATTTATTTAAAACTAAAACAATGCATTTCCAAAACAAGGTAACATTGATCTAATGAGAATAAATAATTATTTATTTATTGACCACATCGAGCACTGTACATATCAAGTGTCAGTAGGTATGAGATGATGCACATGTTTTAAAGCATGTGTTACTATTTGAGTGAAATAGCATTTTTTTTTTTTAATGGAGCAAATTATGTAAGCTTGATATTCAGAAATATGATCTTTTTCCATACAAGGATTTCTTGTATGACTAAAATGAGTAAAATAATAAGTACTAACTAAACCTTTTAATTGGCGTTTGCTAAATTGTGAAATAAACAGTACTTGGAGTGAAACTCAGATTTTCTGACACTACTACATATCTGTTGCATGCAAAAAAAATCCGGCAGTTTCCAGAACAATCTATTGTAGCAGTTCAACAAATCCTTACAAGTTTACCTACTGCACTAAGAGTAACACTACCTACCAACCACTGTGTGCCTGGGATACAAGTTTTTTACACTCTTGCGTTGTGGTTTTGTACTACTTACTTTATTACTACCTGTAGTGCCTTAATATTGACACCTTTTGAAAGAAAACTCTTTGGTGTTGTTTTACTTAATGAAAAATACAGTGTAACCCAGCACCTTTTTTTTTTTTTTTTTTTTCTCAATAAAACCATTCCAAACATTTGTCGCCTTCATGAAACAGGATTTATTTTTACATACAAAAAACAAGAGTTGCATTATTCACAGTGAAATATCACGCTAAGCCTTTTGCGTTTAAAGGAAACATGTACAATAATTTTTATTAAGTAATATCAGCCTGTCGGAAATGAATTTGTGCGCGAGGGGTAACTTTTGATGTGTGCAAGCATATACGATAAACAACGGTTTGATAAGAAGTTTGACAACATCAATGTACTAACAAGGCTCTAGCACTGGAGGGCACACTTTTCACTTTGAATGATTCAGCAAAATGCAGAGAAAATTCAAACATTTTCCTCGCAGCACTGACACAAGCGATTCAAAACACAAATATGGAACTGAACAATACGCATACATTGAATTCCACCAGGTAGTAGTAATAATTTGAGCAATTACATTTAATCAATGTTATTTTTATACTGCACAAACCATAAATCACATAATTTGATGGACAAAAGAAATGTTCTTTGAGATCAATACAGTTGCTTGTTTTAAAAACAAACAAAAATAAAATGATTTTAAAAATATATATAATTAACCAAATATCACAACAGCAATAAAGTAAAAGTGTATTAAATCTTAGTAACACTTCAGAATTATGTGTGCAATTACCCTATAGAATAATTTTAACATGTTTCACTGTATGGGGGGGAATACAATAAAAGCGGTTTAATTTACGTATTCGGGACGTCTAAATGCAGTTGTAGGGACAGTCAGTAAATGTTTCTTTTGTGTATTTTTGTACAATGGTTTCATTTTAGTTTAAAATTTGCATTATATAGATGTGTATTTAAATGGTTATTGACTGCCCTCTCGCTAACGTTATAAGTCAAATGTTTTTTGTTCTTTCCTCAGTACAAGTAAATGTGTTGAAATTGTTGTTTACAGCAACTGATCCATGTTGTAGAGAATTTCGTTAACTATGATTGTATTTTCTTTTAGCAAATATCACACAATTACCCAATTAAGCTATTATTTACATTCAAACGCTTACTGATGCCCTCTGTAGGACGCAGGAGGGTTTCGCACAGAGCAGATAAAGCTATAGAAGGCAACTTGAGAACGTCTCACAGTAGACAGCACAGTGAATAATTTCAACCTCGAGTGCTCTGCAGAAATAATAAAAACGTGTGTAAAACTGCACACTACATCCATCACAATCTAAAAGTCTGAACTTGTTCCCAATGCAAATACAAAATACTGCAGAGATCAAAGTTGTGCATAAAAAACACCCATAAATACTTTTTAAAAAATTAAATAAATAATATAACTTATTATACATATAGCATTACTTGTTATAAACAATTACTCACCTGACAAGATAGTAAATGTTTGTATATTCCAGCACAATTCAGTTCATTTAACAACAAATAACATAGATATTCACAGAATCACAAAACTGACAGAAAAGAATACAAAATGTACTGCTGAACATTCAAAAAGAAGAGAAAAGCGTACACAATTCTGTTGCACTGGTGTACGTGTTCATTCATGGGTGTTTTGCAGCACACAAAAGAAAGTATGTCCACTGCTGTGTTGTACTTGTCTGAATCTTTGAATAATTCTTTTTAGGATATAATTTTTCCCAGGCAGTTGTGTCCCTGTGAGTGACGAGCTGACCTCTGCCTGCTAGTATGATCATGAATAAATAAACACATCTACACACACACACAAAGAAGTAGACACAATTAGAGTGTGTTGTGCTTTATGCCACATGGAAGTCACAAAATGAGTGAAAGAAAAACAAGAGGTGACTAGCAGACAAACAGATGCAGAGAAAAATAAAGAGAGATATGGTGTAGGAAATTTCTTGTTAAAGCCATAACACCCTATGCTGGTATTGCAGGCAGACAAATAACCCTAAGAAATGCACTCCATAATAAGCCCCAGGCTGTTACCATTGGCACCTGTGTAACAGATAGCCTTTGTAAACTGCTGAAGCCCAAAGGCATGCTGGGAAGCATGTTCAGTCACATGAAAACAAAACAGTGCAAGTCCTTAAAACAGGGATGGGATTTCTGGCCACAGGCCCTGTGACTGTCAGCTCTTCTTCTGCACTGGGTCTCCGGAGGAGCCGGCTTTAGTCTCTTCAGGAGCTGCTTATGGGAGTACTGTAAATGAAACAAAACACTAGAGCTGTCTGTCACCTTTATCACAAGATAATTAACTTTAAATCCCTAATATGCAGTTTCTATAACAGTAAGATTAAGGAATAAAAGTCATCCGAGACATGACTGCCAACATTGTGAAGTGCTTTCTTTAAACAGTAAGAAATAAAATTAGTCAAACCTGCTGATGGCCATTCATGAAGTAATCTGAGAAGGCCTAGCAGTTCTGCACAGCAAACACACACGAACACATACACAAATAAACATGATATCCACTTTTACAACCCATGTTTCATGCAACAAAGATAATCAAAGATCGATTCATGAATAAATGATTATCGAAACTGTCTCACTGAAGCAGAGTGTTGCCTTTCTGTTCTGGGCCGAATGGGGTCAGACAGCTGTCGAGAGACGGCTGTGAAATCAAACACAAAGGCATTTTAAGCAGAAAGCTGCAGGATCTTTTTTTCCATTTCATCTTATTACTTATTAGAATTCATCTTATTTTAGGATATCATTTTCCCAGACAAAAACATTTACTAATAATTGCTGTCTAATAATTGAGCCATTTGAACTATTCTTCATCTGTTGGCAACAATACAGACCCATACAGACCCATTTAGTTAATGATTGCATTCACTTTCATGAAAACATGCATGCTTCTCAGAGAAAGCGTGTGTTAACTCTCACTCTCACAGATGGGGTGAGGATTAGATGAGACCCTTACACACTAGCTGCAGCTAGTGGGTAGGAATTGGAAATGACTTAATGGAGAGCAAAACAGAGCAAAAGTCCAACCTAAGAGCTTATTCATCAATAACAAACTTCCCAGGTTCTCAAATAGCAATTCATAACATTATAGTTCACTGACCTGGTGGATTGCGTTGGCTAACACTGCTTATACTTTCGTCCAACCAGCTGCTGCTGAACGTGAACGAGTTCCGCTTGTGCGGGGTACCGGCAGAAGACAGGCTTTCCTATAGCACACACGCGTGATATATAGAAATAGAAAACATAAAAAGTTTCATTTAATTTGTCATTTGCTTTCACACTGCATTCTCGTGGTAGAGCCATTGACAACTCACATAAAAATAAATTACAATGATTTTTATTAGAATTGAATTGCTCCTGTAAGAAATAAAACTCATCTCATGAGTATTATATGGGTAACTGAGCATGCTGGCTGCAACATGTGGTAGACCATGTTGGCGGCTGTGACTCAGGTGGTAGCATGGATTGTATACTAATTGTAGGGTTGTCGGTTTGATTCCCGGCCCACATGACTCCACAAACCGAAGTGTCCTTGGGCAAGACATTGAACCCCAAGTTACTCCCTATGGCAAGTTAGTGCCTTGCATAGCAGCACTGCTACCAGTGGTGTGTGTGTGTGTGCGTGTGTGTGTGTGAGTGAGTGAGTGCGTGCGTGTGTGTGTGAATGGGGAATGAGACACAGTGTAAAGCATTTTAAAAGCGCTATATAAGTGCTG
Source organism: Ameiurus melas (assembly GCA_012411365.1). Lineage (NCBI taxonomy): Eukaryota > Metazoa > Chordata > Actinopteri > Siluriformes > Ictaluridae > Ameiurus > Ameiurus melas. The sequence goes on from CM022767.1 coordinate 16,983,361, forward strand.
ACCATTTACCATGTAGACCATTTAGACCAGGGGTGTCCAATCTTACCTGGAAAGGGCTGGTGTGGGTGCAGGTTTTCATTCTAACCATGCAGAAACCACACCTAAGCCTGCTGAAAACCAAGCTCAACTGAATCAACAGGTGAATCGAGTGTGGCTCCTGCTTGATTGGAATGAAAACCTGCACCCACACCGGCCCTTTCCGGATAAGATTGGACAGCCCCGTGGTAGACAAATTAAGGTGTTACCAGTCCTGTGTCATAGTCCTCTGTAGCTTCATGCTCGTGATCGTTCTCCTCCACCACACTTGTGAAGCTGCTGGCATTGGACGAGGACCGAGACAGATCGTGAGACTCTGGAATGGAGGAGGCTCTACACCACAGGGCCGAACTAAGAAGAAAACACAGCCACATGCTTAGTGGTCACTAAAGCCAGCGTTACACTTGATTTTATCTACATGTATTTGATAGCAAGCATTGTTGGCTCACTGGATCTCAGAAATGAATAGAACATACTGTCAATATGTAATACTAACATCAACAGTGGGTGCAGAAGTATATTATGTTAGTAAGTGTACATTTACAGCATTTTATTATATTGTCACATCTTTTTGCACAACCTGTTACATCTGGCAATTTATAAACACTAGAACTGGGTACGGGTTGGCGTAGCCCTCTCTTTTACTTTTAATCTTATTGTACTGTACTGTCCTGTTTGCACACTTTATGTAGTCCTGTGTAGGTCTGTGCAGTACCATGTAGTTCATGTAGTTCTTTTATGTACAGTTGAAATGACAATAAAGCCACATGACTTGAAAAAAAAGAATACCATGCTGTTACACAAAGTCAGCAGCAGACTGAAAACAGCAACCACAAAAATAACAGGAAGTTTCGAAACTAACAGCTTGTCCACAATTACCCACACTGCATGACATCTCCTTGCACATCACAGTAATAAAGATGCTTGCAAGAGTAGCTGGTGTGAAATCACAAATTCGAGGGACTATATGAATGTTTTGACTATGGCCTGCTCCCTTGTGGACAGAGCTTGTAATCTTCCAGAATAACAAAGGCACACCAAATACAACTCACAGTGCATACACATAGGTGTGGTCAACCACACAGTGATGTATAATAGTTCCGTAAGGCAAACCACCATGTAGCTATGGATTTCTAGAATTATATATTTACGTTCACATATACAGTTGCAATCAAAATTTTTCAACCCCTATTGCAAATCAGGTGTATTGTCAAAATGTACAGACGTTCAGCTGTTTACAATGAACAAATCAAACAAAATCAGTTGGAATAGTTCAACACAACGAATGGTTCAAGTGGTTTCCCCAATTTCAACTGAAAATGCAACTTATAATGATTTCTCCAGTTTCAAAATGATTTAACCCCTTCATGGCAAGCATATTTAGTACTTAGTGGAGCACTCTTTTGCTGTTATGACCTGCTGCAAATGAGATGAAAAGCTTCTGTCAGTGGTCCTGAGGATTCCTGAGGAATCACATCCTGCCTTTTCAGAAATCTGGTTGCAGCCTGTGACAGCTTCCTTTTTCTGCCCCGTCCAGGTATTTGGTGTATTTTCTGCCCCTAGCCAGTTCAGGTATTTCATGTGTTCCAGCTCAAGCACACCAAATGACACTGCAACTAACGAAGCCCTTGATTAGTTGCATCAGATGTACATGAGACAACACTTGTTTTGCATATTTGTGCTGTTGTGAGGGATTCTGTTCAGGGGGTTGAATAATTTTGAAACCTGAGAAGCCATTACAAGTTGCATTTTTCAGTTGAATTTGGGGAAACCACTTGAAGCATATTTCAATTGCTTTTGTTTGATTTGTTCATTGCAAACAGCTGCAAGTCTGTAAATTTTAACAATAAACCCGATTTGCAGTGAAGGTTGAATAATTTTGATTGCAACTGTATATAATGTATAATATATATATTATAACAAATAATTGTGCCTTGTTCATATGGTTACTCACTTAGTCCTGGTGGTAGGCATCTCAGGCGAACTGTGATTGGAAGAGTTGTCAATATTGGGCTCATGCAAGGCATGGCCACTATCGGGTATCTTTTGCGTGCTGGGAGACACCTCCCTACTGCTGCAATATAAATAATGAAAATTTCTGCACTGTCAGCATACACACAAGAAAACAAACTGGGCTTTGTTTTCTTCGCTGCTCTTACCTTCTCTCCTGGACTTCCTGAATATTCTCAATGCCGATTGCGCTGCTCCTCCTAGAACTAAATGGACCCGATTTCTTTCGGGTTGGACTCTTCCCGGGGATGATCAGAGACTACGGAGGAGAAATCAAGAAGCTATCAGACCCTGCTCTTATTTGGGAATTCCAACTAAATACCACACACATACAGCAACCTATTTCTGGAATACTACTTTTTTATATAGATTGTGGTATTATATAACCATGTTTAGGATGCAAATATCCCTATATTGCAGCTGATGTTCTATTCAAAGTACTGTAGCCGGAAATTCAAATACAGCTTTTGTCAGCTTGCAAAAAAAAAAAAAAAAAGAGGTTATGTACTGATTGCCATGGTGGTTACTACAGTGTAAAGCTCCATCTGCAACACAGTCCAACATCCTGCCAGAATCAGTTTAGTGTCATAGTACATAGCAATAAGGATGAGTGACTGCTGTGGAGTTCCGGTGTTAGTTTGTGTTTAATATTCCATTGATTAGAGGTGGGACTCTCTTGGCAACTTACTATTTTACTCAATTCATAATGCCTGAATTCAGAGGCACTAAAAACCAAAAAAGCTATTTTTGTTTAATTGGAAACTCACATTTTTATTTTTATTTCCGTTAATGTTTTTTCACAGATAGTTTTAGTTTTCGTCATAGTATTCGTTAACGATAATAACGTTGCTGCCCTACTCACATTGCATATCAATTTTTATGAAGTAAAGTACAAGGAATACTCACAATGCCGGGTGTTTTGGGGATATCTGGGGAATTGTGGGTAAAGCTGCCACTGTGGCTGGTAGAGACAGTGTGGGACTTCTTGTTGCTCAGGCCCATAGCATCCATAGACTGACTCCGACTGCGAATTACTTTCTACACACAGAAACACACACAGTGGAATAATTCAACACAGGGGGTCAGGCCGGTACAAAAGGATTGGTAAGTAGTAGGATTAAAACATATGAACAAACACTCCTGGGTCATTTCCTCTTCTGACTCTGAAATGCTTTAAAAAGTTAAACACACTGAGATATAGATAAAAATACCTTAAAGGACTCAAAGAAACCACCACCTCCACCTCCTCCTCCATTCTCAAGTTTTTCATCTTCTCCTCCCAGTCCCATCATGCACTGGCTGTTCACATGCAACTCCTCATACAATGTCTCCAGCAGAGCAGAGCGTGTTCTCTCCTTTACATAAACACACACAGTGCAGTAGGCTACCCACACAAACAAACCCTCATATTATCTCACACATAGAGCTGGGTTAAAGGTAAATGTACATGATGTTTTTAAACTTATATCCAAACATACAGTATACAGCAAATACTGTTTCAGTGTTGTCTCCAAAAGATCATGCATGTGTGCTATCTAGTTAGAAAACTTCATCTTTCTCTTGCTCACATGCACACTTGCTTGCTCACCTCCAGTTTAGCAAACTTCTCGGCCTTACAGCAGGAATACTCAGCGTTGATGAGTTTTGTCAGGAGGAACTCGTGGAACTCTGGACTCTAGTCAGGAAACAGATATCAAGCATCATATCGAACAGATCAGCTTTTGTTAGTTGCATAATTTTTTTACTTATTGAAATAAGAAATAAAACCACAGTGGATCTATGAGTTTGATATGTCTCTCACTTTTCTGAAAATGGCTGGGTCTGGGAGAGGAGGCCCAAAGAAAGGCACATCATCTCTCGAAGTCACTGATACCTGGAATGAAAGGCAGGAATACATAATCAGAATACGTAGAACATACCGAGATATTCTTAACAAAAAGATGACATTAAAAAGTAATTAAATACATACTGTAGATATAAGAATGAATATATATATATATATATATATATATATATATATATATATATATATATATATATATATATATATATATATATATATATATATATTCATATATATTATTATATAATATTCACATATATATATATAATATATATATATATTCATTCTTATATCTACAGTATGTATTTAATTATTTAATTATTAAATATATATATATATACAGTAGATACTTAAAAACTTTATATCTCTAAAGAATGTGACTATTTTACTGAACAAAGAATATTCTGTAACGTCCACATAACAAACAGTTATGTCCACATAACCATAAAGTCACCTTGTAAAGAACATTGTCTGTACAGGCATTCTCCACTTGCACCACCAAATAAGCATGCAGGAAATTGGATGCAATCATATCTGGTACAAATGGTGTATTTTCCTCTTGAAACACGACAGCCACAATGTCATTTCCTATATGCCTCTTCCTCTGCAGCTGGAAGCAAAATACATTGCATCTTTTTATTTTTCATTATCGTGTTACAGAAATGAAAAATAAATTGATGGATCACAGTGAACAACAAAATAAAGTTTTTCTTTGATTATTTATTTTACAGTCCGAATTCTAATATGAGAAACATCAGCTGATGTTGATTGCTGAAGTTGGTTGACTGCATACATAAAAAGGCTAAACAGGTGTTGAGTGCCTGCGTGTTTGTGGGAATAATTCAACCCCCTGAAGAGAATCCCTCACAACAGCACAAATATGCAAAACAGGTGTTGTCTCAAGGACACCTGATGCAACTAATCATTAGTTCATTAGTTGCACCAGGTGTGCTTGAGCTGGAACACATGAAATTCCTGAACTGACTAGAGGCAGAAAATGCATGAAATGGAAGTTATCAACAGCTGCAACCAGATTCCTAGAAGGCAGGTTGTGAAAAACCCTCGAGTGACTGCAAAAGACCTGCAGCAAGACTTGGTGGCAACAGGCACTGACGTTTCAGTGAGCACAGTAAAGCAAGTATTAAATGCAAAACGATTCCATGCCAGAACTACAAGATGCACACCACTACTGACCCAAAAGCATAAGAAAAGCCAGCTCAAAATCACATAAGTCACAGAAGTTTTGGGAGTCTGTTCTGTGGAGCAAACTTTTCGGCACGATGGATCAGCGGTACGTCTGGCGGAAGAAGAATGAAGAAAGAACATACTGTCCACAGTCAAACATGGTGGTGGCGCAGTGATGCTCTGGGGCAACTGGAGAATCATTATAAGTTAACCACTTAAGTTAATCATTATAAGAAACCACTTGAAGCATTCGTTGTGCTGCACTATTTCAACTGAGAAATGCTTTATTTCTTTCTTGTTTTTTTTTTTTTATAACACTAGGTTTTTTTTTTAACAATTCAAGGAATTTTTGGGTCCCATGTAAAATTTCTGCATGCTGGGTGTTTCCAGCCACTGATGCACATTTAATCCACTGTATGTTTGCTTAAAGATCCACTCAGAGAGAGTGTGTTTGCTGAGTGTCTGCAGTAGCTCAATATTATCTGTGTCAAAATACTAGGTGATGTTTACTCTCTGATTAATCGGACAGAAGGTGCAGAAACAGATGGCTTGCAATGGCCTGTTGTTCAGCACTGTGTGATGTGGTGTCCTAATTAACCAAGCATATGGGGATATGTGGCCACAGAACAACGCCCGGAGCTCATCTCAAACAGCTCTATAGACAAGTTAAAATAATACTGAAATTGACACTTGCGAGCTACATGAAATAGTTTTGATCTTAGTGAATACATTTTGTCTTTAAATCTTGTTCAACCTAAGACCTTAAGTGCAGGAAGAATTATTTGTCCACTGCTGTAAAAAAAATAAAAATAATAAAAAATAGCATAAACAAAGCAAAGTATTTTCACAGATGGCCTAATAAGACATTCCTTACCTGCTGTGAGTCTCCTTCAGTATAGGGTAGTTTGGTGGACACATGGAACATAATCTCCTTGTTGTGGAAATTGTGATACACTGACTCAGTTCCAGTCTGGCCATGTGTAACATCTAGACCCCCACGAAACCTGGGATATGGACATGATCAGAATCGGCAAATTTAGTATAAAAGTTATGTCAACATTTATGCGGGGAAAGTTTCTCCTATTCAGAGTTGGTTTATGCATACACTTAAGTTGATTTTATGAGCACCCCATTCAGACAGGATTGTATTTTTCAGTAGTGTCCAGACCATTGCCTCACTGTACAACACAAAAACATGTCTTCAAGTTCCCCAAAATAATCATTGACGAAAAATGTGGATTGAAGAGGCATATCGTATTTTTCCCCTTTGATGTCAAATGTAATATGATCCATCACAAAAGCAAACATAATTTAAAACAAACAATAAAAAAGACTAATATGATTATTGTATGAATGAGAGGATAGCAAGGACTGAAATTAAAATCTAATAGCAGACTAATATATTTTCCTATATGCAATAGTACTATGAACAGATTTAGTAGTAATTACCACATTAATCACAGCTAATTTGGTCGACATGGCTGATAAAAAAAAGTGATAAAAAAACTGTCTTAAAGGTCTTAAATTGCAGAAAAGACCTTTCACAGTTTAACATTAAAGATAGATAATTAATCTACCATACACACCTTCACATTTATCTTAAAAGACAGTTACCCTTTAAAGTCATGTAGCTCAATCTTCTCCCCCAAAAACTCCAGGAACTCAATAAAGGCTGGACTCTCTTCAATGTTCCCAAAGAGCTCCTCTTCTGATGTCTGTTGGAGACACAAACCTTTCAGAAACAAGGCTACTCTGTATTCACATTATAATCCCAGGAAAGAAACAGCTGGTGTTTATTACCTGCCCAAACTTCTGATAGATGACGCCAAACTTGAAGTTGTTGCTGATGACATGTTCATCAAAGGTTACGATGAGTCTGGAAGCCTGGGGAAGACACAGTATGGCTGAGAGTCAGAATGTGCCTGATACACAAGCAGTTATGTGGAAGTAATGATGTGCAGCAAATACTAACCTTTGGGTAGAGGACTGGATAAAATCTGTCCACGTTTACATCTTCACACACAAGCTAAAAGAAACGAATACTGTCAAATTCGAATGATGATCAAACACAATCCCTCATATTTCACATGGTGACAATTGTGTTCTCCTACCTTTGCCATTTGCACAACGTTGGGGAACTCAGTCAGGCAAGAAATGGGTATCACATCATGGTAGGTTTTAAACTTTGACCTAAAAGAAATTAAACAATTCTGTTTAATTTTCCTATTTCCCTTTAGATTTGCAAAGTAATGAAGGACTTGAAGGTTAAAAATGCCAGCTATGTAAAGCTCATGCTTGACGTATTGCTTGTGAGACTGCATGACACATTCATATTGAAGGACACATTGTAATCACTGGCCTTGTGGGAAAAAAACCAACACGAGCGTTACCTAAGCAGTAAGCGGAGGTGCTCTTGGTCCCCAATCACGTCATACTTCACTGAGAACACAAGGTGGCCCAGCGATGTATCCACAGAGTAATAATTAAAGTGCTCCTGTAGGGAGTTGCAGGTGCACATGTTCACTCATACATACAACCTACATACTAACGTCTATATTTTGCTATGGCGTGCAGTTTTCCCGTACTTTCTACACAGGTAGCAGGTAGTTTTAAATACTTCATAAGATGTCTGTTTGTTTAGCTCAAATAATCTTTACAAGAAAATAATCTTTACAATTCATTGATTAAAAACAAGTTGTTGCTTTAATTAAAACAAGCAACAAATTTAACACACTCATCAAACATACCGTTATAATTTCCTATTCTCACCTTGCCCAAGAAATGTTTCCTATAGATTTTGGCTATGCTATTGCTCTCCAGTTTAATCTGGGAGGCTGGGCATGGGGGTGGCTCCTCCTGTGCTGGCATGATACTGAGCTCGTGATTGGTCCCTTCAATCCAGTAACCACCAAACTGTGGCAACAGAATCAGTGGAAACGGGGCTTTACGTCCCAGCACCTGTCAATCATAATGAAATAAACGTGTATAGGTTAACTCTATGGAAGAATAATATGCAGTGTAAGTATCACATTGTAAAAAAATTTTTTATTTACCTCATGAACACTTGGATAAGGAATATAATCTTCTTCTGTCTGTTAAATAAACACAAAAGTGATTATATATTCAATTTACCAAATGTTCCAAAATAAGATATAAATCTATACCATAATATATGGCCAAAAGTATGTGGACACCTCAATACTGAACATCCCATTCCAAAACGATGGACATCAATACTGAAATGTTCCCTCTTTGCTGCTATAACAGCCTTCTGAGTACAAGAGGTTGGGCACTGATGTCGGCAGAGGAGGCCTGGGACACAGTCGTCATTCCAATTTATTCCAAAGGTGTTCAGTGAAGTTGAGATTAGGGTTCTGTGCAAGCCACGTGAATTCTTCCACTCCAAACTTATCTTTATGGAGCTCACATTGTGCACAGGGGCATTGTCATGTTGGAACAGATTTGGGCCCCTTAGTTCCTCTGAAGGTAAATTGTAATTCTACAGCATGCAAAGATATCCTAGACAATTTTATGCTTACAATTTAAAAAATAAAGGGAACACTAAAATAACACATCCTAGATCTGAATGAATGAAATAATCTCATTAAATACTCCTTTCTTTACATAGTTGAATGTGCTGACAACAAAATCACACAAAAATTATCAATGGAAATCAAATTTATCAACCCATGGAGGTCTGGATTTGGAGTCACACTCAAAATCAAAGTGGAAAACCACACTACAGGCCGATCCAACTTTGATGTAATGTCCTTAAAACAAGTCAAAATGAGGCTCAGTAGTGTGTGTGGCCTCCACGTGCCTGTATGACCTCCCTACAATGCCTGGGCATGTTCCTGATGAGGTGGCGGATGGTCTCCTGAGGGATCTCCTCCCAGACCTGGACTAAAGCATCCGCCAACTCCTGGACAGTCTGTGGTGCAACGTGGCATTGGTGGATGGAGTGAGACATGATGTCCCAGATGTTCTCAATTGGATTCAGGTCTGGGGAACGGGCGGGCCAGTCCATAGCATCAATGCCTTCCTCTTGCAGGAACTACTGACACACTCCAGCCACATGAGGTCTAGCATTGTAGAAAGACTTTTTATGGATATCTTTGAGAAATGGCTTTCTTCTTGCCACTCTTCCATAAAGGCCAGATTTGTGCAGTGTACGACTGATTGTTGTCCTATGGACATACTCTCCCACCTCAGCTGTAGTTCTCTGCAGTTCATCCAGAGTGATCATGGGCCTCTTGGCTGCATCTCTGATCAGTCTTCTCCTTGTCTGAGCTGAAAGTTTAGAGGGACGGCCAGGTCTTGGTAGATTTGCAGTGGTCTGATACTCCTTCCATTTCAAAATGATCGCTTGCACAGTGCTCCTTGGGATGTTTAAAGCTTGGGAAATCTTTTTGTATCCAAATCCGGCTTTAAACTTCTCCACAACAGTATTACGGACCTGCCTGGTGTGTTCCTTGGTCTTCATGATGCTCTCTGCGCTTTCAACAGAACCCTGAGACTATCACAGAGCAGGTGCATTTATACAGAGACTTGATTACACACAGGTGGATTCTATTTATCACCATCAGTCATTTAGGACAACATTGGATCATTCAGAGATCCTCGCTGAACTTCTGGAGTGAGTTTGCTGCACTGAAAGTAAAGGAGCCGAATAATTTTGCACGCACCACTTTCAGTTTTTTATTTGCTAAAAAAGTTTAAAATATCCAATAGATTTCGTTCCACTTCACAATTGTGTCCCACTTGTTGGTGATTCTTCACAAAAAAATAAAAATTTATATCTTTATGCTTGAAGCCTGAAATGTAGCAAAAGGTTGAAAAGTTCAAGGGGGTCGAATACTTTCGCAAGGCACTGTAATTGCCTAAAATGTCCACCTGTTGTCTATTCCATTTGCACAGCAGCATGTGAAATTGATTGTCAATCAGTGTTGCTTCCTAAGTGGACAGTTTGATTTCACAGGAGTGTGATTGACTTGGAGTTACATTGTGTTGTTTAAGTATTCCCTTTATTTTTTGAGCAGTATATATAACTGATAAATACATTGAGTAGCTGTCTCACTGTCCAACTTGAGAGCAGGCCACTGCATTTTAAAACTGGACCGGAGACAAAAGTTCAAACTTAAGGAAATATGAAGAAAAATGAAGTGTGTGTATTGCAAAGTATGTGACCAAAGGTTTGTGGACACCCATATGTGGACCTTCCCAAACTGTTGCCTCAAAAGTTGGAAGCACACACCTGTTTAGAATGTCTTTGTATGCTGTACGCATAACAATTAATCTTCACTGGAACTAAGGGGCCCAAACCTGTTCCAGCAAGGTCCAAGAAGACAAGGTTTGCCAAGGTCTTTGTGGAAGAACTCGACTGGATTGCAAAGAGCCCTGACCTCAACCCCAATGAACACCTTTGGGATGAACTGAAATGTCGACTGCACCCCAGGCCTCTTAGTCCAACATCAGTGCCTGACCTCACTAATGCTATTGTGGCCGAAAGGGCAAATCCACACAGCCACGCTCCAAAACCTATTGGAAAGCCTTCCCGGAAGAGTGAAGGTTTTTATTACAGCAAAGGCAAACTAAGTCTGGAAAGAGATCTTTAACAATACATTTGGGTCTGATGGTCAGGTGTACATACACTTTTGGCTGTATACTTTAGCGATTTACATAACCAAACTAACTTTAAGAGGAGGTGGAAATGTGCATCTCTGCTCATCCATTCTGCTGTTCTGTAGAGCAGAAAATGAGAAAATGGGTCAGAACCCTTTTTATTGACAAAATTGATTTGTTAGCTTATCCACAAAGCAGATATAAAATATATACATTTCATCTCATCTTCATAGAATGTACAAAATACAGCTAAAAGCATTAGCAAAGGCTGTATAGTGTACAGAGATTGCACAGTGAGCAGACTGGAAAGTAATACATCATGAGATTGAGAAAGGTACAAGAGGAAGGACACAGAAGACGGGAGAGTGTCACCAGCAAGGCCACAGCAACAAGCGAAGGTGTAAGAACAGACAACATAGCATGTTGACTCTGTTCCTCCTAGGACTAGGTGTAATCTCTATTTACCTGCATCCGCTCGATCACAGCAAATAAATCAGAAGTCTAGGGACCGAGAGAGAGAGAGAGGAGAGAGAGAGAGAGATAAAAAAAGAAGTTTTCATTTCCAGAAATCTACACTGTAATTCTGTTCAGAAAATTCCTTCTGTAGGTAATCCCTCCTTATACAAAGTAAGCTGTATGAAAAATAGCAGCAGGGACATATATATAAACTTCAGCTGGTAGTGCATGCATATTTTTATTTTTATTTTTTTAATACTCATGTATTCTTACATCATAGACTGTATATTCCCTAAAGGCAAACATTACAATAGCTTCTAAAATAGCTAATAATCAATAAGCATAATGAGGACAGTGCCTATTAATTGAACCGTGATGGGCTTTAATCAGTAATTACAGTAATTATATTGTAAGGTCAACTTTTAATTTCACACTGACAAGCATTAATGAGATGACAGAGCAGACCACCACACCTATTTATAGCTTACTGGCACAGCGTGAATACCTTTAAAGCCTTAATACCTGATACACTTTCAAGTTTCGAGTTTAAAGTGTACGAAAGAAGGTGCGAGTAAAATACAGAAGCTTTAAATCATATATGTTAGCATGTAAACTGTATTACATTATATCAGTGTATTGCGAGTAAAATTTGCTTTCAAATATAAGTTTCCTATTAGGACCTCATGTTCACACAGAGGGCAGGAAGATTTCAGCATAAAAGACGTTCTTCTGTTTCCTTTGCCTCAATTTCAGAATGCATTATTTCGGAATTGTGCTTGCTCATTAAATTTTCTACAGATGACTTGGTTCTTTGTTATTAACATTAAATTATGAATGTAGTTTTTTGGAGAGTTAAGCACAATGATTCCTACTGAATGAACTAAACTAAATGGATTAGTTAAATAAAGTAGAATTAATTACAAATATTAGAAAAAATACGCCTTCACTTGCATGAAAATAACATGAAATATTGACCAGTATTAGTGAATACTGATTATTAAAACATGTACTTTAATGGGATCAGTAATGATGGTGGAAGTCTTAACAGAGCACGTCTGGCATGTACAAAAAAATATACTGTTATACTTACAGTGTGTAAATGCATAAGTGAACATACATAATTTATCAGTACATCCCAGTAAGGTAAAGTACCTAACTGCTAATGATCCCAGCTCCTACAGTGACGAATTGTGAAACTGTAAATCCAACATGCTTCTCCATGTGGTCTGCTGATTCAGCTCAAACTGTCACATCCATGCAGCCATACTGAAGTTGTGCACTAAATTCACAGCATTTGTAAAAGAATTTTAAGAATCATTTATGAGGTTTCTCAACACGAAAGAGAAGAGAATTACTCAAGTCCACGACATGTCCACAGTCTTATTACACAATGTACTCACTCCAGCGATAGTCCAATAGTACTTGAAGTTCTAGAAGTCGTTATTTTAACTTGCACATGAAACTAGTTGGAGCAGAATTACTGAAGGTTGCTTGTTTTCCACCAATCTGTACAAGCTATTTAGGCACCTTATTAATAGTACCCCAAGCTTTAAGGGTGTCACCCGTACATACATACATACATACATACATACATACATACATACATACAGACATTATCCATCACTGCATATGCAGCCTCTGAATAAAGAGAAGTGTACTCACATCACTGTGTCGTCTACGCTGACGTGCTGCCTTAACAGCTGGATTGATGTATATGAAGGATCTTCTGGCCATGATGAAGTTAGGCTAAAGAACACTGAAACGTGTGTGTATTGCCCTGTGGCTCTCTTGTTTGTTCTACGTTAGTGTTGTACTATGAGAACCAACAGCTATAGAGTGAATTTTAAGAGTGACAGCAATCACTTCCTCAAACTGCAGCTACTTCCCTAAACATAGATTTCTTACAAAACACCCAATGGTCACTAATACAAACAAAATTTGAGCTTCGTGTTGTATAAAGTATATTTACCGGAGCGATTCATGTGTATAAGAGATGCATAAATTTCCACTGCATAAACAAGGTTTTCATTTCATATTATTATTTTTTTTATTGGCATTAAGAACTACATGAATTATCCTGGGAATGGCTTCTACAAGGTAAAGGATGTGCTGTGCAGGAAGGTTGCATCATGCCACTGTACAGTACACCATTCAGAACATATAAAACCTTTGGTAGTGGTGTATTCTTATCAATGCTGAACTGATTTTCAGACTGTGCACCAAATTTACTGTAGATAGGGTGACCAGATGCAACCAAATCTGAGACAAATACTAAGTTTGTGTGGGACAATGTGGGACATATTTATGAAATCCAAAGGCCTACCATTTTGATGTCTATCTAAGTGAATAAGAAACATGTGCATTCTGCCCATTTCTATGTATTTATATTTATATATTTGTATCAAAAAATGCAACAATGAGAAACATTACTGCATAAAAAGAAAGTGGAAACAAAAGATTTCTATGGCTTGACCTCAAGTGTACCCATTTTGAGTGAAAACTGACAGCCCTTTGATGACAGGCCCTGCCCCCTGGGGACGCTTACTACATCAGCTATGCAACTGATGTTTTCCGTCTATTTCAGTTTATAACTTACTCATAGAATAAGTTGAATTGTAGAAACATGCGAAAAAAAACCCTTAGTGTAACACTTTCCCAGATTCGAGTAGGGAATGAGGAAGCTGGAGGCAGTCTTGAACCAACTGAAAAAGCACTATATTCTTTATCTTTCACTTTCACGTTTCAGCGGTTTTATAATATAGACACACAAGTGTGCACACACGGCTCTGTGCTGGTTGACTCTCTCTGTCTTTCGAGGTGCTTGTCTCTCTTGTTTTTATTCTTGCCTCAGCTAACTGCAACACAGAACATTCATAAGTACAATTCCCCGCAGATGTGCAATCCTTACCACTCACCTTCACTGGCTCCGCCCTCCATTCACAAACTCGCACTCAAACACGCCCCCATTTCCACTATTTAGCCCTGTTCACACTGGGACAATTTTCATACCATGAATAATGGTCTGGAATGGAAGTGTTCACACCCAGGCGTAAAACGCATGGCGTCCAAGCGTCAAATGTATTAAACGTCGAGGGGTTTGTTTTTGGTCAACTAATGAGATTCGTGCTTTTGTTCATGTGCCAAGAACCGCTGAAGTTACATAAAAGCATGACTTGATGATGCTCAAGTACAAAACTGTCTTACCGACAAAGAAGAAGCCGAAAAAGAAGCCAGAACCCACCATTTCAGTGAGGGTGCATAAGTGGCACACACGAAATAAAATGCTCACTGCGAATAAACTCTTTTGCCTACACACATAAACAAGGCATTTTTTATGGCATTTTATGGTTTAGAATATATGCTTGCATTTCAGTGTCAAAAAATACCCATAACATTATATGTATCTACATATAACTTTTTTTTTGTTAGAGTTTTGATAGATAGATGACATTTATGATTTTTTTAAAATAATTTTTTATGACTTTTATAAACTATATAATGGACAGGTTGCCCTGAGATGGACTGGCACCCTGTCCAGGGTGTACCCTGCCGATGCTTTCTGGAATAGGCTCCAGGTTCCCCGTGACCCTGAAAAGGAGTAAGCAGTTAAAGATGGATGGATGGATGGATGGATAACGGAGAGGTATGAAACATTAATGATCAAAAATGGTTCTGAACACTATAACTCCTTTGAACAAGAGATCTAGGTTGAAATAACGGATTATTTTACATGTAAAACATGTTGCATTCTATTTGTCTTGCATTTTAAAAACATTCGTATAAGAATTATGTAAATCGGGACGAAGGGCGCATTTCATTAGCCATGACATTGTTAAATCAATCAGTGGGACACCTGCGTTTGCTTCTTTTAACATTCACGTCTGTGTCAGCTGAGCTGCTGTGCGATCAACGGGATGTGCTGCTCCGGTGTTCTGGCAATCTGTCCTACGTCTCAGAACGTGCTACCCACACACACTGCGCATGCGTGAAACGTTTTCACGCTGGATTACGACATATCTGAAGACCTGCCCATAATGTTGAGCTCCCTTGCCTTTACAATTATGAATTTGGATGTCAAATGTAAGTAAAATCTATCTACCTTGAATTAAATTATTTTCTTAAATTAAAATGCTAAATAGTGTTTTATAGTAAAAATTATACGTGGTAGAATTAAACACCACCACAGATATTTGAAGCTGACAAGGTGTGCTACCCCTCTTTCTACATCCTTTATTAAGGTGGTTGTTCATTCTGATAGTAGTTTAGAGCTGATAAGAGGCACATTTCTTTAGATTAACATGACAGCTTGAACTACCTGAAGCATATCCTGAGCGGGTAGGACAGATCATCACAGTCTGCACTGACAGTTAGATAAAAGGCAGGCTAAGCTCCACCTCTCCCCAGCAAAAAGAAAATACAGAGGGAGAGGGAAGACTGAGTTTTTCATTTATTGAAAAGCAATAAAATTCACCCAGTAGCAAAATTACGCTCTGTCTGTGTTATTTTTTCTTGAAAACAATTTTCACCCCCTTCCGATCTCTCCTCACCCCAGGGTTGAGATCTCTCCCCACCCCAGGGTCCCCACTGTTCTAAACTAAAGAGGACTAAAGAGGAGAGGGACCATCTGGCTTATTATCAGCGCTCAGTTCAAAAGCTGCATCTCTGATGGTATGGGTGTGCATTAGTTCCTATGTAATGGGCAGCTTGCACATCTGGAAAGGCACCATCAATGCTGAAAGGTATATACAGGTTTTAGAGCAACATATGCTTCCATCCAGATTCCATCCCATCTTTATTTCTGAGAGACTCTGCCTCTCCAATATAGTCTTTTTTATACCCTATCATGTTACTGACCTGTTGCCAATGAACCTAATTAGCTGCAAAATGATCCTCCAGCTGTTTCTTTTTAATAACACTTACTTTTCCAGCCTTTTGGTACCCTGTCCCAACTTTTTTGAGACATATTATGGCCATCAAATTCAAAATTACCTTATTTTCTACTTGAAATGGTACATTTCCCCAGTTGAAACATTTAATGTGTTTTCTATGTTCTATTGTGAATAACATATGCACAGTAAAATCTCTAGTGCTGAATTAACACCCAGAGTGTTCATTTGAGTCCAATGGACTTATATAAACACTGTAGGGTGTAAATTCACTCTGGGTGTTAAATCAACACTAGCGATTTTACTGTGTGGGTTTATGAGATTTACAAATTATTGCATTCTATTTTAATTGTCTTTTTTTTTATATTTTACACAGCGTCCCAGCTTATTTGGAATTGGGGTTGTAAAAATGGTCAAGCAACCTGTATTGAGATGAACTGACCTGATGACAGATTTTTGCTAACAGAGATTCACTCTCAGACTCTCTGGGTAAACTGAGGATACAGAAAAGGGCAAGAAAAAAAAGCACAGCAATAAACATGACAAAAAATGAGACGGAGATATCAAGCATTTCACAAAAGAAAGTCGCATACTAAAGCTGGTGTGACGGCTTCTGCGTTACTTTGATTTAGAATCGAAAATTGATTTAGTCAAAATTTCAGACCAAGCAAAAGGTAGATTGTGAGTCTAAAAGGAATAATTAGCATAGAAATTGCATAAACCTTATATAATGTGACATTTTCCATGCAATTCCATGCTTCAGCCACCCTACTAATTAAGCATCAATTCCACTTCTATCATCATCTTAAACACCACTTTGCTACAGAGTGCTATAGAATACTGAGCTTTTCCTCACTGAAAAAACTGCTTCACAAAAAAGCTCCTCAGAACTGCAGCTTCTATATTCGAAGTAGCAGATAGACATCATGATAATTCTGTGACAGCCTAAAATGTTCCCTTACACGTCCTCGTTAAAGGCTCTACAGGATGTGGAGGCACTGATGGAGGGATAAAGGAGTTTTAGAGAGTTAATGAAGATGAGAATGTCTCACGCGCGGAAACAAAGGCCCTGTCAGAAGATGAAAACTCACAATCTTACTTAACATCACATTTATAAGCTTACAAAACAAAAAGGCTTACACTTTTTAAAGAGTGGCAAGAATGAAAGGTTCAATAGTACTGGGTAAATATCAGACATTCAATTTCTAACACGAAAGGGTTAAAAAGAATAACAATAAAAAAAAAACAAACTGGTCTGTAAGCCCATTGCACATGGGCAGTCTAGCTGGTGACCAAAACAAACATGCTATTTTGTAACAACCTGCAGAAATTTGAACAGTTCTTTTATTTATTTTTTTAAAAGTATTTTTTAAATATGTACTGAAGACTGTCCTTTATAAAAACTTACTACTAAAGACTTCCTGTCCTGTTTAACCTTAACCGTGAAAAAAAAAAAAAAAAAAAAAAAACTGGATCATGGTTAATTTAATGGTTATTTTGGCTGTGACAGAGGACAAAAAGTTTTATTTAAAAAAAAATATTTTAAAAATGTTTAAAAAATTTTTTGAATGCTGTTTTTAACAAGACTATGGCTGTCCGTATCATACAATGGATGTTTTAATATGGTTATGGAATTAATTATAATTTTATCTGAGCCAGAATTTAATTTTCTTTTCTGCGTAACATTTTTTAAATTAAATGTCAACTGGAAACTTTCCATATGTAATCCATATTCAATCTTTCTTTTACAGTGAAATTCATATGACAAATACAACTACACAAAAAGATTCTTTTTTTTTAACCTTTCCTTTAATTAATAAAACATGCCCCCACTCTAGTTGAACCTAAATGTGACTTCACTGCATAAATTACAACAGCTTGCCAAGAACAGTACATGCCTCTAAGGTGACACTCTCCCCTTATAAGGAAATCTGGGATGGAGTGAAGAAATAAAATTATTTTTTATAGCAGAGATAAATACAATTAAGGAAGAATGAAGCAGACTTAGCGAAAGTGAAATCAAAAAGAGAAAGTCAGTAGTCAATCTGATGAAACAATCACTGTACAAATGAACATCCTGAAAACGTCCACCGTGGCGGGGGATGAGAGAAGTTAGTGAAGGAAAGAATAAGACAGTGTCTCTTACCTTTAGAAGTGCAGAAAGAGGAGGCAGGAGTAATGAGTGGGTCAGGTGTGTAGACTCTAATGCGTTAGATGTTTGAGACACTCTGCCATCGCTTTTCCTGTGGAAAGAGAAAATACACACCTCTTCAACACAAAAGCCACAATTTATAGTAACACTGGTCAGAATTAGATACAGATCCGTGCAAGACAATATATAAAAAATAATACGTATGTGAATGCAATCTTCTGGCTTGCATAGAGAGCTATAATAAGCAGGTGGATTTGAAAATAAGCCCTCTGTTTTTCTCACTTTCCCTGTTAGAAAGGTCTATTATTAGCTGAAGCCTGAATCCAGTAGCTCAAACCAAATGCATTATTTCACACAGCACTATAAACTAGTAACTAGCACTGCGATTAGTTTCACACAATGTACTACAGTAGCATAGAAGTTAGCAGTGATAAGGAAATCACTTTAGTCTCCCGTCACTTCAGTCTCCCATCACATTAGTGTCTGAAATCCCTTTAAAATTTAAAACCCTTTCATCTTTAAACTTACTGAAAGGTGTGTTTTGTGTGCCAGCCTTCTGAGTTCTCTTGATTAGTAAATACTTTTGAGTGTAAGGAGTTTTTGATTGACAACAATCATGATGCCACTCTCAAAGTTTTAAGAGAGACAGGGCATGTCAGTGTGTTTAAAATCGTTCTGCATGAAATTTCAAAAAAATTTAGAGTTCCACTCGGAAACCTGATGGACTGGTATGTTTTGCCTTCGATGTGCCATCTAATAAATGGCACTTTTAAATCTTCTGCATGTACATAGGATATGCAGTGAGAGTGTGAACAATACAATGGTGTTTCTGCACATGAAATAATAATCATGCATCAAATAGATTCCTCTGCTTCACATCACACCACCCCGGTGTGACTTATTTTCCTATAACAACAAGAAAAATAACTATCAGACAAGAAAAAGAATATGAGGCTATCATGGGCACAGGATCACATAAACTGGACAGTTGAAGATTATGAAAACAATATAACCTGGTCTTTTTCCAGTTTTCAAATCTCCGGTTTCTGTGAGTCTGTGTCCATGATAGCATGATGGCTGACAGGAGTGGACCCTGATGTTACACCTGATGGCACCAACAACCATACCACGGTTAAAGTCACAGAAATCATATGACCATTAGCTGATATGATGTGAACATTAACTGAAGCTCTTGACCTGTATCTGTATGATTTTATGCATTGCTATGGCCAAGTGATTCAATTCAATTTTATTTGTATAGCAATTTTTACAATGGACATTGTCTCAAAGCAGCATTACTGTAACATATAAACACAGGATACAGATTTTAAGTGTGAATTTATCCCTATTGAACAAGCCGGTGGCGACGGGAAAAACTCCCTAAGATGATATGAGTAAGAAACCTTGAGAGGCGTCAGACTCGGAATGGAACCGATCCTCATCTGGGTAACACCGGATAGTGTGAAAGTAAAATAAAGTTCATTATGGTTTTAACATGAAGTCTTTTTGAACTAGTCCACTGTTCACCAAAGGAATTGAGTGCAAAATTGTATGTGGCAACTGCAGTCCCATGGCCATAGATAACTGCATATATGAGCAGGTGAACAGGATTTCCTATTAAACTGACCGACGTGTATGCCACTGACATAATAAAATGTTCAAATGTCACAGCAGTCCTATATGATCCAAAAGTCCAACATCAAAATTCATAATGTTCATTTTAACCCCTGGGCTACTAAAAAAAAACTCGAAGAACTACATACAGCCTTTAAGAAGCTGAATGGTTTGCCCCGAAAAACAACTTAAGCACCCCTGTAAACTGACCATGAATCCCCCACATAAGTATTGATCTTTTAAACTTAAAAGTTGCAAACACTGAATATGACTGCTGTACACAGCTGAGGAAGATACACAAAGTACCGGTGTATGTCTGAATACGGGTGGAACAAGAGGATAAAAGTGCAGAAGAGGAGGCGTGTATGGGCGGATATGAGTGTTTGTGTGTGTGTGTGTGTGTGTGTGTGTGTGTGTGTGCTGTCTGAATTTTCATTTTATTTCAGCCAAAATTCCGTCAGGTATTTTTGTGCTTTGCATCCCAATTCAGCTCAGAAGCGTATTTACAAAAAATACTGGAAACAGCACATTAATGTCACAGAAGTCCTCAGAATACCACTTTAATGTTAGTTCAGCCTGGATACTGTTTTACTGTCAATACTGTCAACATATAAAGCCCTTACATTGAGTCCTTCACAAAATACAGTCTAATCAAAGCAGTGCTATTCTAAGGACTTCTGTTAGCTGCAACTGTTCATAGAAATGATTGTAATTGCGCTTTGAATGACTTAACAATGAGATATACGAGACACGAGCGTGCATACCTGAGCAGTGTGTGGGTGTGTGTCATGATAAAATCCCTGCACCATTTCCTACATTATTTTCCAGAGAGAGAGAGAGAGAGAGAGAGAGAGAGAGAGAGATAAAGAGGAAAGCATAGATTGTTCCCCAGATTTCTGTGCTTCTGATTGCAACATACTGCAGATATGCGCACGTGTGGGTTAACCCGTTAAACTCCCACACTAACACTCTCTCTCTCATAACTACATACTGTACCTTTTCTTATGCCTTTCACTGTACTCCAGTTATTGAATAAAGTGCTCATTAATAACAACTAGACAATAACTGAGGCTTAATATGCAGCCACACAAAAGTTATTGTAAACCACACAGAGTAACATAAGTAATAAAAAATGAAATATTTTTCAAAGACATAACAATGTAGCATACAGTCGCTTATCATATCTTGTTCATTAATTACTTCAATAATGCTGACTGACTTACTATTATACCACTGCTAAATACTAACATCTGTCCATATTAGAGCAAGTGAGAGAGAGAAAGAGAGTGAGACGGAGAGAGAGGATACTTACTCTATAGCCGAGAGCACAAATCAGTGCTGAGCAATCTGTTCAGCACACAACTAAAGGACAGATGAGAGATAGAACTACTACTTCTCTCTCTCTCTTTCTGAACTGTCTCCCCACCAAAGCAGAGTATTAGTATTAGTCCTGCCTAAGTGTGCACTACTAAGAACAGCACTGAGTATATGTGTGTGTGTAATTCAAGCCAAATCCTTTTTAAAATCTGACTACAGTCTGACTACTTCTCAGTCCTCTAATGTATCCTCTAATCTACTTAAACGGGCCTGTATTGTGTAGAGTTTTCCTGGCTCCAAAACGCGTCAGGAAATCCAGCATCCCAGAACAAACATCCCAGAGCCTACAAACAGTTACCAGTGCCTCCAGGATTTAGTGATCGCAGAAATGAATCAAACAAACTCTGCGATATTCGGAGGAGCTTGCAATTTTTCTAAATTACCGCAGACGTTCTGCAGGTTTGGGCCAAGACGTGTCATGTGACATCATCACGACAAGCATTCAGTCAAATCCCTCTTCGATAACATCATAAAAATATATATATTTTACATTTACATGTAAACATTTCAAGTTCCAAACTTTTCCATTTGTCACAGGATCGGAATTTTTTCTCTGATATCCAGTCCATCGTTTTTGCTGGTTTCTACCAGACACCGGTCCTGAACTCTTAATGCATGAATGCAATCTTAATTCTGTTAACCACAACTGAACATCTACATAAAGACATCTATAAGCATCCACAGCGAAAACGCCACTGCATCGCCACCAAGACCAGTCTTATACACTTCAATGACACACTGCCAGACTTCACTGCAAATACGTGCTAATTTGATTCCTTCTTTCTTCTTCTCTCTTACCACAAATTGACTTTAAGCAGAACCACGCGTAGCATGCTGAACCTCTTGATAATCATGTTCTTTCTCCCTTTGGACCCCAACATCATCTAGACTTGACACAGCTCAGAGACCGAAAACCAGGATGCACTTCTTTACAGTTTTAAATTCGATTTCTCTGTCTGCACTTCAAGTGACTGGGACCTGATTGCTGGGTTTATTGTGTGTGTGTGTTGGCTCATTCAGTCAGATGAGAGCGACAAAGCAGCCAAACCTGTTTCTAAGCTTTCTTTACTTCAGGCAGGTGGGTCTGGAGCCGGTGTCAGGTGGACAAACACTACCCTACCCTGAGGCCTAAAGTAACTGACAAAAGAGACAGTAGACAGAATACAGAAGGACAGAGCTGCCAACCATGCTAACACGATAATCTTAGCAGGCAGAGAAAAACAATTACCACAAAAACCTGTGGATGGGATGGCTCCATGATAGCCTAAATGATGAAAAATGCATTGATCAAACTGATTTTTAACTGCAAGCTGAAGAAACGCTTGGATTTGAAACAACCATCTGAGTGTATAAGCTTGCTGCAGTGCAGTCAGTGTCAGATATACAGTATATTATACAGTAAATATAGTTATTGTTGATTGAGTGATTTTTTTTTTTTGTCAATCTGACCATCAGTATACAGAAAAAAAACCCAAACTTTATGCATTTATTACAGGAAAAGATTGACCAAACATGACAGGAAACGTGCCGAAGTCAATTAATTTATTTGTCCAAATAGGAACA
The DNA here is from genome assembly GCA_012411365.1 of Ameiurus melas. Lineage (NCBI taxonomy): Eukaryota > Metazoa > Chordata > Actinopteri > Siluriformes > Ictaluridae > Ameiurus > Ameiurus melas. The sequence goes on from CM022767.1 coordinate 17,006,105, forward strand.
AATATATTATGTAATAATATCGAGGTGCATGGCCTAACTCTACGATTAGGTGAGTGTCTCAGCCAGGGGTGTCCAGTCTTATCCGGAAAGGGCCGGTGTGGGTGCAGGTTTTCATTCCAACCGAGCAGAAGCCACACCTGAGTCTATTGAAAGCCAAGATCAACCGATTAAACAGGTGGAATCAGGTGCGGCTCCTGCTTGAAAACCTGCACCCACACCGGCCCTTTCCGGAAAAGATTGGACACCCCTGGTCTAAGCCAGTGCCATACACCTGCTGTTTTTCTTGCTGATGATTCAAAATTAGCCAGTCCTGATGGCATGTGATTTTGGAAAGACCATAGTGTTAACCTTTTTTCTAACACTTTTTTATTTACCATATGTGCAAGCAACAAAACAAACAAACGAACAAAAAAGAAAAACAGTGAGGCAGAAGCCCTTTATGACCGCTTCTTTATAATAAGCAGCTCACAGTCCCAACTTATAGTTTTCTGTTGGCTCACAAGACCAAAGCTTGTGAATTCACAGGTCAAAGTGAAAGTAATCACAAAGATAAGCAAAATCTTGTCTTTCAATTTATTTGCATTTAGCTGAGAAAACAGTAAAGTGTCGTTTCTGGTGTCTACCGTCTTGCTGTAGCTGGCCAAATCTCAAACAATGCTATGGCTAAATCTTAGATGTTGGTAAAATCGTTAACAAGTTCTTAAAATGAGGACAAAATATATTGTGTTACGTCTTTAACAAAAATATTAGCACTGCCCTTCTTCAGCAAAATGCAACATCTATACATTTTGCTATGCTAGCAAAATTAACAAATCCTGACACATGGATAATTGCTACAGCTTAATTGTACTATTTTATACACATAGAAAGACCAGATTGAAGATATTCTTTTCTGTTGAAGAGCAGTTACTCACTTATCATTTACCGTTCCATAATGCAGTCTGTAACCCAGGACTCATTTCCCATAGCCAGCTGATTTATGAAACATGTTTTAACATTAGGTCTAATAAGGCAGAAACAGAAACAGAAGACAGGCCAGTAATAAGACTCAAACGCTTTCATTAACCTTAGCTTTCATAAATAATGTGTGGACGCTAGATCATGAAAGGAGACATGCTGAATAATTACATTCATTATAAAGGTCCTACTAATGAAGGGTAGTTTGCTTTTTATAATTACTCCAATATTCAAGACTGGCTGCCTTATCTTTCTTGTTTATCACACACGCACGCATACACGAACGCACACACATGCACACAGCTCCAGTGTCTGCCTCTTTCTACTCCTTCAGCAGCAATCGAACAAGTTAATGACGCATTAACTCCACTTGAGAAGAGTGAAGGAAGCACTATACTAAATGCTTCATTACTTTACAATTGGGTCTATTTATTCACTTTGTTGTGCTTAACATTCTCTCTTTGTCTTTGTAGAACTACTGTCAGGGCTGTGCTGTTATTGCAAATACATTTCTCACCTTCAAATATGAGAATGTGTGCACTGTGAGCTATAGTCTCAATAGTGATCATTTTCCATTGTGCTCTGACTGATAAAGTGTTCCTGTTGCAGAAATGTAGTGGTAGCTTTTTTTTTTTTTTTTTAGTAAAAGAACCTACATTGAAAAATGTGTGGTTCGTCAGATTTAAGAGATCATATTACGTATCCATCCATTTTCTGTACCGCTTATTCTATAATGGGTCATGGGGGGCCCTGGAGCCTATCACAGGGGAAATTGGGGCATAAGGGGACACTTTCAGCCCAATTTGGACATTTTCACTTAGGGGTGTACTCACTTTTGTTGCCAGCGGTTTAGACATTAAAGCGTGTTGAGTTATTTTGAGGGGACAGCAAATTTACACTGTTACACAAACTGTACACTCACTACTTTACATTGTAGCAAAGTGTCATTTCTTCAGTGCTGTCACATGAAAAGATATAATCAAATATTTACAAAAATGTGAGGGGTTTACTGAGGAGAGATACTGTATATATCCATCCATCCATCTTCAACCACTTATTCCTTCTTCAGGGTCACGGGGAACCTGGAGTAATATTTGCAGAGTGTGTAGAGCTCCCTCAGGACAAAGAACGAGATTAGTGTGAAGGTCGCATGAGAGTTATAAAACACATCACAGAGATCATGTACAACGTACCATCGTCTTAACAGGCCCCCTAATCCTCCTATCACCACTCAATGTTAGTATCGTCTGTGTCTTTGAAGGGGAAAAGAAGGGGGTGTGGTCAGACATCGGTAACGCATTTCATGTACATCTTACATCATTACAGTGGAAAAAATAACAAACTTTTTACAAGTTGGCTGTAGCTGCCATCGCTAGTATTAGCTTTAAGGCTGGTTTTATTATTATTATTTTTTTTACTATTTAATAGCTGTTAACTAGGTCAGGAATGCTGTAAAAATGAGGTTGGGACTGTAAACAAACACAAAGAGTTATTGTAACTAAGTTCATTATGAAATTGAAATAAAATTATGTAAATAATAAAAAATTATATAATTAAATAAGCAGCAGAGATTCTTATTCAGTTCTTGTATAGTAAAGTAGCCTTGATAAACAACACGCTGTGACTATGTTTACATGCAAATCAAATTCCATTTAATGTCTAAATTCTGGTTGCAGCCACATTTTGAATACGAATAACGGCATGGTATTACTCCTGTATACATGGTTGATGTAAGTATGCCTGGGTTGCCACTCCTAAATACCTAACCTACAGCTAAGCATCTGTTATCACCCACAATTCCTTGAGGACTGAGTATGCGCATATATCTCCTGTCAGTGGATTTTCTGAATAAGGTGTTCACATGCAACAAACTGCAGACATCATGCCTTCCGACAGACACCTCGTCCGACTTGATAGCCATCACGATAGATAGAACCTATTGTTGATTCCTGATACTAGCATTGATCATCCCAAGTCCATTCATATGGAGCTATGAAGATAAATTCTTCCTGTGCCTATAGTATTCCTGAGTATGTACAACAATATATCCAATAATAATAATAAATATAGTAGCATCTATGCAACATAAAACACTGCCCTTTTCACAAAATTCTGGCTTCATAACTCACTGCCTCAATTCAAGCTTTTGTCCTCACAACATTTCCACACTGTCATTATTAACTCCCCTATTCATTTACTTTTTCACAGATGATATATTCCATTGTTATATATTTTTTGATTTTCTGTTCATTTATTCATGAATGTATTTATTTATTTATTATTATTATTTTTTTAATTTCTCTATTTTCATTTTCCTTATACTAATGAGGTGGCTGTCATCTTCTCTCCTTATTCCCACTGGCTGATTGATATCAGATGTGTATATTGATTGTGATGCCGGCTGTTTCCACTGATACAGAGGTTGATCCTTTAGTGGTCTGAAAGCCTACACTATGAAATTCATATCATGCTGCTGTTCTTCCATCAGCTATTTCTAACAGGACAAACAGCATATTTCAGATACACTACTGTCATTTTTCGGTTTGATTGAAGTATATGTGGGTGGTTCAAAACTCAAACCCCTGACATGTACCATACCAAAAAAAAGAAAAAAAAAAAAAAGAGGTGTTTTTTTTTTTTTTTAAAAAAAAAAAAAAATAAAAAACCATTTTTGGCTCCGCCGTGGCAGTTTCAGTCATAAAGTTTGAATTTTAACCAGTGTGTGGGTACACATCTGCTCCAGCACTTCCACAGGCTGAAATGTGAAATGCTTAAAATGTATACGTGCTATATGTTCTAAAAAATAAAATAAAAAAAAATAAAATTTCTTTTGAATTAGTTTTTTCTTTTTAATATATTGATATCTGTTTCACTTTAACGCACACACACACTGTCTCTGACTGCACAATGATGTTACGATACAAGACTCGAACAGGAAGTAAGCGCAGGAGTAAAGTCTTTATTTACAATTTAAGTCATTGTAGAAGGAGGCTGGAAACAAGGTCCAAACATAAAACTAGAAATGAAGCAAAGAACATGAAACTTAAACAGGGTGTGGAAACTCTACCACATTTAACTAACTTAAACATTTATCATTTAACTAGAAATGAGGCATGCAACTATCATTCATTCATACCCTGGCATGAAACTATTGTTTAACTACAAAATGAAACACTCGTTTAACTACGACATGAAACTCCTGTTTTACTACGACATGAAACTCGTGTTTTACTATGACATGAAACTCGTGTTTTATTATGACATGAAACTCGCGTTTAACTATGTATGGCATGAACAAGTAACAAGGAACTAGACAGGACCTGGAAACTTTACCATGTGGCACCATTACACCTTTCAGCCTCTAATACCGTGCGACGTGCGCAGCAATGCGAGGGGTTTAAATAACCAGTCACAATTACCTTAATTGCTGACAGCTGGTAACACACCCTCGCACCTCCGCCAATAACTGAAAAGGGCGGGGACAGAACAGGAACCAAAACAAGTGCACATGTCAATTGTAAACAAAGTCTTATCGTCCATGAGCACTTCAAGTACGTGCATGCGCTCTCCAGCTGATCATGCACATCATCGCCACAGTGCCATCTGCCGGCGAGATAGTGACAAATGAACACAATGGCCTAAATATCATGAAATCATGTGGAGGATCCTATCAGCGCTATCAGCTTCTCCATCAGCAAATCCTAATCAATCTTGTAATCAAAAGCTCAGCAGTACTGATGCTGTTTCTTCACCCCTGCACTCCCCGAGTGGACCCTCTCCTACTCTTCTTCTCTGAACTTGGTTGCTGTACCTGAACATGAAAAACACTCCCACTACATTACCATATGGATGAAAAAATACAAAAAATAAATACAGGAAACAAAACAAACAAAAGAATACAGAAAACAATAAACAAATTCATAAAAACGAAAGACACAACAAATTAGAGGTCGACCAATTGATCGGATTAATGGGCGTAACGGACTGCTGGAACTATAGGTATCTGCAAAAATCTTCTCCCACTACTTATTTAGATAGACAAGTATAACTTGTTCATGTGCAGTTATGTAACAGAAAAAGAAGAGTACTAGATCTAATGTTAACAAATATCCCCAGGGTTTTGTCCCAGACCCACTCAGTCGAGACAGCTAATCAGCTGGCCCACGGCTGAGGGAGCGCCAGTCAAGCTGAGGTCTGTGATTCACAAGAAAGAGGAGGGAAATTATACCTTAAACAGAATGGCAGCCTGATGAGTAAGACTGATTTGAATGGGGTAATCATAAGAGCATTGTGTCTTCTATACAATACTAATCGTGACACTAGGACTGTCGTTTTTAACACAAAGTGTTAAAAACGACATTACTTTTTCCTCATATGTGTCCTGAAAGTGTGTTTTAGTGACACACAGAGAGAAAGATAATGTCACAGTCCCATTTTCCATCACATGGGCTCTGTTTCCAGTGTGATGGAAAACATCTGATGACATTAGGGGTGGAAACTGCTGTCTTAACAAAGCTTTGATCTCAGCAACATTTCAGCTCTTCAGCTCAATTTGATCTGTATACAGGTATTTTGAATATAATGCTCTAGCTGGCCAAGTTATTTAACCGATTAAACAAAAGTCCACAAAAACCATCCAGTGAGCGATAGTCCTGCGATTGGAAACTCCTTGTTGATGAGAGAGATTAGAATAGAATGGCCAGACTGGTTCAAGCTGAGAGAAAGTCTTCTTAACTGAGTAACTCAAACCATTCCGTACATCCATGGTGAGCAGAAAAGCAGCTCAGAATGCACGTCATACCTTGACTACTACAGCATAAGACCACCTTGGGTTTCATGTCTGTCAGCCAATAACAGGAATTTGAGGCAACAGTGAGAACTGGCTCACTGAAGCTGGACCGCTGAAGGTTAAAAAAAGGTTTGCCTGGTCACCTGGCACCAACAAGCCATGGTCAAATTTACTCAGATTACATTTTCCCCATTCTGATGTATGATGTGAACTTTAACTGAACTTTACCTTTATGCATAGAGCTGCTGCCACACGAATGGCTGATTGGATAATTGCATAAATGAGCATGTGGTCCTAATAACGTGGTCGGTGAGTCCATGTATATAGTATAGCGTAGTTTAGAAATTGCATAGTACCCCCTCTTAAAAGAAAATATTATAATGAGTGAAACTTTTAATGAGTCTGTGATATCCCTTGTGGCCATGGCTATGCCTCAAAGATGACGCATTCAAAACGACTCCTCCAGGCCAAGATGTCTGAAATTTGGAATGCATGCCTTATTGCTCATACGGAACAAAAAGGTCTCAAGAACCAATAATGTCCACGTGATGGATTTTTCTCTACAGTGGTCATTTGTGGAAAACTACAAAAATGAACTTAAAATCTGCCATTGATCCAAATGCATTGAAATGTTGTCTGTGGGATACACTTCTCTACCATGTCGATTTTGAAATGGTCCGCAATCTTGAGGAGGAATCCGCCAGTGCTGCTTGCAGCTATATTTTATTTATTTATTCATTTTATTCAGACAAATCCAAACATTGACCATGTTTTAAACTTAAAATAAGCGTTAAATAAAAGTATTTTAGATTAGTGGTCCCCAACCTTTTTTGCGCCACGGACCGGTTTAATATCAGACAATATTTTCACGGACCGGCCTTTAAGGTGTGGCGGATAAATACAACAAAATAAAATGATACGACCGGCATAAAAACTGGGGTTTTATTAATTTAAAATATATATATATATATATAATAAACGTGGATCCAATGTGAAATCGCAACTTTATTAGCAGTGTCCTAGTAAGATCACGCCAAAAACATAACATGAGTGACATCCGCTCTGCCCCCTAACGCTTACCGTATCACGTGACCGGGACAAGCATCTTGACATACGTCTAGAGTGAGTCATAGACGGATGTAACGGAGAGAATCCGGTCTTTTTTTTCTTCAAAATAAAACATCGTTCAGACCCAGATAATAAATAAAATGGAAATAATGTAAGTTGTTTATTCTTTCTGTGCGGCCCGGTACCAAATGACCCGGGGGTTGGGGACCACTGTTTTAGATCATATTGCTTTTCTCTTGCCTTTAGTTACATATGTGACCTTGAAGTAATCCAAAAATAATCAGATTACATTACTTTTATATTGTGATACTTGGATTTCATTACTGATTAAGTTTTTTATGAAGTAATTTGTAACTGTAACTGAATACATTTTTAAAGTGTCCCTGTGAGAAACAGACAGGAAGGGGCGAAATCAATTGTGTCTTAGGTATTTCTTCCCATTATCACATGTTGCCAGGCTTATCTGAGTTCATGCACACAGAAATGTCAATGCTACCATAATTCCATTTAACAGAGGCACTTCAATCATCTAACTCAATTTTACAATTTCACCTACATTAGCAATGTTTCCTTACATCATCCGAAAAACTTAGTCAAATTAAAGTGCTTCTGTTAAATCTTATCATGGAAGTATTCACTTTTCCAAATGCAAATAAAATAGGCGTTCTCAAATTAAAGATATAATCCAAATAGATAAAACATAAGAAAATCTAATCCAGACAATGCTTCAGGTGTCCCAGAGAACTGCAGTTTATAAATATACTGCATTCACATGTAAATTCATATGCTCCAATCAGCATCAAATTCATACAGATTGACAACTGATATTTCTATATATACACACACACCTTTTGGAACCTTTTGGAATTTCATAGTTTTCTAAATAAATTTGTCATAAAATGTGATCTGATCTTCATCTAAGTCAGGGGTATTGACACACATAATGTGTCTAAAATAATAACACAAAAATTCTGATCTTTCATGTCTTTATTGAACACACTCATTCAACATTCAAAATGGCAGTGGAGAAAGTAAGTGAACCATTAGAATGAATAACTGGTTGACCTGGTTTTCTCAAGTTTCATTTTTATTGAACATTTGCTGAACATTTCTGCTAAACATTTCTGCTAAACATTTCTGCTAAACATTTTTGCTAAACATTTTTGCTAAACATTTCTGCTAAACATTTCTGCTAAACATTTCTGCTAAACATTTCTAATGAACATTTCTGCTAAACATTTCTAATGAACATTTCTGCTAACCATTTCTAATGAACATTTCTAATAACCATTTCTGCTAAACATTTTTGCTATACATTTCTAATGACCATTTCTGCTAAACATTTCTGCTAAACATTTTTGCTAAGCATTTTTGCTAAACATTTCTACTGCACCTTTCTGCTAAACATTTCTGTTGAACATTTCTGCTAAGCCTTTCAAAATCGCCTTTTCTGTTCTGTCTTCCCCACCCTTTCCCAAAAATAAAAACAAATTGAGCAACAGCAGCACACATTCACAGTTTTTTTTTCTTTTTATACAAAGGAAAACAAAATGAAACCCACAACCCATCCCTCCGGCTCATCATGGCTACCCATTAACTGTCGCTGGTTATAAAGATATTGTAAAATTCAACAACAGGCACTAAACTTTAAGTGGGAAGTGTCTGTAACTCCATAAACTATGCAATAAAGGGATGCCATTTATCAAAAAACTTGTCTGTATAACCATTCATGGTATATCTTATTTTATCGAGTTTCAGAAAAAACATCACGTCCTTTATCCACTGGGAGATAGATGGGTATATAGCAGACTTCCAATGTAACAGTAGGGAACGTCTTGCTATAAGTTATGTGAAAGCAATACCATCCTTTTGTATCGAGCTCAAAGGAATTGAAGCTTCAGGAATCCCAAATATCGCAATCAATGGACAAGGCTTTAAATCTACCCTGAGAATAGTGGACATGATGGTAAAAAAGCCAGACCAAAAACCATGGAGATCAGGGCAGAAGAAAAACATATGGCCAAGATGACAGGGAGAGCCATGGCATTTATCACACTTGTCCTCTACATTCGGATACATCACAGACATTCTCGACTTGGACAGATGGACTCTATTTAAAACTTTGAACAGTATAAGTCCAAGATGAGCACAAGAAGTGGTAGCCTGTACTCTCCCTATATCATGTTCCCAACACTACTCACTTTTCTGTACTCCTAACTCCGTTTCCCACGCATTCTTAATTTGGTTACTCGACCCTGTACCTAGCGTCAGAATAAAGTCATAAATCTTAGAAATCATTCCTCTCTGATGCGGATTATTTGAAAACAGGTCTTCCCAAGCCTGTTCAGGAGGAACGAAACAAAGTTCCATATTTGAAAGTACCGAAAGAAATGTGTCAAGGGAAGATCGTAAGTTGATGCCAAATTGGCAAAGCTGTCAAACACACCATCAGAATACAAATTTCTACCTTGTTTAATACCCTTGTCATACCACACTGAAAATGAGGAGTCCAAACACGATGGAGGAAATAGATGGTTGTTGACTAAAGGACACAGAGGATGCACCTACAAATTTAAAGTACCGTCTAAATTGATACCAATTCATAAGTGTGTTGAGGACAACAGGATTATCAGTATACAGGGAAAGTTTTGTAGGTAAAGGGGAGTAGAGCAGGTAAAGAGGATTCACTACAAGAAGATAATTCCAATTTAGACCAAGAAGATCCTGGAGATTGAACCCAGTAACAAAGTTTATGGATGTGCACAGCCCAGTAATACAATTGAAAATTGGGTAATGCAAGTCCTCCACTAAGTTTACATTTTTACAATAAAGATTTACTAACCCTTGGTGGCTTCCCTCCCCAAATAAATGTACTAATTATCTTATCCATTGAATCAAAAAATGATTTTGGGAGAGAAAGAGGCACTTGTTGGAACAAGGAAAGAAACTTCGGTAATATATTCATTTTGACGGATTTAGTTTTTCTGAAGCCATTCTGTTGTGGAATTGCTCCGGTGTTTTGGGTCGTTGTCCTGTTGCATCACCCAACTTCTACACAGTTTCAGCAAACGTACAGACATTCTCACATTATCCTGAAGAATTGTCTGATATACTTGGGAATCCTCTCAATGATTGCAGGCTGGCCAGGCCCTGATGCAGCAAAGCAGGCCCAAATCTTGTGGTTTCCTCCACCATACTTTATGGTTGGGATGATGTTTTCATGATGACATGCCGTGCCCTTTCTACACCAGATGTAGTGCTGTGTGGATTTTCCAAATAGTTCAATCTTAGTTTCATCAATCCACAAAACATTTTGCCCATACAGCTGTGGAGTGTCAGTGTGCTCTTTTGCAAACTTCAGACATGCAGCAATGGTCTTTTTAGTAAGCTGTGACTTCTTTTATGGTGTCCTGCCGTAGATACCCTGTTTGTTCAATGTTCTACATATTGTAGACTCATGAACAGAGATGTTATCCAGTTCCAATGATGCCTTCAAATCTTTAGCTGTCATTCGGGGTTGTTTCTTTACCTCATTGATGAGTCTTCGATGTCCTCTTGGTGTCATTTTGACTAGGTGCCCAATTCTTGGCAGAATAGCAACAGTCCCTAGGTGTCTCCATTTGTAGAATGTTTGCCTAACTGTAGACTGGTGAAGTTCTCAAGTCTTTGAAATCACTTTGTGAGCCTTGCCAGCTTTATGTAAATTATTTTTTTGGTGTTATTATTTTAGATGAATTATATTTGTAAATACCCATTTTATGACAAATTTATGCAGAAAACCATGAAACTCCAAAAGGTTAAAAAATTCCAAAAAAATTTCTTGCCACTATATATATATATATATATATATATATATATATATATATATATATATATATATATATATATATATATATATACATATATATATATATATATATATATATACACACACACACACACACACATATATATATATATATATATATATATATATATATGTATATATAAAATAAACATTGATATATAAGAAGATGTCTTACCATAGACATCTAGCCTTGGAGAAAGTTTTGTCCACTCTGCGAAAGACAATAAACAAGTTACTTTACTAACAAAAAATAATAGGCTTTTATTTTACAGAACACAAACAATTAAAAATATATATTTCTCCCCTTAAGCCCTATGCCTCCTTCTGCTTAAGGTTAGCCAATCTAGCAACAGATTTATTACCCCCAGGCACCTAATAGTTAAACCTATAATGGAGGCAAGCATCCAACGTTAACTAGGTGTGTTATGATGACAAAGTAGTGAAGGTCACCCTTTTGGTGTATACTTAATTGAAAAACGTTACCATTACATTTCTGTTTATTGCAATTGCAAAGGCATGCTTGAAAAGTGTAATATTTAATCATGTTAGTGTGTACTCACTACAGTACATTTCTCTACTTAAATCAGCCATGAAATATTGAGCCGTTCATCCAAGGCTCAAGAGATTCATCCAAGTGTTTCAGCTTTTCTGAGCAAATATAAGTAGACTGCTTTACACTGTTGTGATATTCATCTTCCCCAGATTTTTCAAATGGCTTTCAAATGGAATTAATCTACAAATGAGAATAAAGTAGCCTTTTATTCCATTGCTTATAAAAAATGAAAATACATGCAGCATTCTCACATATATTTACACCTCTATCAGTTACACCTAGGTGCAAGTTAGAGTTGGCCAATCTACCTAATGCTGGTTTTCTGGGAGATGGGAGAAAACATTACCCAGAAACACAGAGAGAACATGTGGAAGTCTGTCCAAAGAGTTCACGATCAGACTGGGAATCCCCGAGCTGTGAGGCAATAACACCACAATGTTGACTTCATCCCAGGTCTCCTCACATGACATCAGTGTCTGACCTCACTAATGCTCTTGTGGCTGAATGAGCAAATCCCCACAGCCCCGTACCAAAATCTAGTGGAAAGTCTTCCCAGAAGTTTATTATTACAGCAAAGGTGGACTAAATCTGCAATGGGATGTTCAACAAGCACATATGAATGTGATGGTCACATACTTTTGGCTATATAGTCTACCTAGGACAAGTTTGGTTTGCTGTTTTAAATGTATCAGTCGGTTCGACTAAATGCACCTCCATGGGCCAGTGAAACAGGTGGCATACTGTAAGTCTCTTTAACTCCCACTAGATAACTCTCCATCACTACGGGACTTTCTGCAAGTTTGCAACACTTTTTATTGTTCGATCCTTGAATGATCATTTGAATCGCATGCTAGGAACAGACATCGCTGTTAAGTCGCTGAGCAATTTGCCTTGTCTATGTCCCTACCCTAAACATTATAACTAAGCCCAGCTCACTGACCACGGAATGTGTCTCATCCAGGTAACCTTGCCTTCCCTCGTCCAGATATCAGAGCTGTTCAGAACACTTTGTGTTCACATGGATCTTGCTGACATGTGATAAAAAGAACCACTGTTGTGTCAACAGCTCAGATGAAAAAGCCAACCTCTAGATGCAAGCAGAAATGTTCAGTGGGTTACTGCCTGATTAACAAAACTCTTTTCAGCTCTTATGAACTGGATCTACTAAAATAAGTTCACTTCATTTGTGAGTGTCAAGTAATATAGACATAAAGATATGACACTATAAGTTTTGCATGAAAATTTCAAAACATCAGCCCTGAGAGTGTGGCCGTATGGAAAGTTCAAACCCTCATGTGTACTAAGTCACTACAAATGTCACCATGCTGTAACATCAAAACAGCCCAGCCCTCATTTATGGAAAATGAAGACACATGAACTGTGAAGAGATGCTACATGGGTAGGTCATATGTGTATCTACTCCATGTTCTCAAGGTAAATATGATACAAAACAATCTCTATCTCTCTCTCTCTCTGTCAAGCATGCACTATGCCACATATAGTGTGTGTTTAGCGCGACTATCATATGATTTCATGATTTTTTTCATCCCAAGGTAAAAGAAGAAATGAAGACTGAAGGACAATTCAGAACAGACCTATCCAGTATGAGAAAAAATTAGCTTGGTGTGTGTGAATGAATAACATGCCAAAAAACAGCTATTAATGCTTTTTGATATGAAATTAGAGTCTAATGCAGTGTGCAATCATATAAACAAACAAAAAAATTGCTTTCATATAAACAGCTCATTAACTGTTAATGGCAATTTCCTCTGTTTCACAAAGAGGGAGCTAATTGGTCTGTATTGGAATGCCTAAGTCAAGCCTGAGTCACTCACTTAAAGTCATCTGAAAAAATTACCAGCAGGTACAAACAAAAATAATAACCGAGCGAGCACTACTGAGCAACTGTCAGAGCCAGAATTCACAGACCATCCTGACACTGCTAGCATTTCTACCTCTCGGGTTCTTGTTTTATTTCCAAGGTTTCTCGTGGTTGGGTTCATATTAATTCTTCGAAAAAGAAAAAACAACAACAATATTTTATGATTTAGGCCACTCCCATTTTGGATTTAAATCCAAATACAGATATTTGAAGTACTAAACAGATACAGATATTGGCACTGCATTACATTCATTATACATATACTGTATATACTATATATTACAACGGTTATATTCTGGTTAATCTGACCTGAGAGTGAATATGTAACTAAACAATTCACACACACGCGCACACACATACACACACACACCCACACACATGCTGCAGGAGTCATGCCATCTATTTCCATATATGTTGTTTACATTGCTAATACATTTGATTAAAATATGATAACCTTATCTCTATTATGTATTGCTTTAAGTACATTCTCCATGTAGAGCGTAAAACCCCTATAGTATGTCTGAGAAGGTAAACAAATAGTGCCTGCTGCAGTCTAAGTTTCTCAAATGTGGCTGAGGTTGTGACTAATGGCCGGTATTTACCCAAAGTGCTGCTAACTGTCTGTGTAACCTGTGATGATGTGATGATGTAGCACATGACAAAACCCTGACTGCAGATGTGCAGTTTAAGTTTATGTACAATATATTACAGTGTTAAAAAAAATAAAGTCTGCGAAAGACTGCAATAATAATAAAAGATGAAGTAACTTGGGAGAACATTTCCCGGTAAGTGGTTATCTGAATTTTTCTAAGGAACAGCAGCCCTGAACACAGTGTTCTGCTTGCTGGGTAAAGCACAATTTTCCATTCTCCTATCCAAGTGATAGGACCCGGTTCAAAACATATTAGTGCATGGTTGAGAAGGGCAGATACTCATTAATGACATGCCTGCAGACATTAAGAGGACGCGCTGTCTTGTTTGACCTCGGTAACAGACTGTGCCAGCAGTAATTTAGTTAGAAGCAAGGAAAAAAGTGTTCAACTGAAAAACATTCACAGCTTCTGACAAGTATTTCAGACATTTGTAAGACTTATTAAACTTATAATATTAAACTTATTATTACATAATGCTCAGAAACACACACACACACACACACACACACACACTCAAGTTCTCACTCTTACCCTCCATAGGCCCCAAAAGTGAAGCTCCTCTTCCTATAAGACATATTCTGTGACAGGCAAGGATCTTCAAACCAGCACAGCTACACGTACTTCAGATGTTCTCCTTCACTTTTTTCCCTTTCTCTCCGTGTGACTGTCTGAATCAGTTTGCTCATGTCCTGCACCTGTGTCTCTGTGTCTGTCCTTCACTGCCCTCCCTTCAGCTCTTTCCTCCTCCAGAGGGGTGAGGGAGAGGTGTGTGTTCGGTCATACTGGTGTCCATGGTTACGAGCAGGTGCATAAAGGGCAACTCACTGCCTTCCAGAAAGGGAGAAGTGGATTTCCTGGGTCACGGCTCCTCCCATAGTGTTCTCAGCCATGGGGAAAATTGAGCATTGCTTATCGAATAACTAATAACTAATGGAAATTCAAAGAGAGTAGTGCTTTCAACTAAGTGGAAATGGAAACATGTGGCACCACACATGAGCAGAATACTGCATTTGAACCCAAAGACTGAAAGAGTATCAAAGGAAGAACATCACTAGAGGATTGACAAAGAATCATCTTTGTAGAACTGGCATTGTGTTTTTAACTGGTGGACCACAATATCTTGACACTATCGACACAGGTCCATCTCTCACTAATGATAAGCACTAATGATATCAGTCAGCATCGACTCTGCAATACTGTGAACTTTCTAGCTAAAGCACATATCACCATTGATGGATCGCATAATGGAGTCCAGATGAGTATTTACATGAACAACAACTCAGCAGAAAGTCTATCGATTTCACTTTCTAGCTGTTGTGTCCTGTGCCCTTGTAACAACAACATGTCCTCTATCTATTGACAGAGATGTTGATTCCATCAGAGCTGACTCTTGCTCACTCAGGTCTTCATAAATCACATCACTGTGACCTCTCAACCCTGAAGGTGACTGCGTGTTTGCTCTGTACTTTTCTTCTTCTAAGTCTATAAACTACCGCATCCCTCACGTAACGGTCTGATAGCTCTCAATATACTTATCGTCGTACTCCCTTAAACAAAGCAACTTTGGAGCACTACTGTATAAACATAGATTATTCAGTCCCCTCCAAAAGTACTGGAACAGCAATGCCAAATATTTTGTTTTTGCTATACACTGAAGAAGTTTGTGTTTGAGGTCAAAAGATGAATATAAGACGATAGTATTTCTGCTATGATTTCCTGATATTTACATCTAGATTTGTAGAGATGTCTCATGTTCATCTTTTGACCTCAAACACAAACATCTTCAGTGTATACCGAAAACAATAGAATTGGCCTTGCTGTTCCAATATCTTTGGAGGGAACTGTACAGAGCGAAATCCCCAGTGTCGATTTAACACCCACAATGTTGAATTCACACCCTACAGTGTTTATATAAGTCCACTGGACTCATATAAACACTCTGGGCGTTAATTCAACACTAGGGATTTTAGTGTGTAGTTAACAGACGTAGCCTAAAGGTTATTCAGAAGTAACAGAGCAGAAGAAAAACACAAACTGTTCCCTGTTATAAACTGCACTCCTAGGCGCACATTCGTAATTCTAGAAATGCAAATATATAAATGACATAAATTCATCATATCAGTATTAGAGATGAACATTTTCTTCTAGAGATGATTAGAGATGGTAATTGCTATTATACAACAGTTAGTTCTGGTTCACTAATTTGATTGGACAAGCAGTGTTTGTATTTAGTATAACCACACTGGGATATTTCACTGTGTGTATCACTCCATGCTTAACCGCTTAAACAGTGGGTCCAGATGTACATTTCTCAAGCTCTAATAAAAATACACATCTGGACACAGTTTTTCAAACTCCTGGTAAGAATAATGAGCGCAAACAATGCTTGGACACAGGCTTTCTCTCTAAAACCCTCACCAATTTCCTCTATCAACTTTTAACATCATTCTGAGAACGTTAAATCTTCAAGGTGGTTGCTGAACTGAATCATTTTTGCCTCGCAAAAGATTACAATTTGTTTTTACTGCATTCAGTTTGACCATTACCTACACATCTACACATCCTATCTATGCACATATACATGCTTCAATGGTGTCTTATTTGGCACCTTGTCATTCATCCTGGATAAACTCCATGGTAGTGTATGCAGTCGCCACCGTTAATTTGAGCTCTGCTTTGATGAGGCGTTGGATTGGCTAAGAAATTCAAAACCAGGTCAGACAGTCTGATCTCAGCTACATCTGACCAATGTTACATTATTTATTACTGCATAAACAGTTGTGATCACTGGCATAGATACATGTGTTGGTATTAGATAAGAGTCAAGAATCAAATTCAGCTCTGAATTCTAATATCTTTCCATCTACCCTAAATGTAGAAAAAAAATGTAGAAAAAAAGCATGCACATACGCTAACATTTAATTTTTTCAGGACTGTGGAACACGATAACATTCCTAAACCCGCTTACTTACCATTCAGCTGAACAGGCAAAGTTACATTATAACCACAGTACTGGAGGACTGACTCTCTAGGACACACAAAGTCAGTTTCATAACACATGAATTAACAAATTGCAGGTGATATTCGACCTTCAGTTCTCGGGGACAGACACTGTCTAGACTATGAAGTTCTAGAATGTAATTTAAATGCCACAGCTTTAGCGGGTGCATTTCATCATACAGCTTCAGAGCTACACTGTCTCCATAATGATGACCATAATTTGTCTTTGTCTACTATGCACTACACAAATAAAATATCTTGTTTCAAATTATATTACTTGATGAATGCTTTTTTATTTATAATTATTATTTAGTAATAAATATAATGAATTATTTAGGTTTCCATTCACATACATGTATGTTGAAGTTGGACAGCTTATGACATTATATATGAACAGATTTCTCTTATTTATTCAGTTGTGTGCCTTATGTTTTGTGTTACATGCTTTCCATTATGATTTGCTCTAAAGAGTGTTCTAGGACACGTCTCTTTTCAGTGTATTTAATCACTTTCTAATTATCTTCACCATTATCTAATGCGAGTTGAACATACGGTGAATTTTACATTAAGGTAATGTACAACAAAACAGCAAAAAGTAAAAGACCGCTCTTTTGGGGTAAGTCATAATTCATACTCTATAAGGTCCGATTATCTGCCTCTTGTTACCTTTAATGTATCTGAACCCCATTCCTTAACACCCTCAAACCCACCTTCCAAAGCAAAACTGGTTTGGTGAAAGTGTTTTCTATCATGTATGCGTTGATAACTATACATAGCAACAAGTTTCTATAACTGGGAAATAAACTGTTTTTAAAATCGTACCCAAACCTGATATTTTGTATTTGGTTCATTTAAAGTGATGGAGGTTTACTGAACATTATTGGAAATTTGTTTTCCCTTCTCTGACTGCCAGCTCCACCCACATGATGGTAAAAACCTCCTGCTCCTGAGGTATCCTAGTCTACTTCACGTCTCTCTTATTCCTTACACCTACTACAATACATCACATATAATTTGGTGGTTTTTTGGTGGAAGCAAGCGGCAAATTGTAGTTGAATTGTCTTCAGTGACTTATTAACTTAACTTATTAATAACTTATTAAGTTCTTAGAACTAGGTCCTGTTCCTTTTACCTGATATAAACTGCTCAATAGCTGCTTGAGAATAAGTATGTTCTAATTATTGCTGACATTTTGTCACTTCAGCCTGTTACATTTTCAAATCCAAATGTGGTGGCGTACAAACACATAACAATCGGTCACAGTGTGATTTAATACAGACTGCACAGTATAACAAAGTTCACTAGTACCAAGTGTGCAAAATTAAATCTGTGCTGTTATTCGAACGATTCCTCCACAACAGATGGAACCAGTTGAAAAACAATGTGCTTTTCAAACATGAAATTTAGAGCGCATGAATTAAGAGACAGACAGTTAAACTGAGCAGGGGTACATACCCAGTGACACATTCAACACATTACCCCACATTTTGCAGGGTCTGACACTGCACACTGCTCTCTACTGAAGACAAACAGACACACTGCACTGTGTGACTGGTGTGTCAGTGACCTTCAGCACCCTGGACAGTGAATAAAGAGAAGATTGGTACATCTCAACCAGCTTCCTAGTTCAGTAGTCAGTGCACTGATCAGGGAGTCGGCCATTTTAAGGGCTGTCTCAATCACAAAATCCTTCTAGTGCACTGGAACTTTCACTCCCTAAAATGGTAAATAGTCTGCATGTATATAGCGTAACGCTATAGTGTAACTATCTGGCTAGTGTAACTATAGTGTAACTATCTGGCAAGTGTAACTATAGTGTAACTATCTGGCTAGTGTAACTATAGTGTAACTATCTGGCTAGTGTAACTATCTGGCTAGTGCAACTATAGTGTAATTATCTGGCTAGTGTAATTATAGTGTAACTATCTGGAAAGTGTAACTATAGTGTAACTATCTGGTTACTACCGGATATAACTATCCATCCATCCATTTTTCATACCCCTTATCCTACACCGAGTCACAGGAATGGAGCCTATCCCAGGCAGTGTTGGGGAGTAGCTTACTAAGAGTAGCTCCGCTACTGTCACGGAGTAGCGTGAGAGTAGCTCCGCTACTTTAAAAACAGTGTAGCTTTTCCAGTAATGAGTTACTTTTTCAAATGAGTAGTGATGTAGCGCGACCAATCACTACTGTTATTTGTCCAATTACAATAGAGGGCATCAATGCGTATCTGCGGTGCTTGCTTGTGTCACAGGAATTAAGAACCTCATTGTAGCTCACATGGATAGAACGTGACCATCTGATGGACATGTAAAGGGACCAAACACAGTCTGTTACGTGATGTATCGGGCGGATAAACAATAATACTGAAATAAATTAACCCTGCTGTTTTATTTTCTGATACAGAGAACTGGCGCTTGTTTACATTTTCTTACAAGTAAAATAAACAAAAAAATTCAGTTGATCATTGCGTGCCAAGGGATTTATTTTATGTTCTGAATACAACAGTCTAAGTGCATTTCTCAACCCGTCTCGTTTAAGGGAGCAGAAAGAGAAAAACTTCCTATCTTAGCTTGTTTAATATTTATGATTAATTAATTAAACTATAGTGCAACTATAGTGTAACTATCTGGCTAGTGTAATTATAGTGTAACTATCTGGCAAGTGTAACTATAGTGTAACTATCTGGCTAGTGTAACTATAGTGTAACTATCTGGCTAATGTAATTATAGTGTAACTATCTGGCAAGTGTAACTATAGTGTAACTATCTGGCTAGTGTAACTATAGTGTAACTATCTGGCTAATGTAATTATAGTGTAACTATCTAGCAAGTGTAACTATAGTGTAACTATCTGGCTAGTGTAACTATAGTGTAACTATCTGGCTAATGTAATTATAGTGTAACTATCTGGCAAGTGTAACTATAGTGTAACTATCTAGCTAGTGTAACTATATTGTAGCAGCCACACAGAAAAACATAAAAAAGCATCATCCCAACTGGCTAATCCTGTTTCTCATCACAGCACCCGGTATCCAATAAAATTTGATTAAACAAAGGAATGCATTCATTAAAAAAAAATGCTAATAGGGTGTACACTTTAATAATTTTTTTAGCTTTCTTTCTTTTTTCTTTTTTTAGAAACATCCTAATTTAATTTCAGATCCAAAAGAATAATGTAAACATAAGTAATTATATATGTAATAAATATGTATTAAATACCTTTAAAAACAATTATAGACTTTGATTATGGCTCTTCAGGGTTGAACGTGGCCCGAGCAGAATTTGAGTTTGACACCCCTGACTACTGCTTCATAAATCCATGAGTCCTCTGTAGTATGAAGCCAATGTTTATTCCTGCTGTCCACAGCACTTGGAGCTAAATAAGAAAATAAAGAGTAGGTGTAACTGAATGTGAATACATTTCAGAATGAACAGACAATGTGCTCCAAACAGATACTTTTGGGAAATAGCTCCAACTAAATTTGTTAGAAAATACTGTGGGCAGGTACAAATGCAAAAACAACGGTGCAAGCTGAATTTTAAAACAAACAAACAAATAAAACCAAGCACACACACATGTCTAGTTGAGACCAAATCTAAACTAGAGCAATGTAGCTGAGGTTGAGGAACTGTCATAGACCATACTGACAGTGCTGCCAATTCTACCTCTGGATATTTTTTCCAGTGTTTTCAAGTGTTTCCAAGGGCATAGTGGTAAGGTTCATCCATCCATCCATCCATCCATCCATCCATCCATTTTTCATACCCCTTATCCTACACCGAGTCACAGGAATGGAGCCTATCCCAGGCAGTGTTGGGGAGTAGCTTACTAAGAGTAGCTCTGCTACTGTCACGGAGTAGCGTGAGAGTAGCTCCGCTACTTTAAAAACAGTGTAGCTTTTCCAGTAATGAGTTACTTTTTCAAATGAGTAGTGATGTAGCGCGACCAATCACTACTGTTATTTGTCCAATTACAATAGAGGGCATCAATGCGTATCTGCGGTGCTTGCTTGTGTCACAGGAATTAAGAACCTCATTGTAGCTCACATGGATAGAACGTGACCATCTGATGGACATGTAAAGCGACCAAACACAGTCTGTTACGTGATGTATCGGGCGGATAAACAATAATACTGAAATAAATTAACCCTGCTGTTTTATTTTCTGATACAGAGAACTGGCGCTTGTTTACATTTTCTTACAAGTAAAATAAACAAAAAAATTCAGTTGATCAGTGCATGCCAAGGGATTTATTTTATGTTCTGAATACAACAGTCTAAGTGCATTTCTCAACCCGTCTCGTTTAAGGGAGCAGAAAGAGAAAAACTTCCTATCTTAGCTTGTTTAATATTTATGATTAATTAATTAAACTATAGTGCAACTATAGTGTAACTATCTGGCTAGTGTAATTATAGTGTAACTATCTGGCTAATGTAATTATAGTGTAACTATCTGGCAAGTGTAACTATAGTGTAACTATCTGGCTAGTGTAACTATAGTGTAACTATCTGGCTAATGTAATTATAGTGTAACTATCTGGCAAGTGTAACTATAGTGTAACATTAATCAGTCGGGGGAAAAAATTAATAATAACAATAATAATAATAATAATAATAATAATAATAATAATAATAATAATAATAATAATAATAGTTATTATTATTAATAATATTATTATTGTTGTTATTATTATTATTATTATAACAAAACAACAACAACAGCAATAATAATAATAATAATAATAATAATAATAATAATAATAATAATAATAATAATAATAATAATAATAATAATGAATCATTGCATGTACAATTATTATTATTGGCCTATCGGAAGTATCAATTAATCAAGGTCGACATGGTCATCCTTATTATTCATGACGGAGCGGCACAAAGTGACTGATTCTGATAATGGAAAAATAATTACCCGTGGCCTTATTTGTCGAAGTTCATGTCCCTTAAGGTATCAAATAATAAATCCTTTATTACACTTTATTACATCTTTATATGTAATCTTTTCAAACCAAAGATTAAAATACTTTGAAAAATACTCCAATGATAATATAACACCCAACAGATGTGGTTAAATCTATGACCAACATACAGGAAAATTCCAGGAGTACTTGCAATGCCCTAAATTAATTTGCTACTAGTCACTGGATTTCTCCTGATTTTAAATGTAAATGTGTTGGAAGTACTTTGAAGAGGTGCTGAGGTTTGTGTCATTTGTGTACGAGCTCTGTGGTACAGTATTTCTGCCGTCCATACACTCAGCTCTATTACTCCTCTACAGTGTCTGTTCAAAACCTGTTGCACTGTTTCATGCTCGACTGTTCGAGTTGACCAATTTCTCCTCCCGCTGTGTGTGAGTGTGTGCCCACGCATGTGTGTGTCACACAGCCTGGCCAATCTCTACTCCTACGGTGTTTGACCTCAAAATGAGAGAGAACTCGGTTGGCAGTCCACAGCTACTAGACATCAGAGAAGAGCTGTGTGTGTGTGTGTGTGTGTGTGTGTGTGTGGGAGAGTGAGAGAGAGAGAAAGAGGGTGAGAGAGAGAGATGGGTAGGGGGGGGGAGACATGAAGGTAAGGAAGTAAGAGAGTATGTATTTTTATTTCATATGATCTGTTTCAATTTGGGGAAGCTGAAGGAGGAAAGTGACTACTGGAGGCCAGGAAAAGCTGTGTCATGGTGTTTTGCCCGGCCATCAAAACAGAGCGCATATGGAAGACAGAACTCGGATGCTGGCAGACAAATGATTTGACACTTTTAATTCATTTGGTTTTTTTCATGCTGTTCAAACAGCAGAGAGGAAAAAGTCATCATTAAACCTGTTACTTTCCTAACTCTTAAAACATTTAGTTTATTTATTTCTACCATAATATTTTCTTTGTGCTTCAAATATAAAAACATAACGATACACTCACCAAGCACTTTATTAGAAATGAAGGTAAAAACATCCAGTGAGTGGCAGTTCTGCGGACAGAAATGCCTTGTTGATGAGAGTGGTCAATGGAGAATGGCCAGACTGGTTCGTGCTGACAGAAAGACTTCTCAGATAACTCAGATAACCACTCGGTACAATTGGGGTGAGCAGAAAAGCATCTCATGATGCACAATACGTCAAATCTTGAGGCGGATGGGTTACAACTGGAGATGTCCATGTCATCACATGGCATGCTGGGGTATGCAAAGAAAATTATTTCATTGTTCTGTAATGTGACCAATAAAGACTCGTTATCATTATCAAGTTCCACTTCTGTCAGCCAAGAACAGAAAGCTGAGGTTGCAATGGGCACAGGCTCACCAAACCTGGACAGGTGAGGACTGGAAAAACCTCTCATTTCTGCTGAGGCACACAGATGGTCAGAATTTGGCACCAGTAGCATGAATCCATGGACCCAACCTGCTTTGTGTCAACAGTCCAGGCTGGTGGAGGTGCTGTAATGATGCAAGGAATGTTTTCTTGACACACTTTGGGGATGTTAATATCAATCAATCAACACTTGAATGCCACAGTATATTTGAGTATTGTTGCTGATCATGTGCATCTCTTTATGGCCACAATTTACCCATGTTCCAATTTCCAGCATGATAACGCACCATGGCACAAAGCAAAAGTCGTCTCCAACTGGTTTCATGAACATGACAACATGACAGTGTTCTTCAGTGGCATTCCCAGTCACCGGATCTGAATCCAGTAGAACACCTTTGGGATGTAGTAGAACGGGAGATTCACAGCATGAAAGTACACCTAGAAAATCTGCAGGAATTGTGTGATGCAATCATGTCAACATGGACCAGGATCTTAAAGGAATGTTTCAAACATCTTGTGGAACCCATGCCACAAAGATCTGAGGCCTTTTTGAGACCAAAGGGAGGCCCTACCCAGTATTAGTATAGTGTTCCTAGTAAAGTGATCAGTGAGTGTATATGACCAATAAAGGCTTTTGTAACTAGTGGCCAATGTAACTGGTCAGGCACAGTACCTGATATAAAGTGCTCAGTACAGAGAATGGAGGGTTTTGTTAATTTTGTTATTTTTGACACAATCAGTCTATTTAATGTGAGGTCACTGCATAACCACACTCTCGTATCAATGACCGAAAGATTGTGGAGTTACTAATCAGCTATTGAAACCGATTAGTAACTCCATAATCTTTCGGTCATTAATCTGACAGCGTGGTCATGCAGTGACCTCACATGAAATAGATTAATATCATTGTCCACAGCTCAACTTGAGATGCTAAAGTTAAGGATTTACAAATGACATGCGGATTGCTGGACATATGTCACGGTTTGGCTGCACGGCATTCTTGCACACAAGCAGCAAAAGAGTTGTGTGTTTAAAAGTTTTTTTTTAAAACACACAAGATGAAAACATCTTTAAAAGTTGCATTGGCATTGTTATGTCTATTGGTGGATTAGTGGTTAGCACATTTGCCTCATACTTCCAGGGTTGGGGGTTTGATTCCTGCTGTTTGTGCGGAGTTTGCATATCTGGGTACTCTGGTTTCCTCTCCCAGTCCAAAAACAGTCCAAATGCTGATTGGCATGTGTGAATGTGTACCCTGCCTGTGATCGGCTACAGGTTCCCCGTGAACCAGTAGGATAAACAGTATAGTGGTTGGATGTTATGCCCATCAAGCACTGTTTTGGCACAACATATTTGTGGGAGGTTTATGTAGATGATATCAATGATGCTTCAGGTTTGGGAAATCCATTAGAGCCACGGGGAAGCTCAACCACAAGAGGATCACAATTAGAAACATCTGTAATATATATATATATATATATATATATATATATATATATATATATATATATATATATATATATATATATATATATATATATATATATATATTTTTTATGTGTGTGTGTGTGTGTGTGTGTGTGTGTGTGTCTGTGTGTGTGTGTGTGTGTGTGTGTGTGTGTCTTGTGTGTGTGTGTGTGTGTGTGTGTGTGTGTGTGTGTGAAAAAGCAGCAGCTGTACTATCACCTCTGTGTCAGTAATTAGTGAGGAGTGCTGCTTTCATATTTACTATATGAATGCAAAAGCCTTCCAGTGTTCCACATTGTTTCTTTGTTGAACATTCGTTGCATCCCTCTAGTTAAATCAAGAGCTGGTCAAGAGCATTGTGAAAATGACAAATGGTTGTCATATGCACAAAACAATATAAAAGTTGAAGATGGAAATAAAAGATAGGAGAGAACGTGAATGGCATCTAATCTGACAGACGCATGGAGCATAAACAAGCATTTGAAATAATTACGGCTGATTGAGAATACAGTGGTGCTTAACAAGACATCTCCTACTCTGGCAGACTCTGTGTTGTGTGTGTGTGTGTGTGTGTGTGTGTGTGTGTGTGCGTGTGTGTGAATATCTTAATAATATCTTAATATAATAGAAATATCTTACAATTTTGACATTTTGCTTGTCCCTGTGAGGAAAACTTTTTCTTATTGTGATTATTAATGTCCTGTAACAGCATGGATCTGACAATAGTTACTACTGTTAATACTGTATATAATTGTATATAATCTGTTAGCAATTGTACCTGCATTTCAAATGAAGAGAGTGCTGCAGCACCCTTCGCTTACTATGTCCTTGATTAAACATAAAGGAAGAGAGCATCGTATTGTACTAACATTTTCAGCCTAATTTAGATCAGTGGTCTATATTCTGTTCCTTCTATTTTTATCTGACTGATTGATGGCAAAGGGGGAAGAAAAAAAGACAGGATCGTTGTGAAAGGCTCAAAGAAACCATGTTGAACAAATCTTTTTTTCTTGACAAAACAAGACATGTTACTACTTGCTGCAGTAAGTGATGTCATTACATAAAGCATTTTTTATCACAAATCAGAAACAGGAAAGCGTTCACCCTATCATCTGGAGATCGTGAGTTCCTGATTATGACACTGTCATCCATCAAAACTGGCTGTGCGCTCAGGGAGTTAGAGGTGGCATACGCTCTCCCCTATCAATCTCAGCAACACTAACCAATCATGGGCGTCTGTGAGCTCGTGCATGCAGACGAGGACGGATAGAACTTTCCTCAGAGTGTGTTACGCTGCCCCCTGACACCCTCTAAGCAGTTCAAAAAGTATGTAGTCGGCTGGCTTCATGTGCTTCCTACCTCCCTGGCTGGAAGCTGTCATGTGATAGTGGAGAGCTGCCTGATGGGTGGGTGAGTGGCCATGACTAAATTAGAGAGAAAATCGAGGAAAAAGAAAAAAAGAAGAAAAAAAAACAGCAGAAAACATTTTAACACACTTGCTTTATGTTCATAAAATGGATGGAAACTATTAATGGGATAGTGTCAAATGTCCACACAATCATTCAGTCCTCACAAAAATGGTGTTTTACAAGTTTTATTTGAAAAAGCTGAATGGTTAGTACATTTGTCTCACTCCTGCGGGGTTTGTGCTGTGTGCGTGGAGTTTGTATGTTCTCCCCGTGCTTCATTGGTTTTCTCCAGGTACTCCAGTTTTCTCCCCCTGTCCAAAGACATGTGCTGTAGGCTGATTAGCATTTTCAAATTGTCCCTAGCATGTGAATGGTTATGTGAGTGTGTGTGTGCGATTGTGCCCTATGATGGGTTGGCACCCCGTCCATGGTGTCCCCCACCTTGTTCCCTGAGTCCCCTGGGATAGGGTCCAGGCCCCCCTGTGACCCAGTGTTGGATAAGCGGTACAGAAAATGTGTCGATTTGATGGATAGATGGGTCTCTATTGCCATGAAGGGTAGTCAGTGCTTTCCTAGACTGGAGCTGGGATGTCAAGGATGGATGAATAATGCCTCAAGTTAACAAAGCAGCAGTGCTTAGTGTCTGTATAGCGTTTTTCACCCTGCTCATTATCACTGAAGTTATAAATGAAACCAAACAGAATAACTGCTTTGTGTCCATGAACGGTAAGATCAAAACTGTTTGATTAACTGAAATCAGTCATCTGAGCCTGATAAAATTCAAATGGATGCAAATGAAAATGGCAGAACCGAACGCGACACTGGCATTGCTATGGTAGAAGTCTCTGTGCACACATGCAGAATACTAATGCGCCAAAAACTGACAGCCCTTGAATTTGCAAAGACAACTCAGACTCGTGTTGCAAGAGTGTCGTAGCACAAGATTATCATAAGGTAGCGAAGAGAAAATAAGTGACGAGCTTAACATTATGATGCTTTTGGGAAATGCTGACACTCTCAGCAATGTTTCTGTGGTACTTTGTGAGACGTCATTGTTATGACATAGACCTGAGCATTGTAACTCATGAACGCATCAACACATTTATAATCTAAACTATAAAACTATTAACAGTCTTAGTCATGATATTCATGATAGATTTCATTTTACACTGCACTGTGTAAATTAGCAAAAAACACATGTGGTTAAAAAACAAACTAGGAAACAAACACAGATGTGGCAATGTAAAACACTCTTGAAACTAGGGATGTGCACGGACATTTGAATACCCAGTTATCCGCTTCATGTGCCAGTGTTTGAATGCTGAAATCAAGTGAGAAATTATGCAAAAGCCTTGTCGGAGAATAATGTATGCAGAGATCTGCATTATCTTGGTGAGCATGATAGCGTTGTATATCGTGACTACGAATGTCTCGGGAGCAGGCGGATATTTTACGCTCATGCTGTGGGAGCAGCTGGTGAGATATAAAGCTTGTGGATAAAAGAGCGATAAAACATTGACAATAACGTTTAATACAACTTGATTAAAGCTGCTAAACTACAGTGGACAGAAATGAGGCACTTCAGGTTTGCCGATTAAGCTCATTAAACACAAGAAGCGATGCTGCACACATCCCAGGACGAAAGCACATTCTATTTCCACCTTCTGAGTTGTCACTCATTTCGATGTAGCATACAAAAATCTGTAGTGACTCTTCATTTCTGTGGCAGTCAGAATTTTCATGATGTTTGAATTTTAACTGATGAAGGAGTGTGCACTCC
This sequence comes from Ameiurus melas, assembly GCA_012411365.1. NCBI lineage: Eukaryota > Metazoa > Chordata > Actinopteri > Siluriformes > Ictaluridae > Ameiurus > Ameiurus melas. The sequence goes on from CM022767.1 coordinate 17,033,828, forward strand.
TGCAGTATGGCTACATGCTAAAATATTGAGCTGACATTCTGTAGAGCTGTTCATTATTTCTCTATATTATTTCTGTCAGACACATAAGCATGTGTGCTGTGACCATCAGGAGCAACGGTTAACTGCAGTAGAAAATGATACTTTATTATAAGATTATGTCTCATCACAGCGTCCCCTTTCCCTGTCCTAGCAGACAACCAAATATCATTAACTCTCACATATATTAGGATATTAAAATTATACAGAAGGCACATTCCTCACTCTTAAAAGATTCGGAACCCTTGAGGGATGAACGCTACACTAAAGTGTCTCACTTTCAGAAAGGGTTCCAAGAAGAAACATAGAAGCTAAGAACCCTAAAATAACCATTTAAAAAAAAATATATATATATATAACCAAGTGTGTATAAAGGTTGATACATTTGTCAATTTTAAACAAAGCTGTCAGGCATCACAATAACATCAACCATACTCTTCCACAAAATGCCCAGACTGACATCTCATGGGAGAAAGCAGTTTTATGTAATGAAGAAATATATATATAGATACTATAGCTGCTGTATATTTCTGCTAAAGTGATTATTTCTATACTGTATAAGCTTACATACAAAGGTGCCTGAAAGACAATTTTATTGTTTAATAAAAAATCAAATATAACATTGATATTGATATTATTTTAATATTAAGCATGAGACAGAATGACTTCCTACAGTCAGTCAACACACTCTCCCAGCTCACTAATTTCCTTGTCAATGAATCACATCACTGTGGTTAGCACTTTTGCCTCACACATTTTGAGGTTTCAAATCCCGCATCTGCACGGAGTTTGCATGTTCTCCTCGTGCAGGTGTTTCCTCAATTGAAAATGGTAAATGGTAAATGGCGCACTTATATAGAGCTTTAATTCAAAGCGATTCACCCATTCAAACACACACTCACACACCAAAGTTAGCAGAGCTGCCCTGCAAGGCTGCCCTGCCCTTGCCATCGGGGGTTCAGTGTCTTGCACAAGGACACTTCGGAAGGTGGAGTAACGTGATCCGGGAATCGAACCGCCAACACTTTGATTAGTGGACAACCCACTCTACCACCTGAGCCACAACCGCCCCAATAATTGTAGCCTGCTTGGCATTACCAAATTGTCCATAGTGTGAGAATGTGTGTGTGATTGTGCCCTGCGATGGCTTGTCTATAGAGACCCCTGCCTCAGGCTTTGAGTTCCCTGAGATAGGCTTCAGGCTCCCCTCCACCTCCATGTGTAGGATAAGCGGTATGGAAAATGGATGGATGGCTAGAACTTATGTCAGGATATTGGCCATATGGCACAATTCTTAAAACGAGCACAAGTTAATTATTGAATAAATATTTTAAATGAAAAGCATAACACAATTTGCTTCCATAATATAATATATTTCTAAACAAAACAGCTCAATATTTTCGCATGATAGAGAAAAATAATAAATCTCCGGTATCACATTTGAACATTTTATTTTAGGTCTTAAGCTTAAGGAGCGCATATGAATTCCTGCCCGTCTCTGCCCGCTGAAGTCAAATTAACATACGAAAAAATTTATTGTATAATACTGCAGAGTAGATTGTTAAGTAGATTAGTAGATTGTTTTAGAGTTGAGAAGCAACGTTACAGCATACTGCACTACTGTGAGAGTGAGTTAGTTAGATGGGAATATTCGATTACAGTACGATATATTACACATTACACATGGGAATGTGTCTACATGCCATACGTCACTGGCTCTCTGTAGACTGAAAAGCCAACAGCCTGAAAATTGAACATCTATAACTCTAAGATATTCTGCTCTCAAACACACACTAAGACAGAGTGTTAGGGACAGAAAACAAGAAGACAATGCTAAAAATATTTGAGAAGCTGAAAATAGACACAAAAGAGAATAAATAAGTATGGTAGCAAACCTTTGAGTTTGAGGATAATAGCAAACCTTTTATCATTTTGCGGTTATCCATCATCAAATGCTTAATTCATCCATTTAAAGCTTTAAAGCTGAAGAGTGTCTGAAACTGCTGAAACTGCTGATGTTCCTACTTATGATAAAAGCTTTTTAAGAAGAACACATCTGTGTACTAAACTGTTTCGCCTTCGCTTATCATCACCGTTTTGTTATGGCAGAAACAGCTGTTTGCTCGTATAGTCTCGTGACTTTAATTGTTGGTGCTGAAAAGGAAAGTGAATCACAGCGAGAGGAAGCAGATATCTCTGTAAGAGTGGCCATGTTGTAAAGGTGACGAGATGGTGCTGATGGCGCTGATAAGTGTGAATCGAGAGTAATTTTAGTTTCTCATCTTCAAGCTTGAAGTTACAAACAATCATACTACAATTAAAACATTCAAAAACATGCTCCTTAAGTGTAGACACGGAATAAGAAAGAACATTTTCCACCAATGATAATAAAGTGTTCCACTCACTGGACACTTTATTAGGAACACTGTACACCTACTCATTCATGCAATTATATAACCAGCCAATCATGTGGCAGCAATGCAACGCATAAAATCTGAAATCATTTTGACCATGGCATGATTTTTGGTGCCAGACAGATAGGTTTGAGTGTTTCTATAACTGCTGATCTCCTGGAACACACAACAATCTCTACATTTTACATACAACAGTTTCTCACAATGGTGAAATAAAGGGGGATAAATCAGTGTGTGGCAGCTCTTTTGACTCTTTTAATTATTTTAAAATAAAAATATTTTTTTTCTTGTCGAAACTAACCAACTAATGTCCCCACAAAGTCAAAACAGCACACAAACACACACACACACACACACACACACACACACACACACACACACACACACACACACACACACACATGCCCATGAGGTAGTAAAGGCCAGTCTTTGTCTGACCCAATGGGATTAATTAAAACCATGCCAGGGATTGAGTGAGGCACCAAGCAGCTCTCTAGTCTAGGAAGGAGGGGATAATATCTCCTGGTAATATAGCTGTATGCTGTATGCTGTACAAACAGGACTCGTGAATGTCAATTGTGAATTAGGTGAAATCTCAGATATACCTGTATGTATCTAAATACTCATAGTACTCTGTACTCTCTAAATACAAACATGGAATATACCACATATCAAATTATGCAGTGACCAAAAACAGAAAACAAATCAAAACTATATTTTTCTGTGGTTTAAATTCTTAACGTATTCCCGATAAATAAATTTTACACACTCTAGGCATTTTCTCAACCAGCTTCATGATGGACCTTCACCCAGAAGGATTTTCTCAAAGTTCTCAAAAAGACAGAGCGTTGCTCTTTTTTTGGGAAACCATTTACATTTATGTTAAACTACTTCTTTAAAATAACAGCCACTTGTTAAAATTATACTGTTTCAGAAATACATGTATACATGGCCATTACATTTGTCTGTTTTTACTATTGATTGGTTGTGTATATGAAGTATATTCTACCTAAAGAGTAATAAAACTCATATGGATCTACAATAAAAATATTTGAGTCACAAGACTCAAATTGACTCATGTCATTGGCAAAACTTTGTTAATACTGAGCTACACTGATTATATAGTATTGTAGAGAACAGCCCATGTTACAAATCAATAATTCAAAATGTTGTGTGGTAACATGGAGCTATGTGATAAACTCAAAATTATGAGCTTTTGTATTGACAGAAAAATTCTCACAAATGGTTGAGTTCGCCTGTCTTTTCGGTTCCACGTTTCTCGTTATATTTTCATATATGCAGTAGGCCATACATACCGTTTGTAACTGTAGTGTATTGTATGCAGGAATGGTACAATGTGTGTGTGTGTGTGTGTGTGTGTGTGTGTGTGTGTGTGTGTGTGTGTGTGTGTGTGTGTGTGTGTGAAGGGGTGGAGTGTTCTCTTCCCCTTTGTTCTCTTGACTCCCTTCCCCCCAGAATGTCTGTTCACAGGATCCTTAAGTATGAATTCCTTAGGCTACTCATTCATCCTTCCCCTCTGTACTAGACATGTGTGGCATTTACAGTTTACAGTTATGGCAGTATTCAAGTCTACATGGATGTGAGGCTGCACTGGTCAGTCAAGGATAATATTATACAGTGTGCTTTTTCAAGCCATTTGGAGAGTAAAGACCGTACACCATGCAAGGTTTCCTTGTGAGAGGATGAAAAAGGAAGACAGACAGAAACAGATAGGTAGTAGGCATGAGATGATACACTAAAGCCACAATATTAGGCACATCCCAATACATGCTGCATGAAATGATACTGACACAAATTTTAATGCTTTTACTTTGTAAAGACAACAAATGGAACCACTCCAGCATCAATACTTCGTATTGTAAGAAAAGTAGATCAGGATTTATAATATAAGACGGTTCAATATAAGATGGTTTATAAGACATTTTCTCCTTGTATTAATGTGATATTTTCATCTTTTCAGTGTCACAAATGTATTTCATGGCAACATTGTTAATATGGAAAGATTGTTTGATGGTAGCTTTAAATGATTAAACAACAGATATGTGTCATCATCACTCCTACTGCTGTCTGACATCCACCTGAAATACACGAGCACATCACACTTACCAATCAGTTTAAATGTACAGATGAGAAAAGCGATCATGATTTGGTTTTGTATTTGGTTTCCTCATTATTTTTTTCCAAGTTCACATGGGCCAAATGGAGAAAAAGGCCAGATATGAGACGCAAATTCTCCTCGCCAGTATACTGTACAATTGAGACAGTAATAATCTGTCTTGAGCCTAATAAGTAGTCTCACCAAAACTGAGATTATTAAATCATAATAAGAAATGAACAGAAGTTGAAAGGGGAAAAGAAAGAGAGAGAGAAATAGGGAGAAGATATACGAGATATGAGGGATTAAACACCACTGCAGAGTCATTTAGATAATGACTCTCTATCAGTCCACAGACTTCTCAGACTGTCCACACACTGACAGTACTCTGTAGTATTAGTATGGATGGCTAAATCCGAATACTCACCATGTTGGTAAATGCGTACAGTATAGTATTCAAATGAATGAATAGCTTAAAAAAGTAACATCAAATTAAACAAACTAAAAAGAGACATGAAGCAATAAGTACTCGATATCTACTCAAGTGTTTGAAATCCATTCTACTCTGTACAAATATTCATAAAAAAAAATGCCCGGCTACAATAACTGACGTATCAGATTTAAAGCAGTTGAGCTTAAACCGGCCACTGATTCCATTAATCCCTGATGAGTCTTTCAAAGAAACTTTAAATCCAACGTTGAGATACAGCTAGTAATGCCAGGTCTTAGCGACGCTGGGTGATGAGGGATCAAAGTTGTGAGTGGGCTGCCAAACTTCATATCAATCCCTCGGTACCTTGCATAGTAACAATGCAGACAAAGCGACCAAACACACCAGCAACAACCCCAGAGGAATATTGGTGATGGAATCTGTTTCTTCCCTCTAAAGATTACCTCGCGTCTGAAGTGAAAGACCGGGTTTGCCTGGCACTCACACAACTGAAAGGCCAGTATTTGCTGCCGGACGAACTGTCAGAATTGTTGGACACAGTGTGGCAGGATATAAAAAATTAGTACGGGGCACTGATGCTCAATCTAGATGGTGCTGCTGTTGAACTATGGAGCTGTGGAGGCAATTTAATGGTACAGCACGCAGCAGCAGTGACATATGTGAGGTTTAAAAGAAAACGTCGAAATTTTTCACAAATTTACACTGTGCACTGAAAGTCCTTCTAACTATGCCAGTGTCCACAGCCTTCGCAGAGCGGTCGTTCAGCATATTGAGGCTCCTGAAGGCATATTTACGCAACACGATGACAGACTGCAGGCTTACTGGACTTGCCCTTATGAACATTCATCCTGAAATTAAAATCAACAGCGAGGACGTGCTTAAACAATTTGATGTGACCGGGAAGAGGAGAGTAAACTTCAAATAGGTCAGCAAGGTTTATCTTTTATTAATAATTTAGTGGCATTTCTTGAGTATTTGTGTGTATGAGCTCTTTATAGTTGGTGGTGGGGCGTTGGCGGGGGTTGGGCGGTGCTATATCTGTGCATACCCTGAGTCCTGCAGGCGCCCCTGGCCTTTGTTTTATCTTAGATTTTGTTTTCATTTCTGAAACAATTTATTATAGATATATACAAAAACAGAAGAAATCAGGATTAGGCAAATACTTTTTCACAGCACTGTACTCATTCTTTACCATCTCTATTAATGAACTTAACTAGTGAACTAGTTCAACACAGCCAATGAATTGATGATTTGGCCAACCAAATGTCTGTACCAAATGTATGTCTGTAAGTATGTAGTAAGCTAGAAGTTCTTTCATTTGTGTGTATAGTATAACAGCCCTGAAAGTCTTTGTGCAATCAGGCTGAATAGTTTGCTTCACACAGACATCCAAAGATGCTTCTACTTTCCCTCGTTGGAAGCAAAGAGACAATCAAATTTACTTTACTCAGTTTACTCACCTATCTGCTTCTTCTCATTCATTCTGGAAGAAAGCTGTTGCATTTTTCTGTCACACTATCATGAAAAAGAATTGAGGCCGGAGTGGGAATGAAAAGTGAAATAAGTCCAGTTTGGATTCCCTGTCCCCTCCATTCTCTCTCTATATTACTCTTTACATCATGGTCAATTAATGTGTGCAGCTGAAACAAGAAAGGGACTCATAATATAAAATATAACATGGCAAAGCTGTATTTTCGCAGTTCTGTGGAAGCGAGTAGATAAGGAGCAACAAATGCAGTAGCAGGCATGATGGTAGTAATGCTCGAATGAGTAATGGACATGTTACGGCAAAGACGAACGTTCCTTCACAAACATGAATCATGACCTCTAAGGCATGATGTGTGCAAGTATGTGTTTATGTGTTCTGACCCTACAATTCACCTTGGCATACACAGAGAAAGATGGAGAGAGAGAGAGAGAAAGAGAGAGACAGAGAGAGAGACACAGAGAGAGAGACAGAGAGAGAGAGAGAGAGAGAAAGAGAGAGAGAGAGAGAGAGAGAGAGAGAGTCAAGAATAAACACTTTTGTCTGATTTATATAACAGACACATTTATCTCTGCATCATACTTCAAGAGACACAAAATTAGAACATTTGGCCCGAAGCCTTCCTTCCTCAACAGACAGAAAAGCACTTCTAACAAAAGAAGTTCTTTGAATGTGGATGGGTTTGGAGCTGAAAATAAACACTGAGTGGAACTATTACCTAAAACCGTTACTAAAGAAGAAAATAGTAGGAGCACATACTTCAACACTGCGGGTCAACTATTTAAAAAATATTAATGTCAGTGTAACAGCACTGTTGTATCAGTATCTATGTCAAATATGCACTGGTCTAATTTTATACACTTCAAAGTTAGGCTACAAAATGATGTGCCTGTTAATAAATACTGCTACGGTGGCTACAATGATCTGATTACACTGATTCAACATAGAGCGCTAAGAACAAGTGTGATGTTGACACTACAGTTCCGTCAGGATGTGAGCAGAGCGCTATCACACACGGCATTTCACCTGTCTGAATCATCCATACTTTTCCTGTACTATTTATCCTACAAAGGGTCCCCTGGATCGGGGCACAAGGAAAACCTGGACAGGGTGACAACCCATGGCAGGGCACAATCGTGCACACGTTCACACACTATGGACAATTGAGAGATGCCAATCAGACTGCAACGCATGTCTATTAACTAGGAGAGGAAACTGGAGTACCTGGAGGAAACCCCCAAAGCATGGGCAGAACATTGCACACTCCACGTGCACAAGGGCGAAGGTGGGAATCGAACCCCCAACCTTGTAGGTACGAGGCAAATGTGCTCTATGGTTATATTTTATGTTTAATTTTGCATATATTTGTTGAGGTTTGGTTGAGCAGGTATGAATCAAAGCCATTACATCTGGGTGCAGGCTAAAAACACCAGTCTGAGACCACATGACAGAAATGGTCTCAGATGTTTCCGGTGATTTCATTCAATTGCAGTACAAAAAACATTTCAACTCAACTGTAGACAGTGAGTAATACTCACGCCCATGTTGTGTAATATGAGCAATTGAGATGGAAGTTGCTAAACCGACATGCAAGACTCAAACTGAGTCAAAGCTGGAGTGTTGCAAGAACAATCAATCAATCAGTTAATAGATTAATAGATTACTTATCATTTATACAACTATATTATTTAGCACAAAGGCTCTACGTTCTCTGTGCCCAAATGATTTTCAGAATTTCTTCCAACAGATTTGCTTACATTTTCTTTTTCGCAATTTCTGGCCAATTAAATGTTTTTTTTTAGCCCTGACCACATAACCCTTAGGAGGTGTTTGTTTTTTTTGTTAGTATTTTATTATATGCAGTGTCAAAACAAATCAAACAAAATAGTAAATAAACCAAAGGTAATAATTTGATTCAGATACAGACTCAGCAAACAGAAAGGGTCTTCAAAACCCGTCCTGCCATCATGCCTGTGACATCTTGTTTAAGTCAGAAACAAACTCTTGCAGAGAGCTGGCTCAGTTACTAAGTTGTCAGTACCAGATTGGTATCGACCAATCAAAAAAATGGGATCAATACATCACTAATAAGTAGCACAGAGATGAACTAATCAGCTGCCCGGGCACCTGAGACATGCTGATTACGTCAGAGCTTACTTATCCGGTTACTTATCCGTAGTTGCATGGAGGACAAGAAGGTTCAGTAGGCTGCTGATGTACTGTAGCAGCAACTAGTGAAAAGGAAAGTCCCCCCTAACCTTTACTTGTTTGCATGTAACATGCTGTAGTTGTAGTAACCTTTTAAACTACAAAAATGTATTTTGGCCGTCAGTAGGTAATATTTTACTAGGTGAATGTTAAAAAAAATAATAATAAATTAGAGACTTTCATATCTTTTATGTAAAAGGTAATAAGATGACACCAACGACTTGCTGCCATTTTGTACAATATGCTACATCAAACACATCACGTTAGACTAAGGAGTGTCTATGCAGAGTCTAATGAAAATGAGTGAGTACTCGAATCTCAGGGCTGGGGAATTTTCATTTGTTCATTATACTCTAAAGTCAAATTACATTAGTTGCCACTTATTATCCTACTTAATTAGGCTTCTGGGCAAAAAAACAAAACAAAACATGAGATGTACAAGTAGACTGAAGCGTCCCATTGGGCTGTCTAACAAATACATTATTTCTCCATCCCTAGACCACAATTACCGCAATGTATTTTGTAGGAGATTTTGGGTGATTTCACCTAAAATGAGGTGCTTTGTAAATGAAATGCACTAAACACTGTCATTTCATGATTACAGATCTTTCACATGGTACTACTTGCTAGCTTTATTATCTGTCAGGTTATAACTTATATATTCACAGTCATATTTAAGTGTAACTGTATAGTTATACACTACATGGCCAAAAGTACACCCCTCCTAATGATTGAGCTCAACTACACCGATTCGGTCAACACTAAGTGCTATAATTGTGAAATGAAAGCGTCTACGAGAAACAACTGCTCCGCTACAAATTGGTAGACCATGCAAACTCACAAAGCTACCCACTGGAATGCATACTGCCTACAGTAAGGTTTGGCGTAGGTAGAATAATAGTCTGGGGCTGTTGTACTTTTGTTTTAGAAGTGTACACTTCCAACTTTGGTGCAATAGTTTGGGGAAGGTCATTTATTCCATTCCCAACATATATCCCTGTACACAAATCAAAGTACATAAAGACAAGGTTTGACAAGTTTGTTGTGGAGGAACTGAAATGGCCTGTACAGAACCCTGACCTCAAACCAAATGAACACCTCTGGAATGAATTGTTGGCCAGAGCTTCTCTAAATAACATCAGTGATGGAACTTACAAATGGTCCTTTGACAAAAATTGTACCAGTCATGCTCCAAAATCCTGTAGAAAGCCTTCCACAGAGAGTGGAAGCTGTTATAGCCACAAGGGGAGGGGGTTGGGGTGGGGTGTCTACGTACTTTTGGTTAAGTATGATTCAGATGTGTGTTATGTATCAGACCTATTAAAGTAAGGTAATTCTGGAGAAGTTCTCTGCAACTGAAAGGGGCTAAGTGGATATTTTTGTCTGACTCTGACAGTTCTGTAACATGCTCAGGAATTCTTTAATGGATAAATATTAAATTAGGTCTGGGTAAAATGCTGCTCATATGCTACAGACAGCTAATCCTGCATAATTTGCATAAATTTGTCTTGGATTTGGAGGAATAGACAGTGAAATAACCCCTCTCTCTCTCTCTCTCTCTCTCTCTCTCTCTCTCTCTATTCTCTCTCTCAGTCTCCTATGCACATCCACACACACACTTACCATAACTGCAAATAAGGTTTTATTACAGGAAACAGGGCTGAGAGTGGTTCAAACTTGACCTCAACATTAAAGACATTAAAGACACAGTGTCCAGGCAGAATGCACCAAAAGTGCTCTTATTTATCAGGGAATAATTTCGTTCAACCTCATCTTTCCCTCTCTTATCTGTCCTTCATTTATATGTGCATTTCAAAGAAGCCAAAACGATTCCCTTTGGGCATGTTTATCCGACAAGTGAATGGGATTATCATATTATCAAAAGCTCTCAACCACGCACCACTTCCACACCATAAATACACATTGTACATACGCTTAGTGGCTCAAAAGCATGAATGCCTTGCTCCTAGGATAATGATAAACACGTGAGTTTTCATCTAATGCATCTGGCAACAGCAGAGCATTTCACCCGAATGCAAGCTGTGGCATAGGTGTGGGGAATCAAATCAGTGCTACAAATCAGAGCAATGTGAAGATGGGTTATTTTCTCTTAGCAACCATTTTTATTGAGACGGTTTCAGGCAATGTCCTGTGCAACGACATGGAAACACTGCAGGGAAAAAGAAGTGAAATGCAGTGAATAGTCGAGATGCAGATAAGGCATAGGCGAGAGGTAAGACAGAGCACTTTAGTCTCAACTGGCAGATCAGTCACTGCTATAGTCAAGCTTGAGGACGAAAGGATGGAGTCGAAGAAACAGACACAAAAATCAAAGAAACGTTACATGAAGCTGTGAAAGAGAGTGTGTGTGTGAGAGAGAGATGAATGGGCAGATAGAGAAGGTCATGGCTGTCCTCGGTGTGACTGTTCGAATTCTTGCTGCCATCACTGTGGCAAATAAATCATTACAGTGTTAGAGCACCGATCCCACATACCACACCAACCGTTTTATACACACTCGATACACATGACAGCTTCAGAGACAAAGCAAGAGATTTCAGATCGCACACTGCACCACCATCATTGCCACCTGTACATAAATTTCATGTCACATGACAGCAGTGTGTGGTATAAATTAGTCCCTCCAGGATTTTGCGATTTTGCGATGGCAGAAATGAATGCAAAATCAAGGAAACACTGCAATATTCTAATTATACTTTTCCATAGATTTTGGCCAAGACATGCCATCTGACCTCACCATAACACACATGCAGCCAAAGGCCTCTTCAGTTCATATGCGTCGGCCATGAGTACAGCTACAGTTTCATTTACCAAGAAATATCACTGCAAAAGACAATTTCATGTGATTGCAATGATAAATGAGTGCTATCATGAGCAAAATGAGTGTCTTTGTACATGGCATGATCACTGTGCTAGTTATGTTGGTAGTAGCATCTCCCAAAATGCTGTACTATGGAATATCCATCCATCTATCCATCTTTAACCGCTTACTCCTTTTCAGGGTCACGGGGAACCTGGAACCTATCCCAGGAAGCATCAGGCATGAGGCGGGGTACAGGCATGCAGTCTGCAACGTGCACTTGGATTCAATTTCAGCCTCTCAGCAAAGCTAGAGCAGAAGAGCTGTATACAGAACTTATTCAGACTGAACCTGATTTTGTTGTGCCACCTTAAATTAGGTCTAAACCAGCTGAAAAACCCCAACATATACGTATTAATTTATGTAGATAGCTAACCATATCAACAGTTTTGCTGCTTACAATATCACAGATCAAAAGCAACTGAAGTAACTAATGCTTTCATACTGAAGTCTTATGAATTAAGTCCTGGGCTTTTCATATTATTATGGAATGGGAGCCGCAGCTCTCGTGTTATTAATCTTTTTTATTGCTTTTATTGCTCCTGCACAGTCCTGCACCTCAATCAAGCATATTGAGGATGAGATGGAAAGGGCTGTTCATAACAACTGTAATGCTATGAAATTTTAAAAACTGTACAATATTCCTGCTCAACTCGTCTAGCATTTTATAGAATCTAAATCCATGTGAAAAAAGCCGGCACATAGATTGGAGAACCTTAGAAACCTACAAACACATACTAAAATTTCCATTGCTTCAGCTACAGTATTGTGAAATTATTGGAAAATACATAAAATCCATACAATTCAAATATTGAAAAAAAAAAGACATGCAGATGCAGACAGCATTCAGAGACATTTTAATCAGTCCAAACAGGATTTCGCACTTAAAAATGCTTGATTTTGTTGATGCTTTTTTTAAAAAAAAAAACAACAGGTTTTTTTTTGCTTTTTTGCAGAAAACGATTGATTTGTTGAAATTGCAACTGCACGAAATTGTTCTGCGCAGTCTTTCGCTGTGATGTTTGTAGGTGAACGAGACCTTCTAGCTGTACGCATGTTCGATGCATGTAAATCGAAGGGGGCTTTGGCTGAATGCGCATTGTGATGACATCACATGACACATCTTGGCCCAAATATGCAGTAATTTTGAAAAATTATAAACTCCTGCTGTTTCCTTGATCTTATGTTCATTTCTGTGTTCGCAAAAATTGCTAAATCTTGACAGGGACAGTTAAATGATTTCATTCCAACAACTGCTGCAGTTTGAGAATAAAATAATTCTAAGCTTAAAAAGGAAAGCCATATAAAAAAAATTATTTGTAGAAAGATGGAATAGGTGCTTTTAATGCACACATCGGGCCTTGTTTATCAATCTTTTAGTAAAGTTGTGTGTAAATGTTTTTCATAGGCGACAACTAAAAATTCCTGCCAGATTTACAAATGTTTCGGTCACTTTCAACTTATTTTATTTGTATTCACGTGCATATGTTGATAAATGCCAATCACGCATAAAGTGCAAAGCGTGTGCACACCACAACTGATTTGCATTTAGTCACACCCACAAAACTCCATATTCGGTAAAGCTCATAATAAGCTGAAAGCGCAGTACCAGAACAAAATGGTGAGGAAAATGGTTTCTCCGATTCAGAAGCAGAAATTATTTCATGCTGCTAAATATTTTATCAGCATGACAGCAACTTCGAATGCCAGAAACTGGAGACAAATTACAGAAAAATGGCAATTAGGAATCAATTAAGAGAGCTGAAAAGAAATTACATAAAAATACAGAATAGGAAAATTTCTTTCCAGATGTTTCATGAATACCAGATTTCTTGTGTAAAAACCACTATTTATAGATATTTACAAATATATTCGTGCATATCTAGCTTGCTAAACTCTAAACTCTAATCTTCAATCTATCAATAATCAATATACATCTAGGTCAATATGAGATAAATGCATGCAGAAATCTAGTTCTGCCTCTTTAATATCAACATTTTAAATAAATCAGATGGTATTCAGATGTTTATACCCGCTAAAACATTTCTCCTCCACTCTGAAAAGCTTGGCTTTGAATCCCCGATGGTAATTGCAACACAACATCTATACAATACTTATATGAGGCAGCGAGCAAGCTTTCCCTTTAAAATGACCCTTCTGGTCTATTAAATCTTCCACTGGAGTGTTCCGCCTTAGGGATTTGGCAATGCTATTTTTGTTGTGTTTTTTTTTAGTTTCTTGATTTTTTTTTTCTCTTAAAGTTCAACTGATTCAAAAAGATTGTTTTCACAAAACTAAATTATTCAGCTGTGAGACAGAATGCTAATGGTTTTACTTCTACCATTTATAAAATATTGATTATTTATTTATTTATTTATTCAGAGCTTCCTTTTGTCTAACAGTTGACTTTTTTCCAGCATGGGTCCAGACCCTCATCAGTGTGGTAAGGTTTGTTGGGGATGATATGCTCTCTGATAGCCTTGAAATAATAAAAGAAAGACAAATAACATCAATTATTTAAAAACAAAAAAGATTAAAGAAGAAAAATAAGACAACAGAAAATCAATTCCAAAGCAATCCATTTCCTCTCCTTTTCAAAAGCATGATGAGTCTGTCAGTCAGAGAGAACGTGGTGATCGTGTTTAACATCATATCTGCAGAGGACAGAGGACCTCTAAATTGGCCTGTTTTAATTCTATTGCATTAATGCAAAAACAGGCAATGGCACTATAAATGCTCAAGGGGAGATTGATTTTCGCTCGAATGCCCCGGAGTTTATTAAAGCTCATGCAGGGGTGATATCAGGTTGACACAAAGATGTTTTCTTTTTGATGTGTTGCTTGAAGAGCAGATTTTTGTGCACTGAAGCTGGAGCCGATCCTTTTGTTCTCTCCCCCTCCCCCTACAGACAGTGTAAAGTCTGCCACTTTTTTCTTGGCCTTGATTGCCTTTGCTAGAAAAAAAAAACATTGTCCAAAGCGATCAAAGACCCTGAAGTGTGCCCTTGTCTCCAAATACTACGACTTCCTTTTGCATATGTAAAACCACAAAGGAGAGAACTGGAAAACAGAATAGCTAGATGTATTTATGAACATATTCACAAAAACGTGTAAGAAAATGTGCTCATCTGTATGCGTCTGCAGGTAGACGAGTGCGACAACCTCAGACAGAATACTTTTTAAATCTCAGAATCGCTGACCATTTCACACAAAACAGCTTGAAATGTTTGCATTCAGTTGTTCAGTGTTGTTAGAGTGTGGACATCATTGGATCCAAGGTGCACGCACACACTACACCATCTTTCACCCGGAGAGATCCCTGCTTGAAGCATATCTCATCTCAAAAATCCAGCTTTCTCATGAAACTAAGTGCAAGAGTCTTTCATGTGACTATCACCATTTTGTAAGGAAACAAGAAAAAAGTAAGAAATAAGATAATGCCAAAGAAATTTTGGTTGGGAAGACACAGACAGCGTATACTGAAAAGGAGCCTCACTATTTTTATATGTAATTTTATATGTTCTTATAGAATCAATGTTACTGTATAGAGATATGCACCGATGTATAAAGGCAATTTTTCCCGCTATGGGCCATCGGCAAATAGTTTAAAAACACACGTGGCTGGAAAACACATCGATATTGTGCTGTCTTGTGTGGAATGAAGACAAAACTGCAGTTGGTAAGCTCTGTAATCTCTGCACTGCTAAAGTTTTACACTGGAAGTGAGCAGGAGTGAAGCGGGAATTTCGGCATCGAGTCTTAACTTTAAAATAATTTTTTTTGCCATGTTGCTCGCGCTGAATTAAAACGCCAGTACACGATTGAAAGATTTAAATGAATATGAGTTTACAAAAAAGTATATATTGCAAAGAAAAATATATTTGTAGAGTAGTGTATTTCATATCCAGTTAATGTTAATAAATAAAGTTTATATGTTATATTACCAGTTTACTGTCAGTGATGAAGTAGAAATGCTTTTGTTTGTGGTGAGTGAATGTGAGACTAAGAGGCAGTTGTTTTTTTTTAAATCAGTCACTTAATTCTGTTAATATGAATTAATAACATACAATAAGTTAAGAAATCTTCAGAATTGAGTTCATGTGTTAATGTTAATGTGAGTAATGTGTTTTCTGTTTATGAGACCAGTTTCTGTGAAACAACTTGTAGAAATGGAGATGATAAAGTTTTTATTTGCATTTCCTACGGCATTGTGGAATTAATTAGTATTAATTTAAAAGATTAATAGTATAAAAGGCAGAACTATCGGTTATAGGTATCGGCCGATATCACTGTGAATAAACTGTTATCGGTATTGGCTGAGAAATTTAATATTGGTGCATCTCTATTACTGTGCTTACATTTTGTTCTCGCACTCCTACATAAATAGATGGCAATAGAACTGGATTCAGGGATCTGCTGCGCATGGGAGCAGATTAATTTGATTTCCTCTCAGGCTGTTTCTTAGTGTTGTGCTTACACAGTCCACGATTCATCAAGGCTCGGCAATCATTCGCTCACAGACTGAAGGTGAATTCACACATACAGCGATTTGCAGCAACAAACCGACCGGAGACCATTCATTTTCAATGAGAGCTGCTGATTTCTGGTGACATGAGCGACAGCGACCGCTGACAACTAGATGTGGGCGTGTCCGGTGGCGTGATAAAGTTCAGAAAAGTTTAACTTCATGCAAATGTGGAACGACTTCGTGCAGCGGCTACCAATGGGAGTGAAGACATGAGTAGAGCACATGTGATGCGTAGCCTCCCGGGTTTATTAGAAGTAGCCCCATTGTGGCAATCACTGATTAGCTTAGCTTATCTTATGGTGTTAGCGAATTTAAAGCTAAATTATAATAATAATAATAATTAATAATAATAATAATGAAACACACACTTTTTCTGCATTTACTGAGTGCCAAAATACACCAGCTACATGAGTCAGGGATAAAACTGTGTAGTGTGCACATGGCTTAAGAGGTAAATACAAAGGAACAAGAGCTTATTTTTTTTCACGTACCATTTTTCCAGCAACATTCAACATAATATAAAATAAATCTGGGGCACGGTGGCTTAGTGGTTACCATGTTTGCCTCAAATCCCTAGGGTTGGGGGTTTGATTTCCACCTCCACCCTGTGTGCGTGGAGTGTGCATGTTCTCCCTGTGCTTCAAATGTTTCCTCCGGGTATTATATTCTGATTTCCAAAGGCATGCACTGTAGGCTGATTGGCATCTCTAAATTGTCCATAGAGTGTGAGTGTGTGTCCAATTGTGTCCTATGATGGGTGTCCCCCTGCCTTGTCCCCCGAGTCCTCAGGGATAGGCTCCAGGCTCCCACATGACCCTGTGTAGGATAAGCAGTATGGGAAATGGATGAATCTTGCAGATCACATGTTAATTGTAAAGATTTACATATGCAGATTGTTCAAGGTGGATTTTTCCTTTAAATGGCTTCTACATTTAGTTTTATAATTGTTTTGCTTGAACAAACAAAACAAAAAAAATAGCTTTGCAATCTAAATGGTCCTTCCTTCAGTTGAGGGGTGCCAAATACGTTGATCATGATCGACCGGTCGATCGCAAAGGAAGTGCGGGTAGATCGCCATAAAAAAAAAAATAGATGTTAGCGTTGATGTACAGGACAGCCAGTCTGAGATCTCGTCTTTTCTCTCTCCACGCGTGTGTGATTAACGCTCCAGCGCTAAAGGCTAGCAAGCGAAATCACTGAGTTAACTTCCTAGTTTATTCCTATTGAAGAAAGGATACAAAATGAGTGAGGTAGCAGGATCGAGCAAGAAACCGAAGACTTATCACTTCCATGTGGAATGGGAGGATGATTTTTTTTCACGATGTCATATTCGAAGTGCGTTTGTCTGATCTGCCAAGCTACCATTGCTATTCCGAATAAGGGAAATGTGGAGCGGCACTTTAGGACTGTTCATAAAAACTACGACACTGGCTTCACTCCGAAAAGTGAGCTGAGGAAGAGGAAGGTGAAGGAACTAAAATCACAGTCATTTTTTCACGGCTGACTTCAAATGCTAAGGCAGCCGCCAAAGCATCGTTCCGGGTGAGTTACTCCATCATTAAACACAAGAAGTCATTCCAAGACAGAGAGATGATAAAAGAGGCATTCGTAGACACAGCTGACTCGTTGTTTCAGGACTTTAAAAACAAAACCGAAATATTATCTTCAATCAAAGCCCTCCAGCTATCAAGAAGTAGTTACACGGCGCTGTGAAGTCATGACCAAGGATTTAGGGAGATAAGGGAGTTTCTCTTTGCTGTTAAACATTCAGAATACTCCCAACTCAAGGATGATCAGTGGCTGCTGGACTTTGCATTTTTAACCGATCTGACCAACATGTTAAATGAGCTTAATTTGGAGCTGCAAGGAAAAGACAAAACCGTGGTCAATATGATCAGCTCAGTTAATGCCTTTAAACGGAAAATGCAACTTCTATCCTCAAAGCTGCAGCGACATTATTTTGGGAACTTCCAAAACCTCGCGTCAGATCTGGAGACGCAGCGGAAGGCTTGTGCGCAATTTAACATTGCACGCTACACGGAGCAGATTGACAGCTGTCTGTCGGTCAGAGCTTGACAGACGCTTTCAAGACTACATTCATGTGCTACCCATTTAGGGACAATTTTGAGGTTGATTCACTCGCATCAAAAATTACAACGCTGTTTCACCTGAACTCGTCTGAAGTGGAGGATGAGATTTTGAAACTACAGACAGACCTTCAGCTGAAGTCCAGGGCTCATGGACAGTTTTGGAACTTACTCACAGAAGAAAAGTACCCAAACATGAGGAAATGTACAACCTCCTTGACTGCATTATTTGGCTCTACTTATTTATGTGAGTCAACCTTTTCCCACATGAAGATTATTAAGTCCAAATACTGTTCCACAATGACTGATCATCATTTGGAGGTCTGCTTAAGGCTGGCTACGAGCAGCTACTGTCCGGACTGTGCAACCCTGGCTGATTCTATTCAGTGCAAGTCATCAGAGTAAGGTATTGACCAAAAATGTACTGAATTGTAGTGTGCTATAAGGGCTCATGCAGTTATACATGGTGCATGAAAATATATATTGTGTGTATATATATTTAAAGTATACTCAGTGTATATATATATATATATATATATATATATATATATATATATATATATATATATATATATATATATATATATATATATATATATATATATATATATATATAAATACATTTATAATGTAGGTAGATCTCCTTGTCTGGTCATGTTAAAAGTAGCATGCAAGTCAAAAAACCCCTGCTTCAGTTCATTAACCCATCCATGCTCTATTACTCTGTGGTTCTCTGTTTACACCCCAGCAATTACACTCAACCCACAGCTTTAACTAGTAGCTAAACTGAGCGACAGTGTTTTCCTCTGCAGCCAGGGGGTGGGGGTGGGGGGAAGGTCGACATATAGGGGGAAGCTCAACCAACAATTACACTGGCAAGGTCACAGAGAGAGCAAACAATCAGCACTACCTCTAATAGCGCTAGCCCTTAGTGTCACCTCAACATCTACCCATCTCTTTTCATAGACCATCCATAGAGTAAAGCCAGGCCTGAGCAGTGCATGAAATATGAAACTGAGTCAGAAATAGACAAGATCTGCGAGTGTGAGACATGGTGTAGGAGACGCCGAGAGACAGAAGAAATGAGAAAATTCACTAGTAGGAAATGTAGCAAGGTACTTGCTTATCTGGCCTAATTAATCACCCTTCCTGGCTTCCTTCTTTAATGAAGCAGTCCTGTGTAAACACAATCTGGGCTGCTCTCTCCACGTGCAGAAAAAAATTCAGACACCTTAGGCTACAGACACATTGCACAATCAACTAAGCAGACATGCGAGCCCTGTTAGTGTAGTTGCTGTCAGGATGTGCACGGAGAATGTGAAGGTTTCAGCTGGCGATTCCTCAGCAGATGGTGTGCAGGTACTGAGAAAGGGAGAAAGGAGATAAATAACAGCTGTGTTTGTGTGCGTTAGTGGAGGATATGACAGAAGAAAATATATTCAACTTGTATGATAGCAGGTGGGACCATTTTGTTCTGACTGCAGTCCTCAGGATGCACTCTATAGCTCAGACCTTAGTTAGACCAGCGTTTCCCAACCGTTTTTCAGTCACAGCACCCTTTGGAAATCTTAAAGAATTGTGGCACCCTACACAAACACTAATGCTAGACAGCGTTAGCTACATGAGGATGAAGTCGATGGTCCAGAAGCAAGAAATCTGTCCATATTCTTTTGCACTACACACGCATCGTCACACGCTAATTATTAGGATAAAACACACACAAACGTTACGCATACTAATCTGTATAATTTCCGAATTCCACGGCTAATGTGGCTAAAGTCACCATTGTCTCTGATTGTATTCACGGACAGCAGAGTTATGTCGTCATTTTTATTTTTAACCCGAAAACGCTTCCTGTCTGTATAATTCATACATATAGTTCAGAACACTGGTATTTACGGTGTCAGTCATACTGGTTCTCCGGATTTGTCGTTACCATAGTATCCGAAGCATGAGCTGTAAAGGCACAGCCCTCTTCTGTAAAGGGGGCGGGGCATGGTGGCTCATTTGCATTTAAAGAGACACACAAGAAAAAAAAGGGTGTTTTTTGCTTCCACCCAAAAAAGGGGTATGATACATGGTATAATAAATAAATGATCCGTGGGTTATTTTGAGCTGAAACTGCACAGACACATTCTGGGGACACCCGAGATTTACATTGCATCTTGTAAAAAGGTTCAAAATAGGTCTCCTTTAATTACAACATAAGATGAGTTCTAATGTTTCAAATAATCCAGTCATGAAGCTGAACAGTGAATGAACTTCGGAAACTGAAGCGTTTTATCAGCATGTTAATGTTAATTAACCCAAACGTATAATGTACACACATGAGATTAAACAGACATTTACACAACATAAACCTAATATTACAACTTGCTGCTGTACAAAAAAGACGAATGCAGTGCACAAGTGAACTAGAATTTAAGTGAGTGTTAGATACGTCCGCAGTGTGAAAACGCTCTTACCGGAACCACGCACTGAAACATGGACAACGAATAACTAAAGCATAAAGAATTCACTATGTTGTATTACAGTAGTGTACTCAATAATGTTACTATTTCAGGAGAGAGCAGGTTTTCACAACAAGGCCAGTTTGCACATGTTTTTGTTGATCCATGTTTAAGTTAATATCTAAAATGTGTGAATATTTGGTTTAATTTTTGCAGTTTTTTCCAAGTTACTAATATTCCATGCCAATTTAGTCAGAAAAAATTTACTAAAATTAATAAATATGACATACTGAAAGATGACATACCAAAATATTGGATATTTTTGTCAAAAGGCAAAATTTATTGACATTCAAATTCCAACATCTGAATATGCTTAAGAATTAAAGGTTTATTGCTCTTTGAAATCGTATACTTGCATTTTCATACTATTATATTATCGTTATATCAGAGGCATATAATGGTCTTACAAAAACAATTATACTGTTTATCGCAATTATTTCTGGGACAATATATCATCCAACAAAAGTTATCGTGCCAGGTTTCCTGCATTTCCCACAATGCCGTTTGTGATAGTAGTGCCAGTAGGATTTATGCTGCATTTGCACAGATCAATCAGACATAATAGCTTCCTAAATCTATAACAGTCACTACACAGTTTGTTGTCTTGAGGAGGAAAATATGCATCACTCATCACAATTAGCTGGCTAGCATGTTGCTGACAAAAGACAAATAAAGGCATAAAGGCGACCCCCCGACTCACACACACACACACACACACACACACACACACACTTTGTAGCTCGAATGTACAGAGGTAGAAAGAAATTACGCCAATGAGGTCCTTGCGTCATCACTGCAAGACTAATGCAGCGGCGCTTTAGTCCTTTAGTCTGTCCAGCTCTCTCACCTAGTCATCTACTCACACAGGTCAGCTTCTACCATCAACACCATTATGCTTGTCATCTCATTATCTCATTATCCCATTATCTCGTTACTATGACGCTGAATGTAGCTGGAAAACGGTGAATGAGAAAAGAAGCGCTTGCTCATTTTTTAGGCTCTAACAGTAAAATGTGAGCTTTATGATTTGTGTTTGATATTACTCATTATTTTTTTCTCCTATTAAAAGCTATTGTATCTGCACCAGTAATGTTCCCTGTGTGACCTAACTTCTCACAGGAACAATCAGTCTGTACAGGAGGTTTTTTTGTGATTGTCGCAGACCAAAAACGCTTCTAAATTAAAAAATTTGTGATGCAACTTGCAACGTTTTTTTTGTTTGTTTTTTTTTTACAGAAAACTATTTGAATTTGCGAAAATACTATTCCCTGGAATTGTTTTGCACGGCCTTTCGCAGTGATTTTTGTTGGTAAATGAGACCTTTTAGCTGTACTTATGTTCAACGCACATGAAGTGAAGAGGGCTTCGGCTGAATGTGCGTCGTGATGATGTCACATGATGCGTCTTGCCCCGGATCTGCAGAAAATCTGCGCTACAAGCTCCTCCGAATATTGCGTTTGTTTGTTTTTTTCTTGATTTTGCTTGATCGCAAAATCCTGGAGGGACTGAATAATGAAAATACTGCACCAACCAACAAACTGGCACCAGAATCACTAAACCCATCGTGAGCATTTTGATATAAACATATTAATGTGTGTCACAGTAGAGTTTTCCTCAGACGAGCCATAAATATAACACTAAGGCTGCAGGGGAGGATTACGTGATTTGGGGGCCATAGGCAAAATATATTAATGGGGCCCTCATTTCAGTGTTTTAACATCGATATTTAACATTTCAGCGTATGTTACTTAGCATTAATTATTACAAATATATATCCTTTGCATTTTCCGGTGGCACTTGGCTTCTGAGGGCCCCAGGCGGTTTCCTACCGTTGCCTAGTGATAAGTCTGGCCCTGATAAGACTGGTACCATATAGCAAAAAATAATATGAAGACAGAAAATAAAAGGTTAATAAAACCCGAAACACAAGGACATATGTCTCTGTTCAACTCCAGTTCACATCAGACTGTTTTGAATAAATCCACAGCAGAGCACACACATGGTTAACGGCTGCTTAAAGGCTAATATTACTGGGTGATGGGATTGTGGCGTTTGTTGTTTTCTTCATGACTGAACATCAGACCCATGAATCAGTTCAACGCTCCTGTGCAGAAACCACAGCACAAGACTTCAAGGCTGAAAATAAATATACAATCCATGAAATGAAAGCAGGTCCAGACAAACCTGTTATCAGTCTCCAGATAAGTTTCCTGAGTTCCTGACTGATCAGTCTATAAAGGACAAATCACTAGAGGAGTTTTTGTCCTTTACAAATGACCACAGGACTACACCCTCGGACAAAAAAAAAAGACTGTACAGTTACCTGGATCTTTTACCTAGACATAAATAAAGCCTAGTGTACCTGTGCAGCTTTCAATGGTCCAATCAAACAGCTTGATTTGTAGGTTTACTCACTATATGTACATTTACAGGTGAAAGACCTATGAAAGATAACGGTACCACAGCGACAGTGAAAGGAAGAGTGTTGTCCTTTTTGTCTGAGAGAGCATTAGCACAGTGAATCTATTATTGTGTACGGGAAGGTGAAGGGAGAAAAGTACTTTCTTACCTCTGTGTGTGAAAGCGCTTAGCAGGATTAGAGACAGAGAGACCCAGAGAGAGAGAGAGAGAGAGAGAGAGAGAGAGAGAGAGAGAGAGATGCTCTTCCAGACCAGTTCTCGTAACGGTTAATTAACGTTTTCGAGATAACAATGTCCAAAAAGTGTTATGTAACCGAAAACCGATATACGCGGGTACGCGAATAAGCGTTGCAGAAGCCGTGACTGTCCTCACCGGCAGGCTGGGCTTATTGTACACACAGCGGAGCTCAGCCTCCTCTCTCAGCTCCAATAGGCGCAGTGCTGTCACGCGCTTCCCGCGCACAGGAGCAGCTACGCTCACGCGCGTCCCGCGCACAGGAGCAGCTACGCTCACGCGCGCACCACAAGCTGCTGGTATCACTGCCAGAGCCATCACAATCTGAAGCACAACACAGTGTGTATATATATATATATATATATATATATATATATATATATATATATATATATATATATATATATATATATATATATATATATATATATATATATATATATATAAAAACTTATTATAATAATTATTATTATATTTATATATATTTATATATATTTATATATATAAACACACAGGTTATACCATAGTTATGTTGTATATGTTATTCTGTATATCACTATATGTGCTGCAATTCAATTCAGTTCGCTTTAACAAAGGATGTTGTTTGCCTCACACATCCAGGGTTGGGATTTCAAATCCCGCCTACGCCCCGTGTGCATGGAGTTTGCATTCTCTCCTGCTTCGGGGGTTTCCTCCAGGTACTCTGGTTTCCTCCCCCAGTCCAAAGACATGTGCTGTAGACTGATTGGCATCTCTAAATTGTCTGTAGTGTGTGAGTGTGCGTATGTTGGGTTGTCCCCTGCGATCGGTTGGCACCCTGTAAAGGGTGTCCCCTGCCTTGTGCCTCGAGTTCCCTGGGAACAGGATCTTTGTGAGCCTGTGTAGGATAAGTTGTATGGAAATGTATCAATTCTGGATATGAGGTTTAATGTTATGGGGGGGAAATCATTATTCGCTGCTGCAGCACATTCTGTATGGAAAATGGATGGCATGGATGGAGCAAGCCAGAGGCGATGGTGGAAAGAAAAAAAAAACAACTCATGTACATGGACAATATATATTGTGTACAGAGTGAAAGCAGCTATTCTGGCATGGCTAGCTATGACAGTATAGCTAAAAGGGAGAGCTAGAAAGTAACACAGACATGAGGGAGCCCTGAGACTTTAACCAGCCAGCCACTCCACCGTCAACAAACCTGAGAGACAGCATCCAAACAACCCAGATCAGCCAAACACTCTATACCATTATTAATTGTTTGTATCCCATCCCAGGTAAACATAACGTTGTTACTAAAGATATTTAAAAGACATGCTTCAAGCCTTGCATTTTTTTGGATTTCATTTTAGTCAAAATTGTGTGCAGAATATACATACTTTCCTGCAATGTTTACTCTGGAAACATTCATACATTCAATCATTTATTCATTCATTTTCACTAACTATTTTCAGATCCGGAGCCTATCCCAGAAATACTGACTGCATGAAATTCACCCCATAGATGGAGCAAGGGTCGATCAGGACATTCTCAAACACTTATTTAATTTAGCAATTTCATGTACTCAACCCCCATGTTTTTGGGATGTGCATTGGAAACCGGAGAACCCAGAGGAAACCCACACAGACATACGGAGAACTTGTGAAAGTCATCTCAAGTCTCCAATCCATTGTGCATCATCATGCCACCCTATAATAATTAGATTTCCTGTTTTAAAATAATATACAGTATCAGGAATGTGCTACAGCAAGGAATAATGATTTTTCAGAATAAATAACATTAACCCTCATATGGCGCACGGTGGCTTAGTGGTTAGCCTCACACCTCCAGGGTCTGGGGTTTGAGTCCTGCCAGGGGCCATGTGTGTGGAGTTTACATGTTCTCCCCGTGCTGCGGGGGTTTCCTCCAATCGTCCAAAGTCCAAAGACATGCATGGTAGGCTGATTGGTGTGTCTAAAGTGTCCGTAGTGTATGAATGGGTGTGAGTGTGTGTGATTGTGCCCTGTGATGGACTGGCACCCTGTCCAGGGTGTACCCTGTGCCCGATGCTCCCTGGGATAGGCTCCAGATTCCCCCACGACCCTGAAGAAGGAGTAAGCAGTAGAAGATGGGTGGATGGATTAACCCTCATATGTACACTCGCTATCCACTTTGTTTGTCTGCACATTCATGCAATTAGCCATTCATGTGACAGCAGCATAATGCAAACAATCAGGCAGATATAGTACTTAATCTGTGTGACTTAATCTCACATCAAACATCAGAATGGGGGAAAAGTGACCTGTATCAGAATTATTTTTTGGTATTGTGCTGCTGCCACACGATTGGCTGATTAGAGAACTGCATGAATGTGCATGTGTACTGGTGAGTACACATGTGAGTGTGTATTGCTTGAAATCAGAAACCCTAAACCCTGTGTAACAAATCACAGAGGGTTTCTTAAAACTGTTTTATTATTTTAATACTTAAGAAGTATCCTTATTTAATGTGAACTCTTTATAAACATAATAACTTAATATTACTTTGGCATGTTCCAGGAGGTCTCTGCTTCAAATCATACATAAGTTCGGTCTAGAGGTCTTAGAAACCTCAGTAATAAAACAAGGCTTGAAATGCGGTGTTATATGTTTTGATGTTGTACATAATACATCCTCTGTACAAGTTCTGCTGTCTATTTAAATTGGCCATTAATTACTGAGCAAGGTTTGCATGTATCTTCATAAACGGCATATAACTTCAAGTGCCCTTATTTAATTTGGTGTTCTAACACTGAATAATTCAGGGCAATTAATCTAAACTTTCCAGCAGTGTAACACAGCCTCTTTGTTTTAAGGCTTAAACTTCTTTTAGGGACTGTTTTCTCAGTAATTTTTGAGAGTTACATGCCGGGGCCATGTGTGTGCAGAGTTTGCATGTTCTCCCCGTGTTTCCTCCGGGTACTCCGGTTTCCTCCCCCAGTCCAAAGACATGTATGGTAGGCTGTTTGGTGTGTCTATGAATGGGTGTGTGAGTGTGTAGGTGATTGTGCCCTGCGATGGACTGGCACCCTGTCCAGGGTGTACCCTGCCTTGTGCCCGATGGTTCCTGGGATTGGCTCTAGGTTCCTTGCGACCCTGAAGAAGGAATAAGAGGTAGAAGATGGATGGATGGATGGATGGAGGGATTGCCAATAGATGGCAATGCCTTATTTATATTGTGTCAGCAATGACAATAGACAGTGAAAATGCCTTTTGTCATTACGTCTATTTTTATTTATTTATTTTTTACAAGGGTGTCATGAAATTAACACATATCACTCATAGTATTTAAAATGGTCATTTTTATAAGCATCCTACATGGCAATATCACTGCTTATTCCCACCTCCACCTTGCATGTACAGAGATTGCATGTTCTCGCCCTGCTTCAGGGATTTCCTCTGGGTACTCCAGTTTCCTCCACCAGTCCAAAGACATGCATTGTATGTTGATTGGCATATAACTAAATTGTCTGAAGTGTGTGTGTGTGTGTGTGTGTGTGTGTGTGTGTGTGTGTGTGTGATTCTGCTCTGCGATGGGCTGGCACCCCATCCAAGGTATACCCCATCTTGTGCCCCGAGTTCAAGCTCCAGGCTCCAGGCTCCCTGCGACCATGTGTAGGATAAGCTGTTCTAACAATGGATGAATGTGTTTTTTCTAGCTTTAATATGAAAATGTTACAGAAATGTAGCTACTAAGCTAGCAAGCATATTCACACCATTGATTGAAGACCACTTAATCATTGGGAAGTCAAAAAATAAAAAAATAATGAATGAAATCAAAACTAAATGCAAAATAGAACAGCAAAGTCTTTCCTAACCGCCTACTTTATATTCAGTGTTCTGCCTAGTTTTATTTTGAATATTTAAAATGGATAGATATTAAAAAGTTCACATCACTGATGTGTGGGCTGCACAGCACCCTGTAACATGACCCAGAATACACTGCAAGTGCATACTGTAAGAGCCACTCAGGTTTCATAATGAGCTAATTGAACCAATGAAAAGGCTCTGGAAGAGATAATGGCCTCCAAAACTATAGCTCAGGTATAAGAGTATGGTGCTTCAGAACTCATCATGGCCTGATTTTACACAAGCCCTCACTGTGGGAAAACAGAGAAAGAAAGACTGTGATGGAGAGAGACAGAGAGAAAGAAAAACAGAGGAGGTGTGCACACCAAGTGAATGATGATGCTAAAATGAGTCAGACATATTTTCTGAACTGAAGCCACTCATAGAACATTGTGTCCTACAAACAAGAATGTGTATTTATAGAATCAACTAATGACACATTGGAAGTTATGCAAAAAAAAAGATTTTAAGATACAGTAATTACTGCTTTAAGAAATATGCTAAGATTGATGAATTGCGGTGGTTCAGAAAATATTCAGACCTCTTCACTTTGACAGAGTACAGTGCAAAGATTTTGGCACCCTATTTTTTAGTACAAACTTTGTTATAGATTTTTTTATTTTATGACTTCTACATTATCGAGTCCATTTTAGATTCCCAAACATCAGTTTTCCAGCAAAAATTAAATCTTACAGAAAAATGTTTGTATGTGTGTCATATGATGGAGGTGAAGCCGGATGCAAGTGCAGATAATAAGGTTTTAATAAAGACCAAAACAAAACACAAAAAAAGACTTAAACACAGCAACAAAGACAACGGCAAAGAAAGACGAACATAAGACAAGGAGTGCACATCGAACTGTAACTATACACACACACACACACACACACACATGCGCGCGCTTGTTAAAAGGAATGTGATTCAGGTGCAGGTGGTCATGTGACAGTGATGCAAAAGCTGCTGGGAACTGAATTCCAGAGTTCATTGTCTGATACATGACAGAACCTCCCCCCCCAAAAGGCGCTACTCCCAGAGCTCCAGAAAACACACTCTCCCCCGGCGGTCCTGGCCCTCTGGGTAAAATGTCCTCCACACTGCAGAGAGACAACCTGATATCCTCGGCCTGGCTTGAAAGCGGAGCAATGGCTACTGCACAACCAGTGCGAGGAACAAAGCTCAGGGCGGAGCCTGAGGGGAAATCAATGTTCCCATGATGCTAGAGGGGGGAGCGAAGTTCTCCGCGAGGAGCTATGTACGGCACGAAGCAAAGAAATGGAGCAACGTCCTCAGCGGAACAGGAAGATGGAGCGATGTGATCAGTCAAGCGGGAAGGCGGCGTGACGTCCTCAGCCAAGTGGGAAGGCGGAGACCAAGACCAAAACAAAACAAAAAAAAAACAATATGACCTTGTGGCAAAACACTAAGGCAAAGAATGCACATAAACCAAAGACCTAAACACAGCAACAAAGACAATGGCAAAGGAAGACAAACGTAAGACATGGAGTGCACTGCGAACTGTAACTATACACACATGTTTGTTAACAGGAATGTGATTCAAGTGCAGGTGGTCATGTGACAGTGATGCAGAGGCTACTGGGAACTGAATTCCAGAGTTTGTTCTCTGATACATGACAGAATCCCCCCCAAAAAGGCGCTACTCCAAGAGTAACGGATGCTGAGTGGCGTCCTCGGCCGAACAGGGGTGATGAGCGGCATCTTCAGATGAGCAGGGAGTCTGAACGACATTCTCTGTCGACATGGCAGGCTGGACTAGATCCACAGTGGGGGAGGGAGGGTGGGGGATGGTTCCAGTCTGGTTGGAAGGCTCCCCTTTGTTATACCCCATGACGGAATACATCATGTCGAGCCATTCCCTATTGTTTTTAATGAAGGAGAATTTTCCCTTTTTCTCCCACTTCAGCTTTTCCTTTTTATACAGGAAACTCTTGGACACTGAAAAATTCTTCTGCATCCATGTAGAGTTCTTACATTCTGTCACGTAATGGAGGTGAAGACAGATGCAAAATACCCTAAACCATAACTCTAACCCTTGTGGCAAAACATTATGTCAAAAAATACACATAAACCAAAGACCTAAACACAGCAACATACACAACGGCAAAAAAAGACAAACATAAGACAAGGAGTGCAGAGCAAACTGTGTCATGAGTCCCCCTTGTGCAGCGCGCTATAGAATATGTGAGCGCGCGTGCACGAGCACAAGCAGGTGTGCGAGCACCTGCCTCTCTGTTGTGGACAGCAATGACATTTCGACACGTGTGTTTTGTTTACGTTTCTGTCATATGTCCTCCCTGTTCTGTCATTGGCTGGGATTCCACATGTGTCTGTATTGCCCTCAGCTACGAGCAGTTTAGACGCTGATCATGCCGGCATATATACCGCACGCCTCCCAGCACACAACACGGATTATTAGCATAGTTTAGAGTTAGACTTAGTACAGATGATAGTTACCATAGTCATAGCTCATGTTCATAGTTTCATGTGTCATGTTTCAAGTTTCAAGTCATAGTTATCATATCATGTTTAATGTTTAAGTTAGTTAGGTTAGTTCCCTGGTTTCTCCGCTACCAGTCTCTCGCTGTATGCCACATTTCATGTTTAGTATCTTGACCCCGTTTTCTGTGACCACGACCTTGACCCCTGCCTTGCCCAAGTTTATGCCTGTTTGCCGATCGTCTGACCTTGTATGTTTTGGATTACATTTCTGGATCATGTTTTGGTCTGTCTGTCTTTGTGTAAATAAAACTACCGTTCGAAAAGGGCTTGCATCCATCCTATCTCTGCTCCATGACGATTCGTGACACTGTGACTAAATATACACACACACATAAGTGCTTATTAACAAGAATGTGATTCAGGTGCAGGTGGTCATGTGACAGTGATGCAGAGGTGCAGTGGCTGCTGGGAACTGAAGTCCAGATTTCCTTCTCTGATACATGACAGCATCATTAAAGAAAGCAGCATCTCATAAGAGATCACTTTTCAGACACAATGAAGGCTGCTGTGTTTTGCTGCAAAACCCATTAAGAAGCAATAAGAAGCAAGTGTGACAGTCAAAGTCTCCAGAATAACCGTGGCTGGTTCTGCAAGATGCTCAATAAAACTTACAGCTCATTTCCTTATAAAACTGCACAAATTGTACCGTAGACTACTATTTTTATTTATATTAAAAAATTTTGTCACTCCAAATATTGACTTTGTTTAATTTACTATTGTTTACTGCCCTTTATGGTATTATGTTTTAAATGTAGAAACATTTAATTTCATTATTTTAGAAGGCATCATTGCTCTACAGCATTTCTTTGCATGTGCCTAAAACCTCTGCACAGTACTATATATTTAATTTACTACTGATTAAATGAACATTTTTGGCCATTAATCTATAAACAAAAATACATAATGACAAAGTGAAAACATACTTTTAGAAATGTTTGCTAACTTATAAAAAATGTAAAAAATACTTAAACAGTGATGCACAAGCTGCTGAGATACTTAAAGTATACTTAAACTTAAAGTATTCAGTATACCGTTGGCAAAGGCACTCGAAGCTGAGCTCTTGTGCATCCCGTTTGCTTTGATTATCTTGAACTGTCTCTAGAACTTGACTGAAGTCCACCTGTGAACATAACTTTGAAAGGCACGCTTGTATGTATAAGGTCCCACATGTCACAGTGCATATTAGACCAAAAACCTAGCAATGATGTCCAAGGAATTCTATGTAGACTGCAATCAAATTGTGTTTAGACATATATCTGGGTAAAGGTATAAAACTATTTCTAAAGCTTTAAATCTTCTCATTAGTGTCATGTAATGAAGGCTCAGATGGAAGCAATTGCAGGTATGGCAGTTTAATAAAACATCAAGTCCAAAGAATCAGGCAGAAATCAAGGTACATTAGCAAGCAATGGTCAAACGATCAGACAACAGGCATAAACTAGTTAAGGCAGAGAATTGAGGTCAACAGAGTAAACAAAGTCCAAAACCAGAAAAGCAAACACGATATAAGGCTTGGAATAATGACAGAGACTAAGCAACTGAGCGTATACTTTGCAAAGACTAAGTTTTTGAACAGTCTCTAATATAGCATGGAGTGAGTGAGTATGAAATTTTTCAACAGGTGTGTGTGATTAGAATTCTGGAGAAGGTGAACGTGTGGATGTGTGTGTGTGGGAAGTGTAGTCCGCTACGGCCATGTTTGTAGTTGGTGGTGCATCCTGGGAAATGGAGTTGCTGGTTTGCAGTGATATGACAATTAGCACAGGGCCTTGGTCAGGGAGGTGACCAAAAACAAAATGATGGGAGAATCTGGCACAAGGACAACCATCTCACAATATTTCATCAATCAGACTTTTATGCTGGAGTGGCCAGACAGAAGCCACTCCAGATTGAAAGGCATACGGCAATTAAAGGACTCTGAGAGCATGAGGAGACCCTGGTAATGCTCATCAACTGGGTAATACCATAGCTACAATGAAGCATGGGGGTGGTAGCATGGATGCATCTTTTATGGCAGGGACAGGGAGACTGATTATACTTGCTGGAAATGTGAATGCTGGATGAATAAACAGATTTTAAAAATGTGTTGCTTTTGAATGTATAATTACATTAATATGCTGAAGGGTTTTTAAAGAGTAACATTTACATGAATTAACATTTATTGATGGAGTCTCTAGTGTCCGTGTTTTGTAACAATTATTCTTTAAGTCTTCATGGCAGAGGGCTTTGCAGTTTCTTTGTAACATGGTGGAAATTACAACTTAATCACCAAGGCCTCCATTTCCCAGTGAGCATAGAGTTTCAGCCTTTTGGCAGTGGACTCTCATGATCAACAGAGTTTCACCTTATTGTCTCAGGAGAAGCACTTGCTCCTTTAATGTTGTAGGAAGAAAGACGTGGCTGAGTAAGATTTTGTTATATCCATATAAACTCAACTTACAGGAACCATCATTCTCAAAATGTTTCTTTCCATTTCATCCGTGTCTAAAAGTTCCTCTCTCTGTGAAAGGACAAACTAGTATTTAATTTAAATTCAATGTACAGAGGTAATTCTATTAATCTCTCTCTCTCTCTCTCTCTCTCTCTCTCTCACTCTGTGTGTGTGTGTGTGTATTAACAGACGGACAGTTGAATCAGACATTGTGATTGCACCTAAGTTACCATGGCAATGCCTGGACACTGAGATGGTACAATCATGGCTATTACGTTACTACTCAAGTTTCAGAACACGAAGGCTGTTCACGGATTTATCCCCAGAATCACTTTATCCTGCTCAGGGTCACACTAAATCCTACCTAGGACCCAGCAGTGGCTGTTTGACAATGCTAAGGTTTGAACTCACAACTTTCTCATCAGTAGTCCAACATTTTAACCAGTGAGCTGGCACTGCCCATACACTATGGATGGATCATTGGAGGGCACCATGAAGACCTAGAGGCAATTTAGTGTAGCCAATCCGCCTACTGGCATGATTTTGGAGGTGAGAGGAAACCAGAGAAAATCCAGAAACACTACTCTCTGCATCACCGTGCCACTAACACTCATTTAATTTATCAAGTAATTATTTCTTATAATACATATAGCACATTTACTGAATTTACTGAATCCACCAAAGAAAATTATAATTTTTATATTATTATATAGATATATACATTAGGTATACTTTATAGTAGACATAGTTGGAATTTATTTGTTTATGAATGTGTAAATTTGTACACTGAGCTACAGTACATTCACTTCAAGTTGTACATTCAAAGATGCTGGTGAAATATGTGCCTAGTTTTCATTTTATACACTTAACTTGCTCAATTCTTGTGAGGGTGATGTCATGTGTTCAAGGTGGTGAAGGAAAGAAAACACTGAGCATCATTCTCGAACTCCATTCCACCTCAGGGACCAATAATGAATCTCTCTCTTCCCAGTTCTCTCTTTTTTTCAGACACATTTTTAGCCTTTTTATTTTCTTCCCCCAATTCATTTTCCTCTAACCCTCAAATCATTACCATATGTGCTGGTGCTGCTATCAACCTGGAGCTATCATTAATTCTCAGCTTTCTTCCTTTTATCCAGTGATTCATGTATGCTCTCTCCACCATGCCTGTTTGCTGAGCATTTGGCATGATGTGGCTTTTAGGAAATCTACTGGATAATTAGCAGTGCAGGACGCTTACAATCCATACTTTTCAGCCAGAAGCATTGGCACATTTGACAAAAGATTGCTGAAGCACAATCACTCTGGTGCAGAAAACTCCATATCGAGACTGCAGCTTTTCAGGCTTGCATTCTGCTAACGGCTTTGCATTTGTGTGGGAATCAAACCAGGTCTTGAAAATCTCCAATGGTCCTTTTTTTAAAAATGCGAAATGGCAGAATTCTACTCGTCATGGAGTCTATTTAAAGGTTGTTTGAGACAAACTTTTCCAAAGAACAACAACATGTAATTGTCCTCAAACATGTTTGAGCTCAAACAGAGATGGGTCTCAGCTGTATTTACATTAAATACATTCCATAGTCAAACTACCATCCATAATGGAAGGTGGAACTAATTGTTACAATGGTGTAAATGATAATATTGTTCCACTACTCTTAAATACCAGTGGCATTGTTGAATCTAACAATGCTTTAATAATGAAGTTCAGTCATTTAGTTTGTACAACAGCTTCATCATGCAGCAGGTGGTCACAGCTCCAGATCCTGAATTAGGTACTTAGTTTCGTTGGTGTCTGTGTAGGGTTTATCCTGGTTCTCTGTTTTCCTCCTACCTCCCAAAAACATGCCTGTACAGTAGGTGGACTGGTGACTGTAAATAGCCTTAAGATGTGAATGAGTGCACAAACATGTGTGCATGGGTATATTCCTCCCCCGTGCCCAGAATTCCTGGTATAGTCTTCCAATCCAATGTGACACTGATTGGGATAAAGTGGTTACTGAAGATGAATGATTAAGCACCTATAAGCTTACCTTACTTGTTGCACCTTAGATAGGAAACATAAATCAGTCTTAAGTGATTACGTATATTTGGGGCAAGGTAATATCATATGCATTTCCATGTTTCTTCACAGATATGGTACTTTGGCCATGTTATAGAGACTTTCCATCTTTGGGTAGTTACAGGTTTCAGATGAAGATTCATATATTCATAATGCAGCACCAGGAGAATAACTGTCAAACTGAGAATAACTGTAACCCTCAGACCTAGTGTCAAACTTCTCTAAAACAAAAAGGTTCTCTAAAATAAATAAATAAATCTGGTTTTGCCCCTATACAAAGTGGCATATGTGCTATGGTTTGTGGGTGTGACTCATAGATTAATTCATTCATGGTGCCTCAAATTTTTGAAGAAAATGCACAGAAATACACTACATCAGATTTACATCAGATTTTGACATGAATTTCTTTTCCCCACTAGCTCACAGATGGCTTCTACTGTAACTAAATAGATCAGCCTCATTGCATTTCTAAGGCTTGTGAATCATTATTCCAATTCCCTCCATTATTTCCGGAAAGAGAGCTAGAGAGTAGGAGGCTTTAAACATCCCTGATGCTTCCAGACAGCATTAGAGCTGATGGCGCACTTTATCCACCAATCAGTCTCTCTGACAGAGGAGGCGCTGGGTGGTTATGAAAGCGAGCCTCCTTCAGTAATTGCATTGGACACACCTCAGTAAGACCAACTACCGACTGTTCACCTCCTGCAAATGCCTGTGATGAAAGAAACGGAAGATTAGATAGTATGTACCTATTACTGGATCCTTTTTATGATATTTGTGTAATGGTGTCTTTTTTTAATCTTCTTATTCTCCTATCCACAATGTTGTTCTGCATAACAAACTCCCCTTTAAAAGAGGAACACCACACGGTTATTGATTTGAATGATTTCAATAAGGAAAATTAAAAGTCAAGTCTACTTTGTATTGTAGACATGACTAATCTCTGAGTTGAACATAGTGCTGAAGAGGGTAATGAGCCGCTGCATTCCATAACTTCTGACTGACTGGATCTTTAGTCAGTCTGAATAAAGATCAATATTCAGATTACTGACTGAGACAGACAGATGCTCAGAGGTGTGGGTTAATTTTCGAACAATCATTCCTAAAATCACAATCTGCTTATTAATAAGTATCTTTATTTTTATTTTACAATGAAATTTGGTGTGTAACTCCCAGTAAAAAGTATTCAACACTGCTGTAGCTCAGGTGGGAGAGCGGGTTGTCCACTAATCATGGGGTTGGCGGTTCGATTCTCGGCCCACATGACTCCACATGCTGAAGTGTCCTTGGGCAAGACACTGAATCCCAAGTTAGTGCCTTGCATGGCAAGGCACACTGTTGTGTGAGTGTGTGTGTGAATGAGACACAGTGTAAAGTGCTTTGGTTAAAAGCGCTATATAAGTGCAGACTGTTTAAACCCACAACATTAGAAATAATAATCTAGCTAAGTACAGTCATAGAATTTTCATGGACAGTTGAAAGTACAATTGTGTAGTACAATAGTAAATAATGATAGCAGCACAGTAGCATTCGACGGTGGTGAGTTCCAACATACTAATTAACAGTCATGAATTTAACAACAGAATAGCCTATAGTGCAACTGTTGACAAGAGCAGCTATGAGGAGCAGCAAGAGACAAATGTAGTCTGCTACTTTGAGCTTATCATTACTGGTGTGTGTGTGGTGCAAAATGTGCAAAAGTATATGGAACCTGAGGCAAACCTCCAGTTCAAATGTGGTGTGGGAGTATGAGGTAGTGAAAGGTTGATTCAGCAGAGTGATAAATGGTAGTTTAATGCCTGCTGGATGGCAGGAGTGTAAACAGATGTTGGCAGGGGTGAGTGGGGTCTTAGCAGATATTAGTAGCTCACGAGCGTGAGTATCTCTTCCAAGGATGGAAGCTGGAGCCCAGTGATTATCTCAGAGCTGTTGCCAACTTACAGCAGAGATTTGAAATGTGTGCTGCTTTATATTAATTTATATTTATGTTTGATGCTAATATTGTTCTAATATGATCATTCAGAATACTTGCAAACAATATTTAGACACATAGAGTCCACTCCTGATAAGTTTATTGTGAACGCTCTTCCCTCGCTGTGAACACCCTCCTCTCTCTTTTCCTGCTTCCTGTGTTGACACATTTTCTTTCTTTCTCTGTTCACTGAAGTGTGGATGGATCAAGCCCCTCACCATTTGCACATTTACTTATTTTCCTGTTTCATGTAAACATGCCATTCTACCTAGCCAATCAATAGGTAACCCATTGTCTCATTGTCATTGCTGCGATGGACTGGCACCTTGTCCAGGGTGTACCCTGCCTTGTGCCCAATGCTTCCTGGGATAGGCTCCAGGATCCCTGCGACCCTGTAGAAGGAATAAGCGGTTGAAGACGGATGGATGGATGGTTATTAGAAATGTCCATTAGAAATTTTTAGCAGAAATGGTTATTAGAAATGTTCATTAGAAATGGTTAGCAGAAATGGTCATTAGAAATGGTTAGCAGAAATGGTCAGTAGAATTTCTACATTTTTGTAGAAATGTTCATCAGAAATATTCAAAAAATGAAACGTAAAAAAAAAAACGGGTAGAAAACTGATATATTTGCTAAAATATCCAATATGTTTTGGTATAAAAGACAGGTCTATTGTATAACTTTGTGAAAATTAAGACCAGGCTCAAAAAACTGAGCAGTGTTGAAGGATCTGAAGATGATTTGGGTAAAAACTGCCCCCAAGTGGATGGTATCAATAACTGCAGGCAGCTATAATGCTGTTCTATGGAGTGTTCAGCTCTTTCAACTAATTAGAGATTCATTAAGATTTAATACTAGCTCAGAACTGAGAAATTAGTATTAGTATTAAGTATTCAGCTTAAGCAACAAATAGAGAAAAACGTGAGAGAGGTTATTAACTACAGGACTCAAAATCTTTTTTATTTTATATACATTTTATTGATATTAAACAAGATATTAATCAAAAAACTAAATAAATTACACAAGCTAATAAATACAGTACTATTTACCAGTAAAAATATACAAGCTAACCTTTAAATCTATTTTACAGTATTACAGCATTACAATCTAGTCAAAAAAGTGTTTCAAATTTAACTGGAAAAATAAAAGTTGTAAAAAAAAATAAATCATATCAAACCCAAGTCTTTGGAAATGAAAAGTTTTTATCTACATATATCTTCTTTTTTGAACCTGTATATTTTCATGGCCACTTATTGCTTTAAGGCAATGATAAACTCACAATGAATCCATTATGATACACACTGCTTCTTTTAGGTGCAAAGAGGTTGCAAAACATATAACAATGTCTAACAACGTACTTCTTTTGAGCCAACCCCTGATGTTGACATGATACAATGGTTTTACATGTGCAACAGGACACACCCACACACCACACCACACCACACATACACACCCACGCTCGTATACACACTTTCTGGAATGCTTTTGCTAATTAGTCTTAAAGCCCTGAACATGTACCCCACACCGACTCACATAGCGTGCGTGCTGTTCAAACTAGCTAGGCGAGATTTGAATTCTGAACTCGACGCATGAGAAACTGTGAGCATTACAAGGCTTGGGAAGTGTGCAAAAACATCAATATTTCAGTCTTTTGTTCATCAGAATGCTTCTTACTTTATAACCACACTGTGTTAGGTGGAATAAGATCAGATGAGACATGAGTGATAAAAAGAGCCCAGTACGTAAATCAAAACCATAAAATAGGAATTATAAAGCCGTCAGTATGCATCTCCATGGTAATGAACTGATGTGTATGAAGTGTGTCTACTTGCCTGTACTGCCCTAATATTCAATATGACTAAAATAACCTTATATAAATACTTTATAAATGTTCTTCTGCAGTCAGTATTGCATGTGGTAATGTCTATAATATGGTAATGACACAGTCTGAGATCATCTGTGCGTTCTCCTGTACAGCATTAGTGATATTGTCACGTTGGCATTAATGATTAGGATCATTTAGTCACTTAGCAATGTTTACCAATGTAAGTGCAACTCAACTTTTGTTATGTAAGATAGCAATTCAAAGAGCATGTAAAAATGTAAATACATTCGTAATTCTAAAATACATAGTACTAGAACTTTTATTGTTCTTAACCGCTTATTCAGTTGAGGGGTGGGGTGGATCCGGAGCTGAACTCACTGAGTACAACACACACACACACACACACACACACACACACACGGAGCTACCTGTGGGCCAAGTGTTTGTTTTTTAGAGGTGGGAGGAAACTGGACAACTAGACAAAGTAAACAAAGCTTATGATCATACCCTGGACCATGGAGCTATGAGGCACAAACTCACCATGCCTTAACTAGCTTGCTGAAATCATGGTTAAAATAGGGTTAGGGTATATATCAAAAATATATCAATTCATTTGTCAAATAAATATCATCTCTATTTAATTTTATAGAAACAACAGGGAAGGGATGAAGTCTGTGAGAAGATACTGCGAGAGCCCCAACACGTCACAATTCAAAGCTTTTCCATATTCTATTCTCCCGTTAGTTAATTCGAGATCCAGTCATCACTCATATTGCTTTGAGTAAAAAGGCCTAATCCTAAAGCTCAGATACAGTTACAAGGAATTCAGTTATGTCGACTAAAAGCGATTAAGGCCACATTCTCTTATGCCTTGATAAAACTTTGCTGGTGAACTGGAATGGTCGTTATAAAAATAATTTCGTCTAAAGTACAAATGTAACAGATAAAAAGTTTTAAAAAAGGAAAATATCTTCTCATGTACAAATTAAAGAATGTCAGAAATCTCTAAATACAGCATTTGCACCTCTCGCCACTTGTACACACGCATGAAAAAAAAGAAGAACAGAGGCATGGAACAGTCTAGTATTGAGAAGAGAGAGATAGAAGTGTGTTTTCCAGCCAGCATGTTCCTCTCTCATTAGATATGTCAAGGAGGGTGCGGAAATGAAGGAGGTGGGGCTCAGAGCTCAGAATCGGCCCCCAGGCTGTTCATCTCTTCAGGTGATGCTTTCTGTACGCCTGCAACTGCATGCTGGGAGAAACCTGCAGCAATATCCTCAAATGTCCGGCCTTTTGTCTCCGGGACTTTGAAGTATGTGAATATGAAGAAACCCAGCAACAGGACAGTAAAGATGATAAAGACGTATGGACCACAGAGCATCTGTGTGTGTGTGAGAGAGAGAGATAGAAAGAAAGAGAGAGAGAGAAGGAGAGAAGATAAATTTACCACAAAACACAAATTGTAAATGTAGAACAGCTCAAATAAATAATCAAATAATAATCGAAATGCAGGTGTCTTACCGCCACATACTGAAAGCACATTCCCACTATGAAGTTGGCTGTCCAGTTGCAGAAACCAGCCACGGCAAAAGCAGAAGGACGAGGGCCTTGACTGAACAGCTCAGCTACGATGAACCAAGGAATGGGGCCTGGTCCGATTTCAAAGAATGCCACAAAGGCAAAAATAGCAACGATGCTTATGTATGACATCCAGTGGACCTGCACCCATGAGATCGACACAGGATATGCACATGAGAACAACATAAATAAACAACCGCCTGTAACTGCCACTGACTATCAATGAAAAGATATCAAAGAGATGTCACAATTAGCCAAAAAGGAGCCAGTCTGCCTAAATATAACTAAAGTTAAGTCTGAGTTCCTCACACAGTGAATGTCTTTGATCAAGTTGTTGGTAGCAGTATTGAAACATACATAAGCCTAATCAATTCACTTTGTAGTCAGATACCAGCTCTCAAAATATGAGATGCTCAGACAGAATGGATGTCTTACATGCATTTTGTTTTTCATGTTCAGGTCTTAAAATGCTAGAATTTTACTTCTAGTTCTAGATACATGCAACACAGAATTTTACACTGATTTCAGTTCAGGAAAGCCTTTCATTATAGAAGTACATGTAGCTATATAGCAGTATATGTATATATGTGTGGGTGTGTTTTATTGTACCTGTACTGCTTGGGCAATTGTCATCAGGATTGCAGACGCAGCCATACCCATCAGTCCTGTTAGGTGCAGTGACCTCCGACCAGCTCTCTCCACTAAAAACAGCTGCAGGGGAAAGACGACAAGATAAAGACATGATTAATCCGCACCAGACCAAACACCTTCTGTTAATTGTTGTTTAAATGATATACACTATGACATGTGCTAAATGACACAGCGCATAGACATGACTCACCGACACTACAGTGAACGCCACATTGACGACTCCAGCTCCGATAGTGGCATACACAGGCTGCGCCACACCAGCTTTCTCAAAGATGCTCGTGGAAAAGTAGAAGACCTGCATAAACAAACACCATCATCAGCCAACAAATACAAACATCGTCGTCATCTGCGTCTTGTAGAAACACTGGCTGGACGAAGTTCAACGTTTACTGTTGTTCGTATTATTTGCGTGAGAAAGGTGTAGTATGTTTTCTGGTACAATTAGGAGATATCATCTTATCCCTTTGTCATTAATCGCTCTATTGTTTTGTATACAGATCAGCTTTCATCCAACATTTTGTTGGTGATCTACTGAGTAGTGCTTTACACACGTTATACAATATATTGGCTTTGTTAGGTTTCATATCTGCCAAGCAGAGTTTATAGAGTAATATAGCATGAACATTTGAATGGTTGTTGAGAAAGGTCAATTTCATTAGCTTGTTCAATGTTAAAGTAACAAAAACAAACAAACAAAAAAAAACGAAATACAAACGTCTGCAAAAGAAGTAAGGCTGTATTGTTTGCCTTCGGGCGTCCCATCCAGGATGTATTGTGTCCAGTGTTACTGGGATAAGCTCCGCACCCTCTTCAACCATGCCCAGTAAAAAGAATTTACTGAACATGAATGAATGAATGACTGAACCTTAATTTATTTGACCCCAGGAGACTTTATATTGGCCATATTTCACACAGCATTTAAAATACAGGGCTGTGT
The DNA here is from genome assembly GCA_012411365.1 of Ameiurus melas. Taxonomy (NCBI): domain Eukaryota; kingdom Metazoa; phylum Chordata; class Actinopteri; order Siluriformes; family Ictaluridae; genus Ameiurus; species Ameiurus melas. The sequence continues at coordinate 17,075,029 of CM022767.1, forward strand.
GTGTGTGTGTGTGTGTGTGCTTACAGCATTGATGCCAGACAGTTGCTGTGACAGCTGCAGTACGATGGCGATGACTAAAGGCTGTCGGTAGATTGGGGAGCGTAACAGCTCTAGGATGTTTACTTTCTTCTCCCTCATCATTTGCCTGCTCTCCTCCTTCATCTCCTGCATGTCTGCACTCACATCTGTCGTTCCACGCAGCTTTTTCAATGCTATATGCACAAACAAATATATGATTATGTAATCATTGAAACATTACAAAATAACATGGCATTGCATCAAAACCTTTGAAAGCTAAAACAACAGCCGTCCTAAGTGAGAGATTCACTGCTGGTATAACAAACTTGTATTTACAATCTAATCTGTTCCTATAAAGGCACGACGTGCACTTGATGTTTTTGTTTTTCTCTCTTAAGTGAGTAATCACTAATAAAAGGCTCAAACTCTGCTTTAAATGAACATTTTATGGTATTTAAGGTGTGTGTGTGTAATTACACATAAACATTTGAAATATATAGTAACTACATGAACTGCAACTTGTTTGGTACCATCAAAATGATTGGCATTTTGTAAATAATATGGACCAAACTGGTCTGATTGCTAAAAATGTATTTATTAAACAAATAATAAACACTTTTTATATGTTAGGACTGTTATTTGGTGAAAGTAGTATCAAAACATAACTCATGTCTAATTCCAATTCTTCTATTATTCAGAGTCAATCTCAATGTTTTGGAGCAGAAGCCTTAACTTTAGCTTAAGCATGGCTAAGCGTGGGGTGTGTGTGTGTGTGCTGACCTGATTTGGCTTTGTTCTCTTCATTGCAGATGATGAGGAGATAGCGAGGACTCTTAGGGCAGAGGGGTAACAGGAAACACTGCAGCAGTGCTGGGATGAAGGTAAAGCCCAGCAGATAAGGCCATAGAGTGGCGTTGCCCATAATCATCTCCAGACCAAACACCTACACCACACACCAAACACAGTACAGCTCCTGTTACATCACATGCTTAATGCATCTATTTATGTCAACAATTTAAATTAAGTAAGTCATGCATTTCCTTCTGTATTTCTGCGTATTGTATATTCCATTTAGGAATGCAAATAAATCTAACATGGCATACTAGTCGATTCAGACTGATAAATTTTTGATGTTCATGATATACAAAAGATATGAGAGAGTGCATTCAGACTTTAACTCGACTGTTATTGTGTGAAGAAGGCATGGTGGTGAATGTGTACCTGCGCTATAAGAATGCCTATAACAACGGCCAGCTGATGCAGGGTTCCCAATGCTCCTCGGAGTGCAGTGGGCGCCACTTCACCCACATACATGGGTACCAACCCAGTGGAAAGGCCAGAGTAAAACCCCACTATGAAACGGCCAATGATCAACATCTCCCATGAGGCTGCCAATTTAGAGAAGCCCATCAGTACTGCTGAGATAAAGGCTAGCAGGTTAACCATGAGCATCGAGTTCCTCCTGTAGAAATGCAGAAAACAGAAATGAAAAGTCTGCTACTGAATTCAAAAAATATTCATGGCATTGGCGCAAGATATATAATGCTCATATATATATAATGTAGTGCTGTTAGAATTTACCTTCCAAAGCGATTGGCAAAAAGACCAACGGAGAAGGAGCCAAACATCCCCCCCACTGAAAAGATGGCCACTGAGATAGACCATAGTGATGTGAGGGCTGTTTCAGGTATGTTCTCATCATATCGATCAAACCATGTGGCATTGTAGAAGCTCTCGATGATCTACAACACAAGAACAAAACATTCATATAAAATAAAAAAAAAAAAAAAATATATATATATATATTTTGTTTTTAAACACTCAATGCAATCTTTGTCCTGCAGAGGGCGTTGTGAGCAATGTGCTTAGTGTTTTGGTGTATGAGGTGTTTGTTGTCTTTTGTTGCCCTGTGACTGGATGAGGAAAATGTCAGACGGGAACTCGGGTTACGTTTCTGCCTTTTCAATGGCATGCTTGTGCTGACAGACGCTAAGACCGTGACAGAGGACAAGAAGCTTTCATTAGAAAAACACACTCTTATTCTCGCTCACTCATTCCTTTTCACCTTGCCTTCTTTGCGAGGGTAAAGAATTTACGGAACGGGGAGTGGAGCAATGCATATTTGCATGTCCTGAATAGGAAGTCCGAGGGAGGGGTTAGAGGAACTGTTCTATGCTGTGCTGTTGAGAAGCTTGTCAGGGCAACTATTCAAGGAGATCAGGTTTCTGCATTTTAGTTCATGAAGTTCTCACTCTCCAGTCTGTGAGCAGAAGATCTACTGCATGTCATCGACAAAATATACTGTATATCTAGAATCATGTGCCTCTGGTATGACTATCTCCCCTGTAAACACGGAGACATATTACAGTGTGGTTAAACAGTATGGCATTCTACAAACCATACCGTGCAGTATGTATTTTAAAGTGTCACAGACCCATAGGCCTTTACCCACTGCAGTGTTTGTATGTGCAGTGTGGCAATTTAAACCCTGCGATAGCAGAGTCCATGTTTAAAATTCACAATCGTTCAAATGATATTTTGAGAGAGAGAGAGAGGGAGAGACAGACAGACAGAGAGAGAGACAGACAGAGACACAGAGAGAGAGAGAGAGAGAGAGAGAGAGAGAGAGAAAAAGAGAAAGTGATCACACTTGATTTTATGCCTGTAATCTAATCAAACTCACATTTTACCCTGTTTGCTGTACAAAATGTAGGCAAAAGCATCTCACGTTCATAAAAGTATGGAGGAATAATATTTTTCATTTCACAGCATTGAATAATTTACACAACTCCTCAGCAATGGTGTGTTTTCCCCGGAAACTCTTGTGATTACTACTAAATAACTGAAACGACCAAAATATGATGACTCTCATAGTTTTAGACTCTGAAATATTGTATGGACTGATTCTAGCAGTTGGAGGTGTGTTGATAATTAGTGACTGCACAACTGTAAATGTATGATTACCTTACTGTCTGAGTGTGTGTTGAAACATGGGTCTTTTACGACAACCATTGATAAGGTATCAATCTTATCAGAAACACTGTGTACACAATAGCAGCCCAGGCTAGGCCTTATCACTCCCTTTTATGACCAGCTTCCTCATAATACTGTTCTCACCTCTGGAGAAAGAGAAGCCACGAACACACCTGACTGCGATGTGAGTATGGTTAAAAGAAATGAGAACTTAGTCAAGCACTAATTCCCAATTATAATTTATAGCCATCCCATTTGTTAAGAGACTATGTGGCTGAGGATGTCTGTCTGCTTCCTCTAGACAATTTAACATGAATCCGTGATTCATTTTAGTTGCTTCAGGCCCAAAACTCTGGTAAATGTGTGAGGTACACTAGTTCCAGTATATTACTGCCAACATGGCCTCATACACACATCAACGAGCTTCTTGTGTCCTTGTATAGACTGCCCACTTCCTCTCTCTGCTTTTCCCAACATTCCTAACACAATCTAAGACCCAAGTTAGCAGCTAGATTTACAGTGTGTTGTAGATTTTAACCCTGATGCTCAAAATGAATAACAGTTTAATGGAGGCTCTCAAACCCCTGAGATGTGTTAATGGTTTTTTACCCGCAAAATTTGTTCAGGAAAAAAAAAACAACACATTTAGGGGGTTCAGTAAATGGAAGTTTTGCACCCCAACACCTGGAACTCTGCCCCAGTAACAGTACTGTGAACACCACTTTCCTCCATCTTTTAAGCTGACTGTTCTACCTTACGGTACTTCAATTATCAGATTAACAGAGGACTGAAGTAAAAACTAACTAACCAAAATAAAGGAGGAAATAAAGCAGTGAGAAATACCATAATCCTCTCTTCAAAGCCTTGACTACACATTTAGTTGGTTTGCTGAGGTGTTTCATATCACCAAACTTTATTGGCTACGGCAGACATTATTCAAGTCTTTTGACTTGTTCCCTCTTTGACTTCCTATATTTAAAAAAATATGCCATAACTCCAGAGAAACAAAAGAACTTGTGTTATAAAATCCAAAATAAACAAGCAAAACAAAAAGCTCAATTTAATAGGTCAGGCATAAAAATCAAAAACACCCTAGAATTAGGCAACTGCGGAGGTAAAAACTGGTGCACGTCAAGTAGGAGGACAGGAAGGTTCTCGTAAAATTAAACACTGGTATTTGCTTACTGACTCATATCCGGCAAAGGACACACCCCAGTGTCTCAAGAATGACCGTCATTTTTGTAAAAATGTATTTGTAAATTTCGCTATCTCTGTCAAGGGCAGCGTAGGTTATGTGTGTGTGTGTGTGTGTTTGTGTGTGGGTGTGTGTGTGTGTGTGCGTGTGCATAGCTCACCTTCTGAGGTGCGTTGATAACACCAGTGTTATAACCAAATTGAAGAGAGCCAATCACAGCTGTTCCCACAGCCAGCATCAGCTGGAAGGTCACTTTCTGGAGGAGGAAATAAAAAAGAGACAGATCAATCATTGGTAAACGCAAACCATCAGAATTTACTCCCAGAAAACAACTTGAATCATACATTGGAGGGGACCGTTTGACCTTTATTTGTAGCCTTCTGGGGCATGCATCGCAACTATGACACAGAAGCTGACCGATGTCTCAGCTTTCATCTCTCTTTCTATCTCTCTCACAAAAGTGCCTTTATTTATCCTTAGGTAAGCTCTAACCCTACTCCTGTCAGGAGGGAATGTCTACTGCATAACAAGGTCTACTGCATAAAAGTGCTGTTACACCAAAGTCACTCTTCTGTACTTTTCAAGAAAGTATTATTGCCCCCAAACAAGAACTCATGCAAACCTGTAATACTCCAGAAGCTTTTAACTCTTTATCACGATCCTTTGCAGAGCCCCCACAACGTAAATACTGGAAAATACTGGTGTATTCTGATCTTTAACTAAATACACATGCTAAAAATATGCACGCTGACATTTCTTCATTCTGCAGCTAAAACAATGACCATATCAGGTCAGTATGGTCCATTCTAGAATAGCTAGTGCTTGAAAAAGTGGGCTACGATGGAAATAATGTCTACGCAAAGATGACAGGTCTGTTCAATATAGCAGAAATCAATTTCAAGCAGCCTCTTACTGTAAAAAGTCTCTCTCTGGATGCTATTTCATTCACATTATTATATTATAAAGTGTTCGAACTAACGTAGGTCTCCACGTCCACATATAATTGATCTTATTTATATGTTCCACAGCGATTAAAGCCGATCTCATTGACATGCTTGCTAAACACTTTGTAAACCTCTGTGTTTATATGTGTTTTTGAAAGTTGTTCAGAAATGTGCTCGTCAGACCAAATGTCAATGAGGCATTTTACCTCGTCTTTGGTCCAAGTTAAACCGCGATTCATGTTGCGAGCCTTTAGCAATACAAACACATTTTTTCGGTACCGCAGTTCCCAATAAGCATTGCTATACAGTTTGGTTTGTTGGTCTGTTGGGTCGGATTGCTTTCTCACCACAAGTGAACCGCTTAAGAGTTCGTTTGCAATCTGAACGAGGTGATCTTGGTCCGATTGTTTTGGTGTGGATCCGAGCGCTATTGCCTTGTTCATAAATGTCTAAACAAACTGAACCAGGCGAGAAAACGCAGGGGGTTCTGAAATAAACACTCCAAACGAGCCAGTTGTGAAAATGCCCTAAGTGATAGCCATAAAGATGAATCCAATGGCTTAGCCACTGTTAAAAGAAAATTAAATGAATAATTCAGTTCAGCTGGAAGATTTTCAAACACTGAACAAAAACTGAAAGGGCTTTAAAAAAATTTTTATCTAAAGTTATCATGCACAAAATAATTTACATGCACAAAATAATCTGGAATGAAAATGTCATTTTAATTGTGGACAGTATATAACTTTACAGCTGCTTAACAACTTCCCAGTAAACCAACCAGAATAGAAGGACATGGTGGCAAATAATCATGAACTGTCCTTCACTGAGCCGTCTCTGTTTTAATCCAAACAATAAAACAAGCTTTGTTAGAGCTAGACTCTGACACTGTAGACTTCTTCTTCCACCCAATTTTCACTGGCTAAAAGTATTCAAAATTTTGAGTCCTTTCCGTAGTTCCTGAAATCTGATAATGTCTTTAAATCTACTTTAATTTATTGAACATATGTACAATACTGTAAAAGAAATGGTCTGCACTTATATAGCACTTTTATCCAAAGCACTTTACACTGTGTCTCATTCACCCATTCACACCCACACACCAATGGTAGCAGAGCTGCCATGCAAGGCACTAACTTGCCATCAGGAGCAACTTGGGGTTCAGTGTCTTGCCCAAGGACACTTCGGAATGTGGAGTCATGTGGGCCAGGAATCGAACCACCAACCCTACGATTACACTGTGGACAACCCGCTCTCCTACCTGAACCACTGCCGCCCCCGTACCGTACTGCAACAATAAATACCGTGATATGCTTGTAAATGCACTCAATGGCAAGACTGAGCTTGCAGTCATGTTGCAAAACATTCATGGCAGCCATTAAACATCATTCCACCTTGATAAGTTCAGCTGTAGACAGCATATCATTTACACCACACGTCCGTCTGTGGTTTACTAAGGGCTATATAAACTAAATAAACTAAACCTAAAGAAAAGGGTTCTATAAAACATATTGTTGAATCCTTAAATGGTTCTTAGTTTGCTGGCACCAATGTTATCTTAAAGTAGCACTTTCACATACACTCACGGAGAGGAGGAAATGTTTTTGGGCAGGTAAAAAAAAACACCTTTAAAAGGTATTTGCCTTCAGCAACGCAGCTGATGTGTGTTGTTGGTGTTATCAGGGAGACTGCAAACAGAGCACCGAGCAGGACATATTCCACACCATTTACGTTTTGGAAAAAGTCAGCACGGGTTTTGAAGTAGTCATACATCTCACTTTACACAAGGCACCCACCCACTGAGACAAACTGCAATACACTGAGTATTAAACTCAGCCTGAGTGCCCAAGAATATGACGTGAGAACACCCCATCACTGGCTTTATCCCAATAAGAATGCATGTCTGAGAAGCTTATGGAGGTCAGAGATTCCATGACGACGTTGGTTAACCTTCTCAAGTACAGGATGTTACTTTGCACACACACACACACACACACACAAGAATTTTTCCCATGTAAAATTCAGTGGAGGAAGTCTTAAAGGAACCTGGTCTCTTTTTAAACCTGGCAGCAAAAATGTCTTTCTGATTAGGGCTGTCTATTGATTATTTTGATAACCAACTGTTTAACTGTTTCCGATTCATACCCAATAACCGATATCATATAACACCTTAAAGCCTACTTTTGTTTTATACATTAGGTTTTTTTTCTAGATAAATGCTACATAACGGGCTATACAAATATAATTCGTTTTATCATAAAATTATGTTTGAATTTTTGTTACTGAAAATGTAATTTTGCAAAGCTATAAAAATGTTTGTATTTGTATAGTAATAATAATAATAATAATAACAATAATAATAATATAATCATGGGTTGGGGTTACTTGTTATTGTCAGACTGAATGTAAATAAATGTAAATTACTTAATCTTGTGTAGTAAGATGCATTTTATCAAACAGACATAACTCTTCGGAGTGAAAGCTTCTCCTGCTTGCTGTGACATGCCTATAGTATGTAGTTATCACAGAGCAGGGAGTCAGATTCACCGTTTACTAAATATTTTATTTAGATTTTAAATCTTAGTTGAGGATTTGGTTTATATCTGAGTATTCAGGAGAGCCCTCATTCCAATAAAATCATACTCATTTCAAACTTCATACACTACAACCAAAAAAACAACGTTTATAACCAAAGGCTGAATGTACTGTGTGGGTTTTGAGGCATGAATTCATAAACCAACTGTAGCTTTGCCAACTTTCAAACATTAACTATATCCGTCCTGTTCTCAAAACAATGATGGAAGCAGAAGACATTTCACTGGGCGTGTCTCTTTAAGAGAGATCCAGCTTTGGGGAATTCTATATATGGAGTTCTGCGCTTGTGTTGCGAAAGACCAAGTGTTTATGCAGGAAATAGTTCACGGTCACGCTAACATCATAAACCTATGTTACTAGAGAAGGCACTTCAATAGAATAAAAACAAACAAACACAAACATGCAATAGGGAAACACACCTACGCATGAGGGCTTAGCAGAGAGTTCATGTGATACATCATTGATTTAAAGGTTCATATATTTCTCTGTATTTACCTAGTTAACTATCTAATAATTTTGCCAAAAATTACATTAGTCCATTTTCTATTAATTATATGCTGTTGTCAAACCCCCAAACTTGTGCTCCTAATTACAAAAATTTAGGAGCACGGTTGAAGTCACAATATAACGCACAAGTAGGCATGAAAAAAACTTGAGCTTGTCAATTATAACAGAATTTAGGAATATAATGTGAGCCATGACAAATTAATAAAAAAAATAAAGTTCAGTCTTTACTCCTCTTAACTATATTTAAAGCTACACTGTCATTTCCACTGTCGGGGTTCTGGGCTGAAGCCAGTTCTCAAACTGCTCTGTGTATATATCTGATTAATCTCATATAGGATGTGATTGGGTGAGTTCATTTACCTGCCAGATGTAAAGCGCTTTAGTTTAAATGGTGTTTACTACTGATGTTCCAATCAGGATTTTTACAGCTGATACCGATCTCTTGTGATGTTGGTCGACCAATACCGATCCAGATATCTTTTTTTATTTAAGCTTTAATCAAGAAGTCTGTCATAAACAGTTAAATGTCATCTCTCTGCTCATGGTTGCTGCATATGATGTGTCGAACATGAGTACAGCTAAAAGGTCTCATTCATCACCATACATAACTGCGAAAGATGTGCAAAACAATTTCGTGCAATCGCAATTTCTCCAAAAAGCACAAAAAACTCTGCAGCTTGCATCAATCACCAAAAAAAAACACTCTTCATTTTCTGTATGGACTGATAGAAAAATTCGGCCTATTCGATTAGTACTTTTTAAATTAATTTTATATCGCACATAATCACACTGCCTATTTTCATCTAAATGTTTCTCTCCCCCTTTTCCAAGATTCCTCACTTGCATCCGATTAATGGTTTACATGCAAGGAATAACCTCATTATTGGCTTAAAATCCAGGTGTTTTTGATTCGTTAAACCCTGATAATCCGATTCAAGAACTGTGGTATATTGTTTGTACGACCAGTTGAATAATCTGATAACAGGCAAAACCGGATCATCTGATTATCGGTGCGCATGTAAACACACCCAGTGTTACATCAGACAGTCATATATCAAAGAGGTAACGCTGGACTTCAGTTCCCATCAGCCACCACACTGTACTACAACATGTCACATGACCACCTGCACCTGAATCACGTTTCTGGTTTTTATTTTGTTAGTCTATGTTCGGTTTTTGCCACAGTATTATGCCAAGCTGTCTTAGTGTCTTTATTTTGTTATTTGTTTGTGTAATAAACTGTATGAAAATCTGCGATTGCTTCCGCATCAACCTTGAAACGTGACAGAACGTAAGGCCTTCAACGGAAGCAGCAGTTCACGATGAAGTACCTGGGCGTCATTATGCCACCTATGTTAGCCAAGTACTATGCTATGCTATGCCAACAGGAAGAGTAGTACCAAGCTGCGCTACGTAAGCAGCAAGCCACCAGGAAGTACCTGGGCTTCAATCTACCTCCTATGTTCACGGAGGACTACGCCACGCCAACAGGAGGAGGAGTCCGGGTACAAGTGGGAGTCTGAGGTCAGGGCTAGTACCATCTCCCACCCTCCCTCCCCTATAATATATCTAGTTCAGCAAACAGAATCAGCAGAGAATGAAAGTCAGCCTCCCTGCTCGTCTGAGGACGCTGCTCAGCTTTTTGGGCCAGCTGAGGACGCCGCTCAGTCACCCTGGTTGGCTGACATACCCAAGTGCTCCCCTCTGTTCGCCAACCCTGTGCACAACACCGCTGTGCTTGCTGGTTCAGCTGAGGACGTCGCTCTGCCTTCCTGCTCAGCTGAAGACGTCGCTCTGCCTTCCTCGTTACGCTTTCCTGCTCTGCTGAGGTCGTCGCTCTGCCTCCATGTTCCACTGAAGACATCGTTCCTCTTCTTTGCTGCGTACCGTACCATACGTCACTCCCACTTCCTGCTCCATGGAGGACATTGTTCTCTCCATATGCTCCGCGGAGAGCATCGTTCCTCCCTTTGGCCTCGCGAAGAACCTCGCTCCTCTCCCTGGCCTCACTAAGTTGTCTTAGTGTCTGTTTTGTTGTTTGTTTGTTTAATAAACTGTTTGAAAATCTGCGAATGCTTCCACATCAACCTTGAAACGTGACACAGACTGTGTAGGGATTGTTCCTCATTCTACTTCACGGTGTAATGGTGCACTAGTAAACACTCACAGCAGTCAGCTGAGCCGATGGTGATTTATCATGAATTAGAATGCTGTTTCATTGTGGACTGTTTACATTCCAGGAAGACCAAGAAGGAAGCTCACATTTCTTCCATTATACTCAGCGTGATAAGAGATTTCCACAGCAACACAGCTGTCTTGTGACAAGGATGTCACTTAGGGGTTAAATGTATAAGGGATACTACAATAAAGTGAAGAATATCCGCATTCTTCTGCTCTTAAAGAGCTTTGTTGACGACAGAAGATCGAATGTGGTTGATACTACCGGACAAGTTTGAGGCCATAAAATAAAACCAGCATGCAAATACATTCATCGCCTTTCATATGGCCTTTCAGAGTCAGAGTGATGCCACACTTTGTTTTTACACTTGCCTTATATGAAAATTGTATACGTCTTTCCCTGAGTAAGTAGTTTTAGATAAAAAAAAGTCACTAGCTCTATGACTGCTAACATAATCCTGACTTTCTAATAAAAGTGAAATGTGTGTGTGTTCTGGCACTCAAGCTTTCTATCCTGATAACAAGCCGACACTCAAGCACTCAAGCTTTCTTTCCCCATAACAAACCGATGCGGCATGTCGCCGGCCCTGCCGCATTAGTACCAATAAAGAACTTCAGGTTTAACAGGTTGTGCACATTGGTGAGTAAACATGGGCCGCATCATAGTGACGCTCTCTGTGTCTTTTTTATTTTTATAGCACCTTAGCTCTATTTTTAGTTGCCTTACACCGTGTCACGCGATATACAGGCACCTGAGAAGTCTTAAGGCTAGTTCACAGAAAGAACGTATTAAAGATTCAGGAACGTAAACCGGCTGTTTAAAATATGGAATTCCAGAAATGTATACAAAAGAAATATGGTGGAGTAAAAGTTTAAGTCTGCCTTTGCATTCCAACATACAGTGATGACTAAGGATCAGGATGTTTTTATATATTATTAAAATATTTTCTGCACATAAAAATGATGCAATTACTATAGTATGCACATAATAATGAATGATTGTGGGAAGTGAATGCGGTCAGGAAAAGCCCCTCGCTCTAAATATGACTCAGTTGGATCGTAACTGAATGCAAAGCACTAAAGAAAGCGTGGGATTGCATCATTCACAGATAGTGTGCCTCTAGCTTACACTAGTTGAGCTGGAGGAAAACTAAAATGCATATTAAATGAGAATATCCTCTTAGTGATATACAAATACTACCACAAATGTAGGCAACGATCTAAAATAACATGATGGTTTAGGCCATAGTTCAAACATTATTTAAAAAATTTTGTTTAAATCTATGGCCCAAAAACTAGAAGGAGAAGAAAGAGGAACCTGCCCTGGTGGCACTGCTGTGTTGAGTATCATGTTCGCTCTTTTCTTACTCTCTCTGGCATCGTGTCAGGGTGACACCACAGTCGGCACGTCCACCATCTCTAACCGCACCTCCATCCTATTAATGGAAATACTGGCATCCATTTTCCACCAACGCAGTGCCAGTGCTGTTTTGCCTTTTAAAGAATCATCCCAGGTAAAAAAAAGACTGCAAATTTATCCCAATTATTGTCCAGTCTGTGTGTGGTCTTTTTCTATCCTACCATACAGCCCACAATGCCTACAGCAACGCCGAAACAGACCACGTCTTATTATATGCTGTTTTAGCGCTTCTACTACAATGCTAACTCATTTTAATCCTAATATCTTTATTAGGGCTTTATTAGGATCTTCATTAGACTTAGTGTGAAAGGTGTCTCTGAGTCATAGGAATGATGATGTGAAAAGGAAAGCAACCACACTATAGTCGAATGAAAGTACATCAGACATGACAGTTCCTCTGTAAGTTTTATGAACTGAGAAAGAACTTTTTTGAGTAGATAATTCAGCTTTTAGCTCATCATGAGTTACATGGTTGTGCAAAAATACACACATCTGTATGCTGCTGAAATGCCTGCTGTGAAGATCACGAGCTATAAAACATGCAACTACGTGTTTTGTCCAAGTTCAATATGGAATCGTAAAGCGATCTGGGTTCAGCGAGTGGAGAGAGAAACAGTGAGTGCTGCTTAAAAAAAAATCAAACAAATCACACAATACTCTACAGCCAACACTCACTTATGTAACGTCATGTAATATTGTGCAATATCATTAGCCACATCACATGTCCCTTCACCCATTCTTCACATGAGGTCCTGTGGGATCAGAGCACAACTCAATATGCAAAGCCCAAGCACGAGGATCTTACTAGCACATGCGCAAATTTGGGATATTTTAAACTCTGGCTTGTCAATGTGTGGAGATGTGAATCTCAACCAAAGGCTTATGAGAAGTGACCCTAGCTCTGAGGTTGAGCTGAGCTGTATTCACCTGTATCAAACGAACAGCTGTGTTTCGGTTGTCCCTAAGGAAACCTCAGTCCTTTCCCAGCACATCCTCAAACAAGTCAAAACCTACATTAAAAATATCTAAAACTATAAATTAAGGAAATGACATTCATTGTTCAAATGTCCTCAAACAAAGCGTGCATAACCTAGCCTAAATGACATTCGAAAACATATTTTAAAAAATAAAACCTTTTTTACCTTCCCAAAAGCATTTCTTAGAAAACCATACTTTGTTGGTATTACGACGAAACAAAGTTTTTTTTGAAAGCACGATTGCTGGAAAGGAAGTCACCAAGTCTCGTGTCTGGTTAACATGTGGCATACACCATTTTGGTAAACGCGCCACATCAAACCAGCTGCTAGTCACGTACGAGCTTCTCGATTTATGGTAATCGAGCTCTGGCTCTAGAGTCTAGACTATAAATTCGCTGGAGAGTCAGGAGTCTTATTTACCCAATCCTGACCATTATCACGAAACATGAAAGGTTTAAGCAGCTGACTGATCTGAAGAAATGTGAAAATGTGACATTCAGCCTACTTAAGACAGTGTGATGATGGAACATGTAACGTGTTCCGATCCTGATACGGTTCTCTGGCTTGTTATAACACTCTCACAACAGGACTATGAAGGTAAACGTTGACGTTATTTCTTTTAGATGACTCAAAGTGTCAGCCTTCAAAAGACTCTTCCGAGTGGTTGCGTATTGATTCCTGGAATGTTCGCGGTCGAGCTCTCTTATTTTTATGTTCCCTAGCTTTATACAAATCAAATAGACACTTAATAGCTTGAACTGAAATGTGTTTCCTGATACATCAGGACACGACCCTGAGCGTAAAAATCCCTCAATGGCAAATTTCTGCAGGAGTCATTTTAACGGTTTGTATAAAATTCCATATAATATCAGATGTGTGACGTCAGCAGCCGGTGGACCTATCGCGCGAGTCCATGGTACGTGAATGGAGAGTCTGATGAATAGAGACGCGCTGTGTCTACGTGCCAAAGCACACACACCTCCATCCTATATATATGGTATATATGGGAACCATAGCAACACGCCACGACCTGCTGACCAACGACCTAGTCCTCAGAGCCGAAATGGCCGTATTACATGGTTATTACAGTTTTAAAAGTCTACAGGAAGCGCAAATATATATATATATCCCGCAAATATATATATAAAATTTATATATATATATAAATTTTATACACATATACATACACGTATCCATACCTCACGTCACTCACACGACACCATGCTAGTAAAAGCGCTGTCCTAGCTGTTTAGCTTAATTCATCTTCTGCCTCTTTATATCAGGTTTTTTTTAACCGAATACCTTATGATGTAACATATACTCCACATCAAATATATCATTTATTTAACTGACTTTAACCTGCCAAACCAACTCCCAAAGTAAACACTGAATAATGAACAGTTAATAAAACTACATTAGCATTAGCGCGTTATTTAGCCTTACCTTGTCGCTCTCCATGGCCGCGTGTCAGAACTTGGTGATGCTTGGGACTTCTCCTCTTTGGTCCACTTGTATTCTTTTTTTTTGTTGTTGTTGTTGTTGTTTTTTGTTTAGTAATAAATCAATCAATCAATCAATCAATAAACTATAATAAAACGTTCAGGCTGCTATTTTTCACCACTTACAAGTTAAAACACTGACTATAGCTAAAATACCTATAGGAAATGTCTTGCTGAATTCCCGACGCAGTTTTGAGGTTTTAAAAAAGCCTTGTAAATCTTCTCTTTCTTTTTTTCTGGATTAGCTTTATCTCCGCTGAAGGATATATCTGCTCGTGTCGCAGTTTTCACCGGCTAGATGTAGCTGTGGGACGATGACGTAATATATGTCCCGCCCACTTTCTTGGAGGTGCGAGCGGAAGCAATATAAAAGCTTCTATGGGCTTTCATATGTCTTGGTGTTACCGAAATTACGCAATAGATGGCGCTTGAGAGACCGAATTTATGAAATATATTATTCTACTCAACCTCCTTGCAGCATGACTCAACCCAGGTTTATTTATTAAACATAATCCTAATGTCTACACGTATTTGAGTGTCCACTTGAACAACAGACTGAACTGGAGGACCAACACCAGTGACTGGAATAGAGGTGGTGTGACGTTGGATGTTCGATATTCGCGGAAACGCAGAAATTAAGGGACCGTCTCTAAAGTTACATACGACATTGTTATACACGTTTCTAACATCAATAGCATAGGAAGGGAATGATATACAGCAACACAACCAACTGGAAAGTGTTCATCTAGCTATCAGGTATGACGCTATTAAATCATATATATATATATATATATATATATATATATATATATATATATATATATATATATATATATATATATATATATATATATACTTGCAAACGTGAGTACACTTTTATATGACTGTAAGTCATTTCCTTCAAATGCTGTTGAGCTTTAAATTTTAAAAATCTAAAAGGTGTGCATCATACCTGGCACCTAGATAAACATTTTTCAGTTGGTTTTGTGACCGTAAGTGTACTAAATAATGGTATATTTTGTGTATGGTCCCATTCTGTAGTGAAATACATGTCTAATTTAAATATGATTTAATTGCTTATAGAATAGCTTAAAATGCTTATTTAATAGCTTAAAAATCAAAAATTTAAGACGTGTGCATTATAGCTGACACCTACATGAACACTTTACAGTTGGTTGTGTGATTGTAAGTCATTCCCTTCAAATGTTATTGAAGTTAGAAACGTGTTTAACAATGTCATATGCAACTTTAGAGACGGTCCCTTAATTTCCACATTTCCGCGAATATCGAACGTCCAACGTCACACCAACTCTATTCTAGTACACCAGTGATGTGTACAAGAAAGGGATGAGTAGACTCTATTTTCTGAAGAAGCTCAGATCTTTTAACGTATGCACTAATATGCTGTGGTCTCAAGCACGATCTGTGACACTACTGTATGCTGTGGTCTTCTGGGGAAGCAGCATCAGTATCAGAGATGCCAGCAGGATCAGTAAACTCATTTGCAAGATCGAACCCATCATTGGACAAAAGCAACAACTTTTGAGTCAAAGGAGGAGTAGGAGAGGTCACTGAAAAAAACTGATTTCCGTCATGGAAAGCACAATCCATTCCATGGAAAGCACAAGCTCATTTTCCAACAGGCTCATTCAGCTCTGCTGCCATAAAGAACGTTTTAGGAAATCATACTTACCATTCAGCATAACCCTGTAATAAAAGCTCATCTCAATGCTGCACAACCATCTGAAATACTGTTTATGTCATACATATGTTGTATTTATTCTTCACCGCATTTTTGCATGCCTATTTTTATTGCTGCCTTTTATTATTACTATTAGTCTTTTTGATGTTGAACATATATTTAATATTCAGTGTGTAATTTTTGTAGATCTGCAATTCTATTTTTAATCTGTCTGTCTACCTGAATAGGAAGCACATTAGGCAAATAAGTGGTCAAACACTATGTTGGGGAAGTTAAGGCTTCATCCTTTTCATTTTTATCTCCGTGGAGAGATCTGATTTGGTTGAGGGATGATTTCATTTTGTGAGTATTCATTAGCACCTTTGATTAATCTAGCCCACTACAGAAGTAAAAATGATACCAAAGGTACTACAAAGTCTGAAAATATAATAATAATGATAATACTGACATTTTTGCTATAATATTGTTCAGCTTCCTATTGATTGCAATTCTCCTAGTAGTCAAGATACATAAAAGTTAAATTGCCCCTAGGGATGAATGAGAGTATGAATGTGTGTCCATGGTGCCTGCAATGGACTGGCATCCCATACCTTACATATTCCCACCTCATGCCCAATGTTCCTGAGAACTACCACTTACTGAATGTGAGTGAGAGAGTTATTTTACCATCTATATCCAGTTCAGGGAAATGATAATGCAACAACGTAACAATGGCGCACTATCACCACTGTGTATTGTGCAAACCTTTGCTGGCATAGTCCTTGTAAACCTAAGTTGAATTTAGGCATCAGGATGTGACAAACATGTATACCAAATGTGGTGTTAGTATGCAAAAGCATTGCCGCTATATAGCCTCACTTCCTGTAGCTCCTCCACCCAGTGAGTTGTACTGGCAAGAGAAGTTTTGAAAGCCTATTTACACTGATTTCACTGTAGACAAAATAACTCTGTGCCTCCAGGTTGTATAAGTTCGTATGATAAACTGTTTTACCCTAAAATTGACAAAAATGTCCAGTTTATATCAGAAGATGAGGTCAAATTAAGAGAAATAAGTAGCACCTCACACCTCCTTTGAGATAATGTAAAAACAGTCACTTACTGTACAGACAAAGAGAAACAAAATAAACAGCTCAGAGCAGCAGGAAGAGGCAGCACGGTATTACAGTGATCAAACAGATGTCAAGATTGGGAAGGGCCCATGCAAAACATAACACTTCATTTCTTGTCCTATCACACAATCCCTTTGAAAATCTATCAAATAAACAATAACAGACATTTTTGGAACAATAAGGGATGGATGTTCTGAAGGTGGGTGGCTTTATGTCAAATCAAAAACTGTGCTTGCCAATGCCAAAATGTTGACTTTTGTCCTCTAGGAGTCTGAATGGAAAACATTACACAATGATTTCTCAACAAATTCTGTGTGCTAATTCACTACTTAATTCACTACTTGTATTGTTCTCCGGTTGATATATCGCTTTGCCTGTATTTTCTCATTTGTAAGTCGCTTTGGATAAAAGCATCTGCTAAATGAATAAATGTAAATGTAATGTAATTCAGGATCTGACCAAATACCTTTGTTCCTAAAATATATAAACTGCATGTCACTCTGATTCAAGATTACATCTCAGAGCAGTTGGGACATCATAAATGAAAGTTTAATAGGATTATTTGAACAGCACACTAACAAGAGATGGCACAGATCAGTTTGTGATGAATGAATTGTTATAATATCAAAAATTTCTTTCACATACCAGTGCATCCAAGCTTTTGTTATTCATTATATATATTATTTATTTACATAAAGGACTGGCACCCTGTCAAGGGTGTACCCCACCTTGTGCCCAATGCTTTCTGGAATAGGCTCCAGGTCCCCCCGTGACACTGAAAATTAGTAAGCAGTAGAAGATGGATGGATGGATAGATTTATTTACATAAAGTATAGCACATATTTTTTATTCTGATTTCACACTTCTAATTACTCTTTTGCCGTTAACCATATTACATCAAACTCAGACATATTGCACTATTTAAAACATAATGCTTGAAAAGAATATGTTACTTTTCATAAAATTAGATTACCCTTCAAATGAAATACCGCCAAAAAAAACCCATAGTTAATATACATGCTTGTAATGTTATAAGTGGCTTTAGGCTACACTAGGCTATATTCCTGCACGTAGCCACCACCCTGGCTTGTATACTGGGCTTTTTTTTTCATTAATGCAGAGCTTAGCTGCCATTACTGTCCCTCATGCAGTGCATGTCAAGCACATCTCTTCTTTCCTACCTCAAGCAAATTGCACTATAAATAGTTTAAACTATAAACTGTTGTTTTTCCCCAAAGCAAAAACATACATCTACACTGGTTAATGTTATCACATAACTATACTTTTCTTGCCATGAGGCCCCACCTTTCATAAATTCATTTATAAGGAACAAATATAGTATATAGGTATTATAAGAAAAACATTTCATACATTTTGTGAAAGAGCGTGTTAATTAAGGAATAAAACAAATGGGGTGTGCTATTATATAGAAAAAACACATCACATGTTTTATTTGTTTGTAGTTGCATTTAATATTGTGGAACATGTGAAGTGAAGCAAGTAGTTATTATTTTCACATAGTGTATAGCAGCTGTAAACAGTCGTTCCATTGCATGATGTTTTGATTAATATTTTTTGCTGTTGCAAAGTTACAAGGACAAAAATTGCTGCTTGTTATGTTACTGAGAAATGACAAAGCCTTGGAAAACTTAGTTAAAGATTCACCTCTTACTGTTTCAGAGACACTGGAGACTCCTTCCAATAATGCTGAACAAACCTCCCCATATCAACAATTACACATGCTTGTTTATGCAGTGCGTCTGCCATACAAGTCCCTGTGTAAGTTGTTACTTTAGAAACATTAACATATTAGAACGAACACTTTGATATAAACCTTGCAGCCAGAACTAGCAGTGATTACAGAACATGAATCAACCATCTAAACAATCAGAATTGCAAATTCAACAGCACTGTGGTATACTATGTTGGAAATTAATAAATAAATAAATAAATAAATATCTCTATTATAATCCTAAACTTCAAAATGGGAGTATGTGCATTTACGGTCTAAGCCACTGTATTTTTGACAGCATAATTTTGGTTAAAAGTATGACTACTTTACTAATAAACATATTGGATATTAAAAAAATCTCTCTTTCAAACCTAGAGATGCGAAGCAAACGTGCTAATCACTAAGCCACCATGCCCACAAAACCTGTAAAATGATATTACAGAATGTTAGTGTAAATATGTTTTACAGCTGTATACTGTATATTTTAGAGTTGCCAGTACATTGCTGTAAAATTTACAGCAATTTCTTATTTTATAGCATTTGAAATTACAAAGAAAGTTGCATGCTATGTTATTTATGGACAGTTACAGAAAAAGCTTACATCTGACATTTACATACATGTATTCATTTAGCAGACACTTTTATCCAAAGCGACTTATAAATGAGGAAATACAAGCAAATACATTTAAACATATTATAATACAATGAAGTAGTGCTAGGGTGTGTTTCGCTCAATCCGGTTCCTCAGTATTTAGTGCTGAAATGAAACCTTTAAAAAAAATTATCCTTAGTGTTTTGTGCTTTGAATATGTTTGAATTCACAATCTATCCAGCCCAAGGAAAGACATTTGTGGTATATGGGAATTAACTCAATTGCCTAATACAGTATGTGCTTAAGGTAATGAATGATGTAAGTAAAAGTGACAAGACAGGAAGTGCTGATTACAAATGATGAGTCGTAGCAGTCAGGATGCTCCTGGTCTTAACTTCAACCTTGAAATAACTTAGAGCCATTTTACTGTAACTTACATATTTGCATTGTTAATTCATTACATTATGCAACGGTCTCAAATGTATTTTTGTTCTTTATATTTCCATTAAAATGTCTTTCTAAAGCAGATGACAACTGAAACCGGCCTACAAAGAGAACAAAGCATATTAATTGTCATGTATGAAGGTGGGAATTCTAGACTTCATTTCCCAGCAGCCACTGCACCATACTCATCAATGTCACATGACCACCTGTACCTAATTTACGTTTCGGTTAATGAGCACTCTTGTATATATGCCACTGTTTTAACTACTTTCCTTGTCTCATATTATGTTTTGGTCTATGCTACCGAGTTTAGTTTTGTCTCAGTGTTTTGCATGTTTGTTGTAGCTTCCTTTGTATTGTGTTAATTTCTTATTAAATGTTTGAAGATCTGCAATTGCATCAGTCTCCACCTTTCAAAACGTGACATTAAAAAAGCACCTTCCAAATCAAGGCCATGATGTGGTGATGTTTGTCTCACACTCCCAGTGCCATTCCTTAATGGTAATCTTCAATCACATTTAGTTGTCTGCAGTCTTTACATGTACTGGGAATTACAACCCCTGTGAAAAAGTAAAAAGAAGTTTTCATTGTCTGTGAGAAATCTGGGAATTTGTACTATCTTTGCACAACTACTGCAATTCATGAAATTCAGTTGGTTTGAGTCAGATACCTTTCCTAAGACAAACAAGTTTCTCTTCATTTTTTTCTGGGACGTCACAGTTGTATTTGTATGTGCTTTAAAGGTGAGTCTTGCACTAACTGCACTCTTTACAGTTTGAGCTTGGATGCCATGTTCACATGTAGTACACTACAGTGGACAAGGTATAAGCTATCTACTTATCTAATACAGCTGAGGCAGTTATTATGGTGTTAATTCCCTGAAATGATATCAAGTATCAATTTGGGCATGCACACTGATTTGATAGGCATATCTGTAATTATTTTGACTGTAAAGTATCATCCTTTAAACATTTTACCCACACAATAGAGACATAATAGGTTAGATAAGACAAAAATAATTGAAGACGATCCAAACTATACCTGAAAAAGATTGGTTCATTTGCCTCTGTAGTTCAAGCACATAAATTCTTATTGGTCAAGGACATACAATGAACTCATCCATCGTTGTAGCTGTCCCCAATGCTAACAATCCAGTTGACATGCTAGCATTCTAGAATACTTGGCTCCCACGACTATGCTGCCCTTTCCAAACCCAGAATAATACTACACTATTTAGCCAAGAAATGCTTGGTCATCATTATGACAGGTCACAACCACAACACTGTAGGCCACGGCAGCAACATTGGATCATTAGGACATAAACAAGACATTTGAGATGAAAGCCCATGATAGTGCCAGCTCGGAAACACCACCCCCCAGTGTCCTCTGTACCAGCTCAGCCCAGCCCTGCGGCGGTAAGTGCTGAATCATAGTCGTCTGTTCAAACCAATGAAGAGCGAGAGCATGTCACACGCCTACTTAGCAGTGCCAACACTGTCTGCAAACTCACTTGACCAGATTCTATTGTGTATGATATTTGCAGGTTATACACAATATTATTTATTATTATTATTATTATTATTATTATTATTATTATTATTATTATTATTATTATTATTATTATTATTATTATTTATTTGTTTTTTTTCAATATTACATCAGCACTGATGTAATCATAAATGTACAACATATAATATTTGCTAAATGAACAGTGGTGCAGGTCTTTTGATTACAAAAATACTAGATTACTTGTGATTAACTTATTAATAGCACCTTGTTGAAAATTCATGACATTTTCAAGTATCAAATATCACGCCTGCTTGATAGTTCACCAGATCCAACCAAAGCAAAAATACAGCTAATTATTTATAATCTGGATGTTAGCAGATTAGTGGCATACTGGATGGAACTTTCAGAAGAGGCTGAAAGGGGAAATGCCCCAGAAAAGAGTGCATACCACATCTGCTACAGTTCATCTTATTTCTTCAAAGGCATTAAAAGGCAGGATCACAGAACATCTCATAGGCCATTTGAAGTTCTATGACTGAAATGAATCATTCACTGACTAGAATGAACTGATAATTTTTTCTTCACCACCTAAGAAACACGATTTCATGATTCATGAGTGATCACTACTCTAAATGTAAACTTGTCTCTCCTTGCTGCTATTGCTCATTTACATTTACATTTATTCATTTAGCAAACACTTTTATCCAAAGCGACTTACAAATGAGGAAATACAAGCAAAGCGATATATTCAGCGGAGAATAAAAATTTGTAATATTCCCATGAGGAGTTACTGGGCTTGTGTAAATATGCCTTGCACTCTCTTCAGTCTGAACATCTATCACGTTGTCTGACCTTTGAGTTTTATAACACAATAAACCTTCAAATTATTATTTGTTTAAACTAGTGTCTATTCAGGATTGTCACTGCTGTTAATTTGTTTAACTTTATTGAGTTTTTATTATTTTTTTTGTAGAAACAAACAACAAGATTATAACAAATTTAACATGAAAATGTGATTTGGCTGGAATAAACAGTATGGTGCAGCTTAGTTCCAGAAGCTACTTTTATTGGTGGGGTCACTGCAGGTCAAGTTTAAAGCCTTAATCCTGTCTTTTTTTGTGTGTTTATTGTTTCAGGTTGAATGAGTGATTTAGAATCAAGCTGGTAGTAGGAATGTGGTAAGTGCTCGGTTATATAAACAGATTAACCTGATTGAATTCAAAGTCCCTACAGAGCCTGCATTTTAACAGAGCAGTAATTGAGTAGCTATTTGACAACTATTTGATGATTTAGTGTTGCAGGTGTGCCTAAGATATGTAAGGGGGCTCAAGAACACTTGGCCATGAATGGGAAGAATGGAAAGGAATACAAAGAAACATTCAGTGGTTTGAAGAAGAAAAAAATTGTGTTATATGTTTTCTGATCAGATGTATGTTTATTTTTTTAGATTATGAAAAGTAACCTAATAGCTAACGAACTGCAAGTACAATCGGGAATAATACATATAAAAAGATGAAATAGAATATGACAAGCCTATGCAGTAGAAAGATCTATGTGACCTTCCAGTTAAATACACATTAATTAAAATGCAATTAACGGCATTAGCTGATGCTTAAAATACGTTTGATGTAATTGTTCCAGTTAATACACTCATGCTTACTATTTGTGTATATGTACCAAGGGTTAGGAGACTTTTGCAATAGGGATATTTGGCTCATGGAAAGAAACAGAAAGAGACTTTGCATAATAATATTTCATGTACACAAGTCACATAGTGAATGCAGGCTACAAAAAAGCATAAATAAATAACTAATCATTAAAACCTTATTAGGAACACGTGTACACCTGCACATCCATACGTATATCCAATCAACCAATCATGTACTGTATCATCAGTGCAATGTACAATATTATGCAGATTCAAGCAGGGACATCACTAGAGATTTATGAATGGGGGGCTACAGCCTTATTCCAAAATGGATTAAATTCATTATTTTCTTCCAAATTCTACAAACAATACCCCATAATGACCCATGAAAGAAGTTTGTTTGAAATCTTTGCAAATATATTAAAAATAAAAAGCAAAAAAAGCACATAAACACATAGCACATACATAAGTATTCACAGCCTTTGCCATGACGCTCAAAATTGAGCTCAGGTGCATCCTGTTTCCACTGATCATACTTGAGATGTTTCTAAGCTTGAATGGAGTCCACCTGTGGTAAATTCAGTTGACTGGGCATGATTTAGGAAGGCACACACCTGTCTATATAAGGTCACACAGTTAACAATGCATGTCAGAGTTCAAACCAAGCAAAGAAGTCCAAGGAATTGTCTGTAGACCTCCAAGACAGGATTGTATCAAGGCACAGACTGGGGAAGGGTGCAGAAACATTTCTGGAAGAAGAATGGAAGAAGTTTGGAGCCTTGAAGCCCCTCGTTTTTTTTTTCCTATTTTTTTAGGGGGGGGGGCTGGGGGTTTGCTAATGAATATTTTAAACCCCCCTCCAAAATAGCCCTAGTGATGTCCCTGGATACAGGTCAAGAGCTTCACTTATTGTTCAAATCAAACATCAGAATGGGGGGAAATGTGATATAGACCGTGGTATGTTTGTTGGTGCCAGACGGGCTCATTTGAGTTTGTCTGATTTCCTGGGATTTTTAAACACAAATGTCTCCCACCAATGAGTTCACACAGAATGGTAGAAAACAAAAGAACATCCAGTGAGTGGCAGTTCTCTAGGCATTTCCTAGGATGAAACGCCTAGTTGAGAGGTCAGACTGTGGCCAGACAATTTCCGGCTGATAGCAAAGTTACAGTAACTCAAATAACCATGGTGAGCAGGAAAGCATCTCAGAACACACAAGTTGGGCAAATGGTCCAACACTTCTGTCACACAAGAATAGGAATCTACATCAATGACGTGCAGTCAGGGGAGGCAGGGGAGGCATGGGAGGCAGTACCTCCCCTGGTCATCATGAAATGTAAAAAACAAATAATGATTAAAAATAAATAAATAATATTTGTCCACTGATCTCTGGTAGAAATGTAATTATTGTGTGATTCCAATCGTTCCAATGAATTTTATAGTGAATATCGATGAATTTGTATATTGTCCTGTTCAAATACGGGCGAAAGACGCGAAGGGAGGCAGCGATGAGCTGAACCTCCTCTCAGATTGCGCAATCCCTCACAAATTGGGTTGAGCTGCTGATTTTTTTTTTCTCAACTTGAGCACGTGCAATTAATCTCTCTGTATGTCACAATGTAATGTTTGTACACACTTTTATTATATGTCCTCACATTCCATAGTCTAGGTCACCTTTTTTGCACCACAGACCGGTTTAATATCAGGCAATATTTTCACGGACTGGCCTTTAATGTGTGGCGAATAAATACAACAAAATAAAATGATAGGACCGGCATAAAAACTGGGGTATTTTAAAATATAATAATAAACGTGAATCCAATGTGAAATCGCAACTTTATTAGCAGTGTCCTGGTAACATCCTCTCTCCCACCTAACGCTCTCTGGTCTCTATGGTAAGGTTTCAACGTATCACGTGACCGAGACAAGCGTCTTGACATGCGTCAAGAGTGAGTCGTAGAAGGATGGAATGGAGAGAATCCGGTCATTTTTCAGATCCAGATAATAAATAAAACGGAAATAATGTAAGTTATTTATTCTTTCGGTGCGGCCCGGTACCAAATGACCCACGGACCGGGGGTTGGGGACCGCTGGTCTAGGGCCTATATTTCACGAAAGTGTAGAACTTATTATTCTTGCTGATCTGACATAACGCCGCAGTGAAAAAGCAGGAGGGGAGGCAGCCAGTACCACTGCCTCACTGAAGGTGTGTGTGTTGTGCTATTGTTCTTCTTCACGTATTGCAAATGGCAAATGGAATTGTGGGTAATATGCTAGCTAAAAAAGTCAAGTAGAGAAAGTCCATTTATTTTTATTTTTTGCCCTGACTGCAAAAATGGAAGATTATATATAAGCTAAAACATTTCTCAAAAGTGGACTTTTAATCAAAACTGGAAGAGATAAATAATGGAAGACCGATGGCGGAGCTAATAGATTTGCTTCAAATGACGGGACAGGAGATAACATGCTCTTTTCACATGGAGTGCTACACCCGAAAACACTGGCTGTGTGGTTGTGCTACGAGAAACCACCTTTTCTGCTTTCCGTGCCTTTTGTTCTCAACAGGTGACAATGTCTGGACTACCACGGAATTTTGTGGCTTGAAAAATATACCAAAAAGCCTCAGCAGACATGAAAGTTCAACTCACATTCAAAGCCAAATTACTTTAAAAACTTTTGGAAGCTCAAGGATGGATTTGGCTTTGAACGAACAGTGAAGACTAAATATTAGCGTCCACAATGCTAAGGTAAAGGAAAACAGAGAGATTTTTAAAGACCCCATTGATGCAACTTCCTTCCTAGCTAAACAGCAATTAGCATTTCGTGGTAACAATGAGAGTACGACCTCTTCTAATCATGGCAACTATGAAGAACTATTATATGCTTTTTCTGAGAAAGATGATGGGTTACCTTGACATCTGGATACATTCATTGTGTTTACTGAAGCAGAGCATGATCAGTATGCAGTATTCCAGTATGATAATGACCCCAAACACACCTCCAAGATGACCACTGCCTTGCTAAAGAAAATGAGGGTGAAGGTGATGGACTAGCCAAGCATGTCTACAGACCTAAACCCTATTGAGCGTCTGTGGGGCAACGGAAGGTGGAGGAGCAAAAGGTCTCTAACATCCACCAGCTCCGTAATGTCATCATGGAGGAGTGGAAGAGGACTCCAGTGGCAACCTGTGAAGCTCTGGTGAACTCCAAGCCCAAGAAGGTTAAGGCAGTGATGGAAAATAATGGTGGCCACACAAAATATTGACACTTTGGGCCCAATTTGGACATTTTCACTTAGGGGTGTACTCACTTTTGTTGCTAGCAGTTTAGACATTAATGGCTGTGTGTTGAGTTATTTTGAGGGGACAGCAAATTTACCCTGTTACACAAGCTGTACACTCACTACTTTACATTGTAGCAAAGTATCATTTATTCAGTGTTGTAACATGAAAAGGTATAATCAAATATTTACACTAATGTGAGGGGTGTTCTCACTTCTGTGAGATACTGTATATACGCCAGGAAAACAAACCTATGAACACAGGGAAACAACTAGCTTTTCTGGAATAAATTCTGATAGATGAATCTGAGTGTCTACTTGCAATATCAGTCACATTTCTTAAAAAGTAGGTGGTTTCTGACATGTTTATTAACAAACGTACCAGGGGAAAGTTAGAGGCCAAGCCTGTGAGACTAATTATTAGTTTACAGCTCCAGAGGAACACAGCAATAGTAACTCTTTTGTAATTGATTGTGGACTTCACTGAGAGTTGTGCTTCCTTTGAGGAAGTTCACACACCTGTGAACACAGCTGTGCTTATGACGCATGATAAGACCCAATATTGAAGCACAGATTACTGGAATATGTCTGTTTTCATTGCAAGTTTTTAAATAACTGGAAAGTATAGTTTCATTCAAGTCAGAACAGTTTCATTTCTCATGAATGGCTGAGTATCCCAAAGGATGCTCACATGTTCAACTTAAATGTCGGACACATGACATCTTTGTAATGTTCATATGACAGAGTCACTGTTAAAGTATGCATTGACCTGCTGTGGCCTTGTGTTATTAGGAGCATGCTGAATGCTGTTATTCACACTGGGCTAATAAATGTGTCATTTGTAAATTGGTGGTTAAGGCTCTGGGTTACTGATCGGAAGGTCGTGGGTTCAAGCCCCAGCACTGCGAAGCTGCCACATTTGGGCCATTGAGCAAGGCCCTTAACCCTCTCTGCTCCAGGGGCACTGTATCATGGCTGACACTGTACTCTGACCCCAGCTTTCTAACATGCTGAAGTATGAGAAGAAAATAATTTCACTGTGCGTATGTACATGTGATCAATAAAGAATCATTATTAAGTCCATTTTATTAGGATCAGTGCGAAAATGTTGGAACACGAACTCTGCCTTATTCTTAATGTTTTCATCAACAATATTCTTGCATCAAAAATATCCTCTGTGGGATTACCATTAAGACAGTCAGACAAAGGAAGGGTTCTGGGCTATGAATCAGCCACAGCTGGTTTAGATAACACACCTGCTAGGTCTGACCTACTAGGTGTGCGTTAGTCATACGTACTTCACACATTCATTAATTGATTCATTCATTCATTATTTAATTTATTCATGTGTGCATGTACCTATTTTTACACTGTCATGATCCTGATGTCTTTTCTGTATGTATGATGCAATATGTAAACAACCAATAACATTCATTATATCAGGTAGCTGGAGGCTATTATATTATAATACGATACGTAACTGTCCTTCACCAGTCTGCATTATGATCAAAAAGTGCCACAAGTTTTTCCGCAAAAAGCACATGCTTATTGTCTATAATTGTATTATGTTTCACAATTGCAGCATTCAGAAATAAGGAATTCACTCAGCAAGATACGATTTAGCCAGCCTAACTAAACAGTGATTCATCATTCAAAAGTTGGCAGACATTCTATTCACATCTAACTGCATAATGCAAAACAAAAAGCAAAAACAACAACAACAAACATTGCTATTCAAAATCTAAACATTTAATGTGCTGCTTGATATTTGAGAAACTGCAGGCCTTGTTAGAGAAAACTTTTTTCTTTTTTTTTAAATACTTTTGAAAAATTTAATCCAGCTCTTTTCCTTGCTGCCCTGTTGGACTTTGCATACTTGTTTGCACTTGCATATCGAGCCTTAGAAACAGTGTAGTGTTTGCTAACTGTGGAGGATACATTCCAAACTGTTAATGAGCACAGAAACTTTAGACTTACGGTATAATTCAGCACAGCAGTCTAACTAAAACTCAATTAAACACTTAAGCACTGAATGTACATAAAAACAACAATAGGCATATATATATATATATATATAACAGTGCATTTGAATGTTCCAGTCTGATTGGTTAGAAGGTGTACATTATTTTTGTAAAACAGCACGGCCCAGACAGTAGTTCGCTGTAAGTTGAACGACAGGTTAATATTAATGTGCTTATTGCTGTTTCTATAGTAACAGCTGAAACATAAGAACTTGTGCATGCCATAATTTAAGACTAACAATAAACAGATTAAAAACAAACAAAACGTGCTGTTTAAGTAAAGCGTATAATCATTGACTTTTATAAGGAAACTTTTTTTTTCTTTTATGGAAGGAGTCTAGGTTGGAAGCGCTTTGCAACAGTCAAAGTATCGGTGCTTTGCAAAGTTTCCTAAAAAGGTTGTCTTCAGGACAGAGGCGCTTATGAGAGAGAAGAGAGAGAGAGAGAGAGAGAGAGACTGGTGAAGGAGCGACTGTTTATCGTGAGGAGCTGACATGTCTCTCAAATGTTCCACAACATTAATAAACAGTTAAAATGCACACCATGTTGTCAAACATTGTTTGTAGTGGTATAAATGGACTAACACACCCCAGATCGTGCTGACATACGAAAATAATGAACATCCATCCATCTTCTACCACTTACTCCTTTTTCAGGGTCATGGGATGCAGTAAATGTTTTTACATTTAAACATTTAATTATGTGATTTTTTTTTCTTTCTTTGTGACTGTACGTGCTCTGTAGCGAACACATACACAACTGTTGGGATGACTTCAGATGGTGAGCAATGAGTAGGCTATGAGTATGAAACCACTTCCTAAATCCTTATGCCTGCTGCAAGAGGGGAAAAATTTAAAAACCTTACAGGCTGACTTATTGTCACTTTTCCAGAGAAGAAATCTTTTATATATCCCTTTTCCCGTCTGCCAGTGGTTTCCTGCTGCCTTCGATTTCTGTATTATGTAAAGATGTAATCTAAAGAAAACTAATAATAAATTAATCTTCCACATTGTACTTTATTACCTACAGTGCTTCAGGGTGAAATTCATATTTCGTGTAATTAGATTGGTCAGCCTTCTAGGGCTATGTAGTTTATTCTCTTTCTTTGTTTTTTTGTTTTTTTGTTTAAGGGAAATTGGAAATCTGAGAGAATTAAAGAGTTTTATTGTAATTGGTTAACATTCCACTGTGCTTTCCCATGCTCCTTGGTCCTGGGTTCATGGTCATTATTTTTTTTTTAAAGAAATGCCTCAAGCCATTTTTCTTGAATTCTTGGAACATAAAGAGTTCGATATAAATGTCTTTACAGAACCCTTTTTTCTGACTTATGTAACTTTTTAGTACAAGCACCATAGATGATACAGTCTTGAGGGTTTCCATGGTTCTCTGAAGAAGAAAGAACTTTTGGACACACCTATTGTTCACTGGCTTATATGTGGAAAGCTTTATCCTTGGTGTAAGCAATTAAGAAATATATTGCACTGTGACCGTAGGAATGTCCTCCATGTTAAAATTGTAGCCGGGGTTACAGCTTGTGGTACACTTTGGCATTATCTAGCTATAGACAAAAGAAGATAGATGAGCCTACATTGTATACATTTCCTACAATTACTGAGACAAGAGGATTCAACTGTTAAACTGTTAATTACACTGCATTCAGTTGAATCCTTTGACCCAAATAGGACTAGTTTTTGTGTTGTATCTCCAAATGAATACAATTATACAATGACATGAGAGTCCATGTCTCAAAACAGCACCTAAAAGCACTTGCTAGCACCAACAGCTAGCCATCCTGGCACCACTGGTTAGTTGCCTTAGTCGCAGTCAGTCAGTTGTTGTTTGAGGATAAAATCCGCCTGTCAGCCAACATTAGGAATGGATGGTGTGTTTTTAAAGCAATAGACGTTCAGCAAGAATTTAGGCCAGTGAGGGCAAAAGCACTGAATGCCAATGGCATGGCAAATTTGACTAGTCTGAACACACCTAGCATGCACAATTAGTGGAGGACTCGTCAACATATTTCTTACCGATTTCCCCTAAAATGCTGTTTTTATGATAAGATCACGCTTTAGATAGCACTATTCCTAGATTAATTATTTCTAGGTGAGCTAATAATTAAGTATTACAATAGCAAATAACAGAAATTATTCATGAAGGAATAAGACAGAAGAGAATACAATTGTCAAGCCAAAATATATATAAACAATGAGTAGACATATACAGTTGAACAAATTTGAAATATTCGTATCCCTTAGTTAGTAATTGAAGTGCAAAATACTGGTGCAACCAGATTGAAGAAAATACTGTCGGTTATAAATTCAATGCAGCGACAGCTGAAGGTTTGATTGTTAATGCATGTAGTTTGAGAACTGTTCAAATATTTCTGCAGTCTTTTATTATATGTCTATGTCCAGTTGGATCTATTTCTGTTCAATCTAGATAACAGGACACTGAAGAATAAGATATAGTTGTCATCCAAATAACTTCCACCCCAATACTTTGAAAAGGCTGGTTATAATCCTTTTAATTTTGTTGAGCTCCAGAGAAGTATTTTTAAATGGTTTCAGTAGAAATAAGCTTATTACTGTGCAGTGATTTTCAGCTCTGTGAATGTGCACTCCCTCACGTAGAGACTGAGTCATCATTAGAATTGCCGGGAAGCTCGTGTTTCAGGCCAAGTGACAGCTAATGTGTGATTTTGCTTTGCGTCACTTGTGGAGGCGTGGTTTGGATATGAAATGGAGATAATACATAACAGTATTAGACACTCTGAAACACTGAGATCTCTTGCTGGTCTTAAAAATTTTAATAATAAACAAAAAAAAAAAAAAAAAAAAAGGAAAAAGAGAGGCAAGAGGCAGATCGGGGGTTTCTTTTACACAAGCCTGAGCTTCTAACCAGAGTGTGCGTGCCGCTACTCACGTCTCTCTCTCTCTCTCTCTCTCTCTCTCTCTCATCCAATCCCCTTCTGTCTGTTCTCATCCATTATTTACTCTCTGTTTTCTCTTTATCCCTCAATTTTGTGCCCTTACTCTCAAAGTTGCCTTTGTATCTCGATTTTAATATGTACAGAGTGCATCTGTTTTTTTTTACTTCACATCGAAACAGTCACTTTTTCTCATTCTGACGCACACAAAACTTCCTGTGAAGTATGCGTTCATCTTCAGTCTATTACCGCTCACGTAGAAAAAACCTAACCACTGGTGTGCGTGCCAGTGTGCAGGTACTGACTCTGACTTAACTTAACACACAGCCTCACCGCCTCTAAACACGCTCAGACAGACAAATAAAGTAATATATATATATATATATATATATATATATATATATATATATATATATATATATATATATATATATATATATAAAAAAATTTTTTTAATTATTTATTTATTTTTTATATACAACCCCAATTCCGAAAAAGTTGGGACAGTATGGAAAATGCTAATAAAAACAAAGAGGAGTGATTTGTAAATGTACTTTGACTTGTATTTAAACAAAAACCATATAAGGCAAGGTATTTGATGTTTTACTTAATCAACTGCATAGTTGTTTTTAAGGTAAAAGTTTATTTTGAAATTGATGCCTGCAACACGTTCCAAAAAAAGTTGGGCCTGGGGCAATTTAGGACTAATAGCGATGTGACAAGATGAGGCAAGGTGATGTGAAACAGATGAGGCAATTGTCTAATCATAGAATATAAAAAGCCTCCAAAAAAATAGGTCTAGTCCTTCAAGAGCAAGGATGGGTCGAGGCTCGCCGATATCCAACATTTTAAGAATAACATTCCCCAAAGACAAATTGGTAGGATTTTGGGCATTTCACCTTCTTTAGTGCACAATATAATTAAAAGAATCTGGTCAAATCTAAGTGCATAAAGGGCATTGCTAGACCACAGAGGCAGAGCAGCCTAAATTAATGTTTTAAAAACTTTTTGTCATTCTAATATCATATGTAATGGTACATAATTGAGTGCAGCAGAGCAGCATAAAAAATTATCAAATATTGGGGGGGTTTAGACAATTTGGCCATTTCTGATTATTGGGAGGGACGTGTCCCCCTCAGTGTCAATGGTGCTTACGGCCCTGACTGAGCAGAGGTGATATAAGCCACTGCAGCTTCTACTAGGGTGGAGTGCTGAGCTGCAGTGGCTTATATCACTTCTGCTCAGCTCATGTCACCACAAAACTTTGGTATTTATTTTCTCAACCTAACTGGCTGGCGCTGCTATCATCCATTACTGTAGCACCGTCTCTGGTGGTCATCCAGAATTCACTGAACCATGGTTATATCTATAACCAGCGTTGTCCTCACACCTCCAGAGTTGGGGGTTTGATTCCCCCCTCTGTGTGTTTGTGTGTATGTCGTTTGCATGTTTGATGCCCAAAGACATGCGGTGTAGGCTGACTTGTGTTCCGAATCGTTCTTAAAGTGTGTGATTGTTTATGTGATTGTTCTCTGCAATGGATTGGCACCCCTTCCAAGGTGTCCCCCACCTTGTGCCCCGAGTCTCCTTGGATAAGTTCCAGGCTCCCCACAACCCTGTGTAGGATAAACAGTACAGAAGATGGATGGATGGATATAGATATTAAAGTGGTAGTATGTCTGCTGGCTAGAAATTCTGCAGAAAACTTTAGCCAAAAACATGATACCACAGGATGTTGCATCTGCCCACAGATTCACCTCAAATGAACTCATCACATCCAGCAACTGTGACACAAACCGGGTACGAGGAATGGGCCTTTTAACTTTTTATTTGTTTTTGAATGTGCACATTTTAAAATGAATAGTATACAAATACACCATATGAGAAATGTAAAGACCTTTACACCAGAGGCACAATAGAAAATATAACGAGCAAGTAAAAAAAAATAATTGTTAGGAATGTACACAGGGACAAGCATGTGATATACTAACCCAAGTTCAGCTAACCTGAGACGGCATATGGCTGAAATGTCTTTGAAAAAGCATGTGTTACCCTCCTTGGTTGGTATCTGTCATGCACTAGGAAAAAATGAGGTGGTGGCTAAAAACTGGCAGTGACAAAATTGGAAGGAAAATTGGGTAAAGTTCTGATGTCCATATATGCAAATAATCAGTGTCATCAGGCAAAAAGAAGGTTCTTCAAAAGCTCTTGGAGAAAGGATTACACAGAAATTCTTCATCTTGGTAGAAAATATACAGATAGGATGATCCAAGGCAGGTCATTCTTGTGTGTGAAAGCTGGTTTAGCACAGAGGACCTTGGCAGAGTCATCCTTTCAGACACCTACATTTCTGAGCGAGTTGGCTGGTAGCGAACCTGAGCACAAACATTCTTTGTGCCTGTAAAATCTGTTGGAGGGTTGAATTGTCTGCTGCTTGGTGACGTATGAATAGAGTGAATTCTCTAGACATTTCACTCTCTCACACACAAACACATTCTGTTTACAACAACCAGAGGTCGTGTATAGAACAGGCAAACAATTCTGTCATGGCTGGCATCAGTAGAACATCTAGTAGCTGCTTCAGACAGCTTTTATAAAAAGCAATTCAAGCTTGAGAGCACAGCGACAGTATTCATCTGATATAGCCGCATCAGTTCGGAATCACTGCTGAATGAGCGTGGCTCTCGAAAGACAACTTGCCATGACAACTACCATAAAAATTTTTTGAATGGATACATTTGGAAAATTTGATAAACAATTTAATTTAAACGTGGTAATTTGTGTCACTTGCTCAGTGAAGGAAAGATGAAAATAGAAATGCTTGAAGGGAAAATATCGCAAACCAAATGAAAGATCATGCAAGGAAAAAATGTCTGGGTTATGCATGTAACACTGTTCCCTGAGAAGTGGATGAGTCCTTATGTTGGAGGTTCGGCCAAGCAGAAGTGGACATGTTTGCCTCTGAGAAGACAACATACTGCCCACTGTGGCCCACCCTAACTCCTCTCGCACCAAAGAAAAAAAAAATAAGGTCAGGCTGGATGCCATGGTACACATGTGGCCGAGGTCATGTCTGTACACCTTTCCCCAATCGCTCTGGAACCACAGGTTCTAACGAGAGTTTGATAAGATCATGGTATGCCTGTTGCTAGTTGCAACGAACTGGTGAGCTCCATTTTGGTTTTTGGAGATAATATCTCTGCTGGACGGCAGTCCCTGAGAAGTTCACCCTGAGTGGCACCAACTCATAGATTCCAGTCTCTCAACCAAGGTTGTAGAGACCATGTTAAATGATAGGAACGTCAGTGAGACCCAGTAAACTGTGCAATGGCTACAGTCCTGGAGTTCTTACAGGAATGTTTCTCAGCAGAGTTGGTTCCTTCTACAATTAGGGTCTTCGTGGCCGCCATTTCAGCCGCCATTTCAGCCTATTGTTGGAGCCTCTGTGACTGGCAATATGACAGAGTGGATATACTCGTTCAAACAGCGTGAAGCTTGAGCTTCATTGAGTTCCAATTGAAAGCGAATGTCTGAGTTATATATGTAACACTGTTTCCTGACAGAGAATGAGAATTTGCATAGCTTTGTCATACTGGGGTATGCCTGTAAATTGCATCTGAGCTTCAAACAAAGAGAAGTTGACAACATGGTTTACAGGTGCCATTTTATAGTCACGCAACATGCAAAATTCCACGTCACCTGACCATGGCAGGCCTATAAATAGTCATGCTTTTACACAGATTATAGATACCATTCATGCACAAGGGCGCTTCCCACAGCGTGAAACTCAGGCAGTGTTGAGTTCCCTTTTAAAGTGAACAACCAACATGAACATGCAATGAAACTGAACAGAAAAGCAAAAATAAAAAAACACCTATGGAGGACAAGCTGAACATTGATGGTGTCGATCATCAACTGCTGGACCTCCTCTCTAAGCAAATTCTTGGGGAAAAAGAAGGCTGCTAACTGAGGACATCTTTAAATAGCCTAGTTATGGTCTTGGACTTGTCTTGACATTGGTGGTCTTGACTATATCCCTATTCCCCTTAATTGTAGTAATGTTTTGACAAACCTGTTAGTCCATCCATCCATCTTCTGTACCGCTTATCCTTTTCAGGGTCACGGGGAACCTGGAGCCTATCCTAGGGACCATTGGGCACAAGGCGGGGTACACCATGGACAGGGTGCCAATATAAACCAGTTAGTGATATTACAAAAGGGACAGTGCAAGGAGTGTATACTTAGCATTTGATTAAAACGTATCTCACTTTATAAACCATTCAGAGAATACCCAGTGGTCCACATTATGTCCATCAGTACTGTCCAGTCTGTCTATATCAACACCCATGGGAATGGCTCCCACACAGTAAAATCCAGTGCACAGCTTACTTTCAAAGATGAAGGCTTGTTTGATGCTTGTCATGCCCATTCTTACATCAAGGAAAAAGCCCAGCCTTGTTAGACTAAATATCCTGACTGAGCACCTATGACCTCAGTCATGCATCTAACTAAATAAACCTGCAACAATGCAGAGGAGGCCCAAGCATGCCTACCCAAATAAACAATCCCAATCCCAGTCCCAGTGCATTCCACATTCATTCATTCAATGTGCAAAGGCAACAAAGAATTGTGGCTTTGCTGTATTTTTAGTGGATATGTTAGCCAGAGCTTTTGTTTCCAGAAACGTTCATTTATTTGACTTATTTTCTTTCCAAAAACAAAATATAGATTTTGCCAAGTCCTAATATAGTTAGCACTGCTCTACCAGAAATCACAAATGATCATGCATGTACAGTAAACAACAGAAGTAAGTACATCCCTGTGCAGTATCACTTAAATGTTAAATGATTTAGAATTATTTTACAGTCATTGTATTGCTTATAAGTTGAACAATAGGGTATTTGCATTTATGTAAAATTAAAAAACTAACAATTTAGATTTTCTATATTAAAGAAATGCAGACCTCACCTTAAGAACTCCATCGAACAAAAGTCATTACACCTTTCATTACTGAGATTCACATTTTTTTTTTTAATGCTTCACATGTCCACCTTTAATTCTGATTCTGCTCAGCATGGAGGATACCAGTATTGCACATTTGCTGAAGAGGCTCTCTTTAAAATACCCCAAAAGTATTGGATTCAAGTCAGGTGACATACTTGGCCAAGTCTTAGGTTTACTTTTTCCTTCTTTAGAAACTCTTGCATGATTTTGGCAGCGTGCTTTGAATCTTTATCATGCTGAAATACTCCTCTGCTGGCGAGCTTCAGGAGACTTGGAGTCAACTTGTCAACTAGAATTTTGGTATATCCACAGTCATTCATGGTGCCATCTATAAATGTCATCTCCCCAACAGTGTTTTGCACTCATGCAGCCCCATATCATCACACTCCCACCGTCATGCTTCAGTGTCAAGACTATGCATTCACTGTGGTAGTCCTGGCCAGGTTTATGCCAAGCATGCTGGACCCGATCTGAGCCAAACAAATTTATCTTGGCCTCATAAGACAAAAGAGCGTGCTCCCAATATTCCTCTGTCTTCTTTGCATGTTCTTTAGCAAAGTTTAATGTGCCGAAGAGCAAGCAATGTTTTTTTTTTATTGAATGCCTTCCATAGAGGTTGACATTATGCAATGTACTTAGTACTGTCTAAACTGTTACAGAAACTCAGATTTCCATTGATAACCCCTGTGCCAAGTCTGGAGCACACTTTTTTCAGGGCTAGATTGTGCAAGTAGCACGTTGTCTGTAATGTCATTTTAGCAGGACAGCTACTGCAGCTCTGATTAGTGGTTCTATGACTCGTTCTGTACCTCCTGCTTACTGCTGCAACTGTGTTTTGACTGATTTTTAAGTTGGTCACTGATCTTTCTGTATCCTTTTCCATCTTTGTGAAGTTTCACAATCAAATTTTTCAGTACCTCTGGCAGTTCTTTTCTATGTGGAGCCATGATACAGACATGCAGATAGACACAGCGCAGAGGTCCAAAATTGAGAAAGTTCTGGTGTTCACAGATCATTTTATAACCATGTGCATGCAATTAGGCTAATTGGAAATCACAGGTGTGCTCAACTTTGTTTCAATGATCACAGGTTTTCTAACTTACATGTCAGTGATCACAGGTGTATTCAGTTTTGTTGCATTGAGTTTCTACTTTGGGGCATGTATTTTCAATATAGTCTTTTAGAAGTATGTGTTTCTGAATTATATAAAGAGGAAATCCTCTACTTGTCGACTTAGAAATAATGAAGTTATTGAAAAGGTGATTTGACAGTTAATTTTGATATTGCACAGGGGTGTACTCACTTCAGATAATACTGTTGCTGTTATTTTTCAAGGCAGTTATGAAATAGTAATAAAGGCAACAGTTAAATAAAGGGAATAAGTCATCAAGCATACATCGAGGTTTGTGCATCTATGTTCATAAATAAATGACACCCATGAACAGAAACTGACAACTAACTTGCATATTGTTCTCATCATCATAAATGCAAAGGTCCTAAAATTTAGAACTGAAAGTGATAATTAATGTGCATTATAGCTGTTAGGGCATGACTTCATGCTCCCTCTCTCTCTCTCTCTCTCTCTCACACACACACACACACACACACATTTGTCTTACTATCATGGCGAGTACCAAAACTTTACCTAAAATTAACTTCTGTAAACAAACGGAAGCCTATCGGCTTTGTTAAATAAAAGCTGCAATTTTAGATTACTTTATAATTAAAAAAAAAAAAAGCAGAAGAAGAATCCAGACTAAAATATTTTCTCAGTTGAAAAAAATAAACTGCAATAAAACATATTCTTTTACTGTCTGGATATCCAGCATTCTATATACATCTGTATTCATCTGCTCTTCACAAAAATCATGTGCTTACATTTGCATCAAAGAAGTTTTTATTTCCCCATTGTACTTCCTTGTGAGTATTATTTACTCTGATGTCTTATGTCGAGCATGCAGGACGGGTTTAACATAGTCTTACTGTGTGTAATAAACACACCTTGGTATTCTTGCTGCGTGATTGGCAACACTTTGATGTTTCTTTAACATTCATTAATATTCATTTTCTGTTCCCTGGAGTTCTGACAGACTGTAAGTTCTCCTTCTAGTCTTGAGATCTAACACTGGACTCTTATATCCAGGTGCTAACAAAGATTGTGATTTGTTTGTTCAGCTGTGTTATTCTCTTGTGGAAAAAAGAAGATCTTCAGAAGCAAGGTTTGGTTCTATCCCTGCTTATGTTCTACCAAAGA
Organism: Ameiurus melas; assembly: GCA_012411365.1. Lineage (NCBI taxonomy): Eukaryota > Metazoa > Chordata > Actinopteri > Siluriformes > Ictaluridae > Ameiurus > Ameiurus melas. The sequence continues at coordinate 17,113,554 of CM022767.1, forward strand.
ATTGGATAAAACCCTTGTTCCTGTCATTCATACGAGTGACATTTCAAGATGTTAAAAATAATCTGTAGGACTAGAAGTATGTTTTTAACTAATTATTTAAGATTATTATAAAATGATAGGTCATGCAAGCATCCATGTGTGGCAAAGATATGCTTTTTGATGCTTTAATTATCCTCTTTCATTTCATTGCGATTAGATTTCATTTGAAACTCTCATACAATCACACCTTCACATTATGTCATATGTCATCTTTCTCAGTTTATCCTGAGTTAACCTCACACCTTTCTGTGATCTGAGAATGGTATGTGACACATAGCACTCTGCCAAAGCTCAGTGGCATTGCTGAGCAGGATCAGACATGATCCTGTCAGACAGTGCCACACAACATGCCAAACTAGAAAGATCAGGGACAGTGCATGTCCTCAGACAGAGTCAAATTGTATATCATATAACTGTCCCTTAGCCATGGTGGATTCATAAGATATGCCATACATTTTCAGGGCTAACTCCCTAGAGATGAAAGTTACAGTAGGTTTGATAAATCTGAGTTTAAGCAACAGCAGAACACTGGATTGGTTCAATCTTGGTTTGCGTAGACTAAAGTCAGAACTTAGGATTAGGGTTAAGGTTGCAGCAGCAGGGGGCATTAGAGAAAGAGGATCATGGAACACACTGAGGAATGAAATAACAAGAAATAGCAACAAATATCTGAAAAGAGATAGGAGGGGTTTTTTAAAAACATCTTTGAGATGAAAGAGACAAGAAGTGAAACACAAAGCATGAAAAATCTAAACCTTTAAACACATTTTTTCACACTGAGGACAACTACGGGGCTCGAACACAACTATTAGAAAAGGTGCAAACATTCACTGATCCTCAATACACTACATTAAGAGTGAGTGGGGTGTAAACTTTTGAAGAGGATGATTGATGTAAATTGTTATTATTTTGCATAAGGATCTTCTTTTTTTATTTAGTACTTCTCTACTAACTATATTTACATGTAAAGTCTCAACTGTAAAGTTGAAAGAACATACTGTATACAAGCTTGCATGGGCAATAAAGTGGAAATAAAAAGGAAATAAGTGCTGGGCTTGTACATATTTACAGATAAAAATGAGCAGTGTAATGCCTTAATAATTATATAAATATAGTAGTTTAAAAGTTTGGGAGTTGTCTATTTATGTACACATAAATAGACAACACATAGGAGAAGTGAGTTACAGTGCCCTCCACTAATTTTGGCACCCTTGGTAAATATGAGCAAAGGAGGCTGTGACAATTTGTCTTTATTGTTTAAAAATGAACATGGAGGAATGTTCTCAGATCCCTTGCCATGTATTCTAGAAACAGGCATTATAGAACACTCAGAGCTGTTATCTTGGCAAAGGGAGGTATGTATTGACTAAAATGGGGCCAATAACTGTTCCACACCTATATTTAACAAAGATATTTTTTGGGATAAACCTGTGTTGTGCTTGCAATTGTTTGATATCCATGAGAGCAGAGCATTCTTGTGATGATTTTATTTATTTATATTAAAAAGCTCAAAAGGTTCGACAATAAAGACAATTTTTCACAGCCTTCTTCTTTCATATTTACCATGGGTGCCAATATTAGTGGAGGGCACTGTAGCTTGTTTGTGCAAGCTGGAGTGCAAGTGCACAAAAGATTTACTGAATAACTGCTGTGATGGCATACAAATAAACGTTGGGTTTCCATATATCCAAACACGTTCTGCATTGCATTGATTTCTTTGGCCATTACTATAGCAGTTACAGACAATAACATGAATGGTTCTTCATACTCCTGGTGTCCACATGAACTGTATGAACATCTGAAACTATTCAGTCCTACTAATTCGGATGAAGGAACAAGGCTTTGGTAAAGATTTAGAAGGTTACAGATGTGAGAAAACTTTTCAATAGAACACATGTAATTGTTGCAACTTATCATAAACTAATGATAATGTATTACAATACAGTTCAGAGGTGAGGTTTCAAGCTTAGAGGCAATTGTGAACTTATATGTCCAAAATAGTCCATATTAAACTGGGTGATATGGTGTGAGAGGAGAATAACATGCTCTAACATTGTAAATAGCTGTATAATCTGTAGTCCTGTCATTTTGATGCACCCATGATCTACTTATGGGTCTGTCTGGCAAGAGAGGGTTCAAGATACAGCATATTCGACATGACAGACCTGACAATTTTACATATTCATGCATAAAAGATGAACCTGAGAGAACCTGAGAGTGTCTGGATGGATGGATTCGCAGTTTAAAGAAAAACTGCCAATGAAAAATATTTTTATGACAAAAGCATAAAAAAGCATGAGAGATTCTGCGGTCCGGTTTGAGGTTGGAAGTTCATTCCACCACTGAGGAACAGTTAGTTTGAATGTTCTTGAAAGGGACCTTGAGGACCTTGAAGCCAGTGGAGGGAGATGAAGAGAGGTTTGACATGGGTTCTCTTGGGCTGGTTGAAGACAAGCGTGCTGCTGCCTTCTGAATCATTTGAAGGAATCTTATGAAGATGGCCAGGAGGTCAGAGAGTAGTGAGTTGCAGTAGTCCAGTTTTGAGATAACAAGAGCCTGGACTAGTATCTGTGTAGCCTGTTCGGTGAGGTAGGGTCTGATTTTCTTGATGTTGTACAGAATGAACCTACAGGACCATGCAGTTATTGAGATGTGGTCTGTAAAGGTCAAGCTGTCATCAAGAATCACCCGAAAGGTCTAATCTAAGATCTAATTTCAATCTCAAGGATGTTCTCTATATTTTTGTGTCTCATGAATACTAATCTAACTGTGGCTAGAGTGTCAAAAGCATGATTTAAATCAATAGCTCTAGATTGGACTGGATTGATGGAACTGAAACAAAGAAGGGAAATGTTAAAAACAGTATATGTGTGTGTTCATGTCTGCTTAGACTGGAATCTCACTGTTGGGCTATGATTTACAGTCACTGAACAAATATAGACTGTATTATGAGACATTACAGGAAGCTCACTCAACCCTAAAGGTCAGAAAAGTTCAGTTATATATGTGGATCACAGGGTTGGATTTACATGTGTGGAGTGAGACTATGCGTTTTCAGCAGGTCACACAAGGCACTATAAATTGCAAACATATTCTCTGGGTCCCTGTGCATACCTCGGCTCTTTATACACTGATTCTCATTAGGGATCATAGTTGGTCACCAAAGTTGGGTATAACACATTACAAAGTAACGTGTTAATGTATTCTAATAATTTTTTTCTGAGAACACAGTAATGTAACACATTACATTTTAAATTTATGTAATTTGATTACAGTTACTGATGTCAATAAAATTACATTACTTGCATTACACATTTCTTGTTAAGAAAACAATATTAAGTAAAATGCATTTTTAAAATAAATCATGTTTTGCACGGCTGCCAGAGGCGTAACCAGGCCTGGGTTGTAGCCCCGAATATTTTTTCTTTAGCCTCGAATAATTCTCCACTTGCTGGGGTTTGTCACTACGTAATTGGATGTCAGAAAAAGAAGATGGCAGGGTTGAATGTTTTTTATCTTCAGTGAGCAGAGGCGAGACCAATCAGGCAGGGTTTACAAGAAAAGATGTGGAAACACTTGTGTCTTATTGACTGACATCTCTCAATTTTGCCAAACTCTAGCTCCCACAGTCAGTGTGAGGGAAAATGGATATATGCTGATTTTATTTTATTTTTTTAAACCAGGAAAGGGGTTGACATTGAAGCAGTAACATCCTCTGAGGCTCAGCAGGAAAACAAGGTGTGTAAATGTTTATATGACTTATAGTTTACATGAACATGATATGAGCAGAGCATAAGGAAAGTTAATGTACTTTGCATGGCTCTGCAGCAGCTAAACCCATAGCTTAGTTGTGCCTTGCCTTGGCTAGTGACACAAAACTAGACTAGTTTGAAAAATTTTACATTTTATTGGACTGGTATCCTAAAGACAGTGACAACACCCGAGGCATGTTTTATGATAAATCCAACTTTTTTTTTTATAGTGTATTATTGTAGGTTTCATAGGTTTTTAAAGTAACTTGAAAGTAAAGTACATTACTGATTTTACATGCAGTAATCAGTAATGTAATCAAATTACAATTTTAAAGTAATAATTAGTAATCTGTAGTGGATTACTTTTTTTGAGTAACTTACCCAACACTACTGGTGAGAGGATTAGTAAATAGAGATTTGATTGGCAATGGGTTTATCCAACAGAATAAACAAAACACTGCGAAATCAAGAAAGGGTGTGATTACAGTCCCAGTAGTTGCAGCAAACTTTCTAGTTTTTCATTCATCCATAAATTCAGCTTCAGTAATCACTTTATCCTGGTCAGAGTTGTGGTGGATGCAGAGCTTCTCTCAGGAAAACTGGGAGTGAGAAGGGAATACACACTGGATGGGATTGTAGTACATCAAAGGACACCATGCACACACACGCTCACTTTAGAGCACCCAATCCTCCTACCACTATGTTTTTGGGTGGTACAGTGCCTTGTGAAAGAGTTGTTTTGTTGCATTAGAACCTGGAATTAAAATTGATTTTTTTATTTGGATATTATGTAATGGACCTAATAAAATATTCCAAATTGTTGAAGTGAAATGAAAAATATCCATCCATCCATTTTCCCTACTACTTATTCTACACAGGGTCATAGGGATCCTGGAGTCTATCCCAGGGGGATTGGGGCACAAGGCGGGGGACACCCTGGATAGGGTGCCAATCCATTGCAGGGCGCAATCACGTACACTCACACACCCATTCATGCACTATGAACAATTTAGAGATGCCTATCAGCCTACAAAGCAAGTCTTTGTACTGGGGGAGGAAACCAGAGTGCCTGGAGGAAGCCCCTAAAGCATGGGAGAACATACAAGCTCCGCACACACAGGGCAGTAGTGGGAATTGGACCCCCAACCCTGGAGGAGTGAGGCAAGCATGCTAACCGCTAAGCCACCATGCCCCCTCAAATAAAAACACCTTTTTATAAAAAAATTTTAAAAACTGATAAGTTTTGAGTGCATATGAATTCACCCCCTTTTGCTATGAAACCCCTAAATAAGATCTGGTCCAACCATTTAACTTCAGAAGTCACATAATTAGATTATATTCCACCTGTGTGCAATCAAAGTGTCACATGATCTGTCACATGATGTCAGTATAATCACACCTGCTCTGAAAGACCAAGGAGCTCTCCAAGCAGGGCAAAAAGAAAGTTGTGGAGAAGTATAGATCAGGGTTGGGTTATTAAAAAAAAAATCCCAAATTTGAACATCCCACGAAGCATCATTAAATCCATTATAACAAAATGGACAGAATATGGCACCACTGCAAACCTACAAGAGATTTCTGCCCACAAAAACTCACAGACCAGGCAAGTTGGACATACATCAGAGTTTCAACAAAGACCCCAAAGATAACACTGAAGGAGCTGCAAAGATCCACAGCAGATATGGGAGTATCTGTCCATAGGGCCACTTTAAGCTGTACACTCCACAGAACAGGGCTTTATAGAAGAGTGACCACAAAAAGCTACTGCTTAAAAAAAATAAGAAAACACATTTGGAGTTCACCAAACAGCATGTGGCAGACTCCTCAAACACATGGAAGAAGGTTCTCTGGTCAGATGAGACTAAAATGGACATTTTTGGCCAACAAGGGAAATGCTAGGTTTTGGGGGGGTTGGGTATACTTATGCATAATTTACGCAAGATTTACGAGGGGGCAGGGGTTGTCTTAAGTATTTTTATAGACCCAGGCAGAGCTTGAGGCTTTACATTTTTCCCTTGAACAATATAAATGCCCTCTTGTCTCATATGAGTAATTGTATTTTACATAGCCTCCAGGTTATAAATATGTGTACCTGGAGAATAGACATGGGTCATGAGACTGGGATCTCCCTGATTACACCACTGTTCGAGATATGCTTCAGCAGTGACACACTTTTTACTTACCACTGTAGGTGTTAAGTAAAAAAGGTCAGCTTGGTTAGCTTCATTGCTCTTGGGTGACCCCTGTGGTACAGTACTGGTGATGGCTGTCTGTAAAAATTTCCATTATAGCTTTCAGGTAATAACTATTTGTTCCTGGGCTTGTGTGACTTTAGTTGGAGAAAGAACTTGAGACGTAGTGAATGTAGTATACTTTCACTAGTCACTAATAGCCACTGCACCTTTGAAGGGGTGAATTTACAATCGTCCCCTCCGAAAGTCCTGGAATGACAAGGTCAATGTTTTTTAGTTTTTGTTATACCACTTCTGTTATGCAGAAAAACTACTTAAGGATATGCCTGTATTTAAGTATATACTTAAATACAGGCATATAGCCCTGTAAATACTTACATATGTGTAATTTGTGTGTAAACTATAAGCTTCCCTGTTACATACACCATATCTTATTTTATTTTTATTTCATTTGAACTATAACTGAGGTCTAAAACATATATGTTAAAAAGTGTATTATTATTTTAGCCTATGAAATAAGAGGCAGATAACATCAATAAGAAAACAATATAATAAACAAACTTTAATGAAAAATTTTAATGAAAATCTTACTGGGTCAGTTATTCAGCTACTGTATGATCGTAACTAATACAGTGCACTAAGGCATTTGGTATGATAGCTTTAGCTGAAAGGTATGATATCTGAATGCTGTTAGATTTCATCCTTGAAGAAACCATGGATCTAATGTGACTGTATTCATCCTGAAGTCTTAACAATGATTCAGTGTGTGTCAGTTGAAAGTTAGATGAATCAGCATTTTCTTCATGAGATTAAGAAGACACTGAAGAGGACCCTCTCTATGAATGGCCTTGTGGTAACATCAGTGTTCAAAAGTGGAAATGTTTGGTATGAAGTGCTGTTTGTTTTGGTTTTTTTTCCTCGACCCTCTGCATCTAATAAACTAAAATCTAGTTGCACACACCTGCCTCAGTGGAAACAAGCAAACAACTGCTCAACATGAACACAAACTCTCTTAGCTGAATGGGATATCTATTCTCAATCCCTTTGGTCTCTGTCAACAGTGTAAGATCTCTTAAAACCACTATATAAACGTTCTTCAGATGATCAGAATGAAAGATATGGACGAGGAAATGGAAAAGTACAAGTAGGAGATCAGAGAAGACTGTAGATAGCAGAAAGAAGTATGACTAAAATGTTAGAAAATATTTAAATAGTTTTTTTTTAATGGGATGGTGAGGAAATTAATCCAATGCAGAAAACAAATATATATATATTTATATATATATACACATATGGAGTTATCTTGGCATCGGGTGCAACTTGGGGTTCCGTGTCTTGCCCAAGGACACTTCAGCATGTGGACTCACGTGAAAACTGGGAAAAAAACAAAATCTACCATCATATTTTATAAGTCACATCTTTTATATTGTGATATTTATACTACTACAATGTCCCAATATACCATTATTGTATTCAGTACCAACAACAGATGATGAAAAAAATTATTATTTGGAAAGATTATATAGTGTCGTGAGTTTAGATCATTTTAAATATTGGAAAACGTCATAAATTCCCACTTTATGTGAAATGAAATCTATGTTATTACTGACCACTAGATGGCGGTCTGTATACATAGTATAGAGCCACCTACGTTTGGCACCTTCCACTCACTACCATTCACATCAGCAGAAAGTGTAGGTAATAGCTGCCGTTAACATGGAGTTATCTGATTTGTATGAACGAAAAATGTTTTTAAGCTGAGTAATGCTTTGTGTGCAAGTGACTTACACGATCCAGCCATTGTGCTGGTGTGTTCTCCTTTAAGGTCAGTGAGGAGACTGTCTTGGTTGTTGTTCAGTGCAGGTACATACTCATACAAATCTTTTTCCTTTTCCTTTTTCCTTTTTATTATCAGCCTCTGTTCCTATTGTTAAAATGTGAATATGATATTTAAACTTTGCCACTTTATCAAATACTATTAAGCATATAAAGAGAAGACCCTCAGAGTCATAGAAGACATTTCTCAGCAGCATGACTGTACCGGAGGGATGAGTATGATGCACAGAGACCCCTCACCCCTATAAATATTTCATCTGGTTTTCTATGAATTATACATACTCTATTACATCTCCACATAATATGATGCTCACGTCAATTTGGAGGCCCATTGCTCCTCTGGTTGACGACTATCAAATCTACCATGCAGGTGACATGTGATCCTGTGGCGAATGCCCCCAGACTCCCACCACAGGGCTTATGGGAATTACTGCCTTACTGGAAAGGAGGTTAAGGTGGCGGATCACTGTGTCCGGAAGCCTGGTATCTGGGGAGCTGTTGGGGACTATATAATTAAGTACTGGTCAAACAGAATATTACAGATGAATTATTCAGCATTACCATAGTGATGACTACAGTCCTTTATTTCCATTTTACTCCTGATATGGAGAGAAAATGGACTTTTATTCAGCTGGAGAATTCCGCTATTCCACTGCTGTGGTGTAATTTGGATTGTAAGGAGAAATGCATGTACATTTACAGCTTCTGGAAGAACTATATCTTCATGCTAGCATAAATAAGTCAGGGTCAAGTTAAAAATAGGAAGAGTTAACACAGCAAATAGAAGGGTTTTTATCTATCTATCTATCTATCTATTTATTTATTTATTTATTTATTTATTTTAAATGAATGCTGTAGGAGTTTGGCGGGGCTAACCTTTGCTTGTGTGACTTTGCACAGTTTACATTCCAATTATTTGAAGATATAATGTGGAAAATGAAGCTTCTTCTTTGAATGCCTGATTTTTTTTTTCACCTCACTTTTGCATAGCAAAACCTCCTGTAACACAGACACACCCACCCACACACACACGCACACACACACACACACACACACACACACACACACACACACACGCACACACACACACACACACACACACAGACAGACATTAGGTCATAGTGGAGATTTTTAAAAATGTCTCACACCTCCCCCTCATACACATAAACACAGACACACAAGGCCATCACCCTTAGGACCAATCAAAATGAAATAAAATTAGCCCTTCAACCAATCGGCTTAACCCTCAGATCCCAAAGCCTGCATTTTAGTGAGATCTTTATACGCCATTATTTGAATACATTTGCATACATTGAAACACAATGCAAGCAGCCCCTCCTCCAAACACAAATTGCAGGCCACAATCCCTTATGTCACATGCCAAAGTGTAAAATAATGCAGAAGAAACAATGAATTATCAAATTATAAAGGAATTATTGGAGTTGTAGTAATAATGTCTTTATTATCATTTGTCATTTTATTATTTATTTATTTATTTATTTATTTTTATTTATTAGTATTATCATCATCGGAGGGCGAGGGGCAGTGGCTTAGTGGTTAACACATTTTCATTGAACCTACCGGTTTGGGGGTTCGAATCCCAGTTTTCTCCCCTAGTCCAAAGATATTTGTTGTAGGCTAGTTTGTATTGGTGTGTGAATGTGTGTAATTGTGCCCTGGGCTTGGCTAGCATCCTGTCCAGGTAGTCCCCCACCTTCTGCGATAGTTTTCTCCAGGCTCCCCGCAACCCTGTGTAGGATAAGCCGGATGGATGGATTTTTTTTTTATCTGGTCCTTGTCAAGCAAGTTCTTTAGCTATACAGATTATATTACTTTTGTAAGCCCAATAAGGCAAAAATATAATTTCACGATACTTGAAGACATTTTTAAGGCACATAATACAGTATATAACACTAGATAAAGTGTGCTCGAAATGTGCCGGCACATAGAATTATAATTATGTACATGTATGTAATTATAATTAGTACATCCAATCATGCTTACTTAACATTTACAAAAAAAGACCACACAGAAAAGGTAGAGAAATTGAACAGTACAAAAATATATTTAAATGACGAATGAGCTGCTTATGACTGTGAGCAGATTTTTTTAATACAATCTGAGAAAAGTGTACTGTGACATTTATCTCTATAGTAGTATTATATCTCTATATCTTTATCTCTATAGTAATGTCATATTACACACCACTTTCAAATCATATTCACTCAGTTTAAAAGCAACAATGCATATAAATTGACTGTGCTGTTGTATTAAAGCTCCGATTCCACATTTCTCATGTGTTCATTCTGACCATATTGCAGCTTAATCATTATTTGTCCAGGAGTCTGTTTTCACAGTAGTCATTAGTTTGCTACTGTTAAATAAAATATATGAGTGAGACAGTGTGTAGACTCTATGTAGGCTGATATAATTTCTTCAACATGAAATTTATCCGTCGAAACAGCCCACCTTAAAGGGAAAAAAATCCTTTGAATATTTTTTTGGTATTCTTCAAAGCAGTAGTGTTTATTTTGCATGTCCTCGATGCATTTGCATGGCCCATTGAAGCTCACTCATTTCAAGCAAGGCGCCATAAAAATGCCATGCAAGGGTTAAATCTCTTTGTGTTGCTATGGTGACTTCCACAGACTAGCAGTGCTGCTGGACTGACAGGCACAGAGGACAGGAGGAAGAAGGAGGGGTTTCGGAGGAATGGGTGGACCATAGTGCTACATAATGCCTATTGATTGGATGAAACAGGGTCCCATGTGACCTTAGGAATGCTAATGCTTGGATTCCCCTCACCAACCCCCTCCTGCTGCTGTCTCTGGTTTGTGGTGAGTGTACAGCAAGAGCACAGCCTAGAAATGGTGTAGGAGAGCAGGAGAGGAGGAAGAAATCAAACCGAGGGAGGGACAGACCAGGCCTAAGGCTTAAGCTAAAGGTAGGTCAGTCTTGGTTTAATGTTAAGATTTGTTTTCCATAAACCTGGCTCTTGGGTACTCATGTCGTATGTGTGTGTGTGTATGTATATGTATGTGAGTGTAAGTGTGTGTGTTTGTTTTCTCGACGAGTGCCAGCATGCTTCCAGCCTCTTTTGAAAGGAGCGAGCTCACCAAATCTGACAGTTTGATGGATGGCATTGGAGCTGTGATGCAAGTGACCCACTTCTAGGAAGTCACTATTTTGGAGTAGATTATGCCTCTGTTAGTTCCTAAAGCTCAACTTAGACCATGGTATATGCTCCTGTTTCTTCATGCATGGAGAGGAGTGCAGAATATCCTGAGGTTTCTAGATCAGTCTTTGCACCTCTGTATATAGGGAAACTCAGAGCGAATGGGACAGTAACAACGTTTCCAGATTATGAGGCTGATGCTGAGTTATTTGAAAGTTGGAATCCTTTAAGCCCTGTGTGCGAGACAGCCACATGGCTAGCATCAGGGGTCATGGCCAGGTCCCATCATGCCTATAGCATGTACAACAAGTTGGAACCATTGCATCCAAAAGACCATGACACATTATTCCTACTGAATGTTGATAGATTTTCTCTGGCAGTACTGAATGGGTTTGAAGCCAATTTACAACTCAGCTTGAAAAGAATTAGAAATATGTCCTAACCATGCCAATCCACAAAAAAAACAACTGCGCTTTATTAAAGCAGGTATTTTATTTCTGGACCAACAGGTTTTGTTGTAGTTCTATGTAAGAAACTGGAAGAAGGTACTTAGATTGAATCTTAGACTTGTTCTGCTGATTTGCTCAGGCAGTATGACACAACGTGTATAAAATTTCATTTTACTCACTGGTTTATGCTGGATGTAGCCAGGCCTCCATTCTTTTTCACTGCAGTTCTCCAGTGAAAGTGCTTTTATCTAATATTCTCACTGAGCTCATGGCATCATGGTCGAGAAGTTCAGTGAGAGAGACTGAAGGTTAATTGGAGAGGGACTCAGGCTTTGTGCACTAACCGTAGACTACATGAAGAAATTAGGAGTTCAAATGTCTATCTTTTAACCTGGGGTCAAAGATTAAATCAATGGAGAGAGAGAGAGAGAGAGAGAGACAGACAGACAGACAGACAGACAGACAGAGAGAAGAGAGAGAGAGATGAAGAGATAGAGAGAGAGAGAGATCAACATTGTCAAAGTAAGATCTCTCTGAATGCATGGCAACAGAGCATCAGAAGAGAAGTGCAAATGTCACAAATTCCCAGTGGTAGACCAATCAGTTGTGTCTACACCTTGTGTCCTCGGGCTGCTGTTGAGCTGATAGGATCTTACTGGTCCAATGTTTACATTCTCTTATTGGGCTACAGCACTGCTCTGCTCTTCATGCATCCCAGCACTCTGACATTACCAACAGAGGCTTCATGCTCAAAGAACACTGGCTGACATTTTCCAAGGTATTGCAGCCAGCACAAGTGCTTGTGTCAGCCAGCATTTGTAAAATGTGTGCTGCTGTCCTGGGAAATGGTTATTCGTGTAGGCTAGTGGCATAATAGCTCCACTGACCATGAGATATACTAAAAGCAAATCCAAATGTCTTCGTTTTTTATGGGGACAGCAGAAATGTCAGGAATATGTTGTTGTTTTTTTTTTTTTTTTTTACTAAAGTTGTGTGAAATTCAAAATGTATGACACACCAAATAGAGAATCAGAATTTGCCACTGTATGGAAGAGAAGAAGAATAAATTTACTGAATATGTAAATACTAAAACAGTGTACACATAAAGAACCGTCTATAGAAGTGTTTCCATGTGACACAATATCCGTTTTTAAAAATGTCACACCCATGGGTGGAAAAGAATACTGTTCACAATGGATTGTGCCATCATTATAAAACAGTTCTGGCTATTCAGCGTCCACCCTAGTGGTCCTTCCATCAGGTTTTGAGGTCCATAGGATCTTGTTAGTGCCCATTATAATCTAGTCAACATTAATAAAAATGAGGAGGCCTATGGTAACTCATATCAGGGTATGCTTTATTCATGGCATTCTCATCCAGACTCCATCAAGCTCTCCTGCATTGATCTCTGGCTCCCATGAGATCCACAAAGTCGCTTGAGAATACATTTCTCTGACTGTATAAGCTCCAATTCCTACTGAGTGTGCAAGCAGAGGGATAGCAATTAACTATGCCTCAAGAGGCCCTGGGGCAAAGTGAGGCATGGGGACTCTTCTCTCATCCAAATACATATACTATTGCTAAATTAAAAGTCAAGAAAAAGTGATTGTGCAATCAAGGATCTATATCGGTTGCCTATAATATAATAATCTACATTATAGAACATTTAAAATGACATTTTAAAAATAATATTCACTATTAAAATTTTACTGGTCCCTTATGTCAGTTTATATCATAGGATTTTTGAATTCTTGACTCTAAAGTCAGAAGGTGTTGGCTAATTTTCTATCACAGCACAGCTCTGAGAATAGTGCTGGCGGTATTTCAAATGATTATATTATTTATATATATATATATATATATATATATATATATATATATATATATATATATATATATATATATATATATATATATATATATATATATATATATATTATAGGTTTATATTATTGTGCTTGTTCTAAGACCCAATCATTTCTATAGTTGTTACTTAACGCAGAAGAAAACCTTTGCCCATTAATCTGATGAAGATTTCTTTATTTAACAATTGTAGAAGAACTCTTGGGTGTCAGTGCTTGGTAATGGTCAGTAAGGTTTCCTCCAAGGAAACTGGTTTCTCAGTAACATAACATGCTTTTTTTCTTTTATTAACTTCAAGAGAGGGAAAAAAAGAGATGCAGGTGAGGGAAAGATTTTTTATTGCTGCTCTAAAGTAACTGATAAGAGGAACTAACTTTAAATCCACAACATTACATATTTCCATGGTTTAAGAGGAATAAAACACTTTGGGAGTTGCTGTTGGAACTTTGGGCTGCATCATACCACATTGCCTTGGATTATGGATTATTTTCCTGTACAATAACGTGTAATATAATAAAAGAGTCAGCAAGCAATGAATCATTCTGATTTCACAATGGATTACATCACACTTCACACCATGTCAAGGCCTGTCTATGACCTGCTCTTTATAAACACACCATGGCCTGATTTGAACTAATACATTAAACCAGGCCCACAGTGGGTCTGCAATGTTGCAGTGACATGAGTAAAGAGCTCAGCATCAGTGATCATCATTAGGGTGAATTAGCACCACTTAAGACCACATCATCATCAGTCTGCTACATCACGAGTAACAAACATGACACAAATCAGTGTAATCCCTAATGAGGGGTTTTAAGGCTTTAATTGTACCTTCGGTACAATTTCAGTAACTCACTACATGCACTGTGATGGCAAGTCTAAGGATAGCAAAAACAGAACTGGCTATTTCTTCATGTCTCTGTGTTTTGTCTACCATGCTGTCCTCCCTTCCCCCACACACTCGCGCTGACTGGCTGAGTGGGTAACTAATGTGGATCAAACCCAGAGCAGACAGACAGCACTCCCCCCATCCCATTTCATCCTGCAGCCTCATCTCTCTGTCTCTATGCCTTCTCTCATCATCCCTTCATCCCTTTACCTACCTTCCCATCCCTATCTCATGTTCTTTAGATTGCTTTTTTCTGGTCTTTATTTTTTTTTCTCATTCCTTTCCACTCCTTCTCCAGTCTTGCTCTCTTTTCACATCTTAGATTTTATTGCTCCCCCCCCCATTCCTTTCAGCTTCCATACCTGGTTTATAATTTCTCTCTTTCCAGTGATGTTCACATCCGTTTGCCTTTGCTTTATCATATTATACGTTAGTTATTCTCCCTCTATCAGTTCTCCATTTTCCCCTTCCCATTCTCTGTTCCTCTATGTTCATTTACATCTCTTGCTTCTCTCCACATACCCATTCTCTCTCTCTGTCTCTCCTTCTCTCTCTCTCTCTCTCTCTGTCTCTCCATCATCCTTTCCACACTCCTCTGCTCTAATTTATCTCCCTCCTCCAGCAGCTAATCTATATGCTAATAAGCAGGTTGCAACCAATGACGTATATGTCTCTATGACTGCAATCAATACGACATTTTACTCACATGTGACGGAAATTTCGCAGTGACACTAGCAGACGTAATTCAGATAGAATAAGTGGTTCAATTTACCAGCCCTGATAACAAGTTCCGCTTCCCTCGGTTGAAGCCAGGAGTGTCCTGTGTATATATTTGCAATTTGAGACACCTCTTCACAATGACCATGATTGACCATTGAGTGTTGAAGTGCAACACTGGTTAAGATTCCCAAAAAATAACATTGACCTGTTAGTTTGAGAGAGTTCATTGCACTCACGCCAGGCTTTCATTCAACGAATAGCATGTCCAGAATTGTATCACAGATGCCATAAACCTATTGCAGTGCTGATTAGCAAGAGGAGACCTCATTAATCAGAAAATTGATCTAAGCGCAACCTTGTGGATTTCCTTGTCTTTCTAAAAACAGTTTAATCTTCCATTTTTAATTTAGAGTCAACCCCTTCCCCTTTCACAAATTACAGTCCACCAAATTAATGACTTAAACACTGGGGACATTCACACTGAAACCTGAACACCAGACATCAAATAGTGTCCCAGGATCACATTTACCACAAGCTCTCTCCTGGAATTGGCCTTGTCCCTACATTTTGGCAGCACCAGCCTCTACTGCTTCAATTCTGTTAAGGGGGTTGGTGATGCTTATGGAAAAGGATAAAAAAAAAAATCATTATCCTCATCTTCATTAGAGGAAACCCAATCGACCAATCAGCATGCAGCTCTGCGTCCGGAATTCCGAAAGGCACCCCCCCTGTTGGCTGTCGCTAGGAAACCAGATAATCAGGGTGGAAAGAGGCAGAGGGCTTGCATGCACGCTTGTGTGTGAGAGGGAGAGTGCGAGTCGGCTGGGACGGCGGATGCTCGTTTTGAGGAGGAAGGACTGGGATACTCACACATGCACACACACACACACACGTGTCAGACAAAGAAGCGACAGGCTCCCGGGGGATGGGGCTCACCACAGGAGCGCGTGCTGGCTCACAGAGGAGGTAGGAACTGAGCTTTGTCTGCGAGATGAGCTTCTTCTCTCTTTCACCTGGATATCTCTTTGTGGTTATGTTTGCTGTCATTGTATTTCATCATTCATCTCTCCTGACTCATCCTTCAAAAGTTCCACATGCCTCACTTTTTCATCTGTTTGCATTTCACAGTCAGTTACTACAACCTGAGTAGTAGTAGCTCAAGCAGACTACACTTTTGAGTTCATCTTTATGTTAAGATTGGCTGAACTACAGATGTCTGCATCGTTTTTGTATCTCCAACACGCATCAGCTGTTAGGAGGATGAAAGCTCAGACTGTAGAGATCGGCTTGAAGCTGCATCGCCATGCTGGAGTTAAACATGTTGAGCTGTGGGCACCTGGGTGGGTAGTCTGGTTTTACACCTGGAGGAAGAGGCGCTTAACTCAGCATGACAGCTCACTTCACTCAGAACATAAACCCAACAGATGCTTGATATTCTGTGTAAAGATATTTATCGATTTGAGTGCTCTGGTTTTCATTGTAGATGGCAGAAGATGTTCTGAATTCTCTTATAGCACTTCAATATGTGCGATTTTATTTATCATTTATCTGTTTTCGCCTGCAGGATAGAACTGTCTTCTCTGAAGGCACTGAGATTTGTAAAAAAAAAAAAAAAGAAAAGAAAGAAAGAAATGTTAGAATGACTTCAGACAAACTATACTGACAATGATAATGAATATGATTGTGATGTATGATGATAATAATGATGAGAAATGAATACTTTTCAAATGAAAAAGGCTTCAGCAGGAACCGGATGACTAAACTGGCTATCATGAGTGTCTCGGTGCCTTAATGAAATTGAGAAACCTTTCCTATAAACAGATTTCCACTCTCTCTATCACAATAAGATCATCCTGTGAGTTATTTCCCTAGTGTGTTTTCAGCCATGTGCAATAATGAAACCCTGTTCTTATATTTAGAATATCTAATTACCATGACTATAATTCATTAACTCCTCATAGTGCCGGAAATTGTCTGCAGGGATATGGGCACATAGAAACTATTTCTCATGTGACATTCCAATTAAACAGTAGAGAAGGGTTGATAATTTGGTTGAGCTGAAAAAGAGAATGATTGACAGATTGAGAGTGAGGACGACAGGGGTTTGTATGAAATGAAAGGTTGGTTCTGGGGGAAATATGGTAAGCAGAGTGTGTGTGTGTGTGTGTGTGTGTGTGTGTGTGTGTGTGAGAGAGAGAGAGAGAGAGAGAGAGCAAATGAGGCGAAGATAACTGAAGTCTTTCAGTGATCTCCAAACAACCCAATATCTCCTCCTTCCCCTGTTTCCTTATTCTGACCTCTGGGCTTCACTAAGGGGAGGTGGGGGCAT
Organism: Ameiurus melas; assembly: GCA_012411365.1. Lineage (NCBI taxonomy): Eukaryota > Metazoa > Chordata > Actinopteri > Siluriformes > Ictaluridae > Ameiurus > Ameiurus melas. Next base: position 17,130,798 of record CM022767.1, read on the forward strand.
GCACAATTCTATTAATAGAAGATTGAAGTTAACCCTGTGTGCGCGTGTGTGTGTGTGCATGATGTGTGTGTGTGTGTGTAGAGAGAGACTTTGGGGAAGATAGATAGTGCTTCAGTCCAAGTGGCCACTTCCCATCCATTATCCCTGATTAGCTATGATTATATAGCTATTGTTGGTGTGGTGAGAGTGACTTTGAAATATCTCCCCATCAAGACAGCCATCTCCGGCTGACTGTGTGATAGCTCTGTTCGTCATGCTTCTAACAAAACACACACAGATAAATGCCTAAGAGGATAATGACCAAGTACTAAGAAAATGGCAACTGTCACACACACACACACACACAAAAGACTTGTAAGACCTAATATTCTGTTGACAGTGTTGAACAGCTGTAAGGCCTGCACCTTGACCTTGGCTAGCGAGACAAATGTCCAAAATTAAAAGCAGAGTTTTCTTTCATGGCTACTCAGGTTTGTTGCTGAAACATGAAACTTCTGAGGGGAATGTTTATTGAAACACAGTTTTCAGAATTAACTTTCTGGAAGGAATTACTATTAAAAGCATACCTTTTTTGCATGCTCAGGCTGACATCTCATCGACAGGAACATAGCATAGGCCTCGAATATAAACCTAATAAATAATCTACTCAGTTTTTTTTTGTTTGTTTGTTTGTTTTTTATGTGATATTCATGTTGGAATATTCCTCAAATGCTGCCACCTGCTTCAATCTACCTCAATTTCTAAAAATGTTTGGTAGGCCATACATTTTATTGAAACTGTAACATATACAGCACTGTTCAAAAGTCAGAGATCACCCATGGACATTACGTACTTATATTTTATATGTGGTGGCAAACAGTAATGATGGGAAAAAGTACAGAATATTAATTCTATTTTTTGTCAAATAGCCATATGATACGTGTTTATCAATTTGTGTGATTTTCTGTTAAATTCATTTTCCCTTTATTATTATTCATGCTCATGAATCGTAGCAAGGACCAAGAGTATGAAATCTGTAAATATTTTATTTGTACTATTGACCTTTAATATTGACCTGCATAAATAAGTACCGCATGGCTGTTTGACTGAAAATGGAATTGATGTACTGTACATTTTTCCATCGTTATTGTTTGCCACCAAATAATTAAACAGAATTACTGAATGGCTGTTTGATTGAAAACAAAACTGTGGTCTCTGACTTTTGCGCAGTATTTCCTAGTTACGGTTCATTTATATTATTTCATAGTGTGGGATAGTGGATGTCATTGCGCTCTCATAGCTCCAGGGTCCCCAGTTCAATCCTGAGCTCAGGTTACTGTCTGTGTGGAGTTGTGCATGTTCTCCCTGTGTCAGTGTGGGTTTGCATCACGTTCTCTAGTTTCCTCTCACCTCTCAAAAATATGCCAGTAGGTGAATTAGCCTCACCACGAGCTGTGAATGAGAGTGCAATTGTCTGTGTGATAGACTGGAGTCAGGATAGGTTCTAGATCCACTGTGCCTCTAACCAGGATAAAGCAGTTACTGAAGATTCATTTGTTTTAAATCCGTAACACTTTATGTTTTATACCTAGTATGTAAAAGGCAAGAATGTGGTATTTAGCTAATATGTAATAGAGATGAATGTGGTAATTAGTTTGTTTTTAGTAGTACAGTGCTATGAAAAAGTATTTGCCCCAGCCTGATTTCTTTTGTGTACATCTAATACTAAATAGTTTCAGATATACAAAACACAACATAAAACACAGGCAACCTGAGGAAACACACATTACTTTTTTTTATTCAAGCAAAAAAAAAAAAAGTAATCCAACACCTTTCACCAATGTGAAAAACTAATTGCCCCCTTAAACTTAAAATCTGGTTGTGCCACCTTTAGCAGCAATAACGGCAACCAAACGCTTCTGCGATCAGATTTTCATATACATACTTCTAGGACTAGGATTTACTCCTATGCTTTGGATCATTGTCTTGCTGCATAATCCAGTTGCGTTTGAGCTTCAATTTATAAACTGAAGACTGGACATTCTCCTTTGGGATTTTCTGGTAAAGAGTTTTCCGCAATTATTGTAAGTTGCCTGGATGAGTCGCTGCTGTGACCTTGGAGGAATTTTGGAAGGTCAGCCACTTCTGGGAAGGTTCATTACTGTGCCTAGTTTTTCCATTTGGAGATGACTCTCATTTTGGTTCTTTGGAGTCCCAAAGCCTTTGAAATAGCTTTGTAACCCTTCCCAGACTTACGTATTCAATCACCTTCTTCCTCATCATTTCTGGAATTTCTTTCAAGTTTGGCATAGTGTGTTACTGGGTAAGACCTTTTAACCAAGTCCATGCTGTTGAAAAAGTGTTGATATGATTGAACAGGGTTTGCAGTAATCAGGCCTGGTTGTATCTAGTCCAGTATTTTTGTGTTTGCTCAGGTTGCCTTTGTTTTATCTTAGATTCTGTTTTAATTTCTTAAACTATTTAGTATGAGATGTACACAAAAATCAGGAATGTAGTAGGTAAGTATGTTGTTATTACTAGTATTATTTGATCCGTACGAAATAGCACTTTTGATATTCATGTCAAACTATCTATAGTAGTACTTGCCATAAGGCAATGTACTACATCCAAGAAATAGTTGGTGTATTCTTTTCCAATTGAAAATATAAGTACATAGTTAACCCAATGAACACCAGGTAAGTACTAACCTCAAAATTACTACTAAACATTTTCAGGAATTACATACACTCCTGGGAAAAAATAAATAAACAAACAAACAAACAAATATATATATAAAAATGAGCCAAGCCAAAATTAGCAAACACTTTTAATGGTCTTAACAACAAATTATTGGTCAGAAAATGAGTGAGAATTAAACACATTCACTCCTGAGATTTCTTGTGCTACCATTTGCGCATTTACTTTTGCTGCAGGTGAACTGTTTCTGCGGGAATAGTTAGAAACAAGGAAATTCACTAGTGCTCTTATATGCAAAGGTAAAATCATAATAATGATTAAAATGATTTGATGTAAAATTCAAACTAACACATGTCTAACAATTTCCTGAGTAAATTGTTGTTGTTGTTTTGTTTTGTTTTTTTTGGGGGGGGGGGTCTTATTTTTTGTTACGACCATTAAATGTTTAATATTTTGCCTATTTTGGCTTGGCCCTTTTTTTGAGTGTACATACCTCATGAAAAATAATAAGTGCAAATCAAAAATGCAAATGCAAATCATAATGCAAATGCAAATCAATTTATATTGCCTTTGTTTATTTATTCATTTTCATATGATTCATTTACATGTGATTCATTTACGTATGATTCATTTTCATGTATTTCATATTCATGCATGTGATTCATTTACATGTAATTAATTTTCATGTGATTCATTTACATTTTCATGTGATTCATATTCATGCATGTGATTCATATTCATGTAATTAATTTACATATAATTCATTTTCATGTGATTCATTTACCTTTTCTCCCCTCCCTTCCCCAAATATTTCATTGAGAAAAAATAATAATAACAACAATAATAACAATAATCATTATCATTATTAATTAATTAATTAATTTTAAAAAAAAAAATCTTTTTTTTTGTGTGTGCGTGTGTGTACCTTTTTACTCATCGTGACTCTTCATTTCTCTCATAATCTCATTATTTAGCTTGCATAGACTGTGCCAGCGGGGCAGTCGTGGATCAAAGCTGAGGCGTCAGGGTGGCACCATGGAGGGCGAGCAGGGTCCTCCTGCTTCTAGTGCTAGCATGGCAAGCACCTCCAGCTCCTCCACGAACACTACAACTTCTACAGCCAGCACCAGCAGCACTCCTAACACCACCAACACATCCGCTGTCCCGATCAGCAGTAGTGCCAGCTCGAGCAGCAGCACTAACAGCAGCAGACAAACTGTTTCCCAGATATCAGTATACAGTGGGATACCCGACCGACAAACTGTACAGGTGAGACCACACACACAGCTACACAACTGAACATGCAGCCATTCTTGTGACTGATACACACTCCCCATGATATTATGTTTCTCATTTGACTAATAAATTGCCAAACATCAAAACATACTGAGAAATGTAACACAGGAACCCTGGCACCCATTCAAACCTTTACACGCCTAATCACATTTGCAGCCTCAGCTTCACAAGTTCTCATTCACACCTTTTTGAGTGTTGAAGTCATGTCAACAGGCCCATGCGCTCGTCTCGTCAACGTTACTATACTGCCTTCTACTGGACAACTCTGAGAACTGAATGTTGCACACAAAATGCCAAGATGTATGTTGTGTGAAAAGCTCAGCTGGGCTACTCGATTATAAACTAATTAGGCATTTCACAGGCATTTGCTGATGACTTTACCTACTTACCATGCCCTCCTTTCTAGACTGGATCAATCTTGAACTTTGACCTCACAAAAAATCCATTCCCTTTAGTTTAAGCAATAAATAGAATTTATGATTACTCACATAATCTGCCTTGGATTTGTTGCCACATGAGCATTATTTGATATAGATTGTAATAAAATATTATCAATGGCACAAATTCAAGAAAGGCAATGTCTATCAGTTTAGTACAGTAATATTTGGTTTAACTATAGTCTATATAGGTAAGTATAGGTGCTTCATGTCAGCATTAATTGAATGGTCTTAGTACATTGTATGCTCAACTGCATGCAGTGTGTACCTTAGCCATTCACAGTAGTATGTGTGGTGTTCAGGTTACTCTCCACCATGCTCCTACCGAGTGCAGGGGTCAAAGCCTCCTTTTGCTGTTGCTTAGCAACTGCACAGGACAGCCAGGTGGGCGGAGCCAAGATGAGCCAGACATCAGCCTGAGAAGAAAGTGAAATGAGCTGTGGGACTCTGTGTGTTCCTGAGTGGTGGAATGACAGTGTGAGAAAGCATGCCTCAAACACCGGTGCTGTTACTACTGTAACTGCACTGTTTTTTTTTTTCATGATCTTGACATGATCTTGAGCTGTTATCTCACCGAGAAAATCTCCTGCTTGGTGAAAGGGACTGGTGTTACATGCACATTGGCATCTTCGCCATCATAAATGTAATAACTGCCCGCTGTAGAGATGGACCTCTGCGTTAAGATAGAGGGATGTCCCCTTCTCAAGTCCACCAATGTGGAAATCGTCAATTCAGTTAGTGCGCACGGTGGCTTAGTGGTTAGCATGTTCGCCTCACACCTCCAGGGTTCGAGTTTGCATGTTCTCACCATGCTACAGGGGTTTCCTCCGGGTACTCCGGTTTCCTCCCCCAGTCCAAAGACATGCATGGTAGGCTGATTGGCGTGTTTAAAGTGTCCCTAGTGTTTGAATGGGTGTGTGAGTGTGTATGTGATTGTGCCCTGTGATGGACTGGCACCCTGTCCAGGGTGTACCCCGCCTTGTGCCCGTTGCTCCCTGGGATAGGCTCCAGGTTCCCCGTGACCCTGAAAAGGAGTAAGCGGTAGAGGATGGATGGATGGACCTGGAAATTAGCATCACCCTGATCACCCAATATGATTTTTCCATTGGCTTTTGGATTACTGCAAAAAGTTTATGATTCTTACACATTTTGTTCACCAAGATTAACTTCACAAATGAACACAACCTGTATGAATTTTGAAGCCTAAATGCAACCGCTAAAAAAAAGAAAAGAAACGAAAAAGAAAAATTTGGCTATAGATGAACTACACCATGGTCGCATGAATTCAACGTCACCACCAGGATGCTTGACAACTCTTTCGGTCTTTAATTAAAAACACTATAATTGGAAAATACCTAATACAAAATATAGAAAATATACATTGATCAACCTATAAGTTGAGAAGTTTCAGTTGGAATAGTTTGCAAGAGCGTGCGTTTTCCCGTGTACTGGACATCCATCGTCCCGTAGTCAGTGGGATTTTGAATGTTTTTTTTTTAGTTTTTTTTTGTTAAATGCCTGAAATAAAGTCTGTGGTGAACACAAGCACAATATATGTTCATGTTTTATACTACACCATTAAATACATCAGTAATACCCCACTCAGGATTTTTTTTAAAAGCTTTTACGTGTCTTGAAAAAGACAGTTGCTAACAAGTGGCTAAATGGGACTATAGAGATTGTCAGGGACATTAAACGTCACCACGCTGAACAGTAAAACTCTTCTACTACAGCCTCATTGTACTCGCATTCTTGCGACTCAAACTCATTTTATCCATTTATAGTATTTTCCCATTGTTTTGTTTTGTTTTGTTGTTGTTTTGTTTTTTGTTTTTTAATAAAGACTGAAAGAGTTGTCGAAAGCGTAGCGGTGGTGACGTTGAAATCATGCGACCGTGGTGTAGTTCGTTTATAGCTTAACATTAACATTTACTTCTGGCGAGGGTATAGGCCTCAAAAGCTTATGAATCTTATCTTAATCAACAAAACATATGAGACTCATAAACTTTTGTTTATCCATAAAAGCCAACGGAAAAATCCTATTTTTTCGAGGGAACCAGGGTGGTGCTACAAAAATAATGAAGACTTCCACATTAGTGTCCAGCACTTGAGAAGGGGACATCCCTCTTTCTTAATGCAGAGATAAAGTCCATTTCTACAGCGTGCAACTGTTACATTTATGATGGCGAAGATGCCAACGTGCATGTAACACCAGTCCCATTCACAAAGCAGGAGATTTTCTCACAATAAAATTACATCGTGAGAAAACAGCTTTTGTTATTTAAAGATCACGAGAAAATAACAGAAAAAGTAACAATGCCCGCTTAGGGCTTCCGTAGATATTACTTATTTATGTCGTAGTATAAAACGTGAACATATTTTGAGATATGTTCCTTATTTCAGTCATTAAACCAAAAACATATTCAAAAAGCCCTGTGGCTTCCGGACGATGGATGTCGAGTACACAGAAAAATTAAATAACGAGAAAACAAGAAATAAAAAAATAAATAATGATTAATTAAAGCTTAGAGCTTCCGTACAAATAGCAAATGTTTTCACACATTCTTTGTGGGAAGAAAAGGGGGCACTAATTAGATTGTGATCGTTGTCATTTTGTAATCTCTTGTAAATTTAATACCTTTTCTACTGTAAACTGACTGCTCTGAATGTGAAGCTTTTATCTGAACATTTATTTAGATGAGTACAGAATTTGGATACTTTGACCACTTCTGATTATATTAAAAGGTAATGGGTTTTTTTGTTTGTTTGTTTGTTTGTTTAAAAAATATTATATATCAGCTCAAAAAGATGTTATTTTTATTACTATGCATGAATTCAGCCAGAATTAAAAAGCCTTGTCCAAAAATGTCTCTTCTAGGAGAGTACACAAATATTCATATTGTAGTTTGGATGAAATCTTTATTTGTCACATACATTACAGCACAGTGAAATTGTTAGGATGCTGGGGTCAGCCATGATACAGCAACCCTGGAGCATAAATTGTTAAGGGCTTTGCTCAAGGTCCTAACAGTGGCAGTTTAGTGGTGCTGGGGCTTGAACCCCATCCTTCCGGAGTCCTTAACAGTTGGCCCACCATTTCCCTTTAAAATGTGCATGCACGATAACCATAGTTCAGGTCAGGGATATGCTAGCTTGTTCTCAATCCTGCTTCTGGACTACCACCTGGTGTTTTCCATTCTCACAACTCACCCGACTGAACTGATCAGCTACTTCACGTGCTTAAACCAGATTGAATTCGAATAAGAGGATGAAAACACCAAAATGTCCAGGATGGTGGCACTTCCAGAACTAGGACTGGACAACACTGCACAAAAAAGAGAGAATAAACTATATAGGCTGAACCATCTTTGTTTGTGATGCCTGTTTCTTTTCTGCAAGGCTTAGAATTTTCCCTTGTTCTTTTCTTGGCCAAAAGAGGGAGACAAATGATCAGATTCAAAGGCTGGTAATAAATATATATTTTAGTAGTAGCAGAACTCTTTCTAGGTTTCAAGGTTAAATAATAGAAAATTTCAAATTTAACACAAGTTTATCTTGTGTTTTCCATGCAGTTTGCACTAACTAGTGCCAGTAGCATCTCTCTTTCTGCTTCTTATTTTCTGTGTTTGTGTGTGTGTGTGTGTGTGTGCGCGCACTTTAGGTGATTCAGCAGGCCTTGCACAGGCAGCCGAGCACAGCAGCACAGTACCTGCAACAGATGTATGCAGCTCAGCAGCAGCATCTAATGCTTCAGACAGCAGCACTGCAGCAGCAGCACCTCAGCACAGCTCAGCTCCAGAGTCTGGCAGCCGTGCAGCAGGTAGGCTGGCATGCTGAAAAATGCTATTCACAAAGATTAATCAGTATGGCAATCATCCGTCATCATCTTATGCCTTTTTTCTACCTCCTCACATCTCTATATATTCTCTCTCTTAGGCCAGTATAGCTGCTGGTAGGCAGAGCTCTACCCAGAATGGCACCTCATCCACCCAGAGTGGATCCTCACAAACTACAGTGAGTCTGTACAGAGCAACACACATCAATTGCCTGTGTAAATATCACAGCTCTTATGTGTAAATATCTGCAATATTAAAAGTATGTGTGATATAATATTTTCACTCTTTTTTTCTTTCTCTCAGATTAATTTAACAACGTCTCCTGCCACGGCTCAGTTAATAAGCCGTGCCCAGAGTGTAAACTCCTCCCCTTCCGCAATCTCTCAGCAGGCAGTGCTGCTAGGGAACGCCTCAAGCCCTACCCTCACAGCCACCCAGGCGCAGATGTACCTGCGTGCCCAGATGGTGAGCTAGCACATGCGTTGCATACAATACAAACAATAAAAGATATGCTAATAAATAATGGCATGCTCATAATGTCTTACTTATTCTGTTAATGTCTTTAGAACTTTAGAACATTAACATTCTAGATCAGGTACTTATGACAAGATTTAGCACAGGTATTACCATCAAATTTTCATTATGAATAATATATTTATTTTAATGAATTTATTATAACATATAAAACAATTTTTATAAAAATAAAAAAAGAAAAATATTGCTGTAAAAACTAAACTATGAACTAGATCTGACATACTTATAATGCTACTCACATAATGATCTGCTTTTAAATTAGTGCTCTGGTTGTACATTAATCTAGGGGTTAATATATCGTTATATTCAGGTTTGCTAACAGAGTGACATAAACTGGGTCATGTCAGAGTGACATAAAATGATGGTTTTGATTATATTTCTATCTAACTTCCACAATAATAAATGAGTTTATATATATATATATATATATATATATATATATATATATATATATATATATATATATATATATATATATATATAAAAACAGGGGGAAATGAAACATTTGGTATAAAGATATATTTTAAAATCCAATCAGCAATCAACACAATTGAGTGAGATGTTCTAAATGTTCTACAAAAAAAAAAAGAAATGGTGAAAGTCACAGTATTTTGTGTATAGTGATAATATTGTAATTATATATTTGAATTATAATGATAATAATTAAACCAATTTATTCTGAAGCCACTACTATTCTTATATCACCCTGTCTCATTACAAAATGAGTTACATTACTACATTACTTACATTCATTAAAGAAGGGTTTTGTGTGTGTGTGTGTGTGTGTGTGTGTGTGTGTGTGTGTGTGTGTGTGTGTGTGTGTGTGTGTGTTCTCCCAGGCTCAGCAAAGTAACCTGGTGCATGTAGCTAGGAGTCTCGGCCGAGCTGTTCCTCTCTCCTCCCAGCTTATCCTTGCTCCCACAGCTACTGTGACTGCTCTACAGTCTGACACCAGTAACACTCAGTCTGCAACTGCACAGGTACACACACACGCACACGCACACACACACACACACACACACACACACACACACACACACCTCTGTCATACTTTGCAGAAACAAAATATTCATTGTACTGTATTTGTGTCATATAAATTCACACAGTAGTCATGTACTGTAAGTAAGGAATAAAACAAGATAGGGCATGTGGTTATAGGAAAATAGTGAACACCAGGGTGGTATGATTCAACCCAATGGGATACTGAGTTACTCTTACCACCCTGCGTTGTTTATTTACCTACAACGGCATGTCCTGAGTGTTTATTATACCACAGCAATTTACAAATTATTTAAATTATTTATTTATTTTAATGACATATTGTACAATTTTATCAATTTATTATTAGGTTTAATGTTGCAGAATGTCCACAAATTAATTTCCTTACCAGCCAGACCTTTTTCCATGTCTGAAAACTTAAAGTTGCAGATCCTCACTGAAAATGTCACTTAAATTCACCATAAAAGTCTGTGTAAACTGTTACCATAGAAACAACCATGTATTGAAAGAAGCACATTAAGATAAACTTTGCAGCCAGAACTACTGTTAGAGCTGCAGTTGAAGAAAATTCATCAATCTGTTCTGATGATTCAAATTTGAGAATTTAACAGTGCTGCAGTATAATTACATTGTGGGGAAAAACTGATTGAGTAATTTACTGGTAGCAGGGTTGCAGTAAAGTACTGTAAAAATTACAGTAAACATCTACCATCACTAAATTCATTCACAGTAAAGGAGTGCATTAAATCAGCACAAGCTAGTTGAACTAGTTTTGCTGGCTCAGTGGATAAGGCTTACATATCAGAAAAAATATGTTTTTAATAATTATGTAGCAAATGGATTAATGGTGTCCAACTCTAGTAGTGCAGTTAAAATAAGTCATACTTCAAATGTGCCTCCCAGGTCCAGAATCTTGCCCTTCGCAGTCATCAGGGGGCGACAACCTCCTCTCAGTCCACCGGTCTGCAGGCTCTGAGCCTTAAGCAGACTCCTATCTCCATCCAGCCCACTCCACTCATCAAGGCCCCTAGCCAGAGTGCCTCCAACTCAGGGACCATCACAGGGAAGGGTGGTCTCCCTGTGGTCACCACAGATGGAGGGAAGAAACCAGAGAGCGGAGAGACTGAGGCCAAGGCAGTGAATATGAGCCGCAGTGTGACATCTTCTCAGCCCCTTATCACACCAAGTAAGAACCATCTGAGTGAGAAAAACTACTAAAAATATGAGCTGATAGTATAAACAAGTGGTTCTTCTGATCTGACCTTTCTACTTGGTCTGCACATGTGGCTTTGAGCTTTAAAACTTTCTAAAATAAAACATACAAACACAGCAGAAGGTCTAGTTCTGAATAACCTGGTTAACAGCTGTACAGATCTCATGAAGTGATGTTTATATTTGTTCTCAGTCCTGTTGCAGAACCCGGTCGTTGAGTATAAATGTTTATATCCCCACTGTCTTATATGCCACTCAAACCTCTGTATAAACCTGACAAACATTTCACAAATTTAGTCACGCTCACTTACCAGCTCTTTTGAATTCTGAAATACAAGCCGATGCATGTGTTAAAACTATCAAACTGAGTCTGACTGCTTTGTTGTGCTGCCTTTGGTGTTGGTGATATGTTAAGGCTTGCAGCTTCCATTAAATTGTTGAAGGCCCATCTCTGGTTTTAAAAGCACACCCACAAAAGTGGTGACCTTAGTATTGTTAGGTTCTGTCTGGGTTTAGAATGAATGAGAGATAGAACCTTATGATGCTAAGATTGTGATATTCATTCACTGTTTCAATTATTAGTTTGTAAATCAAGGTTGTGTGTTTTTTTGTGTGCACAACCCAATTAGGAGCTTTCCAGACACCATTTTTATGTGAATTTTTAAATGTGGCGGAAAATGTCACAAAACTCTTTTTATGATCAGCCGAGGTGGAAATGTTGAGCTATCAAAAAATGCAGAAACCAGTGAAACAAACCAAGTGAATTCTAAAGTATGAGGCTGTAAATTGCATGTGGCCAGCTTGTATAACCCACTTTCACTTATCGGTTGGGATGAATGGCCAGTGGCAAGTCTCAGACAAGTCCAAGTCAGTAGAGAAAACATCCTGAGTCTACATCCCTACATGGTGGCTCTGGAGCCTATCCCAGGATAGGCGCAATCCATGGGCACAAAACAGGAATACACCAAAGATGGGAGGCCAGTCCATTGCTGGGCACCATGCTCATGCACATTTACACCTAGGGGCAATATAGAATAGTCAATTTGTTTACTGCCATTTTTTTAGAAGGTGCAAGGAAACCAGAGGAAACCCACATGGATACAGGGAGAATATACGAAACTCACAGAGTTTCAGCACAGAACTCAAGATCGAACCGGGAACCCTGAAGCTGTGGGGCAGCAATATTACTCACTGCTGCTGTTTGTCTGACTCTCTTTTTTTGAACGCAGGCCAATGACAGGCATGTACTTTGAGTATTCTCTTACCCCAAACATCTTCAAGATTTTCGTATATCAGCATCAATGATTCATTTCCTTTTGATGACCTTTGAATTAAAGTCCATGAAACGTTTACTAGAAACTCAGATATTGACATAAGTGATTACATTTGCTTGCTACATAAGGTTGGCTAGCCATATTATTTATTATAGGATGATGTCTGTAGAGGTGGGGTATCAGACTAACCCTGAATGTTGGGTACAGGTGTAGTTGCTATGGCAGAAATGTCTACAGAGGAAACCTGTATCGAGGGAATGTCTGTTTTTCTGTATGCTTGGTTGTGCACTGAGACAGAACTTAATCTCCCATTAACTTCTGAGCTTACACACTTGACTGCTTACACACTGGAGTACTACTAAAAAATTGTATTTCAATGTAATTTAAAGAAATTTCTTTTTTTCATTTAACGGTCAAGATTTTAATGCAGTAAAGGTACAAAGACGAAAAAAGTCATTTGTCATTAGCATAAAATTGCTCATGATAAAATGTGTCGTGGCAAAAATTGTGACTGGAAAGTCTGGGGTTTTCCAGGGCTGGGTTCAGCAATCTGGAGGGATTAACTCATCAGCCCTATTTCTGTAAGAGAAAGAGAGAGAAAGAAAGAGTGTGAGGAGAACAGCAAAAGAGAGTAAGTGGGAGAGGGAGGGAGGGAGGGAGAGAAAGCAGTGGGAGGGGATGGTCATCTGGATTGAGTCATCTGAATCCTCTGTCCCACGCCATACAGAGAAAAGAGAAAACTCGATTTCTTCTCACATTTTCATTCTGTTTGTTATTAAGGCAGGCTCCATGTGACCCATAGCTCTTCTACTAGTATCCAGCAATCAGTAGTAGATGTAGGATGCGTCTGCTCCCAACACACAGACACACACACACACACACGCACACACAGAAACACACTAACTATACAGCCTGTCAACGCTGTAATGTCTCATAATGATTCCTTGCCGCACAATGTGTGCTGAAGGAGCCTGAAGTTGAGCTGAATTGACCACATAGTTAAACACAATTTCCAGCAAACTGTGCACCACACGACTATTAAAAGCACCAACAGTTCTGATCTGCATTGCATTTTTCATGGATACAGTACACTCCAAAGCAGAAGATCAACTGCTTACAATAAAGCATAATACCATTTTATTTACAGACAAGACAATAATTTTATTATCACATTATTAGCTTTGAAATGTCGCACAGGAGAGTAAAAAATGGATGGATCAATTCATCTAGACTCTCAGGGGTGGACAAATCATACATTCATTAGCTAGCCCACTGAGTAAGTGAAGCCACCAATGTGCCTGCTCATTCCCATGTTTTGGCTGCTCAGAAACCTTGACTTATGGTGACTAGTAAATTGGTTAGTAAGTACATTAATACGGACATAAACACTTATGTCGTAACATCTCATTTAAATATTCATACCAAAACGTTTGCTTTGTGGAACTCAGATGTGAGAAGGTTTTTTTTTTAATTCTTCCTCTGGTTGTTGAATGATCCAGAGTTGTACAAATCAATTAAGGATTGCATGAATGAAATGAGCCGAAACTATTTAATTTGCCATTTCCATTCAAGATTTCAAAGCTTTATTTGTCACATGCACATTTGAAAGTGCAGTGAAATGATATACATTTGCATGTGTATGATCTCTCTAGCATACGCCCAGATTCAGCCCCAAGCCCTGATCAAACAGCAACCACAACAGTTTGTCATTCAACACCAAACTCCACCCACTCCTCGAATGCAGACCCAATTACTGCAGACTGCCTCAATCCAGCCCCACCCACAGACTGCCTCGCTTGGCCTCCAGAGCTCCTCAGCTGGAGGACCTATCCCTGTCCTGCCTAAACCACCAGCCCTCAGCCAGGGATCATCTCCGAGCCAACAAGCCACCATCTTCCATTCCACAGTGAGCCAACACTCCGGCCTGAGCCAGTCTAGAGCTCAGCCGGTCCAGCTTACCGCCATCAACCTGCAGATCCAGCCTGCACATAGCCAGGTATGCCAGTACACCACTCCCACTGAACGAGCGCACAGACCACTATTGACTAATGCTTTGCCCAAAATGGCACCCTAACCACTAATCCTCACATTAATGATTTAAAATCACACTTACAGTGAACACAATTTGTGCTTTAATCAAAACAGTCACATAAATAAATTGTTGGCCTACTAGAGATGTGGCCAAAACCCACACATTATTTACTACATAGGCTGGCTGTACAGTGCATTGTAAGTATTGTCTACTCACTAGGTTACATCCTTTGTTATTACAGAAGATTATGTTCATGAGGTTCCTGACTGTGCTTTCAGACATGAGTATAAAAGCTGATTCCCAAATAAACATACAGTGTGGCGTGTGATTTTGGATATTGCCTAAGCTTTAAATCAATGAGGTAAAGGCTTCTCCTGTTCTGTGCCTCTAACCAAAACATTTTCTAATCTCATATTGTCTCAGGCTTCCAGACTTGCTCAGGACAGTAAGGATAAGCCCACATCACTGGTAATAAGAGAGATTTGCCAGCCTCTTGGTGCCCAGGTACCCACATCTGCCCCATCACAGGACACCAATCCTCCAGAGCCACCTAAAGCTGACACTGGGACTGCCACAGGCCAAACTCAAGGTATCATCGTCTGAAACATCTGCCTTATACATCAATGATTCTTAATGTTGGCCGTCGAGTATCATGGTCAGAGCTGACGAATGAAATTAGATGCGATGGGAGACAGTAGAACAGTAAAAAATGTGCAGGGGTTTTCAAGGATCAGGACTGATGTAATCAGGAACGTCTTAAGATCTCCTGATACCAGTAGTACTGTAATCCGGCAGTGTCTTATTGTGACTTAGTGACTTACTAAGACTGTGTTGGGACACAGGTAGCTGTAAGAACAGCTTCAATGCAGCTTGTGATAGATTCTACAAATCTCTGGAACTGAACAGGATTTAAGAACACCATTGTTCTAAAGGATGGTGTTTTGATGATCATGGTAGAGAGGGCTGTCTAACACACTGATCCAAACTCTTCTATAGGTGTTCAGTTAGGATTAGTTCTGGTGACTGCAAAGGCCACAGTATATGATTTCCATTCATTTTCATCAAAGCATTACGTTGTATATACTGTACATGGACCTATGTACTCCATAAATTGTTTTCTCATTTGCTACTGCCATGTCTTTTCTTCATATAGCCCTTTTACACACACTTCAATAAACTTTCAATTACATTCAGGTCTGAAAATCAAACAGCCCTTTATTACCCTTGTGCAGCCTGTAAAGACAGAACACAACATGCAAAACTAAGGTTACATTTTTATAGGCAGCATTTCACAAAATACTTAATATGGATTATAGATTAACTGTATAACCAGCGATGATACATTCAGTTCTGAATGTATTATAATCATCACAGCATTTAAGCAAAGCAAGCCATATGATTATTTCCTGAGAAAACGAAGTGGTGATTCAGAGAATATTGCAGCCACAGCTGCAGGGAAAAAATATTTTATTAATTTCTATTCCTCCCACACGAAAAAAAAAAAGACTTCTTGCATAGTGTTTGTGTGTGTGTGTGTGTGTGTATGAGACAACTCCTTTGGGGGAGTTGAAGGGGCGGTGAGTTAGAGCAGGAGGGTGAGTTTCCCATGAAACAGGAGGCAGGGTGTAGTTCTGAGAGAGAGACAGTATGATTAGCAGCACTGGAAGATTTAGTGTGTAGTTTTTCCTCATAGACTGATGAGATGAGAGCACTTACACGCTTTCACACGGAATTGGACAGTGCTGCTGAAGCTAAGCAGGTTTTGGTCTATCTTGGTGAGCAATTTGCTTCATTACTTGCTGTTACATACCAGTTTAGTTGGTTGGTGTTGCATGTTTATTTCCAGAACAGTGTGACAGTACTATCCTTTCATTGATTGTAACTGTCTTGAATTAAATACAGACTTGGTTTAGGGTAAGAGTTCATTTAAAATGTCAATGCTTACATATCACAGACTTTAAAATAAACTAGATACAAATAAACCAGTATTTATTCAGTACTTATTCAATAAACCAGTACTTATTCAGTACATGTCTTGTTGTTAAATCGTAGCTAATCTTCGTAGACACATTGTGCTTTAGACTTCTATGTATGTAAGTCTTTAATAGTATTAAGTCATCCTGGCCATTCTGAAATGTTGGTTAAGTGATGCAGCTGTCTACTACGTATCTGAACTGAGTGATAGTAAGTGAACGTTACTGAATGTACAGTGTAATTCGGATTAAGATGAATGATTTGCTATGTAGTTTTGCCTCTGAAGCAATAACAGCCACAGCGATAAAAAAAACACTTTGGTGTATTCGTGCAGGTGCAGTGGAGACCCCAAGCACTGCGGCAATGACCCCCCGAGGAGAAAGTGAGCTGGCTAACGGTGAAAACAAACCGCCTCAGGCCATCGTGAAGCCCCACGTGCTCACACATGTGATCGAAGGCTTTGTCATCCAGGAGGGAGCTGAACCATTTCCAGTGAGT
The DNA here is from genome assembly GCA_012411365.1 of Ameiurus melas. Taxonomy (NCBI): domain Eukaryota; kingdom Metazoa; phylum Chordata; class Actinopteri; order Siluriformes; family Ictaluridae; genus Ameiurus; species Ameiurus melas. The sequence continues at coordinate 17,147,566 of CM022767.1, forward strand.
ACAATCTACTGTTACACTAAGAGTTAAAAATCTGGCCAATCATAACAAACAAAAACAGACAAAAACATGGAACAAATTTGATGAACATTTCCCTAAAAAGCCTACAGCGTAACCTGTCAGACTGACTGGTGACAGCATCAATTAAGTCCAGATCAGATCACAGGACAACAGAACTTATGTGGGATATCCCTGCAAGCTAAACAACTGTGTAAAAGCCCAGTTCTGGTCCATGCTTACCACTTTCATCTGGCCCACACACCGCAGTGGAATGGCAACAATGAACTCATCTGAATCTGGCAGCCAGAGCACAGCTGGTCTCAAACTTGATGAGACCATATGTCTGGCATTATATAGGGTCTAAAACCGTGTCCACGTTAATGAGGGCACATTTATAAAGGCATACCATAAATATTTATCTCCACACTGAAATGTCATTGTCATCCATTTAAAACGCATCTTTTTGAAAACTACAAAATGCTACAGGGCTGAATAGGTCTGAGATGCTTTAAATCATCCTAAGTCACTCTGTAGTTTAGGCTAAGTGATAGAGCTGTCTAGTAAGATACTGAGTCATTATTTTGTTGTAAGACCAGGCCACTGGTCTTATATTATAAGACTTTATTAATCCCCAGATGGAGAAATTAAGGTGTCGCAGCAGCAGCAAAAAAAAGAAAGAAGATATAAAAGAGGAATGTGTGTGTGATTGTGTGCCCTGCGATGGACTGGCACCTTGTCCGGGGTGTACCCCGCCTTGTGCCCGATGCTCCCTGGAATAGGCTCCAGGTTACCCCGCAACCCTGAAAAGGATAAGCGGTTGAAGATGGATGGATGGATGGATGGATATAAAAGAGATATTAAGGAGAACAATACAGGGATATATAAAGAGTATATACAAGATGTATAAATATTTATAGACATGAGGGTCTTATTACTGAGGGTTTTTATCACTACTTATCCATCTAATAACCTTTTAGTGTGGATTAGGAAATGAGCACATTCCAAATAGAGGATGAGATCATTTGAGTTGATTTGACTGTCTGTTTCAGACTATCTTTTTACAACTGAATATATAATATAAACCCAGCATTCCTTTATGCAAGACAACTGCTGTACAGTGGACTTCTGCATCCATCATGTCTATTACAGAGTCTCTTTATACAAGTTAACTTAGCTATATTTGCTTGTGAAGGCCAATAAAAGGCGCAAAAACCACAAAAAACAAAAAAAAAAAGACGGGTCGGTTTTTGCGTAAAAATTTTTTGTGTGGGGGGTTTGTTTGTGGGTGCGACAAGCGCGGGGGGGGGGGGGGGGGTGGGGTGTGGTGGGGGCGCGGGGTGTGGGTTGTGGGGTGTGTGTGGGGGGGGTTGGGTGCCGGGGTGGGTTGTTGTTTCTGGAAAAAAAAAAAAATTTGAATGGTTTGTTGTTTTTTGTTTTTTGTGGGTTGTGGGTTGGGTGGGTGGGTTGGTGGTTTTTTGGTTGGGTGGTGTGGGGGGGGGGGGGGGGGCCGGGGGGGGGGGGGGGGGTGGGGGGGTGGGGTGGTGGGGGGGTGGGGTTGGGGGGGGTGAAAAGGGGGGGAAAAAGAGGGGGAAAAAAAAAGGAATGAAAAAAAAAAATAAAAAAAAAAAAAAAAAAAAAAAAAAAAAAAAAAAAAAAAAAAAAAAAAAAAAAAAAAAAAAAAAAAAAAAAAAAAAAAAAAAAAAAAGGAAGTGGGTGGGGGGGGGGCAGGGGGGGGGGTGGTTTTTTTGTTTTAATTTTATGGTGATTTGTTAAAAATTAAAAAAAGTGAAAAGGAAAAAGTAAAATATATATTTGTTTTTTTTTTTTAAAAAAAAAAAAAAAAAAAATTTTTTTTTTTTTTTTTTTTTTTTTTTTTTTTTTTTTTTTTTTTTTTTTTTTTTTTTTTTTTTTTTCATTTTTTTTTTTTTTAATAATATTATGTAAAAGATAAATAAATCGCAAACAAGAGACATTGTTCTCTGCAGTTAATTTTGGGGTCAACTGGCTTGACAAATCTGCATGACAAATGCTACCGAACAGCAATAAAAAAGCACTTAAACTCAAAAAGCAGCTCAATACCAAAACACCACAACATCCTAACCCTAAATGTTACTTTTAAAGTCCAACATTATAATTTCAAAATGCCTTAATAATATTTCAAATATAACATCTAAACAACACCTTTCAAGAAGCAGTACAAAAGTGTATTATATATGGGATGTAGGTTTATTGGTTTAACAAGCAGATTAAAAATTATATGTAAATTAATGGCAGAGGACAAAATTCAGACAGTTCCCAGGGATGACTGCAGACCTGATAACGCTGAGTTACTCTATATGAAGATATCTATAAACACCACAGCATGTGGATGGGATGGGATAGATCACTTTATAATTAATTATTTAATAAGGATTGGATGTGGAGAGGACCGGCACCCTGTCCAGGGTGTACCCCGCCTTGTGCCTGATGATTCCTGGAATAGGCTCCAGGTTCCCTGTGACCCTGAAGAAGGAGTAAGCGGTAGAAGATGGATGGATGGATGGATGGATGGGGAGAGATGTATGACCTTTGTAAAACAGTGTATTTCCCCCTGCACTGTCCACTTCGAACCCCAGTTGAGCAGAAAGCCATCCCAATTTGTCAAAACTGCTGTCTTGTACTTAATTTAATGCTAGAATTCAGAATGGATGTGAATGGTCATGCTGCCCTCATGTGGTCTATTATTGTAAAGTAAAATAAAAAACCTGAGTATCAGGGACACTTGCTGAACACTTCAATAGGAACACGTGTACCAATGCAGATGAATCATACAATTATCCAATCAGCCAACCATGTGGCAGCAGCCCAATGCATAAAATCATGCAGATACAGGTCAAGATCTTCAGTTTCTATTCACATCAGACCATGACTTTGACTATGGCATAGATGGGCTGGATTGAGTATTTCATAAACTGCTCATCTTCTGTGATTTTCACACCCAACCACCTCTAGAGTTTATACTAAGTGGTGTGCAAAACAAAAAACATCAAGTGAGCGACTGTTCTGCAGACCTTTTTCATGAAGGAGACTGGCCAGACCAGTTCGAGTGGATAGGTAGACACACTAAAACTATTCAAAGCACCTAGTGTGGCACCAACAACCATGATATGGTCAAAGTCACTGAGATCACATTTTTCCCTATTCTGATGATTGATGTGAATATTAACTGAAGCTCTTGACCTGTATCTAAAGAATTTTATGCATTGCTGCCACATGATAGGTTGATTAGATAATTGCATACATGAACAGGCATGTAGGTGTTCCTATTAAAGTGGCAAATTAATATATATTGCCATAATGGTCAAAGCAGTCATTCAAAATTACAGCATTTGGTATATTTTTCTATTTGTGTCACTTAAGTAATACCTAAATACTGCAAATAAAAAAGGTACAAACATTTTCTGATTATTTATGTGTGATTGTAGATGTGCATGCAGGCGGAGAGGCCTCCAGTTCAGACAGACAGCCTGAAGAAAGCAGAGAAGCCACTGCCTTCAGACTCACAGAAAACTCCACTGAACAACGCTCCCACCACCACTGACTCTGAGCCTGAGGAACCCTCACAACAAGGTGAGAAGCGAACCCTTAAATATAGTTAAACTAGTTTAGAGATTAATCTAATATTGTTTCAAATTCATTGATTGACATACGGGGTGCACGGTGGCTTAGTGGTTAGCACAGTCGCCTCACACCTCCAGGGTCTGGGGTTCGATTCCTGCCGTGTGTGGAGTTTGCATGTTCTCACACTGCATAATTGGCTGATTGGCGTGTCCAAAATTGTCCGTAGTGTATGAATGGGTGTGTGAGTGTGTATGTGTTTGTGCCCAATGCTTCCTGGGATAGCCTCCAGGTTCCCCCAAAGCTGAAGAAGGAATAAGCGGTAGAAGATGGATGGATGATTGACATATGCTAAACATTTCAGAGATTAGATTAGACAGTTATTCCATACACATTCATTTGGAGGTCAATCATCTTAGAGCTCTTCTTTATTTGGTAAAAATTTCATGGTGCTGGAGTTTAAATCTGCTTTATATATGTGTGCTTTTTTGCACTGTTCTCAGATTCAGCAGTGAGAGATGAGGAGGAGCCAGAAGAGCCCAAGTTGACGTGCGAGTTGTGTGGCTGGGTCGATTTTGCCTACAAGTTTAAAGGCTCCAAGCGATTCTGCTCTGTGGTCTGTGCTAAAAGGTACAACAATTGAATACTAATGTTTCATTTAACACCACACGGCTATGGTACACGAGGTTTTCATGCTCATTTTCTAACCACAGTTTGTGTTGCTCTTAACCAGGTACAATGTTGGCTGCACAAAACGCATTGGCCTCTTCCACCCTGACCGTTCCAAAACCGCCAATCGGTGGAGACGAAGGTCACACAGTCGAGGTTGCAGAAGTACAGAGACAAAGAAACAGGTTAACATCTTCCCAACACAACACACACAAATCTAAATTTTGTACAGTATAATGAATTGAATTTTGCATAATGTCCTCCCCTCTCCCTATAGAATACTATGAAACTATAGAAATTTATATTTTTTTTCAAAATGAGGATAAGGCTGAGGATCATGGGATTTGTAGTCTGCAACTTCAGGAATTGACATACCCCAATAAAGCGTATAATTTATTGCGTGCTGTGAGCGTCCTGATCAATCTCAGATTTTCCAGATTAAGTGTGCGTTTATGTGGGTTGGTGACTCGCAAACAGAATTATTTTGGAATAACACTGTTGAATATCTAACTTGCACATCGTTAGCTCACCAATTTGTCTTTCATTCCATTTGTGCTATTTAGTCCATACCATGTACACCCGACCATCATATCATATGTGCTTGTTGAACATCCTATACTAGATTGAGTCCCCCTTTGCTGCTCTCCAGTAATACCCTCCACTCTTCTGGAAAGGCTTTCTGCTAGATTCTGGAACATAGCTGTAGGGATTTGCTCATTCAATCACAAGAGCATTAGCGAGGTCAGGCCTGAGGATGGCTTGTGGTCAAGTCCTGGGACGAGGCTTGGGGTGCAGTAAGGTTTGCAATTTATCCTAAAGGTATTCTGTGGAGTTGAGGTCAGGGCTCTGTGCACACCACATTGACCTTGTTTTTGCACAGGGGCATTGTCATGTGGGAACAGGTTTGGGCCAGATAGTCTTAATGAAAGGTACTATGTATATATTGTAATACTACAGAATATAAAGACACTCTATACAATTGTATAGAATATGTGTGCTCCCAACTTTATGGTAATTGTTTGGCTATATGATATAGTTTCATTATTTATGACCAAAACCATCTTCAGCGTCTTTATTTGCAATTTACACTTCTGTCACCCTTCTGTGTGTGTTTTTGCAGAGGCTTTCCGTGTGCCAGCAGTCTCAGGGCGAGTCCGTGTCCTCGCCGCTCCCCTCTCAACCCAGTCAAGGAGAATCCAGTCCCTGCTCAGACATCTCCAGTTATGAGGAGCCAGCATCTCCTCTATCTGCTGCCAGCTCCAGCCCTGTGGGGCCACCCCGAGGGCCCTCCACCTCTGATCCGGAAGATGTTCCTACACTCAGTGAGCACTTCCTGCCATGTGACCCTACCAAGTGGAATGTGCAGGAGGTGTTTGAGTTCATCCGCTCTCTGCCAGGTCAGTGATTTACAAATTGGGAAATCACTGTAGCAGGGTCGTTTGGCATCATTATAAAATAAATACTTGCTATAATTTGTAACTTTCTTTTATAATGACAATTTGTTCTGTGGACGTGGCAGGTTGTCAGGAAATTGCGGATGAATTCCGTTCTCAAGAGATTGATGGACAGGCCATGCTGCTACTGAAGGAGGACCACTTAATGAGCGCTATGAACATCAAACTAGGTCCAGCGCTCAAGATCTTCGCCCGCATTAACATGCTCAAAGACTCCTAGCCTCAGAAGGCAGAGTGAGAGAGTGTGTGTGGGTGTGCAAAAGTTTTATGCGTTTCTCAATGGTCTAAAGGTGACCTCACAAATACAAATGCACTATAATGTTTTTGTTTTTTTTTTAAAAGGAACTGTACCTCCAGAAGGTCAATAAATGGAAGGAAGCAAAGACAAATTATCTATGAAGAATGGCACAAATACTAATGTCCGCTCACAAAGTACACAGTACCTTTGAGAATGCTGAAGAGTAGTACATCTGCACATGATGTTTAAAGACACGCTTGACACAGGGGTAACATATGGCACAAGGTCTAAACTTCCACATCCAACATACGTCCATATGTGAACAGAGCAGCCTGGATTGTACTCCCATTGCAAGAATATTTCAGCATTTTATACCTTGTCCTACTTACAACTGTATAATATTGTCGATTTCAGAAGTTATTTTATCTTTTTATACATGCCTGATCTTTTTATATAATTATGTTCAAGTAAATTATTCATATGTGTGTACGTGTGTGTAAGTGTTTCTAAGTTAATCCACAGGAAATTGGTGCTAAACAATATGGGAATAACCCAGTCACTAATTAGTCACTACATTGTGTTGTTTAGAATTTGAATCCAGATGAAGAAAAATCAGTACTTTTACACTGGAAAGCCATTGTGAGTGTTCCTTTCCAGACATGCCTTTTGATTAGGTTATACCTTCATTAGGAATTCTTTTTTATCAACCCAAAGGACAGCCCAAGCACTCTTCTTCAGCGAAATCTTTTTTGAGACTTTAGAATGATAAAATGTTCTTTAACATGTTGCAGGATTTCAGTGTGTGTTGCTAGACAGAATTGTAATAACGTCTTGTGTCTTTGTTGGGCATGCCTTGTGAAATGCCTGTATTTATCAAATGGATTTAAATTGGTAATATAATTTTCATTTTTAAATGAAAAAAAAAGAAGTTGTTTTGCATAACATTTTTTGCGGAGTGTTTCTGGACACCTTGCCATCCTACTTTCTAGAAAACATGTGTGGTTGCCACAAACAGGTAAGATTTCATGCACTCTCTTCAAACCTCAATGAATACATGCTGCTTAAAAAAAACATGGCAAAGAGATAGAAGTTGTGCTATGGGTACATGCTTACTTCCAAGGGAGCAGTTAACTATTTGTATCAAAATTGTTTTAAACATTTTCAGCATTACCGTCCGTAAGATATGCAGCAATGACTCTTATTAGGTCAAGCTGTAATTATGAAAATTTGCTGGTGGATGAATGACTGTTTATTGCTGCTATTACGTAAGTAAAAACAGGAGCTAAATTGTTTCACAGACATTCCATAACATTAAATGTAACTATAAATTGATTTATTTTTTTTAAAGTAAGGGGTGTCATTCTTTAATATATATATTTTTAAATGTTAGCTTTAACAAATTGTTGTGGTATATGGGAAATGCAACTTTTCAGGATGTGCTATTATGGGAAAACAATCAACTGTTAATTATTTTCCTATAACAGCATGACCAATGTGTTTTGATTGTTTTGTACCAGTTTTATGTACATCACATATAAATAACTCTGGTGACCAAGCAGATCTCAAGCTGCTTGATGTCTATTTGAACTGAATTTTTGGTAAGTACTTACAACAAACTGTGTATAGTAAATGAAAACCTGCACAGTAACTAAGATTTAGCTCTTCTAAAAGTTTATTTCTCATATGACCCATTTCAAAATCAGGGGCTTCATTTATCAATGAGAAAGTAAGGTATCTAAAAGTGTTTTAATGTTAACACCATCAATGACCCGTTGATGGCGCACAAGATCAACGTGCCTGCATTTTTATTTAGGTAACTATGTTGTCATAATCAGGGATTTAGTGAGATTGTGATGGAAATATCAATGTCAGATTTCACAGTTTTCATGTTACCATACATTTCTTATACCAAGACAATTAGGGCATCTTCTTTGTTCACATTAGAGTTAATTTGACAACAATCCATTTTGCCCTTGGGCCTTGGGGAATCACAAGCAGCTGAGCCGCAACCTCAAAAAACAGTCATGAACATCCACAAGTCTGGTTCCTCTTTAGGAGTCATTACAAACGAATGAAGGCACCACAAACATCACTTTAAACAAATGTATGGAATTTTTTAAATCCCGAGACCACACAAGGAAGGAAATAGTCACAAATGACATCCCAGGGATGCATGGGGATGCATTTGGTCCAAAAGGTTCAAGTGAATCCAAAGACAAAAACAAAGGAGCTGGTAAAATGACTTGGAGGCATCCGTCACCAAAGTATGTACAGCCACCATTAAGAGAGTCCTACATCACCATGGTCTAAAAGGCTGTCAGTCAATGAAGAAGTGCCTTCTATAAGACCAGCACACAAAAAAAAAACAGAAGGAAGTTTGAAGGTGATCACCAAGATGAAGGCCTAGCTTTCTGAAGGAATGTTCAAAAGCCTGGTCAGATTACACCAAATGTGGAGGAAAAAAGGCTTTTTGTTTTTCTACAGAAACTTTTTATTGATTTGAAAAGGTATAGTGCAAAACATAAATTAACTAAACAAAGAATCCATTTCAACACAGTAAACCTTGTTAAATCCCCTCATGAAGGCTCATGACCTTTCCTGAAAGCAACAAGCACCACCTCAAGGATATCTGCTTATTTAGGGGGCTGTGTACTACTCCCAAATGTGGTACAGAGCATATGGCACAACTGTAAGTACCTGAAGAATTAAGATCTGGGAATCCCAAATCTCTGTATTATATTTTCAAAGGATATCAACGCTCCGTTTTTATACAGGTCGGCCAATGCGTTAACACCTCTGTTAATCCGTTCTGTCCAGCAAAGAGGGGGTTTTATAATACACAATTTGTGGTTCAAAAAAACGTGAGGCTTTTAATCCAAAGAACACTATCTCAACTGTGAAGCATGAGGGTGGCAGCATCATGTTGTGGGGGTGTTTTGTTGGAAAAGGGACTGGTGCACTTCAGTAAACAGAAAAAGCCAGAAAGCTGAAACCTGGTCTTCTTCCAAGACAGTGATTCTAAGCATACCTACATAGTTCTAACAGAATGGCTTAAAGACAATAACATGAAAGTATTGGAGTGGCACAAAACCCTGACCTGAATCTTTGTGGACTTAACTGAGAAAGCATGTCTGAGCAAGGAGGCCTACAAAACTGACTGAGTTACACCAGTTCTGTTAGGAGGAATGAGTAAAAACTCTGGCAAAGTACCGTGAGAAGCTTGTAGAAGGCTACCCCAGGAAATAAAGCGAATTAAGCAAATATAGGCAATGCCACCACATACTATCAAAGTATATGTCAACTTTTTAACCACTGAAAAATACACTCACACACACACACACACACACACACACAGACACACACACACACACACACAGACACACACACACACACACACACACACACACACACACACACACACACTGACACTATGCTATTATGCAGTGAAATGGTTTTCTATTAAGGTCCTCCTGACAGCATTGCCATTTGCCGTGGCAGCATTGTTCTCCTTCCCTTCATCCTCTGTGTGTTCAATTTGTGCTCAATTTTCCCAAAATTATACAGTACTGCTAGAGCAACAATGACTGTCAGTGCTATATCAAGCTTTGTTTGAAGCCCATTCTCCAGGCAGGCAAACTGCTTTTTCCAAACACCAAACATCCTCTCAACAAGACCTCTTGCTGCAATGTGGCAGGTGTTGTATCATTTCTCAGCTGGCGTTGAAGTGTTCAAGATGGAGGTCGTCAGGTAGGCACGACAGGGGTATCCATTGTCACCTACTAAGTGGCCCTGAAATGTATGGCTTTCAAACAGAGTGCAGATGTGGCTGTTATCAAAGATCCTTCTGTCATGTGTAGATCTTGTCCTCGAGCTACAGTGTTGGTGATTTGGGCCTTCTCATCAAACACAACTTGAACTTTGATGGACGAATAACCCTTCCTGTTGCGAAACAGCTCTCCATTTTCTCCACCTGGGTTTTGAATGGGAATGTGAAATGCGAGATGTTTCTCTTGTTGGGGAAACCTTACAAACTGTTGAGACGCTCCCTTATTTTTCTGCGAGGAATTGTTTAATTTTCTCCAATCCACCCAATGATAATGATAATGAGTTTTTATTGGTCACGTATACATTATAGCACAGTGAAATGTTTTTCTTCGCATACCCCAGCATGCCAGCAAGTTGAGGTCAGAGCGCAGGGCCATCCATTAATACAGTGCTCCTGGAGAAGAGAGAGTTAAGGGCCTTGCTCAAGGGCCCAACCTTGGCAGCGCTGGGGCATGAACCCCCAATCTTCCAATCAGTAACCTAGAGCCTTAACCGCGAAGTGCTGCCATTCTGACCATTTAAACCTCCGCAATAGCAAATTCAAACTTAACCCTTAACTGAAATTTAAATCTGAGTTTAAAGTGATGGAGCAACAAGATTATAGTTAATCCAGGTTTATTGTAAAATGAAATCCAGGATGAACATGATGGTTTAAATGTAAGCCTGCTTATTTTAAAACAAGGTTTAAAGCTTGGTGCCACAGAATCATTAGATAAACCTTGATTTCATCTGGATGTAAGCTTAATCCTTATTGGTGCAACCCACACTAAATCTTAAATGTCTTTGAATGTTGTGGGGGGTTGCATCACAGTAATGATGGGAAATTCGGATCATTTTACTGACTCGGATTTTTGAGTATCGTTCAGCAAAATGAACGAATCCTGTTATGAGTCATTTCGTTCATTTCAGCAGAATACAATTAAAATGTTACATGTAAAATTTCCCCATCTAGTACTTAATAAACTATAATAAAAATAAAATAAAAAACTGTATGCTAATGCAGCCAAGGCCGAATTATGAGAAACAGAAATGAATAATTAATAGCTTAGCATTAGGTCTTCAGACGTTGCAGTCTGTTTGAATGTTAGATCGGATCACCTCACCTCTCGATCCGAGTCCTTCTTTATTTAGTCACGTCACATTTATCACGTCTGTTCCCGGGAAACAGAAATGATTAGTTCACCTCTCGAGTCTTCGGGTTCGAATCGTTGGTTCATCCCATTTCCGGTACTGCATGGTGCATTGCATATGCAGCGGTCACCGGAAAAACGAACGACTCGAACCAGAAGACTCAAGAAGACTAATCGTTTCTGTTTCCGGTACAGAACCTATAGGGATGTTGCAGCACATGCGCGGTCAAAAATGAACGAAGTCATATAAAAGATTCGTTCTAAATGAACGAATCTTTCATGAACCGACACATCACTAAGTCACAGTGGGGCAGTTAGAGGGAGACGGAGGCTGCACAAAGAACAAGACCCCATCGTCAAATTTCTTCTTCTTATTCAATCCCTGCCTCCTGCTCCCTACATCGCATTCCTATTGGTCCACAGTGTAAAATCCAGCTTGCTTATTGGCTGCCTAGTATGTCAATCACTGCAACTCGTTCCCGTTGTCTTTTCATCACGAAATGTGGCTATGTAGGTTACTCGGCTTTAACTCAAAATTTGATGCCCAGTCTTAGAAAGTGAACAAAGCTGCAATGGCGCCGACGACGGTAAGAATTTCCATCGTATATAAACTACGAATATGGGGTTGTTATTTTATTTATTTCCCCCCACCACCACATTTTTGTTCTTTTACATGCGTGGGATGAAAGTACAGCGCAACAGTTTTGCAAAACTTTCGTGCAAGTCTACAGCCGTTTACCGAGACCGCGAAGAGCAGCTGTAGAAAAATGAACTTTGATTGAATTGCTTTTATCCGAGACGACATTATTGTGCATTTTAGCATACGGAAACTTTCCCAAGTCATGCAGTTTCGTGTCGAAGTCGGACAGCCTGCTCTTTGTTACTTTTGCAGTGCAGGAGTCGGATATCAAATAACCACAGGATTCCTATCAGGAGCAACTAACACACTGTTACACTGTTACAACTCTCACATACCCTAAACACAAAGGCTTTCATTTCATACACGCCGAAAGCTTTACAACACCGTCACTGCGGTATTCATGTAACTTTGATATAGCTGCTGTTTCAAAAAAGACTGTTTCAAATGTCTTCTTCATGTCAAATAACTGACGTTGTTGCTTTACAGGCACTAAGGAATATAATACCTGTGGAGCAGAGGAAAAACTGTCGTCTGAAAAGAAGCAATGTTTTAATACTATTAAAGTTAGCTATTACATTGCTCAAGTTTGGAGAAACCTGTTCGTTTTGCATTGGAAAGCTCGGTGCTGGGAAGTTTCATTGCTTATCTCATGGTTGTTTGTTTGTTTGTTTGGGAAGAAAAGCTCCAAATGGCTCCTTTTGCATTCAAGTGCACTGCAAAAATATAGGGAGGAAATAATGGATGTTGTTTTATATATATATATATATATACCAATAGGAAAGCACTTGGAATTCACTCAAGAATTGTCTGCTGTGGAGCCTAAAGGAATGTCGGCAAACTTTCTGAAGCGGTTGGACATGTTTAACACCGTAGCCCTGTTGAATGCTCAGGGCCAGAGAGGAAATGCCATATTACTAAACCATATAAGGAGCACTGCAAGACTGGGCCAAATCCCGAGCGAACATTTTAAGTGCACTTCGTCGAGTGTAGGAGCCATCATTTTGTCCCCTGTATGTATAATGAAGAGCCATTTGGAACTAGGATCTTGGGTGAAAGACCGGAAAGCTTAGAAGTGATTTGTAGCGGTGGAAATATTTTTAAAACCACTGGCTGGAAGGCTGGTGAACTCTTAAAGTGACACGGTTAAGGTCTGGCAAGTATTATTCGAACCAAAATGATATGTATATTTATATATAGGATCAATATAGCAGCAACGATTATATGACATTGTGCTGTTTGAATGTAGCACTACAGTATATGGTTATTTGTGAGCACGTTTGACTCACACCTCCAGGTATGGGGGTTCGATTCCTTCCTCCGCCCCGTGTGCGTGGCTTTTGTATGTTCTTCCCATGTTTCGGTGGTTTCCTCCGGGTACTCTGGTTTCCTCTCCTAGTCCACGGACATGCGTTGTAGGCTGATTGGAATTTATTGTCTAATAGTGTATGAATGGGTGTGTGATTGTGCCCTGCAATGGGTCGGGACCCAGTCCAGGGTGTCCCCGCCTTGCCCCTCGAGTTCCCTGGGATAGACTCCAGGATCCCTGCGACCCTGTGTAGGATAAACAGTACAGAAAATGGTTGGATGGATTGTTCTCTGTGATGGCCTGTATGGCTGTACTGATCGTCATATCATTTAGAGAACACCTTGAATATGATTTTGCAAGAATCATATATGTTTTAATAAAGTGACCTGAAGTACATATTGTTTCAGCCCTTATCCCTGCTTATGCTACGATATGACTACTTTGGGGAGGAGAATTTTTTCAGTGGTCAGACACAAACCATGAAAGCTGTCAACGCCACTAAAGACCACAGAGCTACTTGATAGCCATTTAGTTCATAAAACAAAAGCAGCATGTATGGAACAACTTGGCAAGTTAATGCAAACATGAAAGTGTTAACACAGCCATGGTGAGATTAGTGGTAACAGTTTTGATGAGGGAGAAAACTGTAGTTCTTTGCCGTCTGAATTCCTGCTTTAGTACAGTAGCCCAAATTGTGGTTTCAGAGTGTATTATGTAACTCAATCCTCATCACTTCATGATGTGGAAACTTTGGCTGACCAGACTAATATCAGTGCGAGCCTGCAGTTTTGCTGAAAGCAAAGTACTGGCTGTGCATGGAGGTAAGAGTGCTCAGTTTGAGCTCAGTGCGCTTTATGCATGATGATAGGAATGATATTTACCAATCATTTATTTTTGTTGTGGTTTAATGAGCTCAATGAGCTGTTGAATATGTGACTTCCATTAGTTTCAGTCAGTTCTATTCCATTTGCGCTACACTTCATTTTAGACTTTCAATATCCTGAGGACATGACAGTGCTGATGGTATGGAATGTGGCTTTGGCTCATGAGAAGAAAATGGATGGCCCTCAGTTATTGATGTTCTTTCTTTCTCATGAACCTTGTGACAAAAATTCATCTGAATATACAGCGTACGTCTGTATGCCTGGGTCTATAAATAACACTGTGAGAACGTTTCTTCCTGCATATTTGATGTATGTCTCTATTGCCATTAAAATCATACTTTCTGATAAGAAATGATAGTAATGTGACAGAGATTCTGTGGAACTGCAGAGATGGTGTTAAACGCTGTGCAGTGTTCATGCGTAAAGGACTAGGGATTCCCGGCATGGTGGTTTGTATGAGCAAGCTACCAAGAAAGTATCAGATTTCCTCTGACTCCCTTTGTCTGATCCTGAGTGTTTTTTTTCTTCCCCCAGGCATTGACTGAGCTAAATCAGGCAATTCTTCTACTCCCCAAACAGCGCGCCTACTCAGTGCTGTACCTGGGTTAATTATTCCCATACACCTTCCCTATTTTTATCCCTATCCTAAATTACTCCCAGGACGACCTGCCATTCTGTTTTTGTTGCCTGGATGTTTGTAATGGTCTGAAATCAGGAGCACACTCAGAAGTTAATGATATTTTCAAAGTGCATTCTTGTGCATTAAGAACTGTACCCAGTAGATGTTCTGGGTATATCAGCTTGGCTTGTGTAACTAGTAATACAATGAGGGGGGAAAATGCTCATGATGGTGCTGATATTTATCCAAAATAGACCACTGTTTTAACATTAAAACAGCATAAATACCACCATGAAATTTGTATATCACTCTCTACAAGTCTCTACAAGATTTTGGCAGTTTCTCTTGTTCTTCTTGGCAGATCTATGTAAGCTTAGTCATGGGCTTTTGTTGGGCTACTCGAGGACTTTCAGAGACTTGTCCTGAAGACACTCCAGCATTGTCCTGGCTGCATGCTAGGGGTTGCTGTGCGGAAAGGTGAACTTCACTCCAGTCTGAGGTCATGTGTACTATACTCTGGAGCAGGCTTTCTTCATGCACCTCTCTGTATTTTGGCTCCATTTATCAATTCTGACCAGTCTCCCTGTCCCTGCTGCTATAAAGCACACTCATAGCATGGTGCTTCCATGACCGTGCTTCACCATAGGGAAAATATTACCAGTTGATGAGCACTACCTGGTTTTCACCAGATGTAGCACTTGGAGTTCAGCCCAAAGACTGATTTTTGTAGATTTTTGTCTTATCAGACCAGAGAATCTTTTACCCAGGAGTGGCTTTTATCTACGTCTGAACCTCTGTTAGAGTGGCCATTGCGTTCTTGGTGACCTCCCTGACCATGGCCCTTATAGCCCAGTTACTGAGTTTGGCTGGAACTAGAAAGAGATCTAGTGTTTCCAAACTTCTCCCATTTCACAGTAATGGAGCCCACCGTGTTCCTGGGAACATTCAAAGCTTTAGAAAAGGTTTTATACACTTGTCCATATCTATGTCTTAAAATAATTTGATCACTGAGGTCTGTAGACAGTTCCTTTGACTTCATGGCTTTATTGTGATCTGACATGCACCTTATGTGGGACTTTATACACAGAGGTCTGTGCCTTTCTAAATAATGTCCAAACAATTGAATTTGTCACACGTGGACTCCAGTCATGTTCTAGAGACAGCTCACATTCATCTGATGCACCTAAGCTCAGTTTCGGAGTGCCTTAGCCAATGGTCAGAATACTTAGCTAAATAATTTTAAATTTTTAACAAAGAGCTCATTTCAGTTTTTGATTTCTAACAAATTTGCATTATAGATTATTATAGAGGAATGCCCAAAAAAGTCAATGTCATTAATTTAAAATTAAATCTGTAATACAATAAATGTGCAAAAAGTAAAGAGAAAGTGAAGGTACAAAGGTTGCATTTCTTCCAGAACTGAAGGGGGCAGCAAATACACGTAAGTGTTTTAGTCGGTCCACAAGTGGTAAAGAAGAAGAAGAAGAGGAAAAACTACAGAAGATGGTGACAAGGTTAGCTCCGCCCCGACTCGTTGAGAGGCAGAGAGAGGAAAGGTAGAATCGGTTGCCGGTGTGCAGCCGATGCGATCGTTCATTTCAACAAAATGAGGAAACACCTGGAATTTGGGAAGCACCTGAAACACAGGCCCTATATTATGTTTGTTTGAGGCAGCTGGCATTGTGGTTGTGAAACCAGCTAACGTTATGTTCCATGTAATGTTAGCGATAGCCAGTTATTTGTTAACGACGCTAACGTATTGCAGTGTTATAAACTACCTCCTAATGGGCCACCATGCATCGCCATTCAGCTAAATGTCATGTCATGTCAGCTAAATGTAGAATAATGTCTCAAATAATTACTCAAATGTTTATGCTTTTAATAAATCTTTTTGGCCTGCCACCATATCAGTGAATTTAAACTAATGCTTGCATTCATAGTATAAGGTGTGTGTGTGTGTGTGTGTGTGCGGATTTAGGAGTGCACATTAGCACTTGTTATCAACACTTAGCACTGTTTTATTAGTCATTGTCAGACAGTGTTGGATAATTAAAATATCCCTCTCTCTCTCTTTTTTCCAGTATTAGCCAGAGGATAATGTCCTCCAGGAGTTTTTAATTTTATTTAGAATTTATTTATTTAAAACCACACTGTGGTATTGACTTTGGTATCATGTACTGTTGGTAGTATCGGTACCGACTACTAGATTTTTGGTATCGTGACATCCCTAGTTCTGACACAACAAACAGACTCACACAAATGAAAGAATAGAGTCCATCCATCCATCCATCTTCAACCGCTTATTCCTTCTTCAGGGTCGTGGGGAACCTGGAGCCTATCCCAGGAGGCATCGGGCACAAGGCGGGGTACACCCTGGACAGGGTGCCAGTCAAGGGCACAATCACATACACACTCACACACCCATTCATACACTATGGACAATTTAGACACACCAATCAACCTACCATGCATGACTGGGGGAGGATACCGGAGTACCCGGAGGAAACCCCCACAGCACGGGGAGAATAGAGTTGAATGTTTTTATTGCCATTGCACGGCAGTACAGTGAAATGTAATCTGCAACACCCGATGTAATAGAAACAAAGCTAAATTACTTATATGGTCATGTGAAAAAATAAGTACACCCTGTGGAAATTGTTGGCTTTTTTGATATACGTGGACAAGCAAACATTTGATCCTCTTTGAAACAGTGCCTATCAATAAAGTTTGATGTACTTGAACAAGACCAAAAGGTAAAATAGCTTTTTCAATCAATTATTGAACAGAAATATCAATAGATGTGATATTCTTCTGTGGAAAAAGTAAGTACACACTTGGCCTCAGAAGCTAGTATTTCCCTCTTTAGCAGAAATAACTTCCTGTAGGCGATTTGCATAACTGTCCACCAGTCTGTGACATCGACTTGCTGAAATTTTTGATCACTCTTCTATGCAATATTCTTTCAGTTGCAAGATGTTTGAGGTTTTTCTCCCATGTTCCATTTCAAATCCCCCACAACATTTCAATGGAAATCAAATCCGGGTTTTGACTAGGCCATTCCATAACCATCCATTTAATTTTTTTGAGCCACTCCTTGGTGGATTTTCTAGTGTGCTTAGGATAATAATCCTGTTGAAAGGTCCACTTTCAGACAGGACAGATGGCCTCACATTATCTTCAAAAGTGCTCTTTGATATGATGCAGAATTCATAGTTGAATCAACGAATGTATGATGTCCAGTATGACGTCTCAATGAGGCATCAAAGCAACCCCAAACCATAAAACTTCCACCACCATGCTTCACAGTTACTATGAATTGCTTCACCTGAAAAGCTGTCTTTGGTCTACACCAAACATGTCTGCTGTTACTGTGGACAAACAACTCACTTTAATTTGTCTTTCCAGAGCACATTATTCTAAAAAGCCTGGTCTTTGCCTACATGCTCATTGGCAAACTGTATTCTTGCTTTAATGTTCTTTTTAGACAGCAAAGGCTTTTCCTGGCACGTCTCCCATGCAAGTCATTGGACACCAACAGTTCAAGACTTGCTAGCAGGTCCTGTGATGAAATTTTGGGGTTCTTGGAGATTTCTTTTTGCCGGGACGGCCAGTCCTGAATAAATTGGCAGTTGTTTGAAATCTGCACCATTTGTAGATGATTTTCCTTACAATGGAATGATGTATTTTACATAATTTGGATATCTTTTTAAATCCCTTGACAGCCTCGTAGGCATCCACAACCTGTTTTCTGAAGGCCTTACAGAATTCTTTAGATCTTGGCATGTTGACACCACACACCTCAATATCAATGCGAACTCCAGACAATATATATGAGAGGGGTATAAATAAGACAGGTTCCACCTGCACTCCATAAGCAGGTTCTAATCACTGGCACCCAATCTTCACCACCTGATTCTAATTTTATGGATTTGAAGGTGTGATAAATGTAGGGGTGTACTTATTTTTTCCATTTACTTTTTTGATACTACAATAGTGTCATTTGACAGAGTGTATCAACTTTATTTAGTGGATCAAATGTTTGCTTGTCCAAATATGTCAAAATAAATGAAAACATTTTCATAGGGTATACTTATTTTTTCACACTGACTGTGCAAACAGAATAAATGTATGTCATTTACGATTTCTAGGAGGATACATTTATTTAACATTTTCAGAAGGAGTCTTCAGAGTCAACACTTTGTAACAGTCAGGAAGTGTTCCATTACGAGAGAGAGGACAAAGGGCTTTGTGGTTTCTCTGCATATTTGTCATATGAAGAGAACGACTGTTTATAGCTAGAATAATGTAAGTAATATGTGGAACTGACTGACTTGTTTTGTGGATCTTTCATTAAATCGATAATAATCGATCATGAAAATCGTTGTCCACGAATCCCATTAGCGATTAGTTGGTCTGCGCGTGGCTCAGAGCACATTTACTCATTGCGTTAGTTCTGTTCCGAAAACACACATTGGAAAGTACAGATCATAGTTGTGTCCCAAATGATGTACTATACACTTTACAGCATGCACTATGTACTCTACTGTTTAGTGTATGAATTTTAGAAAGCTAATATTGTCTCAAATTAAACACTCGCATTTCTTTTACTAACCGGAAGAATAATCCACATCCTAGTCGATGACACATGACGTCAAACGCACGTAATGCGACGCTGCTAGCTTTAGCAGAATACCCAGAGTGAACGACAATGAATTTCTTCAGTTTACTGTTTATCAGAGTTACCTTTTGTGCCCAACATAACCTCAGGCACCATCAGACAGAGGAGCAAAAAAAAAAAGTGTGTGACCCACTAAGCCATGGGAGAATTTTATATTAAATGGCACCAAGAAAATTGTAACCTGCAAATTTTACAAAGTGGAGCTTGTGTAGCAGGGAAGCACAACAGTGATGCACGAGCACAAACTTATGTTTACATCCAAAATTCCCCACTGTTTACAAGGAGTTTGGTGCGAGTTGCTTAAGTTGCTTGGAAATTGGTGCGAGTTGCTTAAGAGCTTCAGTTTAAATCGAGTTCATTGCCATTATATGCTTTATGTGCGCACTTGCAGTATAAATTCTGTCGTTTATTACATTATATATTATTATTATTATAACGGGAGCAATCTGTAAGTGAACTATTAGTAACAAGACCGCGTCACTCTTCACTCGCGATATACAGGCGTGATAAATAGTGGGAGCGCAAGTAAGATCTGTAATGTCTAATTAAAATGGTACGATCAAAGTGAACATAAGTAAAACAATATGCGTAAAAGCAGAGAGTAACAAAAACTGTAAGGTGCAATGAAAGTGAGAATTGTATTTAATTATTTTTTTAAAGGGGTGTCAATATCAGAAGTAACAGACAGTATGTGGTGTGTCCACCAGCAGCTTTAAGTCTCATCCTCTGGACTGCACCAGATTTGTCAGTTCTTGTTGTGAGAATTTACTCCACTCTTCCACCAAGGCATTTGCAACTTCTCCATCACGTCTGTGGGGACACATGGTTACATGTAATTTTCCACTGCAAGGACGATCAGCTGTCCTTCCTGTCTCCCTGTAGCACTGTCTTACATTACAGACATTGCAGTTTATTGCTCTGGCCACATCTGCAGTCCTCATGTCTCCCTGTAGCAGGCCTATGGCATGTTCACACAGGTGAGCAGGAACCCTAGGCATCTTTCTTCTGGTGTTTTTCAGAGTCAGTATAAAGGTCTCTTTAGTGTCCTAAGTTATTATAACTGTGACCTTAATTGCTTACCGCCTGTAAACTGTTAGTGTCCCAGTGTAGTGTAGTGCAGTGTAGTGTCTACAGTGGGACACAATTGATCATAAGACTAGAACTGTCTAGAGCAAGTGTTTTCTGCTATTGATATATTTATATCTATAAACTCTAAAAGAAAAATATCAAAAAATTATAAGGGGGGCGCACGGTGGCTTAGTGGTTAGCACGTGCGCCTCACGGGTCCAGGGTTCAATTCTCACTGGGGCCATGTGTGTGCGGAGCTTGCATGTTCTCCCCGTGCCGCGGGGGTTTCCTCCAGGTACTCTGGTTTCCTCCCCCAGTGCAAAGACATGCGTGGTAGGCTGATTGGCATGTATGAATGTGTGTGAGTGTGTATGTGATTGTGCCCTGCGATGGATTGGCTCCCTGTCCAGGGTGTACCCCGCCTTGTGCCCGATGCTCCCTGGGATAGGCTCCAGGTTCCCCGTGAACCTGAAAAGGAGTAAGTGGTAGAAGGTGGATGGATGGATGAATTATAAGGGATTTCAATATTAAGGTTACTGTTCAATATTCAGTATTAAGGCTATTGATCTCAGTATACATTTTCTTATCCTCAGTGATTTAATTAACAATAGTGGAAAAATTCCAGAGCAGAATATTCCAGAGCAACCAGAATTTTGTCCATGACTAACATCCATTTGTCCATGACTAACATCAAATATTTGCTAGCCAGCTAGCTTAGCGAATTTGACTTAAAATTTCCCAGTACCACACCATTTTCTAATCACTGACGTGACTGGAGCTTATTTCCTCACATCAGTAACTGAGTTCATATGACATTGAATCAGTCACAGATACGGTTTACACTCCAGTAAAACCATATGCATAGCTCATTCACTCTTTTGTTTTGTATGCAGGAGTCCAGGCTGAATGTTGATGCTTTGAGTAAGAAAGATGTGCTGCTGCTCTTCAGTGTTCTGGAGGGAGAACTGGAGGCCCGAGACCTTGTCATCCAGGCGCTGAGGGTGAGTGAGTGAGAGTTCTGCTCTTTAGATCTGCTGGATGCCTGATGCTGCTTTTCTTTACCCTAAAGCACATAGATGTAAAGCACATAGATGGCATACGACCAAGGCTGCATGAGTCGCCTGAGAGACTGGATATCTTGGTGGGAAATTTCCATTTTGAAACCCCAGTCAGTAATTGTTAAAACACCACTACTCCCACCTCACAAATAATTTAGAAAACAACTAAAGTATGCTTCAGTGAATGCATTGTTAATTGCCCTTCTTCACCTCATTCCATTGGCTCCCTGTAGCTGCCTGCATCAAGTTCAAGTCCTTGCTTTCCTATTGAGTAACCAGTGGAATTTCGGCCACCTACATGGAATCGTTCGTCATTGGCTGGTCCCTGCAGATCTGCGAGTGAACAACACTTGGACTAGTGTTACCACCACCATATATCATAGTGTTATGTGAAAAGCCTCAACAATAGCTATGTTAAAAGTATGCGTATTGAGCAGTAGAGAAGGCGAAATCCGGGAAAACACCAACAAGGCCAAATGTTCTAATATAAACACTGACAAACACAAGGATTAATTTGTGTGGTCTGACAATGAAGTGGAACTACTTCTTAAGAATACACTGGAATACAAATTGTTCACATATGTCTTATCCAAACTCTCCATTGTAGTTTGTATCTGTATTCAGATTTAATCCCAAGTGGGCACACCTTTAAATATGAACCGACCAGTGGGCTGTCAGTCGTGTGCCAGTATTTAGCCTTAGATAGATTTCACCACCTGATTTGAGCTGCATTCTCAAACAACCCAACACGTCCATGCCCCAGCATCTATTGTTAAGCAGCAAGAAACACATATGAGTCACATGTTCCAGTATTTTTGATCACTTGAAAGAATGAGTGGGTTCAAACAAAACCGTGCCAAGTTCCAAGTTGTTAAACATGCCTAGGTGTAACTATTAGGAAGCGAACCCAAATGCCTTGCTGTTGAATTGGCCTTCCTGTTCCAATACTTTCAGAGCGGACTATATAACAGGTTATCTGATCAATCTGGATCATGTATTGGTATGCGGTTATATCCGTACTTTAAGTTGCTGGACATTGGGCATCTGCCCAATGAATAAATCTAAACTAAATGTTATCATTTATTTAAACCCTGCTGGTGGAAAGACATAAATGTTATACTGTATGGTACATTTCCACACTAATATTGCATCGCGTTAACTGCTTTCACAAAAACTGAAACTGTCAAGAAATATTTTAATGATCTTAAACATCTAATGCTAGATTTTTTTTTGCATCAGAACTGTCTGGCTTAAAACTTGCCAAAATATGATTAGATCACAAGCATAGGTAAAGCAATTCCGCAACTAACTAAACATGAGCACTGGTAAGTGGAAGAGAGATGTTTTCAGTTGAGTTTAGGGTCCATTCATATCATTATATTACTTGGTTTTAGAGTCGCATTAGGTTTAGATTGAGGGTTCGGTGTGCGGTGACTGAATGCTCGTGTATTTAGATTAAACCTAGATTCAGAATTAAACTTGGTAGTTGGACAGCTGTAGAGCTTTATATGACATGCAGGATGCCCCAGAGACATACTACAGTTGTACCACTCAGTAAAATCCAGATGTGTATGTGGCACATGTTTCCACTGCTTAATTACACCAGTGATTAATTTCCTGTATGTCTCTCTCAAGGTTTTTATTTTTATTTTTATTTTTTTATCATTTTATTTCCGGCACTGAGACATGTAGTGCAGTCTAACTTCATTGATGTCCCTGAAGTCACACTTATGGAAACCAGCCTTCTGAGCACAGCTGAGTTTCAGCAGGCAGAATTAAACTTGTACTGTTTTCACTTACAACACATAGCAATCATTTCTACTTCATAATCAGTCAACTGTGACTTTAGTTTGTCTTCTTTGAGTCCAAATAAATGTTGAAGACAACCATTTCCTTAGCTCATCAGATTACATTAAAATGTAATTTCTCATGAATTCCTAATCGGGGATGACCCTGGATTTGAGTGTTCGCTTGGAGTACAGGTTGACATGAACAATCCTTCCAAACAGAGGTGGAAGGAAGGATAAACGTAATGTGACGTTCTGAGTGAATTATCGGCATCCTTCTTGAACTTGCACTAAAATGAAAATTACATAAAGTGAAAATTTTGATTTATGCATGCAGAAGCTGTATAAATTTACTATATTTATTCTTTTTTTTTTCTTCTAATTCCGAGATGGCCATTGAGCAATCTCTTGGCAGAGGCAGTGAGTTTTCAGCAAATATATCCTGATACGTAGTAGAAATCATGATGCCATTAATCTTCTCTAGATCCCCTGAACTACCAGCCACAAAACAGCCACAAAACATTAATGATTCACCTCCATATTTTATCACTTGTATTACCTTCTTTATAGTACTCTTGTCCACTGAACAAACTGATAAAGTCTTGATCTGGCAACAACACCTTTCCATCTGCAGATCCATTGGGACTTTAAGGTCACTTGGAGATGCTGTCAGGCATAGTTTTATGAAGGTGGTGCCTATTAGCTGATTTTAGAACGTAACACTATGTTCATGCTCCCACCTTTCTGACAAATTTTGTAGTTGTTTCAGACTTGATTTGACCTCCAGGGTTGGGGGTTTGATTCCCGCCGCTGCCCTGTGTGTGCAGAGTTTGCATGTTCTCCCCATGCTGCGGGGGTTTCCTCTGGGTACTCCAGTTTCCTCCTCCAGTCCAAAGACATGCATGATAGGCTGATTGGCATGTCCAAAATGTCCGTAGTGTATGAATGGGTGTGTGAATGTGTATGTGATTGTGCACTGCGATGGACTGGCTTTCTGTCCAGAGTGTACCCCGCATTTTGCCCCGTGCTCCCTTGGATAGGCTCCAGGTTCCCCGCGACCCTGTACGACAAGCGGTATAGAAAATGGATGGATGGACTTGATTTGTGCTTAATGGTAACTTTTAACATCTCCATTACCAACTTGTGCAGGTCAGCGTTTTATAAGTAAATAACCTCATATTTATACTCAGATCTTACACTGCCATGATTTTGTGGCATTTTTTAATTTTTTTTTACAAGATAACAGTTTCTTTGTTTGTTTTAAAATATTTGTTCAATATGCCAGTAATTTAATCAAATGTGTTTGGAGAGAAAATAGCATTATTATAAAAAGAATTGCCAATTGTGTGTCAAGCAGGAGCACAATAGTTTCATGTGCATGTCTGTCAGTGCTGTGGAGTTATTGGAGCTATTTAATCCAATAAGAAAATTGCTAAATGTTTTAAAACTTTTTTCTCTCCTCCAGACAAGTCGGCTCAGGTTGTTTTCGGGAATTGAGCTGCATCCTTCTGTGTTTGCTTTGGATTTCAATAGTGATCTTTCAACATTGTGAAATGGACCCATCCTGTCATCTCTCACACTCATTCGCTGACGCTTAGTCAGTATGCGTCATTGACTTTTAAAAACAACACAGAGACATTATTATATTGTACATGAGTCTGACAGCTTGCTTTGAATGTTTTTTGGGTTTAAAAAAAAAAAAACTTTTCTGCTTCCTTAACTGTTTTAATAGATTCCAGTGCACTATTCACCAATTACATTAGGATTATTGTTCTGGTTTGTAGTTGCTGCAGTAAAGTCTAAGCTCTTGAGGCCTGAGTCTATGTTTAATACAAATTATGGAAGTGATCCACTTTTTTGCAGAGAAATCTTGTATAGGAATAAGGATGTGGGACTAAATAACTTCAGAGTCATGTTTTCCATGTCTTGTGGCTGCTGTTAGCGAAAACTGTCTGAAGGGAAGAAAATAATTGTGAGACATATAAAAATATCACCAGAAGCTTCTGTTCAAAAAGAGGAATAATGTTGTATAATGTTCAGCAAACTGGTAGCATAACAGTAGCTTTGTTTTCTTTTAGCGTTTGAAGAGGAGATATTATATATAGCAAGTGTCAGTGATTTGCAAACAATGTGTTATGACTTAGTGGTTAGCACGTTTGCCTCGTATATGTGCCACAGCCTCCCATCCAGGGTGTCCCCTGCGTTGAGTCTTAAAAGCATTTTGTTACGACACGTACACTTGAGGCGGATGCAGGTGCAGGTCACAGAAGCAACAAACCAACACAAAGTCCCTTCAGATGATATGTGCTCGTATATGTGCCACAGCCGCCCATCCAGGGTGTCCCCTGCGTTGTGCCCAGAGTCTTAAAAGCATTTAAAAGTATTACTTAAAAGTAATACTTAAAAGTATTTTTAAAAAGTATTTTTACTTAATTTATTCATGATTTTCAAAAAAGTCCTATTGAAATAAATTTTATGAAATAATATTTTACAAAAATTAGTTTGGTATCTCGATTGGCTATGGTTTGGGATTGAGTTGCAGTGAGAGAGGGTGCTCCATGGGAATAACAACTACTTCTCAAGTCATTCCAATCTGGGTAATGTGATCCATACATACAGTACACACACATACTCAGATGTACCATGAACAGACAGTATTTTTAACACTTGTTGGTAGGTTAATCTTCCTGAGCATTTCTCTTGCACCTTCCTCAAGATAATGTGTGCGAATGATAAGATTAGAGCGTAGGACAATTCCTTGTTTGCAGGTTATGTATTATTTACTATTTTAGTAAAGAATACATAACCTGTGAAAAGTGAAACACTGTTTTCTTAACATTTTTGTGAATTACAGTCATTGTGTGAATTACATGAAAAACCAAATGCTGCAGCATTGATCAGAGTTACTCTCGTACTCGGTTGATCTTTCTGGTTGGTTATTAGGAGCACGTTTTTTTGTTTTGAGTCAGTGTAATGTCCGGACGTGTGTCTGTCTGAGATTCTCATTAGTGCGATATCTCAAGAACTTCTGCTTGAATGTTTGTAGGATTTCTATGGACCTATCATTGTAACAAGCAGATGAACTGATTAGATTTTGGAATTGATCCAAACAGGGTCAGGTTCACAACAAGGTCAAATGTCTGAAATAGATTTTCTTCAATAACTTCCTACCTGTTTGAAGTATGCAATATCTCACAAAAGTCAGTACACCCCTCACATTTTTGTAAATATTTGATTATAACTTTTCATGTGACAACACTGAAGAAATGACACTTTGCTACAATGTAAAGTAGTGAGTGTACAGCTTGTGTAACAGTGTAAATTTGCTGTCCCCTCAAAATAACTCAACACACAGCCATTAATGTCTAAACCGCTGGCAATAAAACTGAGTACACCCCTAAGTGAAAATGTCCAAATTGGACCCAAAGTGTCAATATTTCGTGTGGCCACCATTATTTTCCATCATGATTTATTTTCCATCATGAAATTCTGGAAGGACGTCGGACAGTGTGGTGTGGTGACGTAATGACATGTCCCGTCAATCGATCTATGTTCTATTACATGTAA
This sequence comes from Ameiurus melas, assembly GCA_012411365.1. NCBI lineage: Eukaryota > Metazoa > Chordata > Actinopteri > Siluriformes > Ictaluridae > Ameiurus > Ameiurus melas. The sequence continues at coordinate 17,174,083 of CM022767.1, forward strand.
AACGGGAACATGACAAGAATCTTCTAAAAATTACTCTTCTAAAAGTAAACACCTTAATCACAATGTTCTTATTTCCTATATTATGTCTTTTTCAGAATAAGGTCAATAATTAGATTACTGCTGTCGATGTAAATTTAGTCAATATCACAGGCAGGTAAAAAGGAAAATACTAACTGTGGGAGCAAGTTAGGAGCAAGAAGCAAGTTTGGATTGGTCAAACTTTCTGCAGCTGTGGGCAGGATTGGGATTAAAAATCTATTACTGAAATCTGTATTGAGAGTAAAAATCAAATCTGCAAAGGACTGGTGTCCCATCCAGGATGTTGGTGATTGGCTCTGGATCCACTGTAACCCTGACCAGGATAAGGTGGCTACTGAAAGCCAGTGAGTGAGTGAAAGTCAAATCAACCTCACATGCACTGGGAGCATAAACTGTTCAGCTTTATATTTCTAACCAAAGAAACAGCAAACTAAGATAGAAAGAAAGAAAGACAGACCAATGCAGCCTTGATTTAACCTTGTATGATAATATTAATGTAAAAGAAACATGGGAAAATTAAAGCAGCAAGCAATGTTCTATGCTATATATTAAAATGTTTTTACTTATTACTGTGTTTTATACAGTAATGTAGGAAGTGAGAGTGGTCTCATTAATACCAGCCTCAGTCAAAACAGATTCTACTGCTCCATCTGACATGCCTAATGCAAGGACCTGGTGTGGAGTTTGTTTTTCTTTCGTGTGAAGTTGAAGGAGTGAGGTGGGGGTGTTGGGGTGTTCACGAAAGAATGCAAAAGGAGAGCTCTTACAGAACAGAGGCAATTATAGTTGTCTCAGCAAACATAAACAAACACGACCATCTTCTTTATATTCATTTTGATCTCACAATCTACAATAGGTTCCAGAAAATACCTTTTCTTTGTTTTCCTGTTTCTGTTCGCTCTTAGGATTTAATTGAAAAGATGTTCTCGAGGCTCAGGGACTTTATGTACTGAAAGGTCTTTTTTTCCGTTTACAGCGAGTAGTATTAGGTCTGGAAAATTGAAATTCCATGCCACATTCTTTCTAAGGACCGTGTCTTAACGCAATCTTATCTCTTTGTGTCGGCAGAGTTGTCCCTGTCAGTCCATGCCAAAAGCCTAAAGCACACTCATCTCATCTCATCAAGACTCAATCTCATCGGGTGCAATGATGCCTTTAGCTTTAGCCTTTATCAGACTCAGAGCTTTGTTAAATCACTGCCAGGTGACCACCCTTTAGCACTGGATGCTGTTTATCTAAGGGGAAAGGCAGAATTTCCTATATGTCGTTATGATTTGCATATGTAGAAATGAAGAACTATCTGTTAAATCCACTAATCTGGGCTGGTATGTAAACATTTCATTTTACTGGATGTTTCCTATAAACAAAAAGCTCCTGCATCTCTTATGTTTTCACTGTCTTCCTTCATCTATCCCAGAATCAGTGCCATAGAGGTAACAAAGTGTTCAAAGGCCACTAGCTAGACCACCAAGAATGGAAGGGTGGGATGACTCATGGCTGATCATTCTTCATGTGTTTGTGTGGGCCTTTGTGTAGTAAACTGTAGTCAAATTTTCACAGCTTTCTTGACTGGAAGACAAACCTGCAGTTCATCACTGATGATGATTTCAAACAGCCACCATATAAAGTAAAATCTGCTTTTCTACCTGGCAGTTTACCATTCATGGGAAACATTTTCCTATATGTTCCCGTAAGTTCCCAGTTTAGCATGCATGTGGTAAGAGCAGGTCAGTGTCTAGAGACTTATCTTTTACAGCATGTATGGCACAAAAGGCCAAAACACACACACACACACTTATCAGATGGTCCTTTGTGTTCTGACCTGACTCCTGTCTGTAATGTGTGCATTATCTAAAACTGTGGTCTCAAAGCTCATAGAAACACCCTCCTCCATTCAACCATCTCCTCCTCCCTAAACACATCTACTTCTACCATCTAGACTCCCGCTATAGCATGTATAACTCCTCTACTAATTGTACAGCTGTGTCCTTGTTGCCTGCTGACATGAGCAGCTTAAATGATTTGTATGACTCCAGTTGCTTCGGTCTTTCTTTCAGCACTGACCTACTCCAGGCAGATGTTCCTTCCTCCTTTATGGACCTCCCACATTGTCTCAGCACGAAATAAATGAATGCAAAAGACCAAAGTGTATCTTGCACAGTGAGCTTCAGAGGATGGTTTATGTTGTTCGTGGCAGGGTCATGAGCTTTGTATCCTTGTGTTTCCTGTTTATAAAGAGAAGCATGTGTGGGGAGGAGAGAGGATACAGATAGAGGATACAGTTCTCTTCTGCAATACTCTGTCTTCTAGCTTTAGCTACAGTTTTGCATGAGGCATCAGTCCTCTGTTGATATGGGAAATCAATTATGTAAAACTATGATTTGGACTACTGAACACTCGCACACACATGCTGTTTGTTTTCTATTTTCCTGTCCCTCTTCATTGTGAACCTCTTGTTGTTTGTGCAGGCTCAGCGCAGGGAAACGTATGTGTGGGAGCGCTATGGGAAATATGATGTGAGCGATCCCTTCCTGGCCCTGCAGAGGGACAACGAGGCTCATCTAAGCTCTACTCAGGGCAGAGGAAATGGCGCAAGTTGTTCACAGAGACGAGAGACAGACAGCAGACGCTCTGATCCACTGACCATGCTCAGGCTGGTGGTGGGACACTGCAGGAGAATGCAGGAGAAGATGTTGAAACAGCTTGCAGCTGCCGAGAGCAGGCACAGAAGGGTGAGCCAGATGATGGGGTGGTTGAAGGGTTGGATAAATGGACTGCTGCATGTCGCGTATTTATTAATACACTGTTTACAAAGTTAAATGGAGACCATGACCCCGAGATGTTGTGTGTTATTGATTTGACTTTGGATGCCTCTTATGACACCTGTAGTCACACTGTCATACTTTTCTCACTATAATTGGATTCTCCTTTTTCTGACAGGCTATAGCAGGTCAAGGAGATATTTGGGATTAATAGGTTAATACCGTTTACTCTTTGGCGCCCCTATATGCTGGTTTCAGGTCATTGCAGATTTAGAGGAGGAGAAAAGGAGGCATGCTGAGGATACGGCTGAGGGAGATGACGTCACATGCATTTTAGAGAAAGACAGAGAGCGCCTCCTACAGCAGGTACTGAACCTTGCACCACTTTTGGCCTTATTGGAACTGGAATACTAGCATACTGTATACTGCACCAGTAAATACTGTATGCTAAATACTATTTATTGTAGTATGCAGTATAGCGTGCAGTATGTGACAGGTATTTGCTGCTAAACTACACTGTTATGTAACTACCTGTCAGTCAAACTTGCTTTTGTGGACAGCTCAGACAATAAAGATCTTGTACTACATTATTTATTATTGATTGTTACTTTCATTCAGAAGGGCTGAACTTTTGCATGTTTTAGTTTAAAGTCAGTTCAAGAAAAATTTATTAATTAATAACTTTTATAGTACAAGTAAACATTTTAAATTTAATCCAAGTGAACTATCAAACCATTAGTCATTTACGAAGTTAAAAAAAAAAATTTTTAATAAATAAATAATAAAAGATGACGAGAAACACTCATATTATATGTTGGCTAATTTATTATTTCTTTCTTTTTTTTGCTAAGTGTGTGTGTCTGTATGTATGTATACACACACACAGGCACACACTAATAATACTATAATAATAATACCATAATAGTTTAATTGTAAACTGGATCATATGAAAGAGTTTTCACTTCACTATAGGAACACACTATACAAAAGTATAGTCACTGGCTGAGACTCTACATGGGATTTTTGTTACTGCTGGTGCTCACTGGAAGACTACCTTACACATAATTTCTTGAGAACTACAGCAAACTACGGCAATTCACATAACTCAAAATATATGGAATGTTGGCATTTTGCACTAAATGAGTAAAAAAAACTAATCTTTCCTGAATTTTCTATTAATGTTCTGTTTTCTTTTAATTATGTGGAGAACCTTTGATCAAATGTAATAGTTTGAAAGTAATCATTTTTTGATGAATGATTTAATTTTGAATGAATGACTTAAGTCAAACCTTGTGTGCTTTATTAGACCGTTTTGAATAAATGACATTCTGTAGAAGTAATCGGTTTTAATATTTCAAAATTGATTTAGCCTCATACGCTGTTAATTACAATAACGAGCTGCTAAAACTAGAGCAAAGAGACTTGACTTGGACCTCAGGGACTTGAGACTTGACTCGGACTCCACCTCAGGGACTTGAGACTTCACTCGGACTCCACCTCAGGGACTTGAGACTTCACTCGGACTCCACCTCAGGGACTTGAGACTTCACTCTGACTCCACCTCAGGGACTTGAGACTTGACTCTGACTCCACCTCAGGGACTTGAGACTTGACTCGGACTCCACCTCAGGGACTTGAGACTTGACTCGGACTCCACCTCAGGGACTTGAGACTTCACTCGGACTCCACCTCAGGGACTTGAGACTTGACTCTGACTCCACCTCAGGGACTTGAGACTTGACTCTGACTCCACCTCAGGGACTTGAGACTTCACTCGGACTCCACCTCAGGGACTTGAGACTTCACTCGGACTCCACCTCAGGGACTTGAGCCTTGACTTGGACCTCAGGGATTTGTGAACATGACTGATCTGTGTGTCTTTGTCGTACTGGAAATGCTCATGTTTACATACTGCGCGTTTCAACAAATTAAGGATGAGTAGTATGCATATTCTGTATATTTAACACAGTAACTTGCCTTTTTGAAAACAGAAAAGAAATAGTCATTTGTTGACTATTCGGAGCTTTCTTGGCTTATATGCAGATTTGGAAAAATGTGACATTTAGAAAATGAAGATGTCACTAATTAAATAATTTCAAAGTATTTCATTATTCATGTCTGTGTAATAATTGGTTTTGTGTGTTTTTAGTTGGAGTTTGAAAAGACAAAGTTCTCCCGCATAGAGAAGGAGAACAAGCGATTGCAAACTCAGCTGGAGGATGAACGCATACAGCACAAGCAGCTTATGGCTGCGCTGGGGCGCGAATGCAAACGCTCAATCTTGCGTTCCCACGAGGAGGGACAGCGTGCCAGTGAGCTTAGTCGCTGCCTGGAACGCCAACGTGCCACCAATCAAAGTCTGCGGGCGGAGCTTGAGGAGGAGAAGACGCGTGCCATGCAGATGGAGGCAAGAAGGGAAGAGCTGCTGGCTGAGATTGATACAGAAAGGGAGCAAATGAGTCTGCGGCTGAGACGGGAAGAGGCATGCAGAGGTGCTCTACAGGAGGAGGTGGGGAGGCTGAGGAGAGAGGTACAACAGCTCAGGGGAGAGGTGGACATGGACGAGCATAGTAGCGAGTTTCACGTTTTAGTACGTGACGGTTCAGTAGAGGGTGGAACAGAAAAATCAGACATAATCCAGTTCAAGATTAACGGTCATCAGACTCCAGTAGAGGAAGGAGGAAGTGACTTGAGGCAGAGGAATGAGAATGGAGGAGAAAATGGAGCTTTTCATTTTACCTTAAGCTCTGACCATAATGAACTGACTAATGGGAACATGTCATCCACTAATCTGAATAATGAGAGTCTTCCAACATTTGGCACAGGCTCTTCTCCTGAGACAAGGTCTTCCTCTAGCCTACAGGCTGCCTACCAGGCTGGGATCCAACAGCGTTTCCATGCAGCACGTCACAAATTTCAGTCCGTAGCCGAGCAAGACCCCCAGCTGGGCTCACCTGTCCCTCATTCCCCTCGTGAGCTTTTACCCTGTGTTACCGCAGATCCTCCAGCAGAATGCAACTCCAAACAGGCAGGCCGCAGCACAATTACTCAGGCTGTCAGCCGCTTCAGCACCAAACCGGCATCAACACCCAACAGCTCACCCTTTGGCACAGACTACCGTGCCCTGTCCCCATCCGGAGCTCTGTCTCCTGGAATTCGCTCTCCCACAATCCCCAGGGTTGATAGGGGCATCCCTCCACCTATTCCCCCTAAGAAACCGGGCCTGGCTGAGACCCCACCCTCCCCCGCCACCCTCCGAGCTGCCCACGTGGCTCAGATATTAGCTGGATGTGGACATAAAAGCACAGAAAACAGCAAAGAACCAGACCTGCTGTTGTCTTCCAGCAGCTAACAAGCACACCTTAGCCAACCAGTCATGAGTTCTGCAGTGGCACTGCCACATCATCATATTTAATTCCTGCTATGTTAATGCCATTAATCACAGACTTCATTGTATGAAGTCATATCATATCTGTTATCAGTTATAAGTAAGGAATAACACTTGACGGGCCATGCTCTTATACGAAAATAATCTATGCCCGGGTGTTGTGACACTGATTCCAACCTGAAGTGAATTATTTTTATATGACACCATGGTCTGAGTGTTCTGCCACTTATAACACACCAGTTTGCCAGCAATGATATTTTTTATTTATTAATGAAAGCTTTTGAACCATTTATTGTTGCATTTAGTGTTATGGAACGTCCTGTGAGTTCCTGTTATCACGTGTTATCATGTTATAACAGCTATAAACATTCATTCACCAGCCTCTCTCTTTTAAAAAAAAATCTTTGCATTGAAGTTATTAATACAAAAAACATGCAGCTTGTCAAGTTAGTGAGAAAAAGTGTTAATTCCTCCGTCCTGACGACTTTTCCAAAGACTTTTACTTTCACAAGACTCTGAATAACTGTTACGAAGAATAGACACTTGAGACCACTTCCATAAATGTTACATAAACTTCACCATATCAGCGTGTGTGGGTTTATCTTCGAGCATCGACCATATAATTCTCAGTGAATGAGCTGTTACTAAAGAAACGGTAACGGATTAACACTAGCGCATTTGAAAAAAAAGAAGAAAAAAACATCACTACTGTCAGAGCCGTGTTAAAGTAAATGAATCCACGCTTTCCGATTTAAGAATTGAAATATGCTGTGGTATAAATCACAATATTTAACATATTTTTACTCTGCACAGTTCAACAATCAGTATCAGGGTTTTCTTTTGGCTCTGTTTTCTGTCCAATGTCGGAATAAGCTTTTAAAGCAGTACCTGTGGGAAAAAATAAGGCAATTATCTTGACACAAAAATGATTATTTGAACATATTTTCTCATCACATTAAAACACTTGAGCTTCGGTGTTGGTAATTATTGTGTGCTAATTATAAAAGAAGACATTGAGGGATTTTTGGTACGTTTAGAAAGTCATGTTCAGACAGGTAAGTTGAACATATATACAATTACTGTTTACTATGGTTCTTTGCATATAACTTTGTGTGCTCAGCATATACTTATGTATTGTATACCGCCCTCTTTGAGCAGCCAGGATTTCACAAGTTCGTATACTTTATATGCATAGCACAAGTTTTTTGGCATATATCCATATCTGAAATGTTTTCTAGTTTATACACTGTAATGTATTTTTGTGACAGTTTGTATGTAACAGACAACCACGCTTTTAACAGCTTTTGTCTTTTGTGCATATGTATATAAAATATTATACACCATTGATTAACTTTTATGGTCTGCTTTAATGCTATAACTGAGAAATCACAATGTTTATGTCTGAGATTCAAGCTTATTAGTGTTCTTAATATTGTTCTTAATGTTCCCAATCCAATGTATTCCATATCAGTGTTATATAGTAATAATAATAATAATAATAATAATAATAATATAATGTATTATGAGAATATAATTGTACATGAGTTAGGAAAGTATTCCTCTGTGTATTAAATATATATACTTGGTCATAGCATCAAATACATGACTCCTTTACTCGTGATGGTTTTTTTGAATCAAGCCACCAGGGGGAAGCAACTGATTAGCTCATAGTAAAGGTCCTTTACCCATTTAATTCCCAGTGAGCTGTGTATAACATACAAATATTTCTGTCTTGTATCCATGTTAAGACTTAAATCGTTCAGAAAATAATTAATTATTACCCGGAACAGTATTTAGTACTAATCGGTTTTCATTTTAGTTATTATTATTATTATTATTATTATTATTATTGTTATGACTATTTTTAAATATTGGCTTCAAAAAAAACACTAAGCTGGCACCACTAACTGGAGAATACTGCTGTTGCAGAAGTAAGTGTGTGAAAAATGTGCGAACTTCACAGGCATCCATGTGAGACTAACAGACTAGGAGCCTCTCCCTAAATCCATAATCCCCTCGTTATACCTCTGTGTATGTGTGACATAGGAGACAGAGAAGCAAACATGCATGAAGTATGCACTACTCTGGTGCCCTGCTGTACAGCTCTTAATAATGACCAGTCGTGTGTGAACTTCCCAGCGTTTTAAACTGAAAAATAACTTTTACCAAAAAAATACCGCAGATGGAAGATATTTTCATGGGGTATTAGCTTTTAGATGCAGCACTGTGCCTTATATTTTAGGTTCTGTTCAGGACTAAAAGACCCATCTGTTTTGCTTTGTTTTTATATATGAGAGGGAAAAATACTAAACAATGAATTCATTTTCCTACATGAAATTTAAAATGTCTGGCTCAATTTCTGTTTTCATTTAAAAATCAGTTTTATTCATCATATTTATATTACTGAGAGGATGTATACTGCAGGTGTATATTTCTACAAAAACATTTTTACTAAGCTTCATTTATTTATTTATTTAAGCGGGACAGTGGCAAAGCATGTAGTGTTGCTGTCTCACAGCTCCAGGGTCTCCTGTTCCTTTTTATTATTATTATTATTATTACTATTTATATATTTTGGGAATCTTTCTTCCATTTTCTCCACATGTTTGTTTTGCAAAATCCAACCCACTAGCTAATTCTCTCCAATCACACAACAACTATTACAGCATATTTGCAAACTGCTACTCTGGCTATATCACAGGGTTGCACCGCACTCTCGGAGGAATGTGCAGATAGCTTTTTGGCATACATTGGCTACTGTCACTTTTCTACCTCCCAATCTCTCAGTGATAGGATGAACACTGTTCTGTTGCACTAATCAGGAGTTCAATCAGTTCAATCCTGAACGTAAGTTGCTGCCTGTGTGGAGAGTCTGTGCATGTTCTCCCCATGTCCGTATGGGTTTCCTCTGGGTTCTCTGGTTTCCTCTCAACTCCCCAAAAAATGTAGATGGATTGGCTATGCTTAGTGTCCCCAGGTGTGAATATATATGTGTGTGTGTGTGTGTGTGTGTGTGCAGGGTGCCCTGGACTGGACTAGTGTCCCATTCAGTGTGTATTGCTACTTCAGGCTCACTGTTAATGGGATAGGCTCTGGATCCACTGCCATCCTGACCAGGATGAAGTGGTTACTGAAGAATGAATGAAATTTCAAATGTTTATCTTAGTATTCAGTATGTTTCTCCATTTTTTATTAGTATTTTTCTTAGTGCTTCAGGGGCTCTTGTGAAGATTGATGGCATCATTAATTCCACTAAGTATCTGGATATTTTAGCCTTAAACCTGGTTCAAGCCTAAAAGATTCGATCCAAATCAACACAGAAATGGTTGTGGGGCACAAAAAACAATGTTTTGCAATAGCCATCTCAATCCCTGGATTTGAACCCTGTTGAAAACATGTGGTCTGAATTGAAGCGGGAAGTCACATGCACAAACCTAAGAATATAAAGAATTAAAAAGTTCTGCAAGAAGGCATGTAACAAGATCCATCATGTTCTTCAACCGTCTTTTATATTATTGATATATACATACACACACACACACACACACACACACAGAGAATTATTGGCACATTTGGTAAAAATGTGTTAAGAACAGTTTTTGAGGTTAACTTTATACACCCACTGAAGATGTGAGAGGAATCTAACCTTTAACAGAAGAAAATGTATTCTAAGAAAAAAATTTAATAAGTAAAACCTTAAGAAAACCATTAAAAAAATAAACCACATTAGCAATTATTAGCACCCAGAGATTCCTATGAGCAAAATGTAAATGTTTACGGACCCTTATGCGGTCATCCTTGACTTCCTGTTTCACTGGGGTATAAATGAGGTGACATAGAGGCCAAATCCCCCGAGTCATTCCTCACCATGCAGAAGATTAGAGGATACACAATGAAGGGAGACAAAGTATGTGTATATATATATATATATATATATATATATATATATATATATATATATATATAAATAAAGGGATATCTACGCAATTGAAAATCTATATATTTACTCATATCCACATTTAGGACAGTAATTAAGAATAAAACAACTGGAGCTGTAATGAACCTGCCTGAAAGAGGACACAGGTGTATTTGGGCCCCACTCACGGTGAGAAGATGATTATAGAGGCAAACATCTGTGATCAAAGGATCACAGCTGGAGATTTGCAGAAGATCACGGTCACGGCCAGAAGCTTCACCAAATCCAGATTTCTGTAAAGCTACTTTGTGATAATATCAATTGTTAAAAGCTATACAAATCAAATTGAACTGAATTAAAGGCTACAAAGCTATAGTTAAATGTCATCTCTATGGCAACAAACTGTTTGGAAGGTGTGCCAGAAGAAAGCCTTTTCTTTCATCTAACCACAAATGTAAGCACCTGGAGTTTGCTAGACACTACTCAAAGTCCTATGGACAGATGAGACAAAAATAGAGCTGTTTGGCAACAAACATTTAAGGTGGACTTGGCATCAAAAGATGAATGGTTACACAGAAGACAACCTAATTCTCACTGTTCTCTGGTGGAGGATCTATGCCATTACTTTGGCATGCATGCCATTATGAACTCCATGATGTACCAAGAGTTTAAAATGAACATCTGGATGCCTCTATCAAGAAGCTACAACTTGAACTTCCAGCAGGACAATGATCCAAAACATATGTCCAAATCCACACAAGGATGGTTCAATGACCACAGAATCAAATGTTTTAGTGACATGGCCATCCATGCCTTGGCTTAAACCTCACTGAAAACTTGTGGGGAGAGCTGAAGAGTCCACAAGAGAGGCGCGTGTGGAGAGATTAGTACTGAATTCAGTAATGCTGGACCTGATTGTAAATATCTTTTAGAATATTAATATCTTTTAAAATGAAGAGAAATGGCCCGCTCAATGATCAGCCATTGTTAATAAGTGAACAGGGTTTAGAGTTTCTCCATGTGCTCACTCCTCTGCTGGATATTACCAATTAACATTCCTGTTAAGCGCATGAGTTTGGGGTTATTAAGCCTGCAGAGACATGTGCATGGCCTCCAGAAATCCCTCCTCATGAACACTAGCTCTTGGGCATGAGAGAGGAAGATAACTTCACCACATCAAAAAAGGAACAGACATCCCATGTGAATAATATGATGATGACCAGAATGGACATGATTATAACGTTTTCAATAACATCTGGAGGAGCTACTACTTCATTGAGTATTTAAGAGAAGATTATTCGAAATGTAGTCTTTTCACAACGGGAAAAAGTGTTACCCATTCCCTATATTCCACTACAGTGCTGCTGCCTGTCCAGGCAATTTAATCGCCTGGAAATCATAGCTACTAGACATGCAGAATGATACTAATTGCCAGTTGGGGTTCCCTTTTCCCATATAATCTTTCTTTGGCTCACATACACATATTCATCCAAAACAGTGAGGTTTCCAATGGGTTTATCAATCATCAAACCAAAATCTCACGGGACTCACCATTGATCCAGAGTAGAATTTTTGCAATGCTGCACTAATAACAAGACCGCAGCCTCTATGGACAAGCATTGCAGTCATTATTCTGCAAATAATTTGAAACTGGTCCTAGCCACAAACCCCAGCTCTCCAATGAGCTTTTTGAAAAGGACAAGCCTGCAAGTCTGTTCGTTTCTGCCTCATCCCAGGAGAGAACAATTATACTACTGTGATTACAAAGCCAAATAACTGCGCTCTATATTATAATGCAGAAATCGAGTCTGGGCATGTTTAAAGGCAACACCACAACCACATCTAAAGACTGAAATAAACTGGCCCTTCAGGCACAGCAAAGCAAAATGATAGAGGTTTGAAAAGACCTCTAAAACAGTTGTTTCTTCTATAGCAGACACCCCCAACGTGGTTTTAATGGGTCACCATGTCCCAGTCCCGGCTGCTGTCATAGAGATGTCACGGTAAAATCTACAACCTAACATGTGGACACACTAAGAGTGGGTCACAAGCTAACAAGCATACAGGAATTGAAACGGCAGACGTAACAAAGTCACATCCTGAAATAAATGAGCAATGTCAACCATCTTCACAGAGAATGTGTTCATTGTGCTAAATATAGACTTGAATAAGCTGCTCTATGCCGCTACCTAGACAAACTGGACTACAGGAATTAATGTCACTGGTATAGATTATACACGCCCTTGTGCCCTGTAGATGAGGACATTATCACCCTGGAAAAGGAAACTCCTATCAGGATAGAAATGTTTCATCATAGGATAGAGGTGATCAGATATTAATTAGCAGTGACTTTCCCCACTGTGGGGATACTGTAAGTGGACCCAAGCCATGCCATCAAACCTCCTCACTACTGCTTACAGAAGCCACCAGTGTTTTCCTTTCATTTGCAAAACCCTGCAACATGATCGTTTAACTATCAAACAGGGATAATGAAAGTCCTTCAGGAAGCTGGGAACATGTTTTTTCTTTTTTTCTATCTTTGTATCTATCTATCTAGAAGTAGAAGAAGAAGAAGAAGAAGAAGAAGAAGAAGAAGAAGAAGAGCAAGAAGAAATATCTATATTCTTCTTTTGTTTGTGCAATTTTTTGGTAATTAAGCATTTTTTAAAATAGGAACCCTGGACAAGTAGGCTAGTCCATGTCATTATTTAAATTTAAGTAAGGGCAGACATGTGTAAAAACACATCCTGTATGTTCATATACACATTTAATTTTTTCGTGTACACACATTTATGCAAATATAATACATTTTAGCATTTAAACAAAAGAATAATAGGTTTGCCAAACAGGCAAACAAAACAAAAAAAATAATTTTTATCAGTAAAAAATTTTTTATATATGGAAATATATCAATTATGTTTTTAACACCAATGCTAGTAGCTTTCTGGGTGAAGTAAATCAAAAACATTTGATTTCAGTGGTCAGGTTCATGTTTATTTTATGGAAATTTGGGAACTTTAATTTTTTTTCCGACAGGACCTTAATTCCTTATTTGTTTCTTGTGTTCAAGTCCGCTCTCTTTTAAAAAATGATTAAACACACAAACAATAAATGAATAAATAAACAAATAAACAAGCAAATAAATAAAAATCCTGAATTTTTTGCCTACATTAATAACACTGTTTGTTTATAAATTGATTTGTTTGTTTATGATGGCGCTGATGTGAAGCACGTTAGAGTGGCTCACAGGTTTAAAAATGTGGCATTTGTTTAAGCTCTTAAACCAGTGGTCACTAGCCCTGTTCCTGGAGATCTTCCTTCCTGAAGAATTTAGCTCCAACCATAATCATGCCCACCTGACCATCTAATCTTTGCCTTAAGAAGTTCTTGATCAACTAAAGCAGGTGTTAGATTTAGGTGAGAGATGAAACCTGCAGGAAGGCAGATCTCAGGGAAGAGGGTTGGTGATCACTGGTCTAAACAAACATGTTTTCTTTAAAAATATAGGTTATTTAATGGGTCTTTACAGCATCTTAGGTCCTGCAAAGAACCTTCTTCTTGTCAAGAACCATTTGTCATAGTATAGCATTCTTGAGTTGAGCTATATGGTTCTTTGGAGGTTAAAGGCATTCTTTATGGTTCATTATAGGATCTTCAGTGCAGTGTATTGCTTCTTCAAGGTATCATCCCTTAACAGGTTAAAGTGAACCCTGTAAAGTTCTTTGTGGGACTGGAAAAGGTTCTCTCGACATCTCTCTTAACTCTCTCAACCTTACTTTGGTTCCTTAAAGCACTAACTAAAGTCTTATTTATTTATTTTAGAGAACTTATTATAACATGGTTTATGGGTTCTTTAAAGCGCCAGTAAATAAATGGTTCTCTAAAGAACTTGAGAGTGAAAGGTTCGTTGTTCAACTTAAAAGTGTTCTCCTATGGTATCAGGCTGAAAAACCCTTCTTGGTTGTAACTGGAACCTTTATTTTTAAGAGTGAATCACGTGTTTCTCTTGCTATCCTTGTGAGGACCTTTCATTGACATAACTGTTAATGCAGATAGGCCTAATTAATGCTAAGCCACACACACACACACACACACACACACACACACACACACACACACACACACACACTATCAGTACCGACACTAAACACTGTCCAATGAGAGAGCGGGACGGAGCAGAAGCGGTCTCTCCCACCGCCCACATCCACTTCTTATCCCTGACAGTCGGATGCTGCAGCAGATACACTGCACTGCTCTCACAGCTGCTCTGCTTCAACTTCCAACACAGAAAGAAAAAAAAATTATATTAATGAAATCGATTTTACGGTAACTGGATTTAAATCTAGATTTTTAACGTGTACACAGAGGAGAGCTTCATTCCCTTTCTAACAGACCTACAGAGCAGAGAACAGCTACAGCACTCGAAAGATGGGAAAGCAGATGTATTAAAGGACTGCTGAACTGCTGGGAGAACAGAGGGGAAACCCATTGCTTTTCCCGAAGATGCGGAAGCTGCGTAAAGTCAGGAGGTCGGGAAGTAGCGGACCTGAGAGAGCGCAGGGGATCTGCCTGCCCTTCATCCTGCTGCTGCTCATGTTCACTCCGAGAGTGGACTCGTCCTGGTGGTGAGCGCCTTTTCATTTCCTTATGAAAGAAATACTGGACAAGAGCCAGCGGTCAATGCACTTGCCAGCGGGGGTTTTCTGTAGAGTCGAAGTACCCAAATTATTCATACGAGTACATTTCAAAAGAAAATTTTCAAAACTGTAATGCAAACTTTTATACCATTAGTGTGTAAATGCACTTTTCCAGGTGGTACAAAAGATCTACAGTATGCTTGATGGTACCACAACAGTAACAAGGAAATGCACATTTTATTGCCTCTTTTCCTGGGTGTCAAGCCACTGTAGGAATAACATCAGCCTATTAAAAGCCAAAGATCAATATGTAAGTGTGAAAGTAACTGAATAAAATTGAACCGCCAAGAAGAAATGCATAGATAATTATAGGACAGATAAATAGATTATAATCGCCTATAGATATGAAACTGTTGGCCAAACTTCCATGGTCTCTGGGGTGGTACTGTTATGGGTATGAAGGGTAAATCCTTTGTATCTTTTGTATTAGATTATTTGCCTGGGAAGATGCATGTGGCGTATATTTAATTATTTAAGGTTCAAGTACTCATAAAGGGCATTGAAATACAGTGCTTGAGTGTGACTACTTTATCAAAAACCATCTTGTGGTTAAATTTGATCAAATTTGATATCTGAAACCTGATCAAAACTACAAAGGATTACTTTCCACGCACCAAGTAAATAACCATGTGTTTAATATTAATCTAAACCCTTCACTGAATAAAATATAAACTTAATAGTTGCCCATTGGAAGTTTGTATAATAGTGACTATGGTCTGTTGATCTATTATAGTAATTGCACAGTAAACATGGAGGGCTATACAGTACTAAGAAAAATGTTCTAATGTGGGGTTTTTATGCCCTTGTGGAATATTTTTTGTGAATAAAGTCCCACAAACACCATGAATTTCTTCTATCAAAGAACGCTAAGGGCTTTTTTTTCTATTTATTACATATTCGACCAGCACTTAATTTGCACAATGCAACTATTTGCACTTCTAGTAGATGCTAAACTGCATTTCGTTTCTGAGTACGTGTACTGTGCAATGAAAATAAAGTTGTATCGATTTATCAAGTTAGGAAAGGTGGTCAGATCACGTTTATGCCTTAAAAATGGTCTCAAGTCACGTAAAGGCAGTAACATAATAAAATATAGCTGCAAGCAGCAGTGGCGGATTCCTCCTCAATACTGCGGCGAACCATTTCAAAATCGACATGGTCGAGAAATGTATCCCACAGATTTCATCACATTTGGATCAATGGCAGATTTTAAGTTCATTTTTGTAGTTTTCCACAAATGATCATTGTAGAGAAAACTCAGGAGTCAGCGAGAATTTTGGAGAATTACTTTGTACTGATGCAACGCTACTTTAACATTATTTTTAATTTATTCCTTCTGCTATAACATTAATTTGATTTACTCTGTGCTGATACAGTGACATTCACTAATCTTGGCACCCTTGGTAAATATGGGCAAAGAAGGATGTGAAAAATTGTCTTTTTTGTTTAACCTTTTTGTTAAAAAATTGTTTGGATATCAAACAATTGCAAACAAAACACAGGTTTGTCAAAAAATATATCTTTGTTAGGTGAAAAAATAAAGGTGTGTAACAATTATTGATACCACTCTGAATTCAAATGAGAAAATATATATTTGAACTATATTCCCATTCATATTTTACATTTTCTTTAGTATACCTGGGTGACTAGGCACAGGAAATCTTCTTATTTCACAGGAGTATAAATATAAGGTAACACATAGGACAAATTCCCTTAGTCATTCATAACAATGGGTAAGACCAATGAATATATGTAACTGTGATGTGCAGTAAAAGGTTGTTGAGTATCACAAAATGTGAGGTGGCTATAAGAAAATACCATAAGCATTGAAAATGCGCATTTTCACCATCAGGGCAATAATTAAGAAGTTCCAGTCAACTGGAAATGTTATGAATCAACCTGGAATTGGACGTGCATCTATATTGTCTCAACACATTGTGAAGAGGATGGTTCGAGTGGCCAAAAAATCTCCAAGGATCACAGCTGGAGAACTGCAGAAGTTAGTTGCGTTTTGTGGTCAGAAAGTCTCCAAAATTACAATCCAAAGTCACCTACATCACCACAAGTTGGTTGGAAGGGTTTTAAGAAAAAAGCCTCTATTCAAAAACAAACTCAATCGTATTCAGTTTATCAGACACTACTGGAACTTCAAATGAGATCGGGTTCTATGGTCATATGAAACCAAAATAGAGCTTTTTGGCAATAAACACCAGACCTGGTTTTGGTGCACACAGAGAGGTAGCCATGTGGAAAGGTACCTCATGCCAATAATTGTTACACACCTATATTTAACAAAGATATTTTTGCATAAACTAGTGTTTTGTTTGCAATTTTTTTCACAATTTTTCACAGCCTTCTTTGCGCATATTTTCTAAGGGTGTCAATATTAGGGGAGGGCACGTAAAAAATTAATCTGAATGAAGTGTACTTTGGAAAAATCCAAGACAAACAGTGCCATCTAGCAGACAATAAAGATATTGTTAAACATAATGTAACATATTATTGGAGATTGCCATTGCACATGTTAACATACTGTAGTACTGTCCTCTTTGTGTCAGGCACAGATTAAGTCCATAGGTTAACGTTGCATTGATTTATGGACACAAGAATTATGTTGTCAATTCACCAATATGTAAATAGTTCAGACAATTTTTATTTTGATTCCCTATTGCTTATCAGCCTATAGAAATACATGTATCCCACACATATGTACCACAGTTCAAGGACCTACTGTTCATAAGGAGATGTTTGTAGTTTTGGCAAAATTTTCAATGTACTGGAAAATTTATCATGGCGAAATTTATGGGTCCCAATGGCTTTTTTTTTCCCAATGAGAAATAAGGCATGGGAAAATGATGGAAAATTACATAGAATTTGGGCATGGCCTGTAGTGCCACCTATGTGCTCATGTGTGCCATTTGTGTGTGGCAGTTACTTGTGGCCTGTAGTATCAATGTGCCAAATTTCAAAACTTTTTACCATTCAGATCTCGAGTTATTGAGCACTTTAGGGAGATAAGGAGAATAAAAATAACAACAACAATAATAATAAGAACATTAACAATAACAATAGGTTTCTTCCTGACAGAGGAATCCTAAATAAAGCTGCAAGCAGCGTTTAACGGGGCCAAGCACCAAAGGCGTAGCAATGCGGAGTCCGAAGAACAGGAAGAGGTGAAATAGAATGTATATGAATGAATAAAAGATCAGTTCAGAAGCACAGTTGAGGAAAAAAAACATTGAACTTTAAATTAACAGAACAGAGGCATTTATTTGCATCCCAAAAGGTTGAAAAGTTACTGCAATGCTGAGCCACAAAAGAAAGAAACCAAAAGACAAAACATTACACAAAAATTTAAGAATGTGCACCACACAGGAATTGAATCCAGGACCTTTAGAATGTATGCTTGTTATTTATCACAGTGTGCCAAACATAGAATGACACTGGCAAGAAATTTTAGATAATGTTTTCATAAGTTGTGTTTTTCCAAAAAACCTGATATCTCTTGAACACTAGGCGGTGCTGTGTTCAAATGTCTCAGGTACCTAGAGGACATGCTATGAATGATCGGTATGAAATTTTTGCCAATATATGAAACATTTTAAAAGAAATCACAATATATGATACATTTAAAAATGGCGGACAGACTATCTTTCATCCAATCTTGGCAAAATTGTTATCCCCGAATGACCCAATGAATCCCATAATAAAAAGTATTCAAAAGTTATAAGCAAAAATAATTATTTTTCAAATCTCGTGACCTGTAGGTGGCGCTGTTCTCAAATTTGACATGGACCCTCAGATCATGCTGATGATGAAGAGTACTAAGTTTCATTACGATTGATAAAAGTATGGCCAAGATACAGCCTCTGATTCAATTTTGTTCAAAATAACTTTTAAACAAATCAGAATATCAAAATTATATTTGGTCATGGCTCTGTCCACTGATCAATTATCTGAGCCAATTTTGGTAAGAATTGGACAAAATTTGAACGAGCAGTAGCAAAAAAAAACAAAAAACGGAATACTGTACATTTCAAAATGATGACTACTGTAATGGGTGGAGTCTTAATGTAAGTTATGGATTGTGATCACTATGTGGAGAGTAATCTGATGAACTAATTTTCTTTTCTCTAGGACAGTGTTCAACAATTCTAACCATTTGAATTATTTTACTGGATCATAACTATGAGTGTGGCAAATTTCATTTTCCTACTTACATAGACATGCCATAGATTCCAAATGGGAATAATAATAATAATAATAATAATAATAATAATAATAATAATAATAATAATAATAATAATAATATGAAGAAGAAGAAAGCTAATGAAAACAATAGGTGCCTGTGCACCTTTGGTGCTTGGCCTCTAATAAGAAGAAGAAGAAGAAGAAGAAAATATATAACAATAATTTTCCACCTGACGGAGGAATCGTAATTAAAAAAAAGTCAGGAGTCTTTGAAATTGCATTACTCTAGGGTGGCATGGTGGTGCAGTGGTTAGTGTTGCTGGCACACAGGTTGAGGGTCCCTGGTGTGATCCTGAGCTCAGGTTGCAATGTGTGCATTTTTGCGTGTTCTCCCCATGTCTGTGTGGGTTTCCTCCCACCTACCTTTAAAAAACAACATGGTAGATGGATTGGCTATGCTAAATTGCCCCTAGGTCTCAAAGAGTGTATGAATGTTTGATGGACTGGTGTCCCATCCAGGGAGTATTCCCACTACAGGCCCAGTGTTCCCTGGATAGGCTCCATATCCACCATGACCCTGACCAGGATAAGGCAGTTAATGAATGAATACGTGTAAGCTTATCCATGAGGAGGTCATTTATTGGTACAAAAAGCCAGTACATGGAACCTACTTTTCGAACACTGCGTTCATTCTTTGCTAGTGACAGTCCTTGGAGTGTGTTTGAATACATGCTGCTACCAAATTCAAAGTTATTTTTTAGGAGAATAAGACAATAGTAAGCCAGTTATGAAATATCAAACATTTATTGATCAGTGCAGCCAAGTAATAAGGAATCTGGAAGACAACTTACCAGCTGGCAAAGATGGTTGACCCGCTCGGCTTGTGTTGTGGCAGTTGGTATCTAGTCAGACCAAGCTAGATATTTCATCAGGGCTTAGTAGTAGTATTGAAATATTTGTAAAAAATTATTTAAAATGTCTACCTAGATCCATAATGTACACTGTAAAACCAGATATGTTCATTTAACTAAAAAAAAATGAAGAAACTAATTACCTTAAACTTTTTAAGTTGATAAATCAATTTCTTTAAGCCAAATACACTTAAATATAACAAAAGATTTATGCAAACTTTGTCATTTCAAATAACATTTTGTTATATTTAAGTGTATATACACTTTAACTCATAAACTCCTTTATGTTGATTGCAAGCTAGTCAATGTACTACTACTGTACCTTTTTAGATATCTGGCTTGCTGGTAGAAAAAATATTTTGTTAAATAATGGAATAATGGAAAGATATCGTCTTCTGTGTCAGTTTTAGTCCTACAGGGAGTTAACCAATCAATTTATTTCTGAGGCAGAGCTGCCTTCAGAGCTACAGTACACTGACTGGCGATATTGCACATGCCCATCTCACATTCTTGTTCAGGACCACAGACTTTGTTTCACTTTGGTCACGGGTTATTGCTTTTCAGTTCCCAACAGAAGATGTAATGAAAGATTGGTAGATTTCTCAATTAAATATTTCTCTCTGTCACTAATTGAGGGATCAGTGGGCATTCCATCACGTCTCAGTGGTAGCAATATCAACATAGCCCAACATCTTACCACGCATTTGGCCGATTGCATTGCGGTCTACAGCTGTGTAAACAGCAGAAAGTTTCAGTAGTCTACCCAATTTTAGATACTTGCCCCCTACCAATGTGAATGTCCGCTTTCTCAACCAAACAGGCAACAACACTGTACCTGTATCTTTGTAGCTGTGCTGAAGTAACTAGACGGGCCGTGCTGCTTCCTATAAGGCAGTGGGGATCTGGTAGTGTGAAGTTTAGCCAGTAAGACAACTGTGGCTGTGCGCCCGCAGCCTCAAGAACCATAGTGATAAATATCTCTCCTTTCCTACAGTAATTTATGCAGTTATGGGATTTGTTGTCATCATAGTAATCAATTCACACAGTGCTTTTCTGGCTTGCAAGCATTACTCTTTCCCAAGCCCAGACACATGTGGCTGATAAGTCTTTTGCTGTGGAGAAAGTGTATGTGTATGTGTGTGAAGGATAAATAGGGCAGCTCTGTAGAGCATGGCCTCCCTGGTTGTTGAGAAGGGTCTTGTGCATTGTGTGTGTGTGTGTGTGTGTGTGTGTGTGTGTGTGTGTGTGAATAAAGAGAGGGACATCCATAACAGGAGTGGAAACTGAACACTGTGTTCATCTGAGCACTGTCGCACGAACTTGGTTACAATTGATTGGATAATGAGATCCAGTAAGAACAGCATAAACCTTACAGTCAGAGAGTGTGTGTTAGCTCTGAATCAAAGAGGCCAGTTAGAGGACACTATAACCCCCATTCATAATCCAGACAAACCAGGGTGAAGTATAATCTAGTATAACAGTATAATCTGTTACATACTGTGTAAGAAAGGATAAATCTAGAAATCTACAGGGTACTTTAGTGCTTGTCTCTCTTGAGGAATACTTAAAGGTTCTATACTGAAGCTTACTAAAAAGGTTTTCCCTAACAGAATGTTTCAAGAATTAAAGAACCATTAACTATCAAGAGAAAACTTGAGGAGGAACCTCTTTTCTAAGCATGTACGACGAGTCTTAGCTTTTGAATTTTCAGCTCCCGATTGTAACTGAATCAGTTGCTTTCTAATTGTTAAATCCCGCATGTGTATAATACATTGTTACAGTATTGTTATCATACAGTGGTCGATCGTGTAGATCAGTAGATCCACATCTCTTTTGTGGTTCTCCCTTTCTGCAGGTACATTGGTGCACTTGGCGCACGGGTCATATGTGACAACATTCCTGGCCTGGTCAACAAGCAGCGGCAGTTGTGCCAGAGACACCCAGACTTAATGCAGTCAATTGGTGAGGGAGCCAAGGAATGGATTCACGAGTGTCAACACCAGTTCCAGCACCATCGCTGGAACTGTAGCACGCTGGAACGTGACCACACTGTCTTTGGCCGCGTTATGCTCCGAAGTGCGTCCCAAAGTTACTTACAGTGCACTTACATAAGACATTAATTACAATAACATAAATCATTTATTCAGGAAAGTGTTAAATATTGCTTATAAGTAAGTCATACCAGAATAAGAGGGAGTAAAAAAAGTCATCACTTCTCAAATTTCCAAAATGGGCGGGAATCTGAACGAGAGTGGATATTCTCCATATACAAGTTGTGTGCAGGGGGATCTGCACGGCCGATGTATAAACAGTAATAGGAGATGTAAATATTTGTGAAGATGACTCTGGCAGACAGACAAAACTGCTCACTTTGACATATCACCCTCTGTTTTGGCTAAGTGCATAAGCGGGAGGATGAATAATGAGGGGAATAGGGGTCATCGTGTTCTCCACAGAAGGAAAAAAATACACCTCAAGGCTATGAGTGCAGTCATCCAGACACTGAAGGTGAGGGAGTGTTGGTTTGAATCAGTCTGAGGGTAGGAAGCACCAGGGTGGCCTTCCACACTTGAATAGGCCCAGCATGTCAAGAGCTTAAACCTGAGAGGATGATGATTATGTGCTGATCCATCACACCAACACAAGAACCTGCACACCTTCACACCTGGTTCAATAAAAGGACTTTATTCCTCTACTCTGAGACCTAGATGAATTTTGAACTACTACTGATTGTTTCCATTGTCTTTTTGTTCTTGCGATTTATAGCTAATAAGCTGATTGTTTTGTTCTGATCATGGCAGGTAGCCGTGAGGCAGCATTTGTGTATGCAATCTCCTCTGCTGGAGTGGTGTATGCACTCACTCGAGCCTGCAGCCTGGGGGAGCTCAAGAGCTGCAGCTGTGACACCCACAAGAGAGGACGAGCACATGATGAAATGGGTGACTTTGACTGGGGTGGTTGTAGCGACAACGTGAATTATGGTATCAAGTTCGCCAAAGCCTTTGTGGATGCCAGGGAGAGAATGGTAAAAGATGCCCGAGCACTGATGAACCTACACAACAACCGCTGTGGCAGAATGGTGAGGATGCGCCATTAGGGTTGAAAGGTTTTCATAATAGTGATGATTCATGAGATGGTTGATTAATTTAGCACTGTCGACATACACACTAAAAGACCTTGTCTTCTCTGCCATACATTAAGACAAATCCCATACAAACTTCATTAGACTACACGTAGGCTGTCTAAATGACTGAATGCAAATGACTTTCACTTCATGCTACTTTGAAAAATAAAGTCAATTCTTGTCTTGTGGAGTTTCTCAACCATTATTCTTCTTAGGCAGTGAAGAGCTTCATGAAGCTGGAATGCAAGTGTCATGGTGTCAGCGGCTCATGCGCTCTGCGGACATGTTGGCTCGCTATGTCTGATTTCCGGCGCACAGGAGATTACTTGAGGAAGAAGTACAACATGGCGGTGGAGGTCACAATGAACCAGGATGGCACAGGGTTTATGGCTGCAGACAGGAACTTCAAAGGTAGAATGAAAAACGAACTGGTGTACGTGGAAAACTCTCCAGACTATTGCCTCATGGACCGAACAGCAGGTGGGTGAATAGTCGC
Source organism: Ameiurus melas (assembly GCA_012411365.1). Taxonomy (NCBI): domain Eukaryota; kingdom Metazoa; phylum Chordata; class Actinopteri; order Siluriformes; family Ictaluridae; genus Ameiurus; species Ameiurus melas. The sequence continues at coordinate 17,197,607 of CM022767.1, forward strand.
AGCCATTGAGCCCTTGTACTCTAATATTTGGAATAATGTGATTTAATGGAACACATTTGGATGATTTATCTCAGTTACTTTAGCTGTTACTTACATGGTGATCTTTCACAAATCTCTTATACTTAGACTGTTCAAAGGCCAAAAAGCAAATAACAATGTTCCTCAATACAATCCCATTTTATTTATAGATCCTTGAGCACCCTGTCCATATCCATGACATAGGTAATGACAGTCACTAGCTGGATGGAGAACAGTGGATGCGTCATTATCCTATATCTGTTTCTTCATGTTTGTTTCAGGTTCTCTAGGCACAGCAGGGAGGGTGTGCAATAAATCTTCCAAGGGCATGGACGGCTGTGAAGTTATGTGCTGTGGTCGTGGATACGACACGACACGGGTCAAACGGGTCACCAAGTGCGAGTGCCGATTCAAGTGGTGTTGCTCGGTCGAGTGCCAAGACTGTGAAGACACCGTGGATGTTCACACTTGCAAACCACACAAGCGCCCAGATTGGCTAGATCTTACTTGACTTCTGTGGGTGTGGCCAATTATTGAAAAAGAGTATCTTCTCAGGGATTCCAAGTGGACCAAAGAATCAGAGGATGCATGGTCTCTGTCTACAGAATGTTAATCCTTGTTGGACTTCCATGGCAACAATGCAGAAGTAAAACAGTTCTTCAATCTGGAACATTGCTAGTCTTTGGACATCAAAAAGAAAAAGGATTTGTATTTGTTTTGTCACTGTTGTTGTCATGGATTCATGACCTCAGATAAGAACATAGAAATTGCTGCAAACGGCTTAAAAATGTACAGACAAAACAATTTTGACAGCTTGTGGACTCTCTGAGAAATTGAGCACTAGACACTGGATGCAGTGCATCATGAATATCATCTGCAACCACTGCCTGAAAACGGAATAGAACTTTCTCAAATTGACACTGACTGGAAGTGTACCCTGCTGTATGATCTGTACAATAAGAATAACAAATCTGCAGGAGGAGTTCATACTATTCTTGTACATGGAAGGACTCAGCATTTAACATGACACAATGCTATAGTTAACGTTTCTTCAAAATTCTTTTCATTTTTAATATATATCGGACTTGGACAAATACAGAAAGATCAAATCCTCCTGTAAAGCCTTTTGTCATTATGCGTTATAAGATGTTTCTATTAGACGTTATAAGATGTTTCTATTAGACGTTATAAGATCTTTTGTTATTGAAACTGAATTTCTATGCAAATAAGCGTCGTTTTTCATGTGAGCACTTTTTGTGAGGGTTTAGATAAAACTGTGATCAAAGAGTGTTTCCGTTTCGATTGTCTCAAAAATCGAGCATTGTTTACATTGAATGAAATAAAACGAAAACCAAAAAAAAAAAAAACCTGACACAGTTCATGGAACTGTTACTCCATTTAATGTACTTGATGCACCAAACTGATACTAAGTTCCAGTTTTGGAGGCAATATTGTCCTAAAACAGTGGATTGATAATGGGACTGGATGTGATCTATTTTCCATTCAGTGACACAGTGATGTATTGTAGTGAATGTGTGTGGTGTTGAGTGGCATGACACAGAATTTGGAAGTCAATACAGGACACAGCTTCTTCTAAAGCATGTCACCTCAAGCCCCTGATGTTTCACATAACTTGGCAGCAGAAGCTTGCAGAGATTTGCTCGGCATCTAAGAGGACATCAGGAATGGAGCAGCATTGGGTATTATACAATATTCAGTGCTCTGATATCAGTATCATATCACAAATTGAAAAAAAAAAAAAAGTGGGATCAGTGCATTCTTTAGAGTGCAGTTCATACATTTTTGGAAAGCCCGTCATCTGATCTCTAAACTCATAACACGAGTTGTGTCACTGTCACATGTACAATGCATTAAAACGCAAGCAATTAACTAAATCACATGATAGTAGTTCCTAAATCGTGTGTATTTGTCTTAAAAAAAAAAAAAGTGATTATTTTCCCTCTGCAATGTCTTAATTGTTTACCATCTTTATATCCTCGTGCAAAACGATATGTGTGTGATACTAAATGTCAAATCATTACCATTCAAAGATATAGTGTGCCATGATTGAGTAGTAAAAATAGCCAGGACAGCATGGCAAGCATTCATTTTGCTACGCCAAACGCTCTGTTTCTAAATTTGTTATGAAGATGGATGAGCGGAGTCAGGGCTTTGGCATACTGCTCGGATAACGCGTGTCCAAAATGCCACTTCCATTAATCTGAGGCAATCTGAACCTTTGTCAAGTGCAGGATGAGGAGACTTGCGCTGTTCTGGGTTATACTTGCCGGAAGGTTTTTTTTTTTTTGGGGGGGGGGGTCGGACGTTCAAGCTAAATGTTTATAGTTGAGAAAAATCAGTTAGTCTCCCTAACCTCGATTATGTTTTCACTTTCAGGGTCTTATCCTAAGATGTCTTTTTTTCCATTCTCTGCTAAGACCCCTGTCAGATTATGCTTTCTGGCATTCAACAGCACTATCTTTCACCTTTTCTCAGCAGAGAAAAAGATTATGTGTTGAGAAAGACTTCAGGAAAACATGTCAGTGTGTTTACTTTAAAACATTGTACAATAGTCCCCTTGATACTGTACGGCTGATTTTGAAATTTATACATGTTCTTAAACAAAACAGCCTAGCATTTTAATTATCACACTAATCCCTAACATTTGAAGTGTTTTGGTTGAAGGCTTGGTTCTTACATGTTATTTCGGGTTCCTGAGGCAAGTGGCATTAACAATGGTTGATTAAAGGGATAATGAACATAAACATTACATGACCATTTTCACACAGTGCCAAGTGTGTGTGGTCCCAGTAACTGCTTTTGTTTGGAGTCATATGCTGTAGATAATGATCTTGTCAAGCTGAAAACCTCCCAGCTGTTTTCAATTCAGCCAAATATAACATTCTGTTATTTATTTCTCTTTTTCATGACGAGTTTGAGGTAGTTCTTTCAGAGTTGGCTCAAGAACGCTTATGAAATAGTACGTACGCCACCATTTCATTCGTTTAAAAGATAGATGGCAAGTCAAAGTCTTACAAGGAGAACATAATTCTTGCTATAAGAATTTGTATAACATTTGGGCTAAATTTAAGCTGTTATTTAACTTGATTTATTTACCACAAAAAGATGTACAGGAGCATTAGCAAAAGACATTGCATAAACTAATTTTTTTTGCCCTGGTGTATGTACTTACTCGATACATGTCATCCTTTTGCATTTTAGACATATGCAAACAGGTAGGCATCATTTGGGACGTCATGTGCTTCCCTCTGATGGTTGTAGTTCATTGTTCTGGTCAGTGCCAAATTTATAGTGGAGTCTAGTGTAATATATACATGTCGCTTGTGTCAGGGGGTGAAATCACTCCCAGGGGTGAACAGTTGGGAGGTTTTGCGCGCCTGCTGCCAGGCTCATGGTATGGGATTAACACATAAAAACTCTTATCTGGTGTGTCAGCTGGCAAAAATGGAGCTCTCCTAACTTTCAAGGCTAAGACCCTTTGGGTGCTACAGCCAGGGTGGATCAGAGACCTGTCCTTTAACTGACAGAAAGCTTGATAATTACCAGTTCCCTGTGCCCTCACCAAGGAATAGGCAATCCAGAAGACATCCAGCCTCCTTGTACACATTACAGTGCTGTCTCACGGTCATGACTGCACGAGGATGCATGGATATTATTACTCTTGCAAGTCAGATTCAATAGGTGTCTGTTGAAGATGTTAGGAACGATGAAGGCACCCACATTGGTAATCCAACTATACTTGCTGTAGCTATGGGCATTCCGCAGTGAATGCACTGTTAGGACGGCACATATGCCGGGGTAGTAGAATCTCTACCCAGATGTGGTAACACAAATGTAGGAGGCTTGGAAATGTGCATATGGGCCTTTTCACCAGTGCCAAATCAACATATAGCCAGTTGTGGATCTCTGCAGGGACAGAATGCCTTAACCCGCGATTGGCCTCACCACTTGTTATGTCTTTTTTCCTCTACTGTTTGTGGCCTTGAGATGGCTGGCAAGACCTTGGTTCCCACCGCTTCCTTCACTAGTAGTTGGAATGCTGTAGTGGCTTCCTCCCTGAGCAAATCTGCCATGTTAAATAGATGCTATTTACAACTGGCACTCTCAGCCAAATCACCAACTGAGGACTTTGATCTAGGACATGGGTCTTGAATGCCATTCAGTGGAAGTTGTTCTACAAATGGTGTCCACCTCATTAGCTGGCTCATTTGCATTGCTTGATTCCTAGGGTTCTGACTTTCCTTCCAAGTCCTAACCTACCCTGCCGAAGGCATATGTTGCAGCCATCATAGTGCACCACAGAACCGTGAATTGCATCACTTCACACAGGAGAGATTCTAGGGACTGTTGGGGCCCCAAGCAGGAAAATGTGAGGGCCTTCCTGATTTATATTATGCTTCAATACAATAAGCCAACTATAGAATAACTGTCTGAAAGTGATGTATTCTGCATGCTAGATGTAATGCTAGATCAAGCGTTTAGCTAAGCCATCAATAAATCACAGCAGAACACTTTTGGACTTTTGAACACTTTATATACGTTAATAAACCAAGGATTAGCATTACATTACTTTATGGCTTAGCTTGCAGTTGTCATCCTTAATTATTTCATTAATAGAGTATCTCCACCACTTAACACAGTTCTGCTTCTTCTTGCATCTATTCTGGATTCCAGACAGGCATGTTCTCTTCATTTTGAAAAGTGGGACAATTCAAATTACACTTGTGCAAGTCCAACATGTTAGAGAGATAGGGCACCATTTAGGGGGATTCCAGGTATAGTGTTGAACATTACACATGAGTGGATTTGGGGGACTTCAGCACTTTGGGATTTGACACTTCATGGACTTTTGGGGCTCCGTAATAACTCAGGGTTCAAGCAATTGTCTGCCTTGCCCGTTCTGTAGGCATAGACATCTGATCTTCTGACCAGCTGTTCATTTGCTATAGACGCTTCCTTCTCTAAGCTGGTGCTAGCTCATCTGTTTTAACAGTACATTCTCGATATAGTCCTAGCACAAATCACTTCTGTAAGGTAGAAACTGTAGTGTGTGTATATACTGTATATATATGGGGTTTATAGTGGTCACAGGCTCTTGGGTGGGTCAGTGGGGGGATTTACAGAGTGGCACTTGGCTGATGGTTACTGTAATACCCCAGTGACATGTTTGTTAGCAAGAGAAAGCAGTGTTTTTAATCAGTTTCTAATCATTACTGTAATCATCATTAGAAATAAAACAGTAAAGCGGTAGATTTTGCACTTCATTGAAAGCCTATTTAATCTTCCTTCTGATATTTTCTGGTGTCATCCGTAATAAATATACTTAACTGACGTGAACTACATACTTATCTAATTGTAGCTAATTCAAACACTGAAATTTTGTTTCACATAACTGAACTCAAAACTTTCTCAATTTACCTTGACAAAAAGCAACGACACCGAGTCGGCACATCTTTCCAATGGGAAAATCGAGACGATACAAGAGAAGATGAGACTACTGCAAGATGGGGAAAAAAAGATACAGGCCTTCCAGGGTGTTAGATAACAGAATTCAATAATGAGTCAGTTTAACATAGAACCTTTAAGGGTTATCTGTGTGCCACAGGCAAAGAGCTACTCATCATAAACATGGATTCTTTCTGTGAATGCTGGTAAAGGATAAAGGCATTATCGTTATTGTTTCAATTTCAATCACACTTTTAACGACAGTATGGAAATTATTCAGACCTGTTGATGGGTATTATAAGAATATACAGTTGTCAGGAGTCTTGAGATTTCAAACTGTTAATACAGCATGACTTATTAATATGATTTTGTGTTTAGGGCACTTTTGCATTCCTTTGAATGCACCATCATAGTAACGGATGAACCTTACACATCCAATTAAGTTTCTGCATGTGGTTTTAAAACAGAAAGCACTTATTCATGTGTTTGTTTTAGAAATCCATGTGGTTGGATTCCACTTCTCCATAACAAGGCTGCAATCGCTGCGTATGACAACATAAACCTCTCGGACTCTCAGGTACTTATCGAGTTGCCTGTTAAGCTTGTTTTCCTAGCAGAATGGCCTCTTGAACCAACATTTTGTTTGTAAACAGACCACTGAAAAAAAAAGCAAGCACATCCACCAGTTTTTACAGCCACTTTTCCTATCTTCAAACTTCAAATTATGTCTTCGTTTTTAATACACAAGGTCTTTTGTGAATTGATTCTTATTCATAATTACTGGGACAGTAACAGGCAAAAAAATCTCATCCAGCAGCTGAATTCACTTTTTAACCCACATTACAAAAGGAGTTGTTTTGATCCTGTGAGGTGTGCTGGTGTGTAAAAAACTTGCTTGCGAGAGCTGCTAAAACCCTTTTACTGCCTCTGTCAATCTCCAACATGTACAAGGTCAACCAGTTCTACCAGTTGTTGCTATGGCAGAATGCCTCGCCTCTATATATCACTGTGGCACTCAACGCCAAGGGAAGGAATACTATCGGCATGGGAAGATGGCGTGTTTCAGGATGGCATTCTCTACACAATCAGAAGACCAAAAAACAAGGCAAGATTCGATCCAAAAAAAAAACCCAACATCGCTCAGAACATTTTATTACGATCAGCACGGATCACACAGAACTTCTTAGCACATTTAATGCTACACATCCAGTAGATTGACACCGGGATGTCTGCATGTATTTTGGTGGGGGGAGGGGTGTAGGGAGGGTTGTGTTTTAGATTCTTGTCAGCTGGTACCAAAGGCAGGAAGGCATAAAGTTCTCCATCTTGTCTGCAAAAAAGCCCAATGGTGCAAAAAGGGTGCTGAAGAACTGTGGGGGGGAAAAAAAGCAGAAGAGAAAATAATCCAGTGAAACAAACTGCATTTAAACGCATTCAATATGTAGGCATTTTAACTGGACAAACAACACAAGGTGTAAAAGTACAAGTTCAGTTAGTTTAGTAACAGCTGGTTCAATTCTCAGCTCTCCTCCTGACCCCATGTTTTTCCCTTTGAACAATTTATGTTGTTTTGACATTTAAAAAGTCAAAAGGAGCGGCCTGTCAGTGCCTTTCGTTGTATATGCTGCTGTTTTTGTGCTTGAACAAAGCACATTATCCTTGTGGAAAAAGAAAGAAAGAAAGAAAGAAAGAAAGAAAGAAAGAAAGAAAAAAGGCAGAAGAATGAATTATAACCAAGTTGCTGATTCATTCTGCCCATTGACAGTCAGTCAGCAGAGAATGCATAACAACAAATTATTAAATTTGCCCCTCTGACTACTACACTTTGTGTCATAGCTCTAGAGGAGCGCAGGCCAGACACAAACATTAGTGAAGTTTTTCTCCAAACTCAAGCCAGCGCACAGCTCCAAGGCGGCATGTTAGCATGAACGTGTGCAACTGAATAGCATTTGAAGGATTACAGCTCGACTGACCATAAACAAGCGCTTAATGTGTTTATGAAGAGACGCATTTCACAGAGGAACAGGTGTTTATGACTGAACATGGCAAGTTTCAACTGCAGTGCGAACAACAAGGGAGGAAAAAATTCTGATGCTCAGAGTCGGAGCATCGTCTATTTAAGCCTAGATCCAGGGAACAGATACGGCTAATGTAAATAAGTGCTTTATCATGACAAACGAGAATGATAAAAAGATACAGGCTGGCGAAGGTTGGTGTCCTCATAATGCTTAGTTTATTACTATGAAAAATAAGGGTACTATTCGTCTTGAACAGCATGTTTACAATGGACATGTGTGTGCTCGATGGGGTGGACGTGGAACTGTATGTGTGTCATCGCGTGTATGTCATGAAGGATTTTGTGATCTGAACAATCTGTGTCAATGGCAAGCTCCTTTGGTTACTCTTTCCAAAACACAAGAGGCTTTAAGTGCATGCAAACCAAACCGAAATCCACATCATTCGTAAACAAAATAAGGGGAAACGAACACAAAATAATAATAATAACAACAATAATAATAAAAGATGTGAGTATCCAGTCACGCCATGTGAACTGGGTTAACGTTTGAATGGTGATCAGACCACAGCCATGGCTAATCTGGAGGAGATTTAGAAGGCTTGGCCTGAGAGCTCTGCTTTTTCTCACCTCTCTTCCTCTTGGCCTATTTCATTCACTTGTTCTCACTGAGGGTTACATTAAGCAGGCTCTGGTTTCTACTGTAAACTCTTAACATATGTGAAGTCTTTCTCAAAACAAGAGCGTATAAAGCAAGTATCCAGTGTTAGGCTTTATTTAATGAGTGTGGAACAGGCAAAGTGTAGTTAAAGGCCTAATAAAAGATAGAGGCTAGGACTATAAGCTACTACTTCAATATCCTGATATCCAAACTCATCTTATTTGTTGCATTTATTTGCTTACTCAGATATTCAAATAAGACACATGCAATGTGAAATATTAATCAAATTAACATTAAATTATTGTTACATTTTACTGAGTAATACCACTGATGATTTGATTTGCCATATTTTCCATCTATATTAGCAAGATTATTAATTTAGTAACAATTGTAGTAGTATTCTAATGGTTCTCGAGACAGATACCATACCCAGGTCTGACAAATTGTTAAATTGCAATTATGGACGCCTGCAAAAAAGGGAACGTTAAACTGTTGACCAACAGAAATAAAACTGTGGTCTGTTATAATGCTTATGACAGTGCTACCTCAAGCAAGTGTATTCACATCAGTGCTGCTATAGGGACTTACAGCTTTGACAAAGACGCCCATGAGATCGGGGAACTGGTGTGTGAGCATAGCCAACATGGCAGTGAAGGAGCACAGGCCTGCTGTAAACAGGATGAAGAACGGCAGCTCCTTCTTAGGGTATACTGACACCTCATGAAAAGCTGAAACAAAGAGGAAAACACAGATGACATCACATTATTGATGCATATATATATTTTTTAATCATCTGAATGACATGGCTAACCTGAAATAAGAAGGCTATACTCACATGGCAGTAGTTCTCTGTCTGCTGTCTCTGTGCAGCCTGGGTATGGGTAGAACAGATGACCCTTCTCCAGTGGGTAGGGAATAATCCGGAATGCTGGGCAGTGGATATCAAAATTAGATGAAGCTGTAATTTTTCAGGTGTTTACTTCAAATCAAATCTGGGATTATGTGGGGTAGGTAATCGTCACTGGTTTCTTATTCCTTCCAAATTGCAGAATAAATCATGCAAACTTACGTCACTTCTGCTTTCTGAGTAATTTTTTTGCAAAATCCAAGACAAGAGACACAGTACATAGCTATCATGTTCTTATTTGTGTTTAAATTAATTCATTAACTAATTAAAAATAACACCACATGGGTCAACTGTACATGACTTTCAAATTTGCCAAGTTACATAAAAAAAAATCTATCAGCTTTCTCATCTCTCATCTCATCTGCGCCGTTATGGAAATTGAAAGAGGTCACAAGTTTAACCAATCACGGCATGGGCTACACTAAAGTTCAGTTGGGAGCTAAACTCAGGCCACTATTTTCAACACCAGTTCACGAGATCAAACCTAGATTCAGAAAATAGCTTTAATAGCCGGACTATCCAAACAGACAAGCATTCAAATGCCTGTTCATGCTTAGTGCCATGGTTGTTTATTAATTTACATTAATTTGCTTTTTTTTTTTATTCGTATATGTGGATTTAGTGTAACTTTGGTTTAACTATTATTGCTATGATGAGTGTGTGTGTGCGTGTATGTGTGTGTGTGTGTGTGTATATATATATATATATATATATATATATATATATATATATATATATATATATATATATATATATATATATATATATATACACACATACATACATACACTATACACACACACACAGTATCTCACAAGAGTAAACCCCTCACATTAGTGTAAATATTTGATTATATCTTTTCATGTGACAACACTGAAGAAATGTCACTTTGCTACAATGTAAAGTAGTGAGTGTACAGCTTGTGTAACAGTGTAAATTTGCTGTCCCCTCAAAATAACTTAAAACACAGCTATTAATGTCTAAACCGCTGGCAACAAAAGTGAGTACACCCCTAAGTGAAAATATCCAAATTGAGCCCAATTAGCCATTTTCCCTCCTCGGTGTCATGTGACTTGTTAGTGTTAAAAGCTCTCAGGTGTGAATGGGGAGCATGTGTGTTAAATTTGGTGTCATCGCTCTCACACTCCCTCATACTGGTCAATGCCATGAGGTGCCATGTTGAACTTCCAAAGAACTCTCTGAGGATCTGAAAAAAAATAATTGTTGCTCTACATAAAGATGCCCTAGGCTATAAAAAGATTGCCAAGACCCTGACACTGAGCTGCAGCACTGTGGCCAAGACCATACAGGACAGTTTAACAGGACAGGTTCCACTCAAAACAGGCCTCGCCATGGTCGACCAAAGAAACTGAGTGCACATACTCAGCATCATATTCAGAGGTTGTCTTTGGGAAATAGACGTATGAGTGCTTCCAGCATTGCTGCAGAGGTTGAAGGGGTGGGGGGGGTCAACCTGTCAGTGCTCATACCAGCACTGGAGAGCTACAATTCATTGAGGGAACCATGAATGCCAACATGCACTGTGACATACTGAAGCAGAGCATGATCCCCTCCCTTCGGAGACTGGGCCACAGGGTAGTATTCCAGCATGATAACGACCCCAAACACACCTCCACGACCACTGTTTTGCTAAAGAAGCTGAGGGTGAAGGTGATGGACTGGCCAAGCATGTCTCCAGACCTAAAACCTACTGAGCATCTGCGGGGCATCCTCAAACGGAAGGTGGAGGAGCACGAGGTCTCTAACATCCACCCGCTCTGTGATGTCATGGAGAAGTGGAAGAGGACTCCAGTGGCAACCTGTGAAGCTCTGGTGGACTCCATGCCCTAGAGCAGGGGTCCCCAACCCCCGGGCCACGGACCGGTACCGGTCCGTGGGTCATTTGGTACCGGGACGCACAGAAAGAATAAATCACTTACATTATTTCCATTTTACTTATTATCCGAGTCTGAATGATGTTTTATTTTGATCGGATTCTCTCCGTTACATCCGTCTATGACTCCGCTTGTCTCGGTCACGTGATGCGTTAAGCATTCTGGGGGGGCATGAATGGCTGTGTGTTGAGTTATTTTGAGGGAACAGCAAATTTACACTGTTACACAAGCTGTACACTCACTAATTTACATTTAAATTTAAAGTGTCATTTCTTCAGTGTTGTCACATGAACAGATATAATCAAATATTTACAAAAATGTGAGGGATGTACTCTCTTTTAAAGTATTTATGCATTATTTTTATGGTGCACAAAAAGCACTGAATTAAACTACAGTCCTGAATGCATAATATATATTCTGGTGTGTTTATGTGTATTGGGTTATTTTCAGTCTTATATAATTGGACAAACAGTTATGTAAAGTTTGAGTGTGAAGTTAATATTTGTGACCCTCAGTTGTGGCTTTTTTTTAAATGGTACTGAAAGTTTGGCCCGTGCACTCCCCCATCTGATTAATCTATCAATCCAAAAAAATAATCTGACAATCATTAGCTTCAGGTCTAGTATATACATTTACATATATACTTACTGCCTTCCCAGGTGCAGTGGAGCAGGTTGAGCGCTCCCTCTGCTCGTTTCCAGTGCTGCAGGTGGAAGAATGCATATGCCACTGCTTCACTGTCACCCCTCTTCAGAATGTGTTCTGGTGGCAGGATCAGGCTCTTCATCTCTAAAAGATACTACACACACACACACACACACACACACACACACACACACATATTACATGAGATTCTAAGAAAAATAATGTGAATTTTGGTACTGTGTGTTTGAGTTCTGCACATATACAAATATGTTTATGATCCATTGCGTTTAGACTTCAATGGATAGCAGCTACATTTTAGAATTCCTGTCTGGGGGCACAGAACAGTTCCAGAGGACAGGAATCTCATTCAGTCTGCTTGCAATAACAGACATCCATCAAAATGCCTCCATCAGATGGCTAAATGACCCCTTTCATGGGCACACTGGGGTCATAAATGTGTCTATGTGCCACCAACAAACAAGCACACAGACATACATCTGTCCTTCCTGACTACCCCTGGCATTAGATTGGCATCTGTCCTTGGTGGCATCCCCTGGCACGCACGCCTGTACACACACTGCTTTGAAGTGGGGATAGAATGTCCGTGCCTTTTATGTTGCTGGCTCTCTTAAAACAGTGTTTCTCAGCTAAGCCTCTGTCTGCCTCACACTGACCATCATTCTTTCACTCTGCCAACAGGGACCAGACGAGTGCACTTATACTTCACATGCACAAACACACATACAACCGTACACACACACACACACACACACACACACACACACACACACACTCTTGTGGTTTCCTAATTGCCAGGCAATTTGGAAACCATTGAATAAGCATGTGCATATACTGCCCTCCAGAATTATTGGCACAAATCAAGACAATGAGCTCAAACATACAAGTATTTGTATTTAAACACCCCCCCCCAACACTAAACATATTTAAATATGTTTCTATAAAAATAAATAAATAAATAAACACTGCCTTTTTGGCACCCTTTCAATTAATAATATATTGTGACACCCACCCTAGAAAGAATAGCAGTACATTATTATATAAGCTCATTTGTGCATTTGGACTTCTTTCCCGTCCCGGCCGGGCAGCTGAGGCTCAGGTGGTAGAGCGGGTTGTCCACTAATCGCAGGGTTGGCGGTTCGATTCCTAGCTCATGTGTCTCCACAGGCCAAAGTGTCTTATATTTATTTTTTGAAAAAAAAAGTTTTTTTTTTGGGTTTTTTTTGTGGACACTGAAAGAAAAAAAGGTGGGGGAAACAGAGTAAAGCACTTTGTAGAACTGCTAAGGTTAAAAGGTGCGATATAAGTGCATTTAAGAATAAAATGGTCACTGCAAAATGACGAGTTCATGTTTCTTGAAACATTTCTTTGCTGATTTGGAAGTATGTTTGGCTCATCTCGTTGAAACCTGTGCTTGTGGTCAAGTCTGTACCCACTGGCCAAGGCAATCAGATTTTCAACTGATAGGCCCTGGTACTTAACAAAATTCATGATGCCAACACTCATCAAAAAAGCCCCTGAACACAAACACCTGAAACCCTGAACACCTGCCACAAAACAGCCTGAAAGAATCACTGATACGCCACCATATTTTACAGTAGGGTGTCAGGTGCTTTTCCTTGTATGCAGTCCCCTTCTGTCACCAGACATGCTGATGGAGTGCACAAACAAAACAAAAAAACGTTAAATTTTGGTCTCATCTGACCATGACCCACGATGCCTAATGGCACTTGTTGAAGTTCATGCGCTGCATTTCTTGCACCGCTTGCTGGTGAAATTCCAACTTTTACAGATGTGAAATTTTTTGTTACAGCCCTAATTGCGCTTCGTGGTATTTATAACTGCCTGTGTATTTTATATACCCATGACCTCATTTGTGCAATTCAACAACCATCTGTTGCGTTTGTGTTCAAAGTTTTTAACCTGTTTTTTTTTTCCACAACAAAGGTAATGGATGACAAAGGAGTTTTCATGTGTACAACCTCATTTATACCACAGAGAAACAGGTAATGGTTAAAGGTAACAGAGTTCCTGGGGACAAATATTATTCATAACATTCTTTATGGGTGTACATTTTATCATGTATTTCCATCCATCCATTTTCTGTACTGCTTATCCTACACAGAGTTGCAGTTGACAGGAGCCAATCCCAGGAGGCTCAGTGCACAACCTCTCTCTCTCGCACACACACACACACACACACACACACACACACACTGGACAATTTAGAGATGCCAATTAGCCTACAATGCATGTCTTTGGACTGGCAAAGGAAACTGGAGTACCCAGAGGAAACCTGCAAAACACAGGGAGAACATGCAAACTCAGCGCACAAAAGGGCAAATGTAGGAATCGAAACCCTAACCCTGGAGTTTTGAAGCAAACATGCTAACTACTAAGCCACCGTGCCCCCACACATTTTTTGAGAGAAAATACTACTATTCAAAAGGCCATTCTAATGAGAAATTTTCTAGTGAGAACAAAGATATATAGTTTATCCTATGTATGAGTGGGGGAAAATAAATCAACGGTTGCAATGTTATTTTATACAATTATTTTTTACAAATTTTTATGAAGGGTGACAACAACACTGGAAGTGTTAAAGGGGGTAAGTTGCACAGGTACCAAAAAATAATAATCTCTGAATTCTTTGTACTAGAAAATGCACAGTTCTGGTTTTCTGGTGCCAAAGATTCCACTACTATGTGCAATGTTTTTAGTTAATTCACAGTATGTGTCCAGTGTCTCCTATGATGTAGGGCCATACAGGCATTATGGCAGTTGAATGTACAGGTGTGTGCATGTGTGTGGCATTCACCTTAAACAGGTGCACTTTGTAGTCAGATCCAGTGTGTTTGAGGCTACATGGTGTAGGTGTGGGTGTGTATGTATGTGATGGGGCCTGGACAAGTTAGAACCAGGTACTGAGAGAAATGATGCATGAGGGCTTAAGAGTGTTTAACTTAATCTTAAAAGAGCAAAGTTAAAAAAAAAATAATAATAATAAACAAAGAAAACAAAAGGAAGACAATTTAATATGGTAAAAAATTGTCAGGCCATTGCTGCTGTTGTTCAGCCAGCTGTTCTACCTGCATATCTGAGAACATAAAACAACAACTGAATTCTTAATGTAGAACTTGTGGAGATTTGAAGGGGGTAAAAAAAAAAAAAAAAAAAAAACGACTGTCTATAATAATGCAACAGCAGCACCTACTGGTCTGTTTAGTAAACTGGGTTACAGTACTTTTAAAGAGAGTTTTCGGAGTTTTTCCTCTCCCAGTGTTCCCAATTGTAATTCATTTTAGTCAGCTTTCTTTTTTTAAATATTTTCCCTTTTGGTATTGTATTTTACATCACGGACATTCGCTACACGTTGTACTGTGTATGGTTGGTGGTGTGCGACAAGAATCGAATTTGATTTGAATTTGTATTTTTCTGCCTTCGAACAGATGAACAAAGTACTTTCAATCAACACAATTTGAATTTTCATTAAGTCAGGTGTTTTACATGAAGGATGAAAATGCAATGATATAAATGATAAAACGTTAAAAATGTTAATACTGAGGGCAGGGGGACAAAAACGTAACAAGATGCAAAAAGAAGAACTTTACAATTGCATCTGGGCACTCTGAACTGTAATCAGTTCAGAATTCTAAGGCCCATGGCCATACACACCTGTACTGAGAAACACCGCCAGCCCGAAAATTAAAACGGGTATTTATGTAAATATGGAAAAACTAATTACAAACAGCACATGAAAAATATCAGTTTGTGTCGATAATAAAGGTGATTTAGTCTAACCTTTGGTACATGTGGGTTGAACTCTACAGCTCTGTGTATAGCCTCCACAGCATTCATCTCTGCAGTGCTAAGTCCTCGCCTAGAGGCTGTCTCCGGTGAGAATCTGAAGCACAAAACACACACACTTGCAGGAACTCAATTATTTCCTGCTAATCCAATTAAGTATACTACAAGTTTAAAGGTTAGACACACTAGGCACTAAATTGTTTTTAACAAGTAGCTCAATTATATGACTTAATAATTCTTGGTTCCCCATGCAAGTACTTTTTACTTCAACTTTAATAAACTCCTCCTGAGTAAAGCTCTGAAGTGAAGCTGGATGAGAAAATGCCAAGAGGCAAGATGCAAAACCTTATCAGGAATACTGTTAGACATTTTAAAAACAAGAATAATTATTTTAATGTCATTTTTTTCTTTTTTTTAAAGGAATATAAAAAGAAAAGCCTTCTATGAACACAGGTGTCTACACTTACTATAAAACAATAGAAATGGTTCTGTTAGGTTTGTATTAAAGCTGAGAGGAATGTGTTGAACTGGAAAATGTACATTACCCACTTACTTGTCTGACACTGCCCGTGCTTTAAGTAAGGCAGATGTGTAGCATATAGTGGCAGATTTTGGCAAGCTGATATCTTGAAAAACAGAGCAAAGAAACAAATGAGGCTTAGGAGCATGTGATGAGGATGGAAAACTAACTGCTAAACTAAATATCTAGATCATTGCTGTAAGATGCCAAATGAAAATGCTTCTTCAGCTCACCATCATATTTTGCTAAAACTGCTTGGACATCAGCATAAGCCTGTAGCTCCAATAATGCTTCTAGAAGGTTCTCGTGTATATTTAACATACCAAGTAAGGGATATTCTTTTATTAACTATGGAAGAGAAGGGAAAAAAAACAAAAACAAATCACAACAAAGTCATTCAAACCAGTAGAAGAAAAATGAATTGAATATCAGCGTATTGCGTAATAAAATTATTCTTGTTTGAACAGTACAGTCGGAGTGATTGCAGTATTTTTCTAAATATTCAAACAAGAACAATTCATCACATCACAAAATACCTATCCTGTTTGCAAATCTCCTCTGCAAACACTGCATGCAAAGTATACACATTGGTCTTACATCTCTCATCATCTTCACAGCTTCTTTTATACGTCCCAGTTTACGAGCACACATGGCCAGTCTGCGCTTGATGTACACCAGAAGATTTGTGTCTTTCCCCGCTGATGAATCAAAGGCAATTAATATTATTATAAATTCAATTATACCATGTGGGCTGAGTGTGCACAAGTGTGTGTATGTGGACTTCATGTACCGAACTTTAGCGCTTGTTTGAAGAGTCTCTCAGCTTCAATAATGGTAGTGGCTTCCTCTTCAGCAAGAAGCACATACGCTGCAGCACATCTGTACAAATGCAAGTGTGGATTAAAAGCTGAATATTGCATTTTCCCCCTCTAGAGCAGCGGTTCTTAACCTTTTTGCAAGTGCGACCCACTTTTAAGAACGACATCCGATAGTGGCTTCTCTGTGAACCTCTGTGTAAGATCGCTTAAAATAAAAGTTTTCTCGCGACCCCCCCATGATAAGAACTGCTGCTGTAGAGAAAACATGACAGCTACCTCTAAATCATCAGAACCAAAAGCTTCCCATTGTCTGGTGTGTCCATTATAATCAAGCCACAGTATGGAGGAAAATTTCATAATAGTAAAAAAAATAAAATAATAATAATAAGAATAATAATAAATAATAATAAATTATATAATATTATATTATATAATAAATAAATCTAATAAAATAATGAAATGATACAATTTAATAAAAAAACCATTAAACACCTTCACTACAAACAGTGAAATATTACAATTAAGAATAAAAATTCACTTTAGGGATGTAATATATCGTTATATAACGATATAATATAAACAATATACAAACGTTGACCATTTCTATTGTATTAATATCCAAAGCAATGCTGACATGTAAATACAGGCTGAGGTTAACCAGAATTCATGCACACAGGTCAATATTACATTCCAACATGCACTCACCATCCACTTTAATAGGAACACCTGTACATTCATGCAGTTATCATATCAGCCAATCATGTGACAGCAGCACAATGCATAAAAAAACTCACAGATACAGGTCAAGAGCTTCAGTTAATGTTCACATCAAGCATCATAATGGGGAAAAGTGTGATCTCTGTGACTTTAACTGTGGCAAGCTTGCCAGATGGGTTGGTTTGAGTTTTTCAGAAACTGCTGATCTCCAGGAATTTTCACACACAACAGTCTCTAGAGTTTAAACAGAATGGTGACAAAAACTGTGAGCTGAGGGTGTGCTGGCTGAAACACCTCATCGATGAGAGATACAGTGCCCTCCACTAATATTGGCATCCTTGGTAAACATGAGCAAAGAAGGTTATGGAAAATTGTCTTTATTATTTAACCTTTTGATCTATGGTTCAAAACCTTCACAAAAATACTCCATTTTCATGGATATCAAACAAAACACAATTTTTAAAAAATTATTCATAAAAAAAATTATAAAAAATTAAAAATAAAAGGGATGTGTGCAACTATTATTGGCACCCCCATGAATTCATATGAGAAAAATATATTTGAAGTACATTCCCATTGATTTTTACTTTTTTTTTTTAGTACACCTGGGTGACTAGGAACAGGAAATTGTCCAACCATGACTTCCTGTTTCACAGGGGTATAAATATGAAGTAACACATAGGCCAAATCCCCTTAATCATTCATAACAATGGGTAAGACCAAGGAATATAGCTGTGATGTACGGCAAAAGGTTGTTGAGCTTCACAAAATGGGAAGTGGCTATAAGAAAATAGCATAAGCGTTGAAAATGCCAATTTTCACCATCAGGGAAATAATTAAGAAGTTCCAGTCAACTGGAAATGTTATGAATCAACCTGGAATTGGACGTGCGTCTATATTGTCTTAATACGCTGTGAAGAGGATGGGTCGAGTAGCCAAAAATTCTCCAAGGATCACTGCTGGAGAATTGCAGGAGTTAGTTGGGGTCAGAAAGTCTCAAAAACTACAATGCAAAATCACCTACATCGCCACAAGTTGTTTGGAAGGGTTTCAAGTAAAAAAAAGCCTCTACTCTCATCCGAGAACAAACTCAAGTGCCTTCAGTTTGTCAGACACTACTGGAACATCAAATGAGATCGGGTTCTATGGCAAAAATAAGAGCTTTTTGGCAATAATCACCAGAGGTGCTTTTGGCACAGAGAGAGGTACCCATAAAGAAAAGTATCTCATGCCCACGGTTAAATACGGTGGTGGCTCTTTAACCCTCTTACCTCGTATACCCAAAAAAACCGGCTTGCCCGTCTTTGATCTATTCCCGTAAGGACGAAATACCGGCTTGGTCGTCTATGCCAAATCTCCGTAAGGCCGATATAGCGGCTTTACAGTGTAAACGTTATCCCCGTAAGTCCGGTGTACCGGCATTACTCTGCTATGATTCCTTACTCATTTAATTATTATTTTTTGACCCGGAAGGTTGATGATGTCACGAAGTTATTACGTTATTACGCCGTCATTATCATGAAGCTGATTGAAGCGTGAATATTGGTGCAATAGTAGAAGTGAACTAAAAATGCCAAAGCGAAAAGCTAATCGTGTTCCAGCTAAAGTTACACCTACAGTGAGCACAGGTACAGTACATCTAAAACAATGAGAAAAAAGAAAACATACACAGTTACACAGGCGAGAGCGAGGATTGTAGATAGTGACAGCAGTGAAAGTTCAGATGATGTTGAAACCGGAAATGATAGTGACGCAAACTCTCCTGATTCAGACCCTGATCCTTCTTCATCTTCAGGATCAACCAGTGTGACTGATGCTGATGCTCGTATGGTACTTCTAAATGAGTAGAAGGATTTTAGCGAGCATTTTTCGTAATTTCTCTAGTTAAGAATTGTGCTCTAAGTGGAGTAAAAACACTGAACTGCTTCATTTTCAAAGTAATATTAATGGTAAATGGTAAATGTGCACTTATGTGAACTTGTGTCTCATTCACCCATTCACACACACACACACACACACCAATGGTAGCACAGCTGCCATGCAAGGCGCTAGCATGCCATCAGGAGCAACTTGGGGTTCAGTGTCTTGCCCAAGGACACTTCGTCATGTGGAGTCACCCAGGCCAGGAATCGAACCGCCAACCCTGCGATTAGTGGACAACACACTCTACCAACTGCGCCACAGCCGCCCCCAGCTAATATTACACAAATACATTATTATAAGTTGTTTAAAGGCCTAAAAATGTTCAAATTAAAATGTTTATTTTGGCCCAGGAACTCAGGGTTGGCGTGCTGTTTCTCTGGGGAATATAGGGTTACGGGACAATACTGTGGGAACTTAGGGGTTAATGTAATGGTTTGGGGCTGTTTTTCTGACAGAAGACCTGGACATTTTGTTCGGATAGATGGTATCATGGACTCTATCAAATATCAACAGATATTAAAAGCAAACCTGACTTCCTCTACCAGAAAGCTTAAAATTGGTCATAGTTGGATCTTCCAGCAGGACAATGATCCAAAACATACATCAAATTTTTTCACCATTCTCTGTAAACTCTTGTGTGTGAAATTTCCAGGAAACCAGCAATTTCTGAAATACTCAAACTAACCAATCTGGCACCAAGATCCAATCACATTTTTCTTCATTCTGATGTTTGACGTGAACATTAACTGAAGCTCTTGACCTGTATCTGCATGATTCTGATGATCTGCATGGCACTGCTGCCCCATGAATGGCTGATTAGAAATCTGCCCAAATGCACAGGTGTTCTATTATAGAGGACAGTGAGTGTATACGCTTATATGAGGAGAATTATTATGGCTGACTGACAGCTCAGTTGGAATGAAAAACAATTCTGTATACGAAACATCAAAGGGAAGCAGCTGAATTTTCTATTCAATCATTTGAATAGCGTGCTTCACAGAAGAATAATTATTGTGTAGACCTTTGTATCTGATTAGTTTTGAAATTGGAATCGCTGCATACTTTTATGAGTCACGACACATAGTGACCGACATGGACAGTGCTAAATGGTCCAGTGAGGAAACAAAGCTCATTACAGATTTTAAACGATTCATAAAATGATTGAGAGCTTATATGGGTGATAAAATTGTCAAACTAATATCTAGCAGCAGATACAGGACATGAATTCTCCACAGTGAAATTGGCTCAGCTTTTACCGTTCACCAGACATCCAGTTAGTGCTCTTGTTTTTAGAAAATGTAGCTACATGGTGAAGAGAAACCTATCTAACCTTTTCACATATACATATATAGATATATGTACACACACACGCGTAATACATATATACATATACATATATATTTATTTATTTATTTTTTAAGAGATGTAACGATTCACTCTGATCCGGTTGAAAATCTATGAAAATACGTGATGGGTGTTTTAAACTGCTTGGGCGGTGGAGTAGTATAATGTGACTTCGCTTTACAGGCGTGATGGCAGCAAGCAAGTTGTAGCATTAGCAGCAAACTCATTCAAATCGGAGGAGTAACGTCAAATTGCCTTTCCGAAGACTAAAAATGAAAGCGGTGAAGTAGTAAGAGACAAAACAAAAACTGTGTGCAGATACTGAAAGATGTTAGACACTAATAACCCAAAGATGATGCAGCATATAAACCGTCACCACAGCGAGAAGCTCCATTCACCTCCGTCTGCATGTAAAAAGATATTAATAGGCCAGACCACACCGACCGGCGGATTTGCAGACCCGCTCACGGTGACGAGTGCGAGAGCCACAGAGATCACAAGGTGCATCGGTGTTTTCACGGCAAAAGAAAACAGCCACCTCTGTTCCTAGTGAAAGGGTTTTTTGCGTCAACAGGGGACATTGTGAATGTGCAGAGATCTCGGCTTCTGCCGGAAAATGCGGATACACCGATATTTCTTTAAAAAAAAAAAAAAAAGTTTATCCAAGCTAGGAAACAGCACAGGCTGTTAGTTGGTTGGTTACAAATTTATTTTATTGGTATTTATTTATTTCATTTGGGATTTGTTCCAAAATGTAAATTTAGTTTTGTCATTTGACATAAGATATCAAATATATTTCAATTTCACAAAGAAATATGCAGCATTTTGTCTGAGTAATAATAAAAGGACACTTTTTCCATTTAGAATTTGTCTTAAATCTCATTTTGCTAAAAATTATTACCCCCCCCAATCATATTGTGAAACCAGTATCGTGAATCGCATTGCATTGTGAATTGAGTGAATAATTACATCCCTAAAATATATAGAAGTTATAAATATTAGAAGTTGAGTAAAGAAAACCTGTTAACCTGTTTTATGTCTGCTTGTATGGAAAGGTTTAATTTTCTGTTATCACCCAGAGCATTTCAGCAGAGCAGCTGAATGTCGAGCTGAATTTTCTGTGGCCGGTTGTAGCGTACAACATGTGGCTTTTTAACTAAGAGAATAGCAAACTAAAGGAAACTCTGGTTGATATCGAGATAAACATACTGACGATCGGACATCAATGCGATTATAAAAATATATCTAACTCAAATATCTTGTCTGAACAAAAGAAAATGCTTTTCGACATGTCCTGTGAATGACTGCCTGACGGTCTGTCTAACCAGGCGCTCCGAATGTTGCCGTGGCGACGACCGACTGCCTGGGCAATCTAACTGCTCATGGTGTGTGTTATTGTTGTAGATGGCACGAGAAGTGGGTGTGTCATACATACTCAGCCAATCATTAAGCCCTTTGTGTTTGATGAGTCAAAGTGACAGGTTTCATTTAAAGCATATTTTAGGTAGCAGGCAACATCACTTGTTTCGTTGACTGACTGATTAATTGAACGAAAGAATACTTTTATTAATCAGCTATTTATTTATACTCAACGTTCACTGCATTATTATTTACATATTCTTATACTGCATAATCTATACAACTACTCATATCTATTTTAAACACTGTCCATATACTTATTTTAACACTGTCCAAAATATGGCTCCATATTGTAGCTACAAATGAATAGTTTCCAAAATCAAATATATCAAAACGACTTCAGATATGTCAAATAATAGCTATATGATAATGTGTCTTTAACATAGACATGTGGATATTCTACTAGATTTGCTCTGAACCTAAACATATAATAATACAGAGACAGAACTGAGGAACCAAAAACAAGAAAGAGGATGAAGGAGACAATGTAATATGAAATAAGAATAACTACTACTCACTCATGGTTGAGCTCAATAGCCTGGTAAGCAGCTCTGATACGAGCCTGAGGATTCCTCTCTCGCCAGGCCTTCTGCATCACTGTTTCACACACACACACACACACACACACACTGACCTACTGCCATCTGCACAGACTGCATACAAGTCACTAAGTAAATATGTTCTACAGCTTTACAGACTGAGGAAGACTAAACTAACCAGTATCCTCTGGTTTGAGTTGCTGTGTGTCAGAGGTAAAGAATGTCTGATGGTCTTGTGCGGACAGATTCATGTCGTAGTAAGTCAGTGGTTCTTTACCCGTCACCCACGTGTACCTGAAGAAAGAGAGAGAGGAATGAGGACAACAAAAAGACTGGATGCAAGACACGGGGAACTAATGACAGAGATAAAGGTTTCTTCATTTAAACATCTAAGGGAGTTTTTCCTTGCCACCGTCGCCACTCCGTGGCTTGCTCAGTTGGGATAAATTCACACATTTAATATCTGTATACCGTGTTTATATTTCTGCTTTGAGACAATGTCTGTTGTAAAAAGTGCTATACAAATAAAATTGAATTGAATTGAATAAAGAGAGCTCACCTGTTATACTCTGCACCTCTAAAAAGATTAAGGGGGTTCCTCCATACTTTACACTCTGAGAACAGACACATGCCACCAATTAGCCATTTCAGAAAAAAACTTATTAACAGGAAAAAAAACAAAAAAAAAAAACACGAGGTCAGTGCGTGTGTTAATTCAACAACCTATGACTGGTAATGTTCAAGTGTGTTTTTGTGACAAACTACACAAACTGTCCAAGAAAACATGTCACATTAAAAATGATCCTCCACCACAGTTCCCATTGAACACGACGTTTTGACCTGCTTGCCCCTAGGTGTGTAACTCAATACACATGCATCTTCAGCTATTCTTTTGGACATGAGATGATGTTACCTTCCCCACAGAAGTGCACTGATAGTGTAGTGCGAAGAGAAAGGCACAGCTGTGCTCTTACAGGTGTGCGTTTATGGCTACCTGAGACACTGGGCCGCTGCTCCACTTCCCCATTAGCTGAGGAGAAGAGACTCGCTGAGCTGTTGGTCTCCACACCGCCAAGGAGGGGACGCAAGTGACTGACAGACACCTGTTCGATGAAGGACGTGCCGTACTTTCTGAAGTACCACCACTCGAAGATCTGAGCCCGAGGATGCAGATCGATGACGAGGAAAGAAGGAGCGAGAGGTAATGGAACAAAGACAGACATTTCACGTGATATTTTCTTCTACATTTTTCCTCTTTTGGTTCATAGGGCTGTTAAAAGCAGTCTTTCACCTGGGTTCTCTGGTTTCCTCCCAAAAAATATGGCAGTACACTAAATTGTGCCTGGGTGCGTGTGTGATTGTTGGACTGGTGTGCCATCTACGGTGCCACACAACCAGTATACCAGCCTGACAGGGAGGGAGGGAGGGAGTGCGTGAGTGAGTGCGTGAGTCTCAGAATTTTATTGCCAAAAATGTTTTCGTCAAGCTTCACAGGTGCTGACGTGTCGCTCTGTCCAACAGCTAAGAGATCAGAAATATATATCTTTGGGTTTGAGGAATTTAGGGCACTTTCAACCCTGGAATGTTTCCTCCCTTGTCTGGTTCGTCTGGACACATATGAACAGGTCAATCGGAGCTCGGAGCGGTTCTCTTGTGGTGAGAAAGCAATCCAACCCAACATAACGATGAATGAAACAGTATATATATATATATATATATTTTTTTTAAACGTGTTTGTATCACTAAAGGTTCCCAAAACGAATTGCGGTTTAACTTGGACCAAAGACGAGGTAAAAAGCCTCATTGACATTTGGTCTGACGAGCACTTTTCTGAACAACTTTCACAAACTTACAAAGTGTTTAGCGCGCATCTCAATGAGATGGGCCTTCAACTCCTCAATAGAACACATCAATGAGATCACTAATAATAACTACGGATAAAACCGAAAGCCACAATAAGCTCACGGAGCTGCTGTCTGTCCATCTTGATGGAGGATCGCCATGAGAGGAACCCCAAAACATAACCAGGTGCACTCTGACCAATAAGCGGAGAGTTTACTCGCATATGACCTGCAGAAACACATACTGGTACGCTTCGAAAGGTTGCCTTGTGAAAGCGAACCGACCCGAGGAGAAAATACGCCGTTCTAGCAATTTTAGTCCACGTTTCGGCACGAAGAATGTCCAGCTTAATCCTGGTGAGGGTTGCGGTGGATCCGGAGCCTCTCCAGGGAACACGGGGTGCGAGGCAGTCCATCACAGGGCACCACACACATTTACTCCTAGGGGAATTTTCACATAGCCAATCCACCTAGAGGCATGTTTTTCGGGGAAACCAGTGGAACCAGATCAAGCGTGCAAAGCTCCATATTATATATAAACATGCATACATATACACACATGAGAGAGAGAGAGAGAGAGAGAGAGAGAGAGAGAGAGAGAGAGAGAGAGAGAGAAGGCGAGAGAGCCTTGAGGTAAAGATTCTCTGACGGTGAATAATGTCTTTCATCATGAATATGAATCTTACCAGTATAAGACCAGAGATGAGCGAGGAGGTTCCTGTGAGTGCAACATAAAACTTAGGGGTAAGAGTGTTCAAAAACATGGATGCTGCAAGAAAAGAAAAAGAAAAAAAACAGAAGAGGAAGAGAATAACGTGTTAGTGGAGTGTGGGCTCCGGATGCCAGAACACAGGGACATCACAGAATCCCTCCTGTCCTCATACATGCATTTTAATCAGTGTACACACACGTCTCGGCTCCTCCACTAACACACTTAGCATTAACAAGTCCCCATGAGCGACCAAAAATACATGAATTAATACTACTACTAATACTAACACTAATAATAATAATAATAAGCCCCGAGACTCTTCCCTGCAGGGTTTATAAGAGCCTTTCCACAACCCCTAAAGGAACCCTGCGCGCGCGGCTGTGCGCGAGAGCACACAGCGACACCTGCTAGCTAGGCTGCGTTAACATTAGCAGTCCGCGCGACTAGCATCAGCAGCAGCTTGTTGTTTTGAACATTACCGGCAGCGACGGACTCCTGGAGCTTCAGCGGACTCCGCAGCACATAAATCATAGTTAACACCATGGCGAACCAAACCGCACACACGTACGTCCACGAGCAGGACAGCCACGACTTCAGCTTCTCCGCAAAGCCATGGGCTTGAGGAGCACTGCTGTTCTCGTCCGCCATTTTTCACCGTATGACAATAAACATGAGAATGACGGGATACCGGAGAAGGCTGTAATATGGGCAAACCTCCATAGGACGGCGCCGGCGCCGCGTTCCATTCCCCACCCGTTTTCCGACACCTTTCCCCCCGCCTCCTTTGCGCAAGGATTGTGTCGTTTAGTGTTACAGTAAACCTGTGCTGCGTTCACATGCGCCCCTGGCTAGCAGGTTTTCCAGCGACGTAATGTTTTAGTGGTTATGTTTGGTATTAGTTGGTTAGCCGTATCTTCCTCTCATTGGCCGCTGTTTAAAACCGGCTGTATAAGGCAGTACCTGGGGGTTAATCCATACTATAAGTAAACTGTATTTATAAACATACACAAAGCCTTATTTCTGACCACTGGTCATTTAGTAGACAATGATAATAATAATTGAAAAAATTATACCATTTGCCCCATGCTGTACAGGAGAAAACTCTTGGAAAACTTATTTGAGTTAAATCAGCTAATTGGAGAGAGAGAAAGATCGATCGTCGTTGTATAATCTAACATGGAGAACATCTCGAACAGTTCTAATGATTCAGAAACGATTTTATTTGGATCATCTCGCACTAAGTGACAAAGTAGTCACACTGTGGAAGCACGGCTGAAGGGACTTTTAGGTTGGTAACTCGTATTTGACGGCAACTCCAACAGCACATGAAGGCAGCACGATTGAAGAGCTGACTGCTCAAGCGGTGAACTATCCAATCAGAGTGCTGCAGTAGGCCAGGGAGGCGGGATTTGTCGTAATACAGGTGGAAAGTAAATCCACAGACTGCACCCGTTTCCGAAGCGGTTCCAGCTGTTCGTCTGGAAGAACGTATAGACAGTCGTTTGTTGTTGTTGTTGTTGTTGTTGTTTTTAGTAAGTGTGTGGATTCATTTCGCCGTAAGAAGACATAACATAGACATCCGTGCACATTTAGTTTCCAGTTTATCAGGTCCATCTTGTAGCTACACTCATTGTCCTTGATAAGGTGCAGAGGCACTTGGTAGGTGTGCAGTTACTGACTGTATCACGTGATCATTCTTTTACAGTGCAGGAAATCACACCCCAATATGATTAAAGTTAATTATAGGTATTAATGAAGACTTCGGAGTTATTAGCCTGTCAAGAGTCGTGTATTAGTCATTTGAACAGTTACACTGGGCATTGCAATGCTTGTTAGACTGGTCCCTTGAATAGACTGGGTTTAATCCATAGTCAAACTCACTGGACACTTTATTAGGAACACCTGTACAACTACTCATTCATGCAATTATCTAAGCTTGAGGCAGCCGCGCAAAGCATAAAATCATGCAGATACGCTCCAGCAGCTCCAGGTCATGTTCACATCAACCATTAGAATGGGTGGGGAAATGTGCGAGTTTGATTGACATGACTGTTGGGCTGGTTTGAGTGTTTCTATAACTGCTGATCTATAACTGAGATTTTCACACACACACACACACACACACACACACACACACACACAGTCTCTAGAGTTTACTCAGAATGGTGTAATAAAGAAAAAACATCCAGCGAGCGGCAGATCTGAGGACATATAACGCCTTGTTGATGAGAGGGGTCAGTGGAGAATGGCCAGACTGACAGAAAGGCCACAGTAACTCAGATAATCACTCTATACAATAGTGGTGAGCAGAATAGCATCTCAGAATGCACAACACGACAAACATTGAGGTGGATGAGCGACAACCGCAGAAGATCATGCCAAATTCCACCTCTGTCAGTTAAGAACAGAAAGCTGAGGCTGCAATGGGTACAGGCTCACAAAAACAGAACAGTTGAAGACTAGTACACAAAAAAGAGAGAGAGAGAGAGAGAGAGAGACCACTATACGATCATATTTGGGTGGTGCTCCTATTATCCCAGGAGTAACCATCATAAGATGGGACAATTTGAGACCTGGTCAAACAATACTCGATCGGTATTAAGGGAACCAAAGTGTGCCAAGAAAACATTTTTCAGATCATTACACCACCATCAGCCTAAACTTAAGAGACCAGGCATTTTGAAACAACCAAATGCAGTCTTCTGCTGATGTAGCCCATCCACCTTAAGGTTTGGCATGCTGTGCATCCTGAGATGCTTTTCTGCACACCACCTCTGTAAAGAGTAATTCTTTGTGTTACTATGGACTTCCTGTCCACTCGAACCAGTCTAGCTGTCCTCCTCTTACCTCTTTAATCAAGGAGTTTTCACACAATATGTCTGATGTGAACATTAACTGAACATCTTGATCTGTATCTGCATGATTTTATGCATTGCACTGCTGACACATGACTGACGAGTTAGAATCATGCCATTAGAAATTAGAATTAAAATGAAATGAAAACTCTGAATTTGAATTTGTATCATACCATCTGAAGATTTGAACTTAAGTTGAATTTCATGGTTTGAAACAGCGCAAACTAAAATCTGAGATTAAACTTCACTCAAGATGTAGGATCAACACTTGCAATTCAAAACGTTTGTATACAATTCATTTCCAAAAAGCATTCATCCTCTTTATTAATTCGTAAATTCTGTTAGAATATATTAATCAATCATTTTATTAAGTTCAACTTTTCAGTGTCATGACACTGCAGCTCTTACAGAATGAGTAAAGTGTTTTGTATAAACTAGGCTACAACACCGGGGAGAGATTTTCTTTCCTAAACATTTATTCCCACCCCCATTGCATACTTTGTAATAGTATCGTAACTCACTCCATTCGAAACAATGTGACTAAAATCAGGGAGCTTGTGATAACACGTGAATCCCCCCAAAAAGCAAAAACAAATGAATCTTCCATTGCAAAAAACACGATTTGTGATATTTAATCAATTCTAGACCCTTCCAACCCTTCTGTAATATTTAAATGACACTTATACTTCATCACAAAAGACGCAAGTTGGTGCAAATACTTTATTTGTCTGGGATCCTATTTGTTCATACACTTTATAAAAAATAGCAAATGCTCGGGAAGGAAGCAGAAACTGAGGCTAAACTGTGGAACTGCATACAGTAATGCTACCAGTTGGAGACACCAGGGGGCGATATTGCTACCATAGTTGGTGTTTTTTTGTTTTTTGTTTTGTTTCGGCAAATCTTCAAAAAGCAGTACACTTGAGAAGTACTGTCGATAAACACTGCTTTCAGGGAAGAAGTTATTGTGCTGATTAAACACTGGCATAAAACAGGCATCAGGAAACCCTGTTAAATTTACGCTTATCGGGTGAAACAAACACACCTCAGCAATGATCCCTAGATTATTAAGTTACTGTCCATAATAATATATTCCAATAGCAGTGATTTTGTATGTGGAGCTTTAAATGGTGTAAATATGCTTCTATCACTCAGGTGCTGAGGAGTTTTCAGGACAGAGAGGTATAATACTGCCAAAGCAAAGACACATACTTAAACATATATAACTTTAAATGACTTGATTTTGGACTGCAGATTAGTTGAAGCTAATTGCGGAAAAAGCAGCCATTCAAAAAATTTAATTGAGGACAATAATGGGGAGATTATTATATATATATATATATATATATATATATATATATATATATATATATATATATATATATAGAGCGCACTGAGGTCTTATATAGCGCACTGTTAGAGGTTTTATTTATTTATTTGTCTATTTTTATAATCCAAATCAAGTTCATGTAAATGTTCTTGGAGGTGTGTAAAGGCTATTCAAAGTAGAAAAAAAGGCTTTTAAAATAAGCAGTAATCACCCAAAACTTGCTACATACAAAACAAACCATCTGCTCAAGATTGGGGAAAAAAAAAGAAAAAAACGTGGAATTTTGGATTAAAATCAAGATCTTTCAAGAAGGTTTATAAAATTAAACTCTATACCAAAGCGTATTTAAAAAGAGTATTTTAATTAGTGGAGATTAAACATTTGGTCAAGGACATAATTGAAGCGGTGTCCAGAAACCCCTCTCTGAGTGATGCGTATAAATCAGGGAGGTGAGGGATAAAAAGTATAACATTTCTGACCCTGTGCACTGGTGTTGCAGGAGGTATTGGTTCAACAGCAAGGACCACTGCTACTGTACACCCAACAGAACAATCTCACAGCCTTCTGACAAGAAAGAAAAGGAGGCAGTCTCTTTAGCTGAGGTTAAACCTTGGCTTTTAGGGAAAAAAAACTAATCAAATCAGAAAAAGGAAATAAGGACATTTCTTAGCACATTTGTCCTAAGTGCCTGTGCCCAAGCCTGGCCCCGGCCTCGAGCTCAAGCCCAGGCTCCCCGCAGGTCATTTCTTGGCTTGTGCTGCGAGCAGAGGGGGAGGCATGCCGGCTCAGCTCTAAGCGTTCTGCATCTCTTTGCCGATTTTATAGCTGAGGATCTTGTTC